>JAWNPU010000090.1:8125000-8750000 GCA_035047325.1 Drosophila vallismaia | reverse complement strand
AATGAATACCATTTCAAAATCAGGACTTCATTTTCTCTCAATCTGCATCAAAAGATTGAAAAAGTAGAACCAAAAAATTTTCATCCATTTTTTGAAAAAAACATGATGGTACCCCTTTCAAAATTTGCGAAAATCGGGTCAGATTTTAGGTTGCCAGGTTTTGATAGAAATTGATAGAACTCGAAGATCTAAGATCGAGAAGGCATAACATTTGCAAATCTGACAAAAATTAGCCAAGTTATGGACTTTTCCATGAAATTTATCGAAATAAAATCGATTAAACATCGAGTACTAGTCCAAATGTCCTTTTTTCGTCCTTTTCCTTAGTTTTCAGGGAATATTTTTGCCATTTCGCATCCGATTTCGCATCGGAATACCATTTCCGAATCGGGACTTCATTCCTGTTCAATCTTTGTCAACACCAATATTTAATCAAAGCGTAAACTTAGTAAAATCTTTTCCAAATACCACAAATAAACCCAATGATTCTTTCTCACCCTTTAGTTTCGGTTTCTAATTAAAAGTTTCTATAAATATCAAATAATATGATACTACTCAAAGAAATAAGATCAAAAAGGTATAAATTGGGACGATGGGAGGTGTATTACGCAAGTTATGGCTATTTCCCTTAAATTTATCCAATTAAAATCGATGAAACATCTCGTCAAAGTCCGAATATCCTTATTTGTCCTTTTCCTGAAGTTTTTATGAATTAATTTTGTCATTTCGCATCCGATTTCGCAACGGAGTACTTTTTATGAGTCAGAACTTCGTTCCTCTCAAATGTACATCAAAAGATTTCATAACACGAACAAAAAAATATTTCCCGATTTTTCAAAAATCATGATGGTACCCCTTTCAAAATTTGCGAAAATCGGGTCAGATTTTAGGTTGCCAGATTTTAATAGAAACTGATAGAACTCGAAGATCTAAGATCGAGAAGGCATAACATTTGCAAATCTGACAAAAATTAGACAAGTTATGGACTTTTCCATGAAATTTATCGCAATAAAATCGATTAAACATCGAGTACTAGTCCAAATGTCCTTTTTTCGTCCTTTTCCTTAGTTTTCAGGGAATATTTTTGCCATTTTGCATCCGATTTCGCATCGGAATACCATTTACGAATCGGGACTTCATTTCTGTTCAATCTTTTTCAACATAAATATTTAATCAAAGCGTAAACTTAGTAAAATCTTTTCCAAATACCACAAATAAACCCAATGATTCTTTCTCACCCTTTAGTTTCGGTTTCTAATTAAAAGTTTCTATAAATATGAAATAATATGATACTACTCAAAGATATAAGATCAAAAAGGTATAAATTGCGACGATGGGAGGTGTATTACGCAAGTTATGCCTATTTCCCTTAAATTTATCCAAATAAAATCGATGAAACATCTCGTCAAAGTCCGAATATCCTTATTTGTCCTTTTCCTGAGATTTTTTTGAATTAATTTTGTCATTTCGCATCCGAATTCGCAACGGAGTACTTTCTATGAGTCAGAACTTCTGGCTGGTACAGGGCTGCTCACTCAGATCCTCAGTTTGTGCAAGCAACCCAAAGCGGCTTAAGCTGACGCTGTAGGTTGGAACAGGAGTCTTGGTATCAAGTATTGCCTTCTTCTTGGCATTCAGTGGAGGCCCACATGCCTTCCGCTTAATGACTTGCATCCGCTGAGGCGCTGGCTCGATAGTGTCGCCGTCTATGGATTCCGGCATCGGCTCAGAGTCTTGGTTCAGTGCTATGCTCGGTAGAAGCGGGCATCCTGGTTTTTGCCACTATTAACCACTATTAAATTTGTTTGCAGCAAGCTTATATTACTGTGCTTGAGTGTTTTTGTAATTAAAAAATGTAACAGAAAAATACCAGATTTAATTTTTTTTTGGTATTTTTCCGTTAAATTTTTTGGTATTTTTCCGTTAAAATTTTTTTGGTATTTTTTTCAAATTCAAATTTTTTTCCCGCCAAATTTTAAAAATTCCGCATCCACCTTCTGCTGATTTCTGTTCGCCTGGTACTTCAGATGCGGCGGAGGTCGATTTTTGGATTTTTAATCTCAAATTTAAAAAGTATGCAACATTTAAATTTTTGCAAAGCTCAAAAAAGTATGCAACATTTTAATTTTTGCAAAGCTCAAAAGTATGCAAAATTTTAATTTTTGCAAAGCTCAAATGTATGCTACATTTTAATTTTTGCCAAGCTCAAAAGTATGCTACATTTTAATTTTGAAAAAGCTAAAAAGTATGCTACATTTTAATTTTTGCAAAGCTCAAAGGTATGCTATATTTTAATTTTTGCCAAGCTCAAAAGTATGCTACATTTTAATTTTTGCAAAGCTAAAAAGTATGCTACATTTTAATTTTTGCAAAGCTCAAAAGTATGCACCATTTTAATTTTTGCAAAGCTTAAAAAAGTATGCAACATTTTAATTTTTGCAAATATCAAAAAAGTATGCAGCATTTTAATATTTGCAAAGCTCAAAAGTATGATACATTTTTATTTTTACAAAGCTCAGAAGTATGCTACATTTTTATTTTTGCAAAGCTCAAGAGTATGCTTTATTTTAATTTTTGCAAAGCTCAAAAGTATGCTACATTTTAATTTTTTGCCACGCTCAAAAGTATGCTACATTTTAATTTTTAAAAAGCTAAAAAGTATGTTACATTTTAATTTTTGCAAAGCTCAAAAGTATGCTACATTTTAATTTTTGCCAAGCTCAAATGCATGCAACATCTTAATTTTTGCAAAGCTCAAAAAAGAATGCAACATTTTAATTTTTGCAAAGCTCAAAAGTATGCTACATTTTAATTTTTGCAAAGCTCAAAAGTATGCTACATTTTAATTTGTGCAACGCTTAATAAAGTATGCAACATTTTAATTTTGCATCAACCTTTTGCTGATTTCTGTTCGCCTGGTACTTCAGAAGTGGGGGAGGTCGATTTTTGGATTTTTAAAATTCTTTTATTTCCCGACTTTCCCCCAAATCTCCACGATTTTCAGAGTTTTTCCAATTTTCCGAATTTCCCTGAAATTTCCTGAATTTTCCCGAATTTTCCCGAATTTTCCTGAATTTCCTGGATTTTTCCGGAATTTTCCGGATTTTTCCTGAACTTTTCCCGAATTTATTCCAGATGGCAGTTAAATTTAAAGAAACAAATACCAGCTGTCAAATTTCAAATTCAAATTTTATCGGATTCCCGCCAAAAATTAAAATTTTGGCATCCGCCTTCTGCTGATTTCTGTTCGCCTGGTACTTCAGAAGTGATTTTTGGATTTTTAA
Organism: Drosophila vallismaia; assembly: GCA_035047325.1. NCBI lineage: Eukaryota > Metazoa > Arthropoda > Insecta > Diptera > Drosophilidae > Drosophila > Drosophila vallismaia. Next base: position 8,746,716 of record JAWNPU010000090.1, on the reverse strand, counting down.
AATTCCTATTTTTCCAGACTTTCCCTCAGTTTTCCATGGTTTTCAAAGTTTTTTCAATTTTCCGAATTTCCCTGAAATTTCCTGAATTTTCCCGAATTTTCATGAAATTCCTGAATTTTCCAGATTTTTCCTGAATTTTTTTCCGAATAAGTATTAAAATGTGTAGTGGTCTTTCATTTTAAAAGGTCCAAAAAGTATGCCACATTTTAATTTTTGCATCCAGCTGCTGGAATTTCTGTTCGCCTGGTAATTCAAAGTCTTGACAAAACTGTCAAGCAATTTGGAAAACAATTCCTTTTATCTTAAGCGGAAAATTTTAAATTCGACAAAAAAAACTCAAGTTTAGCCCACAATAGTGGCAAAAACTGTGAACAGCGATCCTTAGATCCACCATTAATAACAAAAACACTCAAGCACAGTAATATAATGCCCGCTTCTACCGAGCGCTCACTCAGCCTAGGTGAGCTTTTCAACATAGCACTGAACCAAGACTCTGAGCCGATGCCGGAATCCATAGACGGCGACACTATCAAGCCAGCGCCTCAGCGGATGCAAGTCATTAAGCGGAAGGCATGTGGGCCTCCACTGAATGCCAAGAAGAAGGCAATACTTGATACCAAGACTCCTGTTCCCACCTACAGCGGCAGCTCAAACCGCTTTGGGTTGCTTGCACAAACTGAGGATCTGAGTGAGCAGCCCTGTACCAGCCATCAAGCAGCTATTGCTGCTGCCAAACGTGATGCAGCCACATCTGGCTAAAAAGCCTCGGTCACAAGGTGCTAGACGTCCATACACCGAAAAGGCGAAACGAGCCAGGGGCTCCTGCTGCCAATCCCATAAACATGTTCTTTTTGAACATCGCTGCTGCGACGAACAACAAGGAGATCCTGGCTTTTAAGGGGTTATGCCACATGAGAGTTGTCATCGAGCCCCTTCGCAAGCAAAATACGACAACCCAATGCCATCGATGCCAGCAATTTGGTCACACGGCCAAATACTGCCGTAAGGCGCACATCTGCCTCAAATGCGCCGGCGAACATCCTGCCAAAGACTGTACGCGACAACGAAGCGAGCTTTTGGGGCTGCTCACATTAAAATTATGTTTACATTGTATTGCCTCCTTTTAGGCATTTCCAATTAAATGTTTCAAGAAGATCCACTTTTTCCTTTTTAATTTAAATAAAAATATTAATCGATAAAATAATAATAATAATTAAAATAATAATTTTATAAATTAGTTGATGGGCTCGAACTGCCACTGATTTTATAAAGCATCTCCAGCTGCTGCTTTACCTATTCTGGCTGATTATCGGAGCTATAAACTTTTATAATTGTATTATTTGCTTTAACAGAAGTTAACCAACCATCTTTGTAGCCAATTCGCAGCATCTTGTTCCAAAGGTGTTAACTCAATTGCTATTATTTTACTCCGGGAGTTGGTCTTTTTGTTAGGGGTTATGGATTCGCCATTGGGTTGCGTAGCTTTCTGAGGACCGAGTTCTACAATTACTTGAAAATCCAATTGATTTCCAAGACGATAGCCTAGGACAAGCCTAGAATCTATACCTGGGAGTGTATTTATAGGATAAAAAGTGATTAGAAATGACTGTGTTTTATAGATACATACCATGTTTTATATTTGGCATGTATGAAAAAATAAGATTGAACAGCTCGGGTAAATCCCTTGGGGCTATAAAACTTGAACACGCATTTTGAACTAAAAAACAGGGATCAGATAAAAATTCTCTAACTTTTCTTTTTCTTACTCACAGCACGTTTGACTTAGAAAAAATAAGAACAATTTGCTTATTCCAAATAAGGATTTAACCCAAATCATTGTGGGAAACTCTTCAGCTTTTTTGTAAATGTTTAAAATTGTGCCTTTTCCAGGCAACTATGGAAACTATGGAAAATTCACTTTTCGGCGCACTTTAAGTTTTTCTGTCAACAAAAAGGGCTAAATGAAGATGAAGCATCCCAGCATTCAACGAAAGACTCTTCAATAAACCAAGACTTTTTTGTTACCTTATTAATAACCCAAGTTTAAAAAGCGACAAAATTAACACTTGCCACACACAGGTTTTCGGTCATTAAATTTTAATATCGTCGTGTGCAGAATTGCTTCGAAAAGGTAAAAACTTTGGTTAAGAAAATTTAAACATTAACAAATAACAAAATGTGGGAAACAGTAACAAAATGTAATATAGAGTTTGGTATGTTTCATTTTTATTTGATTTGTATCCGTACATTAAACATTTAACAATTGTTTCACAGTTCAGCGACATTATTAATTGTAAATAATTAATTTATATTTAGTTTAGATTTCATAATTGTTTTTGTTTGTTTGTTATTTAAACTACACACTACACTAACAACGATGTGTAAAAATAGATGTACTTTTTTATTATATATAATATTCTTCGATTCTGTGTTTTGTTTGGTTTGGTTGTGATGATTTACGTTAGAATTAATTCTTATAGCAAGCGTATAAGATATTGAAATTCAATAACTTCATCTTGGTGCCCATTTTGTTGTTTTTGGGTTCGAAAAACGATGTATGACATTGGGAACAGAGACTGTCCGATTTGGTAACACGAGGTAAAGTGCGCCTTAGTGGGAAATCGACACGGTCGACTCCTAGACGGGGGCTTTTCATCAATGCCACGCGAACAGAGAGTGCGAAACCAGCAGATACCCGGTGGTGACTATAATGCTGCCAATCATTATCGGAAAGCCGACTCTGTAAGGAAATAAATGGTATTACTCGAGGGTTACCAGGAGAACTTTATAAAAACCCACTTGAAGAACTGCAGGAAAGTGAACTTATAGCCATGCTGTTCGGCAACTCCGGCACAAACCACATTCGCAGAAGCTCCAATTAGTGTTCCATTTCCTAGATACAAAGTTGTATTAATTAAAAAGGTTTTTTGAGGATAAAGCATTGTTGTAAGTCACCTCCCAAACAGGCTCCCAAGGCGAGAGCCCAAACCAAGGGCTGCAATGGCAGATTCAAGGTACTGTTCTGCGCCAACGAAATGGTGATCTTCACCATCATTGTGGTCAATGGGATGTTGTCCACAAAAGCTGATGCCACGGCAGAAACCTAAAAGAAATACAAAAGATTCATTAAATAATGTTTAATTATAGATGATAGAAAACCCACCCAAAGTATAATCAAAATGGCCACCATTAGGCGCTGATCCTCGCCTACGCCAAGGATAATGCCCTCGGTCATGTTGCCAATCCATTCAATCAATCCCAACTCCGTCAGTGCCTCCATTAGGATGAACAGGGCCGCGAAGAAGAGCAGTGTGGACCACTCAACCCTGGCCAGAATAGCCTCCATGTCCTCAATGTCTGCCAGAATGATCAAGAATATGGCTCCCAGCAGAGCAGTCCAGCCCAAGGAGAGCCTTTGGAGCTCCGGAACCGAGTGCAAGAAGAACAAGCTGATCACAAAGAGCAGGGCTGCCGAGCACTTAATCAGCAGCGGCTTGTTGCGAATAGGATACTGCAAAGGATATGGAAATCAATTATAAAATATTCAAAGGATAAATCCTTAGCAATACATTACTTTTGCCTGCAGATTGGCCAGGGTTTGTTGATAATTCGGGGCAGGTTCAATAACTGCTGTCATGCGTTTCTTCAGACTCCTCTTCAAGCGATTAACCTTCTTCATGAGCGTTTGCCGCACCAGCTCCTCGTCCTTGGAGTAGGCCGATAAACTGGCCGCCGCTCGCTTCCACACATGGATTTCGTGGCGCAGTTCCTCCACCTCCGGCGAGTCCTTGAACTGCAGGTCACTGATATTGCGGAACTTGAAGCGCAACTGGATGTAGGTTTGCACCATTACCAGGAGCACTCCCGGCAACATGTGCAGAGTGAAGACAGCGAAGTTGACGCCCTATGGAAGGAATAGATATTTTATAATCCTTCTAAAGACAACTACGCTGGCACGTACATTCTTGGATATGTAGCTATTCGAGGCAATAATAACATTTGGAGGATCTCCCACTGGGGTCAGAGCACCGCCGATATTCGAGTAGATGACCATGCACATGAGTATGGGTACTGGGTTAAGGGACATGACCTCACAGAGTCGTATCGTCACGGGGGTCATCAGCAGAACGGTGGTGACATTGTCCAGGAACGAGGACAGGACCGCAGTGAAGAGGCACAGGCAGTTGATCAGGGGCCAGACGTGCCCGTTGGTGATCTTGTAGGCATATACGGCCAAATAGTCAAACACACCCGTCTCGGACAGAATGGCCACCAGGATCATCATGCCGAAGAGCAGCAGAAGCGTCTCCACATCAATCCAACCCATGATGGTGGCCATCGATGGCCGGGAGTTGAGGGCAGCCAGAATACCCACTGACAGCGTTGAGGCGATCATGGCGGCAAAGGTTCGATTGACAATCTCCCAAATGATCATCACATACAGCCCGCAGAGCACTACCGCCGCATAGATTACTCCATCCCGCTTGTAAATCGGGGACTCGTCCACATTTAGTTGCAGGGGTAGCTCCCCATCGATGGTGCTGACAAACTCGAAGCTCAGTTCCGTGTAATTGGACTGCGCCAGCCACAAGGGATCGGTGGGGTTGAGCTCGAAGGTGCGCTGCTTCTTCGTGTCCTTGGTGGCGTCGATCAGGTGGGGATACACCACGTCCAGCTGCCACAACTGGCTGGCGTTCTCGATGTAGATCTCCAGGCCCTCGGCGTCGAAGTAGCTGCGCATCACCAGCACTTGGAGCACGGGCAAGGGCACGCTATTGTTTATGGCCAGCTCGTTCTCTTGCAGGCGGAAAGGACCACGCAATCCTAGTCCAATCCTCTGCAGGTCGGAAGTGGCAATGGGAAATACTACAAAATACGTTTAATTACTCAAATTTCATTTTATATTTTTCTTTAATATGTTACCTCTTGGAGAGCTATTTCTAGGAACACTGATGAGGCTTAGCTGGTCCACATGCTCGTTGTTGGACATTAGAAAGGCGGTAAAGACGCACCAGACCACTAGCAAGATGGCTATTTTGAACCAAATAAGATACTTGCGAATCTGGGAAAAGGGAAAACCAAAGAAATAAAACTATCTTGTAGTGGAGGAAACTTGATTCCTTGGGAGATAAAAGCTTACCAAACTCTTTCCGTGCGTTTCGGGTTCGTCATGCTGATCCTCATTGTTGTTGTCCAGGTCCCTGCAAGGGGAATCACAGAAAACTGGTTGCACTAATTACGTAACTGACAATCGAGTATCACAGAACTACGAACCTGCCGTCGAGCACCCGCACCTGGCCCGCCTCGTTCGTCACATTGATCCCGATCTGGGTGAAGGCGTGGGTGGCCATTGCGGTCTCTTCGTGGTGTCCGTTCTCGATCCGACCCACTCCGTCCTCCTCCGGCAGGGCTTCAACATCTGTGGCGTGAAAATTATACAAAATTAGGGATGTTCATTAAACGGTGCCTCGGGGACTCAACCGTGGCCAGGAAGTGGCGAATATTTGTGCAAAAATAGACTCATGAGCTGTTGGCGGAAGGACACCTATCGGAGGACTGTCAGGACAGCCATCTGCCACGTGCTGGTGGGATTATTTTATTGACCCAAGCAGAAGGTAATCGAACGGAGGCTATAAATACACAGGAATGACCATGGAAGAGCTGGGGGACATATTGATGGCTAGGCAAGGATGGCAATGATAGCCAAATTTAAATGCCCCAAAGGATGGAGTATTTATAGGCAAATATTTCTATTGTTTGGTTCCTAAAAATCGCAACAGAGCTACAGAGGAGACCTTAATTTGTGGAAGCCACAGAAAAAGTCGCCGCTTTCCCCATGACATCGGAAATAGACGGAAACCCCTGGCATTATCATAATTTCCAGAGCCCCGAATAGTGCGTCCATCAAAACAATTGAAGATAAGACGCTGGACTTTTGGTATGCAAATCAGGCGAAAACCCGGACTCGGTTTCGGACTCGTGGACTTGCGGACCTGCACCAGGCCCAGTCCCAATGTCAATGGCAACTGGCGACTGCGACGGCGACGGCGACGGCGACGCAAATGGCAATAAAAAATTCAACAATAATTACGGCAATAAAAAAGGTAGCAACAGAGTCTGGCATAAAAAAGGAAATTATGTGATCCTAGGGGAAGGGAGGGGGTAGGTTTTCAGGACATCCAAAGCACTTACCGCCATGTAAACGCTCATGCTCCTGCCGAAAGGACGCTAGACTGGGATCCTGGCGAATGCGTTCCGGCAGTGTTCGCCAGACTTGTAAGGCACCTTCTGTTACTTCGCTGCATGTGTAGAACGGAAGGAGGAGCCGGAGCAGGAGCAGGAGCAGCACAGACGATCCAGGACGCAGGATTTTTGTTACACATCGGGGACCAATGAAATGCGGCACCGAGAAAAAAAGAAACAAGCAGAGAATAAAGATTTAATAAGATTACCCGACTTGTGTTTGGAATTTGTTTGTTCAGGTGGTTGCTGGCTGGGCGTGGCTGCCGCGAAACATTCAATAAATTTTTTAGCACAACTGTATTGATTTTTCTCCTCCAATTTCGGGTTTCGTTTAGCGTTTCTCGTGCGTGCAACAATTTGTATTCATTTGATTCGACTCTTATGAAGTCTTTAAATCGAAAATGTTTACCCTAAAAGGGTTTTTTAGGGTCCCAGCTAAAGCTTTACGAAGTGTAAATTCAATTGTGGCTTAGAAAGTGGATGGAAATCCTCTTAGCAAGGAATCTGATTGACAACAAATCTCAGAGGACGCTCTAATCTGTTTTGCCAATAAAAAGTAGGACAGGAGAAACATAAAAAGGACTTCTTTGATTGAGTTTAGAAAATAAACAGCAACAGTCTGTGAAGTCTATTTCCTTAATGTGACTAATTTCAAGAGTAAAATTTAGATAAAGATAGTTAAATTTTGATAAAGTTTAGACTGAAACCCCATGGGTCAACCTGAGACATCGTTCTATGCGTCACGTAGTCCACGATAAACCTCAAAACGCTTCCAATTCTCATTCTAATTTCCACAGAAACTGACTGCTATCTTCTGTAGAGATTTATCAAAGATTCGCAGAGCTGGAGCTCAATTAAAGCAATGCCAGAGTCTCGATTCACCATACATAATCGTATATAGTAGTAAGTACGATCTCGGTTTAAGGTCGTTATCAGTGGAAAAGCCATCAGACCAGACACAGAGACAGAGCAGAGACAGAGCTGTCTATTTATACTGGCAATAAAATATTGTTTTCAGTTTCATTGCTAAAGCTTTGTCTTCCATTTTCATTCCAAATGCGAGTTTAATGACTCTTTGCCATAATTACGGATACTCGACCAGATGGGATACCCATCCAGCTAGGAATCCCAACCCGACTGCATTGAGAATCGCATCACGTGTGCCGGGTCCGGGCCGAATAAATGCAATTTGTGCCCTCGACTCAAGTGGACTCACAAATCTTAATTCAGTCTCAGTCTAATTCAGGCCCGACTAAATTTACTTAGGACTTTGAGCGTTAGAACGATGATGAGGCGATGTCATAAATTATATTTACTTAAATTTCAATTAGCTGGCTTGATGGACATGACAGAGTCAGAAACCGACAAGCCGAAAAACAAAACCAAACCAAAGACCGCCAAAGAAATGCTGACACTGATTTTGTTGAACCAACCCACACCTTCGAGATATATAGAAGCTATATATATATATGTCGGACACGACATTTCAGCTTGAACTTGCCTCAATTGCGAGTCTCAGCTTAGTTAGGATTGTGCATAAGTCATGGCATTTTTGATTGCCTCGTGGAATGGAATTGGAATTGGAAAATTTCTAAGAACTTTCATTAAATTTACTTAACAATTGACGCTAATTATTGCGGGGGAATCTACTTTTATTTTGACATATTAAATGATATATTAATGCTACAAAATAGGAACCTAAAAGCCTACAAATCCTTGAGTTCCCTCCTCAAGAGTCAATGATTAAATGGCTTTGTTGATGCCTCTTAATACTTTCAGCAGCTACTTTGTGTCAAGATGTCGTTGAGGCAAGTGGAGTGCCTGCCCCTGGTGTCAAAGATTGATTCACCCAGCAAGACTCTTAAAAAGGACACCCACAAAAAAGCATGTCCTTTAGACGGTGCAAACGAGTTTTCCACACGACTGAAGCTCCCTGAAATTGGGTTTCACTTTGATAGAAAAAATGCTTTAACTTTTTATGAGCAATAAATTATAAGCAAAGATATTATTTTAAATAATAAATCTAATTTATAGTATTTCGTTTTTTGTTTACATTTTTAGCACTTTTTTTAAACGATAAAAAACACTTCAATTTCGCCTTTAACGAGTAGAGATAATTCACAAAGCAAAACTAGATTATACAGCCATAAATCACCTACAGATCTTTTAACACTAAAAATAAGTCATATTTCTTAAATCAGACAGTTTTTTATCTCTACAGAAAAGGTAAAAAAGCCTTGAAAAAAGTTCTTTTTTATCCTGTTAAACACATACTCGTCCTCGTATGAGTAATCCTCGGAACTGTTGTTGTAATTGTAGGCCATCCTGGTTGGTAACGGGACACTCGCGAAATAAAAAACGTATTATTACGTAAATTGCTATTTTTGTTGTTTTTTTTTTTTTTTTTGGTTTTTTGTCACCAACACACACACTCTCTCTTCCGCTCTCTTCCGGTGGCGCTTTAATATGGAAGCCGAAAAAAATAGAAAATTTCCTTTGTTAATCGCATATTTTCCAGCTGGAAAAGCTTCTGGCAGCGAACTGAAAGAGAGTCGAGGCTCAATTAAAAGGCGAGATCCCGTTGCCTTGACCACTTGTTGCAACTGCGCTGTTTTATTGTCGCGTGCCCTTTTCTGTTCGAGTGTTCTGTGCTTGCCGCCAATCGTGACTTGGCTCGAGCTCGAGTATTCTTTTGTGTTTGTTTTGGGTTTGAGCGGTGCAAGTGCAGCCGAAAGCTCGAGCGGTACTAACTGCCGTTCGTAGTTTTTTACCCTATTTTGTAGGTTTTAATGCAGCCGCTGACTGCTCAGCCAGTGTCGCAGTCGCCGAGCGGCGTAGCAGCGCGCTAAAGAATCAGAGGTACTCAAACTCAAATATAAATTTCCTGATATTCCATCGGTTATCTCTCGCAAGCCGCGCTTTGCTCATTATTCGCATTTATGCTTTCCCCGCTTCCATTGCAATTGCACTCAAATCCAAAGCCAAAGCCAGACCTAAAGCCCAACTCATTCGATCTGACTGTCTTTCTCGCACCCTCTATCATTTCTTTCACCGAGCTTCGACCAAGGCTTAACCCGAGTAGCAGCATCTCTCGGCGTTTCGCTCACCATTTTGGGTTTTGTCGAGTGCTTTCGCCCCCTCACTGGGTGTTTACTTTTCACTCTTGGTTTTAGTTGTTGTTACTTTGAATGTTGACTCGGCGTTGGCTTATTTGCACTTCTTTCAATTACACTTGATTTATCACATTTGACAGTTGTTCTGTGACGCTTTTGATCTTGCGCTCCGCTACACTTTGTTCTAGAGGGCATATGTGTTTGACGAAAAAGCGGCTAAGCTTTCAATACTTTTCGAGTTGAAGTTCTAGATATCGAAGCTTATTTCTCTGACAATTTCTTAGCATGAAACTTTTCGTGTTTCAATTACACGTTTCATTTAAGCAAGCTTTATCTGGGGTATAATTTTCATCAATTTGTTGGGCTCGTTTCAAATGATTTTATGACCCAAAATCAGCTCTGGGGCTTGACTTTATGGATGAATAGTGTAATTTGCCGAGGAATCAGCTGCTTCTGGCCCAATTATTCTGTTAAGAAGTCTGCGAATTATGAAATAGCCCCTAAATTGATGGCGTATTCAGCGAGTGCTTGGAAAGACCTTGAAGTTCAAGGGTGCCTTCAGTTCGCATGCAAATTTCGCAGAGATGAGAAGCGAAATTGAGCCAAATCCGAAGCATCCACCCGAATTCAAAGCACACGTATGGTTTGGAAAATTTATGTATGAATTCCCCCGTGTATCGCCCCGTAAGTGAAACATCCCCCCAGGGAGAAGAAGGCGCCTGTCAAACTTTTTGGCAGACGCGTATCACGGAAACGGGTTTGCCCAGTAAGCAAAATGGGGTTTAAAGCTGCAGATTTCCCCTTGACAAGCTTGCCAAGCTGACTCACTGACGTCACAGGTGCGGTGCGCAGCTTGGCAAGCTTGCATAATGCGGCAGGTAATGTAATACTTCTCCTCCAATAGATTAGAAAATCTTGGCCTGGCCAGAGCCACGGCCACGCCAAGTGGAACCCGACACCGCGCGCCACCTAATGATAGCCATTTGGCAGCCCTCTTGGCTAATGAAAAACGTCTCCACGAAAGCATGAAGCCAACATGTTGACCCAACAAGCCAAGTCTGGCCGCAAGTGTTGGCCAAATGCAATTTAATTGAAATGGTACTGCGAAGTTGCCGGTTTCGCATTACGGCGACGGCAACGGCGACAACTTAACAGCCATACGAGTACGAGTATGCCATTGAAATAGAAATCGAATGGAAATTGAAGCGCCAGATGCCGGCATTTATCGTAATGGGCGCACTTTTCCAAGAGACAATCAGGCACGCCCCCGGGTCCGGGTCCGGGTCTGGGGTCCCGATTGTTTGTTGAGTTCTATTCAATCCGAAAATTGGATAAATTAGCAATAGATTTTCATCCAAGTCAGGGTCATGACATACACCAGATAAATAAATAAATAGGATATTGAACTTGGATGTATTTTTTAGTTATTAAAATCTATCATTTAATTGATTTCTTATTATTTATTTATTGTTTTTTTCCTTTTCTTATATTTAAGTTATTTCTTATTGTGTACATAGTTAGTTCCTGTTAATTCAACAATGATTAGTGGTATTGTTAGATTGTAAATTGTAGAGCTATTAAATTACTTAACCTATGAATTTATGACAAGATAAACTATATATATATGATATTTATGAAACCACTCTTCAGACTTTTATTGTAATGGAAACAGAATAAAACTGAAACAATTCCCAAATATTTCTTCAGACACCAACAATGATCGATTGATTTCACTTTTATATCCGACTTTTGACTTTGCCGACAAACTTTTCAGGGTCTTTCAAATAAATTTATATCGAGGGATAAAAATATGTATATATCTATAAATAGTTTATCCGAATTAATATGGAAACGGTTGAGGAAAGCTTTTTAAAAGTGCTCATGACCATTTCATAAATTAAATGAACACGCGCTCATCAAACGGGATATACGATATAATATATTAAATCAACTCGAACTTAAGTAAGACGCACTCGCACTCTCAGATAAAAAGATACGGATACACACCCACATGTTGAGAGAGAGATGTGTGTTTTATATAGGTCATTGTGCGACAACGTTGATAACAAAATTACAGACCCGAAAAAACGTAATTTCGTCCAGTCGGTCATTTGGTTTGCCTTCTCTGACCAATTTTAACTTTTTGCCTCCACGGATGAGTGCACTAAGGGAAATATTTAAGCCCCAGTTTATTAAAAAACTTTAAGAATATTAATATAAATATCTTCATAGAGATTTCTAGAGATTAACTGCTAGAAGAACCACCTTATCCTCTTAGGACATTAGGTCTTAAGATTTTCCTCCAGTGTATACCCCTGCCATTTCTTTCGCGTTTGGCTGATGGGCCTTGCTATTCATGTGGCGCTTCCACAGCGACACGCTTCATTAATTTCGAGAAAATTGAAAGCATCAAACCGCCGCCCAGCATCCAGCATCCCGCGTCCAGCGGCCAGAATACCGCACTCGGCATGTCGCATGTGAGAGGCTTTAAAGTTTATTTTTAAAACCTTTCAGAGGGGCAGAAGAGCATCCGTGGCTCGATTAACGAGTCGGTAACTTTCCATCGCGCGAAAATGTAAGTTAAGTTAATTAATTGAAAAATGCGCCAGCCCTCGACACGTTTCAATTGCCACCTCGGGTAATCGGAGCCACCATCACAGCCGCCACTCAAATCGAAACGGAAAATGAGCCCCAAACAGCTGCCTGGCTCCGGCGGCAGGTGATCAGCAAATTACACACGTTCCCAATAATGATTTACCATAGTTACACGTTCCGATGACGCCGCCATAAATCGAATTGCGTCCGGCCAAGGGCTACGTACTGAAGTGGCTAATACCGCGAAAAGTGGCCTGGAGAACCCCTCATGGGGTGCCTCATTGAGAACGGGTTCACAATGCACTCAAGTCTGCTATGCAAATATCTGGCATAGCAAGCTATAGTTTGCATTTTTAATTTTGACAAGTACTCTTCAATAAGTTGGTAGTAAGTAAATTAAAATGCATTTATAATGCTATATAATGCTAATTTTGATTCTGTAATGCGATTGATTGTGTAATGTGTTGCACATGTTTAGAATAATCCGAAGCTCTATCAGGTGTCTTGTTAATTTATATCTATAAGCTATATTTCTAACACTTTTTAAATTTTTAGTTCATTACGTTTCCTTTCCTTTGTGGCTCAATCACAGCTTTTGCCAAAAAAGCCACGTCAACTGCAGCGCCTTAACCCAATTTGGGCCTTAAATGCTTTAATTATTCATGTGCCACGTTTATATGGTAGTCGGTGTCACGCACATTTTCCACACACTTGGCGGCCTTATAATCACATTTTGAGTTTTCTCAGAACAATGCAAAGCCAGGCTCTTCGCCAGGAAGGAATCCTGTGAGGGGTTGCGGAGGTGGCACTTGGCCAATGACCTTGGCTGGCTTGGACGAGGTCGTAGTCGCAGTTCGCGTTATGTGCAAGAATTTTTACATTTGACTGACCCACATTTTGGGGAGTGTTAATGGTTTATTTGAAGACGCCGACCGGCCGACCAGCCAACAGGGCGGATGAGCGATGTGCCCCAGTTGATATTAAGCATACGCCGGGTGGGCCTGGTCGGTCTCATTACTGCAGAAACTGAAATTCTGTAAATATTTGTCTATTGCCTTAAACCAAAAAAAAGACGAGAAATAGAAAATAGAAAGTTGGCAAACAAATTGAAAATTAATTGCGAAATAATATGCGCCGAAAGGAGAGAAGCCGGACAAAAGTTTTCGTTTTGTTTTTCGATTCTGTTGACTTGCCCAAAGGCCAAAAAGACCCCAACAAATTAATTAGTATTTTTCGAAGGCACCCTCTTTCCCATAGGCAAAGGGAATATATTTTTGCATTTAATGCCAGGCACGTTGGCAGGACACTTCAAGGACCCAAAAGCACGCCTCACTTGGCAGCCTGATTGATGTATTGATGGATTTTCTTGAATGCCAATACCTGATTCTAGACGAAGGAAATATGCCCCCGAATACCTTTCAAAATCAATGAAGTATTCTCCGTATTGAAACATTAATGGCGCCGGAAATGGGAAACAGGATTCCCCACATTTGTCTATTGTTTGGACGAACGGAAATTAAATGTCTGACATTAATTTCTTTCTTGTTTTTCGTTTTTGTCCGGGACAACACATGTTGCCGCCGTATCCGAAGAATATTAGACTCGTACGGACAAGGTACGGGGTTTATGTTTATGTTTATGTTGCGGTCGAAGTGAAACAGCCTCCATGTCCGGACAAGGCACGTGCCTTTGGCCGGGACATAAGAAAGCCAAATAAACATATAAATATACGAGTATGAGAATTCTGCATTAACAGATGGAAGGCCGCACAGGTCTCGCCCCATGAACTTTGGCATCTTTGGGTAGACGAAATCCCAATCTTGTAATGGGAAAGGTTCAAAGGAAAACTTGGTCTAAGAATACTCTAGAAAAAGGATCAGACCAGCCCATAACCATGGCAAAAGTCTCTTTAATTAACTTGTTAAAATTGTTTGTAAATTTTCACGGGGGATTGGTTAATTATTTCGAATATAACAAAGGCATTTTTAAGCCTTTTTTTCGCTCATAAGTTATGGATAATTAAGAACATTAAATCGAAATACAGTGAACTTACTTTGGCTGTGGAAACTTGTCGCTCTTGGTCGACGCCTGTCGGTGGGGCCACAGGCGCTTGCTCACCTTCACCCGCATCTTGAAGGGCCAGATGTTCTTCCGCTTCTTGTGGATGCCACTGCCGCTGGCGCTGGCGCTTCCGCTTCCGCTCCTGCTGCGGCGCCGCGAGTCCGAGTTTTCGGCACTATGCCCCACTGTGCTCGATTCCGTTGACTTGTTGTTATTGTCGTTGTGGTTCCGATTGGCGGCAGTGGGCGGCGGTGTGCTCGAGGCGGCGTGGACTCGAACAGGCGCAATTTTGACCAGTTTTTTTTCGGGAGAGTGTTAAATTAATTAAGCCGCTGACGTTATATGTCTAGACGCTGGCGATGAACTCTCCGCAGGCTTTCTTTGTTTGGAGAAACCTTAACTACTAATACTAATTATTATCGCAAATCACAAAAATGCCCAGATTTTCAGTAATTTCCTATTGGCTGTTGGCTATCGCTGCCTTTTGTGTCCTTTCAGGCCTTTCTTTTGTACATTTTGATGTAGTATAGCGTTTTGTGCCGTCTCTTCATAAAAACAACGTATTACGCATTCGCAGCGTTGGTCCCTGGGTGTTAAATAAATTGAGAGTAATACAATATAAAAAAAATACAACAGCTGGTTCGCCAGTGAAGTTCATGGTTGCGTCACACAGGGTTGATTAATTATTCAGGGTCTGGAGTGACAAAAATAGTGCCCTGGCATGGCGCCACCGAAATGCCTAATTGGGAATCAATATTCGTTTAGTTTTTCATGGTCTAGTTCCTACCAAATCAACTAAATCAGATGGAACATCAAAACTCAATCGAAAAGGGCCACTTGCCGGAATGAGATACGTCATCCTTCGCGGTTCATCGAGCACGTTCCATCATCTGATTTCCGATTACTGTCTAGTATTCGTACATGTTATATATTTGCTTATTAAGTTCTATTTAATTATGGTATATGCTGCTAATTAGTCGGGGCAAACCTTCATCTATTAAACGATTTAGCTGGCTTATAATTAAAAAGGCTCTCTGGCCAAAATCCCACATTTAAAATTATGGCTGACCATCTGGGGGATTAGGATGGCTCGCACTGGCACCAGAATGTGGGCAGCATTACGGGTCAAATAGGAAATAGACACGTGTACGAGTCCCAATGGGGTAAATATTTTTGGTGGTCCCAAACCACAAAAGAGGTGCCAAAAATATCCTTGCGATAGCCGGAAATTACCTTCACGGCATGTGTCATCTTTTTGGGGCAGGATATTTTTATAATAACAGACATTTTTGGATAAAATATATAGATAAAAATGTCAGGCTTGTGAGAATGGCAATAAAATAAATATTCTGAATTATTTTAGCTGCAAATTTTCACATTTCCCTCTCTAATTACTAATTACACTCAGCTAGACAGGAAAGTCAATACAAGAAAAGAAAAGCAACACAACCGGAGGGTTCATTGTCAATGTTGTGTTGGGAAAACTTTTCGTATCCTGGCCAAGTCTCCGAAATTCTTCAGCAAATTAACGCCGCAAAGTTGTGGCTTTCGGCAACCCTCCGGCAATCACTCAAATTTATTTGAGTTTTCGTTAAAAGCCAACATAAATTCATGTCCATAAATGTTGCCTTCAATCATTTCTTTGAGGACCTGACAGAGTCTATCCTCCGACTGACGAAAAGGATGCGTATAAATTGTGTTGTGTTGTGGAAAAACAACACACGCACATATCAAATAGCATTAATATTTAAAGCGAATGTTGGGAAAAGTTTACAAAGCTTTAAAACTAACATAAAAAGCCCGACACGTATAAAATTAAGGACTTTTGCGTGTGAGTGTGCGAATGTACAATTTGCGTTGCCTACTTTTGTGGGTGCTCGTTGGAATAACTTTCTGTTTCTGTTTTGTATTTTCATTTTCATTTTTATTTCTACGCCCCTGTCACTATGTTTTCGATGCCACTTCCTGACGATTCAATTTGTCCAGCTTAATATATTGCTTATTTGCGTGGCCTGTCAGGAGCTCAATTATTGATTGGGTTCGGCCATCCTGGCTGCTCATTTGGGTGCGACCCAGATATCATTCATAAATTATGAAATATTTGCCAGCCACTGATAGCCTATGTACGCCATCATGGCAAGGACCTCTTCACATGCCAGCGAGTCTGAATGTTTAATCGGTAAAAGCTGTGGGTCAGCCAGGTGTGGGAAACCTGTCAAGCCGCGTCCAGAATTTCCCACACAAAGATTCTGGGGAATCCTTTGCTTAATTTCAAACCACGAATTGCAGCCACCAGACGCTAACCAATTACTCAGCCAGCCCTTGGCCGAAACAGACTAATTACCAAAGTCTAATGCAAAAGTAAAAATAAAAAAATAGCTCACTTTCTCCTCGTTTCGCTTCGGTTTATCCTAATGAGGAAAATTATCTTGCACAGTGAAAGGTAATGCGAAACTTGAAATAGGATAAGGACTTCTGGCTCGAGAACAAAGGAAAAATTTCCATAATTAAATGTACTTTTATCTTTTATTTTTTCTGCTTTTTAATCAACTCCACAGCTACTGCAACCAGATGAACTCCAAGTGATACAATAAAGTTCTTATTTGCGAATTAATGGTTTATGCTCACTTTAAGTTAATATTTTTGTGCGCGTCTTTTTGGTTATTTGTCCCGATTTATTAGTTTATTATTATTTCAACTTTTTTTTATTAAAATTTCTTTATTGTTTGCCACTCAGAGCTTAGAACTCGAACTCGCGTTAGCGGGAGACAAAGTCGCACGTCCGTTTCAAGCGAAAGTTTTAAACGGAATAAATCTGCGGACCCGCCGCCGCGTTCCTAGTAATATTTTCAGCCGGTTACTGGCGATGTCGATTCCGTTGCCACACAGATACAGTCACAGACACAGTTGCAGATACAGCTACAGGCACATTTAGAGATACATACACCGACAAGCTCAACTTCGTGCGCAGCTGTTTTCGGTTGAATGGCGCATTGAAAGCGCGGCGCCAATTGAATAGAATCCAAAGCTTTCAATAGCTGTTGAATGCCACAATTTGGCGTTGTTGTTGGTTTTTTATTGTATATTGGACCTCTGGAAATGATTGTATTCCAGTGGCTAAACACTTGAACTTGATAGTTATTTGGCACTGTTTTTTAAGTAGGTTTGAATAAACATTTATTTTCGCGCCTGGAACTTCTTCGTGAAGTTGTTAACTAGGTTAGTTCCCTTAATTAATACAATTAAATAATACAAACATAGAAATACTATTTATTTTGGTATTATAAATTACTGTAATTAAGTCTAGAAGATGCTCTTAAAAGTAAAAACTGGGTCAGTTGGGTTTGTTCATAAATATTAATACAAAAGTAAAGTTTTATTGAATCATTATTGGATTAATCGGTCTGGTTTGTTAAATAATTAATGGAATATAATTAATCTATTTTGCTTTGACAGTAAGAACTATTAATTATAATTATTTTACAATTTTGGGGAACCTTTTTTTATCCCATTTGTTTTGTCAAATAAATAGCCTTTGATTTCATCATCTGTGGTTGTTTTTTTACAAAAACTTCAATAAACACGAATCTTAATAGCATCGAGCCATGTGACCAATCGAAACACGAGACATCTTATTTTTAAATTCGAGATTTCATTCCGACATCCAAACAACCGGCTTTGTTTTTGTAAATCCCCTAACTAATCGATTGTTAAGCAAAGCTTTTGATTGCTAATTATAATAACAGAATTCAATATGCAGAAATCAACAAGTTTGTGTATTTTGGTTGTGTTTATCATCGAAAGGGAACTGCCAATTGGCAACTGGCAATTAGCACAAATTTAAAACACTTGTCATGCCATCTAAAAATAGTTGGACATATTGGAGATATTGTACGAGATGTCCAGAATCTGGATGAGAACTCTGCCCCGAAAGCGAAAGTGATTTTCTGCAAAAACACAACAGCTTTATCAAATTTGCGGCAAAGTGGGCCGACCGTGTGTTTATTTATAGGCCAAACATCCAGCAGATAATATCCAACAGAGCTCGTCTCGAGCTTGAGTTTCCAATTCAGATCCGGATGAGGGACACCCACGCGCGCGTTCACACAAAACCCAGAAAATTGTGCAGACAAAAGGCAAATTTATCAAACGGGCCATGCAAAGTGCGTTGTCGTCTCAATTTTCGTCTCAATATTTCGCATTCGCATTTTAGGAATACGAATCGTACTCATCCGTAGAATACACACAAAACATGCCACTGACAATGAAACACAAAACGAACATGCCCCAAGGAGCCCCAGGCATCTGTATTCGTGCGTATTAGTTCTTTGCACGAGCATTTTGACATTTGAACGGCTTTAAACTATAATATTTACGTTCTTTTATTTTGCAATTTTCCGCACTCAACCCACATTCAATGGAAATGATAGCCATAATAATAATGCTGATGAGTGAGTGACATTTTATGGCTTTATTTCCAAAGATAGCAACAGGTTTTCATAACCTATTTCAGACACGGGTAAATAGTTAATTAAATAAAGAGAAATTTAAATTAATGTTAATTCAGAACAAATGGATAGTTTGCTTTGCATTGTTCTCTAACAAGTTGTTCGATTAAGTATTCCATGTGCAAGCAAACCCATTATTAAATAAATCCCATGCCATATAATAACTTATACATAATTCATTCACTCCCAACAAGGTTGAGTCCCAGGGAAATGTGGATATGTACAGGTAGGAAACCGGAACTATTACAGCCCTTAAGCCTCATCCCTTGGCAACACAAATGTATTTACAGTTTGACGGAAAATTTAACGTGGAAAACCCACTCGGTTACCCACCGACATCACATGACATCGCACCACACACAAACTTGGTTTAGACACATCCAACTATATGTATTTTCGTAAATGTATATCCCCAGTAGGATGAGAATAAGTTCTTCTAATGCACGCCAGGAGTTGAGGAGCTGAAAAGGTGGAAATTAATGGTTGAAACTGTCAATGCCAAGGCCGATAAACGGCCTTCGCCTGTTCCAGGCCACCCCCTTTTCCCATTAAAAACCATCTAGTGGTGCTAACTACTAGCCATAAACAATAGCAATTGTCGAAAGACTATTATCGATGGATTGTACCGGCTCAAATGCAATAATACATGGCTTGCCACCAGACCAATTCACAAATGCAAATTAATAATGAATAATGTATGCATCCATAAGTTCAAGTCTCTGGAAACTAGAATTTCCCCATGCCCAGTATGACTTCATAAAGTATAAATGTATAATTATCTTAAGTCTTTGATTTACAGGGTGATACGAGAGGAATAATCTTTTCTTTAAATGTTATGAGACTCCTTTCCAACGACCAAACATTAATCTCAAGGAAAACCATCAATATATTCTCGAAATTGTTAAAACAATTTCTGAATCAAAATTTATCCTTTTAGACCCTGTATTTCTGGACCACAACTAAACGAATCTGCGTTGTAAGTTACTTCTTCAAGTGAATTACTATCTCACGTTTTCCCTTTAATTGTTGATTAACAAAGCGGAACTTTTAATTGAAGACCAACTGGATTAAGCACAGTTTTTCATCTCATCTGGTTTCCACATCAATGATAACGCCTGGATTTAAATTTTATACTCAATTATATTCGCGTGGGAGTGTCGGCATTTGTTTATGAGACTTGTTTATGAAACCACTAATTATTGTAAAAGATGAGATCTCTGATGTCTTCATACATATTACAAACAGCTGCGACTGGCCAGCGGAAATCAAGAAATATAAATATTATGCTAAGCAAGTCAATATATATTCTCCATTGTTTTGCCATAAAACTATTTACACATTTTCTTTGTACTTGGGCTATTTTCACACGTGTCCAGGGTATCATATTATTGATTATCAACAATATCCGTATATCAAATGGTAGTTCCCAGAATTGCTTTTCGAAACAAAAGCAACGAAAGTTTGCCGGTAGCTTGACAGGTGAAGGTGTTCTTAGAATCACTCGCTCAAACCTGAATAGACGTAAGATTCAATTACATATTGCGAATAAAGCATTTGTTCTAAATTAGCAGAAAAAAGTTGGATAAAAGTCCCGGGAAAATAACATTATTTATACTTGTTTAAAAATCAAAAATACTTTTTACTTTGGAAAATATTCAACAACATCGTATATCAATCACGCAGCTGGATATTCTGTTTTTCTTAGAGGGTCCCAATTTTCCAGACTGTAGGAAGTCCAAACTAAAATAAATCAATTGAAATCAATTTCAATGGGAACCATCTGTTGCAGTTCCCAGTGGCTTATATTCTCCAAAATGTAAGCCAATTGATTTCTTTCGAAAAACAAACAAAGGACATTCAATGGACCGTTATTAAGCGACTTTGCGAAACATAAAAAGGAAAAGTTTTGGGCCTCCCAACCGCAATTATATGTCGGGACAGAAAACAAAATGGATAATGAGAAACCAGGAGGAAAACTTTCAGTGGAGTGATGTGCCGAGCACAGGGGCGTATACTTAATAAAGAAATACGCTGATGAGAACGAGCCACCCGGGGCGTATACTTGATGCGGTCGACTTACCACTTGCCCCTATGCTTGGCATTCAAATGCAACCAGCTTATGATCTCCTGCAGCTTGGACTGCCGCTCCTGCTCCTCGTACTCGTCCAGCTCCTGGTCTTGGTCGCAGTCCAGATGATATGGATCATGGGTGTGGTCGGTTATCGTAAATGTGGGCTTGCTATATCCATAAGGAGATGACATTTTCACTCACAATAAAAAACACAAACAAGACACTTTGAAAATCCCTGGAATATGGCAAACAATTAAGTTTTGTTTTTGTTTTTTGTACAGTTGCCGTCACATTTTTATTGGCCTTCGGGGAGGGATAAAGGATCGGCGGACCAAGTCTAAGTCTATTTCCAATTTGCACTTTTTTTTCTTCGCCAAATTAATTAAAATTCAACCGTCCCATGGCGACGGATTTCAGGCTGCTTGGTTTTTCCGCTCGCGGCTGCCATAAAACTGCTGGCCATCTTCTCTCCGCATGGCTGACACCTCGTACCGCCATCGTCATAGCCCCTAGACATGGCCCCTGCCCCTCCTACTGATTCTCCCCCACTTGTTTGAGAACAAAAACTTAAAATACCATTTACCTATGGAACGGGCACTATGGAAAGCGTGGAAATGGAAAGCGCAGCACCAGAGAAAATCCCTTGTATCTATTCTATTTTATTTTTTGTGCTCATTTACTATTGACCAGTGTTTGTCTTTCTATATACTCTATGTACTCGGTTCTATACACAAACACTCGCCTCTTGGCCTGGCCAACATTGAACTTGGCAATGGACAGTCTCACAAGTATTATTTGTGATTGTTTATGTCCATTTCCTCACAATTGCAAGTGCAATAGGAAACAAGTTCAAGTGCAGCAATAATTATGAAACCTTTTAAAGGTGATAATTGCATAATAAATATAAAATATGGTATAAAAAATAACAATAAGATATAACACTTAAATGACATGGAAATAAAACATATTAATAGCTTTGAAAATGAATTTCTTCTTTAAAATATTATTCCTTCCACATTTGTGAGAAAATAATTTGTTTAAAAAATTGGTCATGTAACAAGATGACAAAAAAATTTTTTAATTTTTTATTATTTATTGTATAATATCTTGAATGACCTGTCTGTTTTCAATTAGAGCCTTGCAATTATTTTCGATTGAAATAAGAGTGTCTGAAAAAGTACTTTCTATTTATTAGATTCGGATGTTAAAGTTTTTCATCCAAAGTTAAACAAATTTTTTAAGTGGCATTCCCAATTATGACCTAAAAAAATATAAATTCTATATTTAAACCACCAAAACGACGAATATTTATGCTTTAGAGGAAAACCAGAAATGTCTTAATCAATATAGTCAAAGTTTATCGGTTTATATACTTTCATAATTCATGTATATTTTTATACATTCGCAACTATATATAGCAATACTTATATATACCAAAATACAGTAAACACACACCAAGAGACGAATGTAAAAGAGAGCAAAATCTACAGTAAACTCACACATAAACACCCAAAGATTCAAGGTGAACATTTTTTACACTCTATATGCATGGAAAGTGTATTACTAAATAGATTTATATGGCCAGCTAGAAGGGGAATACATAAAGTATATGGCTGCACTAATACGGTGGAAGTCTCAGTGCCAGCCAAAAACAATGTGGGCCACCAGCAGATAGACGGTCATCAGGGTGATCTGTCCCAGCATCATGGGAAACACGGTCCGGAGAAATCGGGTGAAGGAGAGCTTATAGCCATGCTGCTCAGCGATTCCGGCGGCGATGACATTGGCTGAAGCTCCGTAGAGGGTTCCGTTACCCCCCATGGAGGCCCCGAGGGTCAGAGCCCAAATCAGCGGCTGGAGGGGAAGACCCAGCGACGGCTTGGCCACTAGGGAGGTCACCAGCTTTACCATCATGGCGGTCACTGGGATACTGTCCAATATCGCGGAAGCCAAAGCGGACATCCACAGGATCATGAAAATGCCCATGGCCAGGCGATGGTTTTTTTCCACCGAGAGGATGACGTGCTCGGTGAAGTCGCCGATGCTAGAGAAGATTCCCAAACGCTCGACGCACTCCATCATTACAAACATGGCGGCAAAGAAGAGCAACGTGGTCCACTCGATGCGGTGCATCAAGTGCTCCATGTCATCCCGATTCAGGATAATGAGTAGCAGGATCACGCCAAGAAGGGCCACCCATCCCAGGGGCAGGGTCCTCCAATGCGGCACCGATTGAATAAAGAAGCAAATGATGACAAAGACCAAGGCTCCAGCGGATTGGAGCAGCAGTGTCTTATTCTTAATGGGATACTGCAAAGGAAGATTGATTAGTCCCTAAGCTAGTGAGTTAAGATCCTTCGTACCTTCTGCTTCAGTTCATCTAAAGTATTGGTGTAAACCTCCGAAGATCCCACACCCTTTTGCATTCGCCTGAGTGTTCTTTTCAGCTGCTTCACCTTACCCTGCAGGGTTCTCTTGACCAACTGAGCATCCTTGGAGCACGACGCCACTGCGTTGAGAGCTCGTTGCCAGACCTTGATCTCTCTTCGCAGTTCGCTCACCTCCTTGGGTTCATTCCGGCGCAGTGCATCGATGTTGTGGTAGAAAAGACGCAGATAGACACAACTTTGGACAACGGCTAAGAGGACACCCGGGACGGTGTGTGCTACAAAAGTGAGAAAAGTGACATCCTGAAAAAACACATTAGTATTTCGAAATAAACCCAAGAGTATCCAGACTTACGTTATCAACAATATAGTGATTGGTGCTGACGATAATGCTAATGGGATCCCCGATGGGTGTTAGGGCTCCACCAATATTGGCATGGACTATAATTCCCATTACAACCGGCAAGGGATCCAGCTGCATCACTTCGCATAACCGTATGGCCACTGGAGTTAGGAGCAGCACGGTGGTCATATTGTCCAACACACTGGACACCACGCAGGTGACCAAACAAAGACTGTAGATCATGGGCCAGATCTTGCCACCGGAAATCTCGAAACAGAACACCGCCAGATAGTCGAAAACTCCAGTTTCCGTCAAGATCAAAATAATTAACATCATGCAGAAGAGCAGGGTAAGTAGCTCCATGTCCATCCATTGGATTATCTCATCCATATTGGGACGATCTGAAAAAATATATATTTCAATATAATTTATAAAAAATATGTTTCAATTAGTCTGTATTATTTGCACCATTAAAACACGCCAGGGCTGTCACCGACAAAATCGAACATATCATGGCCACAAAGGGCCGCTCGAAGAGTTCCCAAACTAGCAGGGCGTAGAAGATCAACAAGATCAAGCCGGCCAGTATGCTGCCCATCCGGGCATTCACTATCAAAGGATTGTAGTTTAGGACTATGGCCAAGTCCGTCTCCACATCGCTGAAGATGTGCAAACGGAATTCGCTGTCCTTTGAGGCCAAAAGTTCATTGAGTTGCTGGGTCATCTGGTAGGTGCGATTGCTGGACATAGAAGGAGCCCGTTTTAGCTCCTCTTCGGAGAGCAGAGGCAGACGCCAGGCTGGCAGAATGTCCTATGATATGAAAGATAACAGAATGAATTGTTCAGGACTTTATGTGTTTTCCAAACATTTTGCAAACAATAAACAACGTTTAGCTCCCTCTTACCATATTTTCAGATGCTTTTTTGTTTGGTGAAAAAACCTTTTTTACGTAATACCCACCTGAAAAACTTTGCTGCGATTCTCGCCAATGTAAGCCGAGACCTGTGGCTGCACCGTCAGAAAGCCATAGCTCAAAGTCTCATTTACAGCGGCATCCAGAACAGACTGCTCTTTGAAAGCGCCGTAAATCTTTAAACGAAAGTCACCAGTCGGTTTTTGCATCAGTTGGAAAACTAAAAAATAGGATTAGCTAAAAATTAATTAAAAATTTGTTAAACACTTACTCTTTCCCTGCTCGCCCTGCGGCACATCGATGGTCTTCTCCAGCAGATGCTTCTCTCCCACCGAGATAAGAACCACGGCAGCCAGCAGCCAGAAGATGAGCAAGCCTCCTCTCTTCCAGAGCTTGTCTCGCTGACGCTGCTCCTTGGAACGCTTCGACTTGTGATGCATCCTGCGAGCCTGGGACTTGGCGTTTCCTGGTCCATTGACTGTTTCATGATCGGAATGGGTAGTGGCCTCGTCGTCGGTGACGTTGTCATCCCCCGGCTTGGTTTTGATATCCAGATAATCGGAACCCGCATAGCTGGAGCCAGGCTCATCGTTCAGGCGACTGGCATTCCTCTGGTCCACCTCGTCGTCGTATTCATCCGGGTCATCGTTGTCATCATCGCTCACTCCGACGGAGGAACCTAGAATGCGTCAGTGGCACTTGAATAAATAATGTTTGAAGGAGAATAAGCCATATGACATGGCCTCGATAATGAACTGACCTTTTTCTGACTATTTGACAGTTTATTGATTGGAATTAAACAGAAAACGTATGTAAAAATGTTTAAATACAAAAGAAAATAAAGCGAATTTATCAATAATTGTTTGGGTCGTTTATTTATGTTTTATTTTATTTCGTATAGTATAGTATTTATATTTAAATCACAAAATTAAAAGGGATTAACAAGCAAAGGTATTAATTATTTACCATGAATTCGTTCGTTCTCCATTTGAAAACTGGCCATGCTGGGATCATGACGAATCTCGGCGGGTAGAGCCCTCCACACCTGCAGGGACTGCTCGGTGACCTGAACGGCAGCCACCTGGTTGTGGTGGCACACTCCACCCCTGGGACTCCTGGGACTACGACGCTGCAACTCGATGCTTGTGGCAGCCTTATCCCGACTCGGACTGTCGGGCCGTAGGCTACGGAAAGTCTCCCGCAGGCCCATGATTCCGCGAATTCGTTGGACGTGGGAGGATTTGCTTATCTGGATGCGAAAATATTTTACAGGTTGCGAACGCGGGAAACAGTAGCTGGCATCTTTGCCGCACACGAGGCACGATGCGACTGAATGGAATCTTCACCCAGCGAATATAAATCCGAGAGTCGGCCGCGAAGCAGCTGCGGGGTTTCGGTTTTGGTTTCCATTCAATTCTGTCGACGTCGACGTCGCCCCATTCAATATTGAAAGTGAAATCGCCCCCAACCTTACCCCCACTAACGCCATTCAACAATGGAGGCCTTGTTGTCACCGCATTCCAGGATGACGCAGGCGCCGTACAGCTCTTATGGATTTCCTTGTTTTGCTCGCCCCATTCGCTACCCCACAAAAGTTGGCGGGCAAAAGTGTGGCAATGTGGGCAAAAGGGGCACCCATCAACAAGTTTGCATTTGTGCACTCCCACGCAAGCGGACACTCTGCCGGATTATTACTTATTCAAATCAATTCACAGGCACTATTATTTTCTGCTCCAGTGCGTTTTGATGCACTCAATTGCTCATACGCCATGTTGCCATCTTCTGAGAACAAATTCTGAAAAAAGATGGAAACTGTTGCTTGTAGCTTACACAATGGATAAACTTAATTAGATTTATAAGTATATATATTTTATTTTTATAATCAAAGGGATTTATAAAACTGGTCCATGTAATAATTCATAGCATACTTTTTGGAGCCAACCCAATTTTCGTTTAAAAAAGCTGGAATAAAGATCGTCTCCGTTTTTAAGAATATAGGTCAACCCCAAAGGATTTTCTCTTTTAGGGTTATCTTAATCTTAAACAAACTTTATAGGGTTATGAAATGTATTACCTTATCCCAAAGAATATAGGAAATTTGCTTAATTATTTTAATGGCCAAATTTGGTTTCATTCTTACAATTAATGGATCATTTTTATTTGTTAAATATGGCTATTATATAAGAAATTAACAATACAAATATTTACGAATTGCGAAATTTTAACAAATCTAAATACAATAAATCTTTCAGAACAGGATAAAGCAATAAAGTCCCTTCAATTGCCTTAAATGCCATTCTTAACACAAATTAAGTCGATTCAATACTATTATTTGTACTCCCTGACGTAAAAATGAATTAAATCGTATAAAAATATAAAGAAAACACATAAACTCTATTTATTATTCTCTTAATGCTTATTCTTTTTATCATTTAAAATGATTATTTAACTCATTGGACATTGAGTCAATTATTCAAATCAAATATGGTTAGCCTACGAAATTTTTGGATCAAATTACTAAAGTTAGTGAAATATTTACCTCGGGTTTATCTTTAAAACAATATTATTTACATAATAAACGTGCCAAAAACTGCTGTTTTTGTAAGCTTGATCAAACACAACAATTGAACCTATTTACACAACTTTCAGTCCATTTATAAAAAGTCAAATGCACCTCGCCAATATTTGCACACATGAAAAGAGATTGAGCAAACAAAATTTTGCCGGTAAAGGAACATATAAAAAGGAAGTCCCTGTTTTCGATATAAAACAATATTACAGCAAACTTCAACGAGAGAAACATGAAGTTGTCTCTAATCTGCATATGTGGTAACAACTATAGAGAATACAATGGCTCCATATAATAGCTCCAATATTTTTCAATAACCCTCCATTTACAGTGAGCCTTGTGCTCGTACAGATTGTAGATGTCACAGGACAGTGCGACGATGGAAACATGGAGAATACCAACCCTGATGAGAATACAGGACCCCTAATTGATCTCGGTGATGGACCCGTTGATGAGCTGGAACCCGCTCCTGGGGACCCCGATTGTTATGATGATACAACAGAAAAACCAAAGAAAAAAAAGCATCGCACAACAACAAAACGATCCAAACGAAAAACCACAAAACGAGTTACAACCAAAAGAACAAAAAAACCTAAGAAGACAACTACAACAACTACAGAGATCCCTGACACCGACACAAGTCCCCCAGTAACATGTTACGACGCAACGACAGAAACAACTACAGACGCACCAACAGATGCGACTACTGACACTACACCTCCAATGTGTGGTTGTCTAGGCACCACAACCACAGTACAGCCTGACACCCCAACACCTCCACCTCCAACTTGCAATCCTCCAACCACTCCAAGAAGTACCGAACCGCCACCAACTTGCAATCCTCCAACCACTCCAAGAAGTACAGCACCACCTACAACTCCAAGTCCTCCTCCAACCACGCCAAGAAGCACAACACCACCTACAACTCGGAGTCCTCCTTCAACAACGCCAAAAAGTACAGCACCACCTTGCAACCCTCCAACGACACCAAGGAGTACATCACCATCTACAACTCGAAGTCCTCCTTCAACCACGCCAAGAAGCACACCACAGCCTACAACTCGAGGTCCTCCTCCGACAACGCCTAGAAGTACAGCACCACCAACAACTCGAAGTCCTCCAACGACACCAAGGAATACATCACCACCTACAACCCGTGGTCCTCCTCCAACAACGCCAAGAAGTACAGCACCGCCTACAACTCGAGGTCCTCCTCCGACAACGCCAAGAATTACACCACCACCAACAACTCGAGGTCCTCCTTCGACAACGCCAAGAAGTACAGCACCACCTTGCAACCCTCCAACGACACCAAGGAGTACATCACCACCTACAACTCGAAGTCCTGCTCCAACTACGCCTAGAAGCACACCACAGCCTACAACCCGTGGCCCTCCTCCAACAACGCCAAGAAGCACATCACCGCCTACGACTCGAGGTCCTCCTCCAACAACGCCAAGAAGTACAGCACCACCTTGCAACCCTTCAACGACGCCAAGGAGTACAGCACCCCCTACAACTCGGAGTCCTCCTTCAACCACGCCAAGAAGCACACCACAGCCTACAACCCGTGGCCCCCCTCCAACAACGCCAAGGAGCACACAACCGCCTACGACTCGAGGTCCTTCTCCAACAACGCCAAGAAGTACAGCACCACCAACAACTCGAAGTCCTCCAACGACACCAAGGAATACATCACCACCTACAACTCGAAGTCCTCCTCGAACCACGCCAAGAAGCACACAGCAGCCTACAACCCGAGGTCCTCCTCCAACCACGCCAAGAAGTACAGCACCACCCACAACTCGAACTCCTCCTCCAACCACGCCAAGAAGCACATTACCACCTACAACTCGAAGCCCTCCACTTACAACGCCAAGGAGCACACAACCGCCCACGACTCGATGTCCTTCTCCGACAACGCCAAGAAGTACAGCACCACCTTGCAATCCTCCAACGACACCAAGAGGCACACCTCCGCCAACAACTCAAGGTCCTCCTCCCACAACGCCAAGAAGTACAGCACCACCTACAACTCGAAGTCCTCTTCCAACAACGCCAAGAACCACACCTACAACTCAAAGTCCTCCTCCAACAACGCCAAGAAGTACAGCACCACCGCCGACTTGCAATCCTCCAACGACATCTAGAAGTACACCAACTCCAACCACACCAATTACAACAACATCACCACCACCAACGATCACTACGCGTCGTCCGTGTCCGTGTCAACCACATCCTCACAAGCCAAAACCTCCATTATGGTGGTATCCGATCCCAATTTATCCGAATCCCTTGTGGCCTTGGCTGCCATCGCCTTATCCTCAACCCTTCCCACAGTGGCCACAGTTTCCGGGATCACCATCCAACCCGCAATGGCCAACCAATCCCAACTGGCCAGTACCCCAGCCATCTCCTAACTGGCCATCTCCTAACTGGCCATCTCCTAACTGGCCATCTCCTAACGGGCCATCTCCTAACTGGCCATCTCCTAACTGGCCATTTCCTAACTGGCCATGGCCCAAACCTCCAGTGGTAGTCCCTACTGGTAAGGATTGTGACAACATTTGCGAAAACCTCTTAAAGGGAGTCAAGTATCAGGAAGATCTAATCAGGAAGTGTTTGTGTCCCAGTTTATAAATTTGTCGTCTATCGTGTTATTAGTTTTTTAAATGTAATAAATAATTGTTCAATTAATCAAAATAAAAATGGTTTCAAATGTACAAATTTGAATTTTAACGATATCTTTGCAAACTAAAATGGCGCAGGCGCGCTCCTTCCAGCTTTTTATATTTCCGTATTTTGCTCGGCTCATTCTCAGCTCATCGTGGGGGACACAATCCATCAACAAGTTTTTATTTGATTATTCGAGTCCGATAGATTATAATTTATTCAAGTGACCTATTAATTCTCACCGCCCCTCTTGCTAAATGCAGCTGCAATTGCTCATGGTTCTATTTCCAGCGATGGTTCCATGATTCCCACATTTTGTTTCAGTGTAAAGGTGCAACGTATGTGAGTTTAATGACCAATATTCCGGGCTACGGAGGTTTGGCCCATTAGAATTAGCTCTTTAGGGAAAAAATCGCTAAAGCGATTGCAGGAATATTTGCATTAATACAAAAACCACATGCTACCAAATCGTCGAATAATAACTTAAAATTGTTCCTTAAAAAATTAAGAATATATTAAAAAGAAAAAAAAACTTGCAACAACATTTTAGGGTATTCAAAGCTTAAAAGGTAATCAACTCTACGCTTCAAAATCAACCCATAATTTGCTGGTAATTTATCAAAATGTAGATTAATATCCTGTTGATGGATTATGCTTCGGGTCGATTAGTACCCAATTTCTGTGGATGACTTCGCCCTCGGTTAAGTTCGTCCTTCGTCCTGATGAGGGCTTGCACATTGGGCTCACAAAGCACAGATGTTAACGGCTTACCCGTTGTTGGTCTTTGTTAACTTGTTAGTTCAAATACACAGTGTGCCAATTCACAAACACAACAAACTATGGGCCACACTAGAAACACCAACAGCCAAAGTAAATAACAAGTTGTTGACACACACAGAGTGGATAGAGTGAACCTCTTAAATGGAAATACATAATACACTTAATAAAATATTATAGTTTTTTGTAGGTACACCTGCCTCGACGAGTAGTGAAAAATTTAGAAAAATAAAAAATGTTTTCACTTTTCAACAATTCTTTATCACACATGTCGTATACGTAATATGAAAATCAAGGCTCACCCCTTCGCAGGACACACACGTTCTGGAACAAAGGGGCAATGTTATAGACGTCCTGCCACCTCACCTGCCATTAATGGCCGAGGGGTGGTTTTGCTTGGCCCCATTTACTGGTCAGCGCGCAAAAATAATTCTGTTATTGTATTTTCCCTCATAAGTGGGCAAGGATACCCAAACGAAAGCTCATTCGTCCTTTGACAGGCAAACGGAAAAGGTTCGAGGCGAAAGATGTTATCGCCGGCAGCGGAGGGAACCTTCGTGCAGTGCCTTTGACAAACTGGAAACAGGACTTGAGCGATGGGCTGCGGTTCATCAATGGAGACGCAGACAAATCCTGTCGTCACGGAGGTCAGCTCGGGAATGCAGTCCCGCCAGAATGGCGCTCCTGGAGTAATGGTAATTGATGGGGAACGAATTTCCGATTGGGAACTATTTCCGAACCGATTCACATGCTGCCTATGGTATTTTGCGCCTTTAGAACATCGTGGAGCAGTATGTAAGACTAGACGAGCAGATCAGTAAATTGGAGGGCACGTGTCCGGGTCCGCGAATGGCCACCGCCGAGGCCTGGGTAGAGCACCTACAGAGCAAGCATGAGGGCATGTTAGGGCTCGATGGCATGGACCTGCCAACAATGCGGGATAGGGATAGGGTGAGGGAAAGCGATCCGGAGGAAGCTCTGACCCTGCCAAGCTACCCAACGGGCCGACAAGGCAATCAAATTGTGGCCAACACACCTACCAAGGACCTCGCACAGGTAATTGCCAGCCATTAACGAATATGATTAAATTTCTCTTGGTAAATTAGTGGTTTCCCTTTGGATTTTAGTTGGCCTACAACCTGGGCGTGATGGGCGATGTGCGAAAAGCTTCCATGCATGAGGATTTCTTTGCCAACCTGAGCGAATCCGCTTTGTATTTGCTCAGCATACGATATTATGGGGAGTTATTGGAACACAGTAAGGAAAGACTAAAGACTTTAATGGAGAGCTATGCGGATCTAAACGAACTGTACGTGAAGCAGGACGGGATCATAGCTTACATAAGCGGGGGTACCTACATGACTCGTCTGGAGGAAAGCATTGATGAACAGCTGGAGACGGCAAGAGATACAAGGGATAAGCTAGGCAGTGCCTTGGAGCAGTGGCGCATCTGTGGCCTGCTCCTGAGAGCTTCTGCTAACTCCGCCACACAGGGTGTAAAGCAGTGGCGACATCTGAGCAGGATAATGTAGGTCTTAAGGATATCTAACTTTAATCTATTAATACTAATATTATTCTTACTTTCAGCGATCCAAAGCAGAAGCTACAGTTTGCCTTGGACAGCCGGAGCTTATTGCACGCCTCGATGGTTTCCTTGGATGCGGCACAGCTGGCTTTGCCGCACGTAGAGCTGAAGTATATGAGTCACCGCCAAGTACTGGCCGTCAAGCACTGCAATACCTACCTTATCACAGACATAGCCAACAAGGCCCGGTAAGATTTTAAACATAGCTCCTGTTGAACTTCTTCAAAGCCAAATCCATTCAGATATGAGCACACCACTCGCGTCTTCACTAGTTACGAGGCCAATATCTCCAAGACCTGCACTTGGCTGTATGATACATTTAGCAGCACCCTACGCATCGACTTCGAGAAAGCAGAGGAATCTGTTCGCGGACTGGCAAAGACTTTAAGGGATCATCGAGAGGAGGTCTTTGGCACAGTACAAAAATGACAAACAACTTTCAAGCTCAACAATTTGGTTTTTTCGTACATAAGTTTAATAAACAATAAACATAGAATTAGTACCAATACGTTTTGGCAGGTACGCGGTCCTCTTCGATTCCCATTTCCTCCATGATATCCATTTCAAAGGTGGAAAGCTTGGGCTGGAAAGTAATCTCGCCAACAACAGAAGCTAAAAAATATTTTAATAAGTATTCTAAGTAATAATAGAAGATATATTTTCTTACCTGGAGTGTCCTTCTCTCGTTCGATGTAGGCATTTGGTGTTTTGTAGTCATGCGTTTGGTTGTTCGTCTCCGGAATGGGAATGATGCGGCCGGAACGCATTGACACACGCACCTTCTCACCCTCTTCTGTGAATCGCCACTCAAATTCCGTCCCTTGCAAATCGGAGGGATCCACCAACCGAATGTCTTTCAAAACATGAAGCGGTGCCTCTGACTTTATAATGATTCCCGGGAATTCCTTCTCGCCACCCACTTTACGGTAGTGCCAGTTGAGACCCTCCACGATGACCCAGTTGCGCTCGGGAATCACCTGGGTGACGATTCCCTGTTTGCCCTTGTCCTTGCCCACCAGGACTTCAATGCGGTCGCCGCGGAAAAAGCTCCACTCCTCTACAAAAAGTTTTCAAGAGTTTATAACTATGTTCATTCAATGTGTAATACTCACCAATGGGTTCCACAAAGACATGACGCCGGCATGTTCCTGGCATGTTCTGTTGCCGGAACTGGCCCGTCCATGAACGATTTGTGGTATAGCGGAATCGCTTCCGTTCCACTGTGCGCTGCAGGTAATTGATTTCCTTCGGAGTTTGCCAGTAAACCTAGTATTGGAAACAAAACAAATAATATATTAAGGTAAAGGCGGAAAATTTATTAAAGAAATCTGTTACGTGAGCCGTTCCATCAATTCCTTCTTCCTTAAAAGATATTTGTCTTACCTGTTTTTTGCTGCGCTCAATGTACTCCTTGGGAAAGTTGGAAAAGTTCTTCAGTTTGCTTGCCAGGTATTGTGTGATCCTCATTTTGTATATTTAATTCAACAATTAACAAAATTCATAAAAATAAAATGCGGCTTGCAAACAGCTGATCGGCCAAAACAAGAAACCATTCACAATGAAACGGCAACGTACCAAGAATTTATATTAGACTTGTAGCAGTTTTGAAAGATTGTTTAATGAACCATTTGCAAGGCATTATTATGACTATGGAATCTTTTTTATTAATAGCTTAAAGCTTATGAGTGCTTAATTAAAAATACTTATTTAATACACACATTTTTTTGTGGTGTATTACCATTCGCAGAGATTGATAAAAGTTGAAGAAGAAGCAGGTGCTACTTGTGGTTCTCTGCGTTTTTTTTAAACGTTCTCCGTAGCCCTAAATTGCGATGCAAACCGGCTTATTATAAACAAAAGGTAAGTGCTGACTATTTAAATGTGGGCACGTGCAACCGCACTTCCATTCCCCGGCGCACTTGCGTACAGCGCGCTTCAATTCTTGCTCTTGGCATCTCACATCCAATCATTCGAAAAGCGCAATTAGTCATTTCCACATCGGAACACCCGCACACTTGAAAAAAAGTTCCTGCCTTAAGAAAAGAAACTAATAAGCCATGTCCTACCACATAGATATGGAAGACCACGTCGATCCGGAGCCCGTGCTCCTCTCTAAGCACGCCAAACACCTGCTGCGTTTTCTTAATCTTCTGCCAGCGCGGATGGCCTCGCATGACAACACCAGGTAAGCTGATCCTGAATCCTTAAAGCATTCTGTTTTCAATCTCTTTTGACCTCTAGGAGCACTATTGTGTTCTTTGCTGTCTGTGGCCTCGATGTTCTGAACTCCTTGCATTTAGTTCCGCCCAAGATGCGGCAGGACATCATCGACTGGATCTACGGGGGCCTGGTGGTGCCACGCGACCAAGAGAAACGCTGCGGCGGGTTCATGGTGAGCATAAATTCGCGTCTGTCAGGTGAACAAACATTCGGCTGGCAGCAAGCCAAATAGAAATGCTTCCCGTTCCCATCTCCTTATCTTTATACGTGGCCCGACTGCACACACTGCGACAGACCTTGGCACATCCCTCTGCCTTCTAATTGTTTATCCAACCAGCTGATACCTAACCAGGTCCATTTCCTTCTCCGAAAATTAGTACTAGTATTCGGCGTCACTTCATATCAAACCAACCGACTACTTATCTTAGAAAGCAATTAATTACATTGTGGTCTTTATCATGAATGAAATATTTATGAATTCAAATAATTTAAGATCCTAGTTTTTAAAGCATTTTGTATGCACGCTATTATTCCGACCTCCACCGTGTAAATATGCATAATTGGCGAGGTATTCTCAATTTGCGCAGCAGTTTGGTTTACATGACAACAGCACCCCTATTCCCCACTACCACTTCATTCCCCTACCTTGGTTTTATCATGCCAACGCCTTATCAGAAACATGCAAAACCACTTCGAGGCAGATCAGTAAATCGACCTATTTTCAGGGATGTCGCGCAATGGTTCCCAAAACGGAAGATGCCGCTCTTTTGGAGTGTATGCGGAAGTATCAGTGGGGTCACTTGGCCATGACTTACACCAGTTTATCCGTGCTGATTACCCTGAGCGATGATTTATCCCGCCTGGACCGCAAGAGCATCGTCGACGGTGTGGCAGCCGTGCAAAAGAAAGAAGGCAGCTTCGGAGCATGTATCGACGGCAGCGAGGACGATATGCGATTCGTTTACTGCGCCGCCACCATCTGCTACATGCTAGACTATTGGGGAGATGTGGATAAGGAGGCCATGTTCCAATTCATTATGCGTAGCCTGCGATATGATTATGGTTTCAGCCAAGAGCTGGAAGGCGAGGCACATGGGGGTACTACTTTTTGTGCCCTTGCCGCTTTGCAGCTCAGCGGACAACTGCATCGTCTGGATTCGGCTACAGTGGAGCGGATAAAACGTTGGCTTATCTTCCGCCAGATGGACGGTTTTCAGGGACGACCTAACAAACCCGTTGATACCTGCTACTCCTTTTGGATAGGTGCTTCCCTGTGTATCCTAGATGCCTTCGAAGTGTCCGACTATGCCAAGAACCGCGAGTACATCCTAAGCACCCAAGATAAATTGATTGGCGGGTTTGCCAAATGGCCCCAGACCACACCCGATCCGTTTCACACGTACCTGGGCCTGTGTGGATTGGCCTTCACCGGAGAGCCGGGTCTGAGCGCCGTCCATCCCAGTCTTAACATGTCCATGGCCGCCTACGCGCACCTGCAGCATCTTCATGAACATTGGCGATCTGAAAATGGAAAAGGCGACGAAGACCTCGGCCTGAGCTCCGCGGCTCAACAGCAACTGAAGCTGAAAATTAAGGAAGGCGAGACGAAAGCCACGACTGCTGCGACTACCTCCAATTCGCCATTGATTCCGGCACAATGATGGGAATCGAGCGAAAATACCGACTTAAAGCACACTATTGTATTTATATTGGCCGCTTTTTAGACATGCCACGCTTTTTTACGTACATTTGTGTATTTTATTCAGAAAGCTTTGGCTTTTAGAGAGATGATGGATAAATAGTAAATATGTTTATTGTACAGCCTAAATTAATGTTACACTGTTAGATTAAGCCTAAAGCTAAATTAAAGCGTCCCATGCAGAAGCATGTATTTACAGCAAGTTCCTTTGTTTTTAGCCTCGAATATACCAAATCGGGAATTGTTTATACCTGCAGGAATAGTCGATGGTGTTGCACAGCTGGTAGGTTGTAACTCATTCCCGGACGGTCGATGTGTACACGTCCACGCAAGGGAGCGAGCACCCGTTCTGTGACCATCGGACAACGCTGCACCATCAGAGATTGCAGAAGCCGACAGCTCTGGGCAAGGGCGCTGGGGGAGAGAATGGATTTGCATTTGTGGCTAGTAAACGAGAAAACTGCTGGGATAGAAGTCATTCAGGCTGTAGGCATTGTGTACCGCCTCAAGAAGTGGCCGGTCAATATAGAGACACCGCTGCCGCAGCGGAGCCAACGACAGTTCTGTGACCCGAGGGCAGCGGCGGATGAGCAGAGTCCGGATACGCGGACAGTGGACTGTCAGAGCACTGAAAAATATGCAGAGGCGTATGCAGATTTCCAATATTGTTTCCAAACCAACTAAACAGCACACACGATTACAGACAACGACTCCGAGAGGAGAAACACAACTGCGCAATAACTACTACTTACTGTACTCCGTAGTCGGATATAGCAGCACAGCCAATCAAGTTGATATGTTCCAGTTCCCGGCAGTAGTTGCCTATCTGGATGAGCACTTGGTCGGTAACACTTGGAGTATTGGCCAGTGATAGGACGGTTAAGTTGTTGAGCCTCCTGAAAAATATGATTAGGCAGCGCTCGCCAATTGCACCGCAATATGAAATGTCGAACTCCACCAGCTTGTTCTGGTGTAAGGTCAGAGCGTCCACCGCTCCCGTAGTGAGCCATTGGCACTTGGATAGCTTCAACACTCGCAGCTCCTTACACTCTACGATTATCGGCTGCAGGGAAAGGGCCGTAATGTTGATGCACTCGTTGAGGTTCACGGCCACCAGGCGCTGTTTATTGTTGGCCAAAAGGGGCAGGAGCAATTCATCTGTTAACCAACGACAGCAGGCCAAATGCAGCACCTCCAGGCGACGGCAGCAACGCGCTAGTACACGAAATCCCTGCTCGATATTTGTTGAGTTGTTCCCAGAGAGGTGGAGTTCTTGGCGCTTTTCCAGCGCCGCCTCTGCAAATTTTTGCGCTGTGCGTGAACAGCAACGCAAGTTGAAGAGGTCCTTTAACGATAGGTAAACAGCCACCTGCGGAATTAGAACGTCATCCCAACAAACGTCGAACAATGAGCAGGGAGTAGGAGTTGTTGGTCGAGAGGGTCCTGGCATTCCTAAACTGGGCGTGAGGGCCATGGCCGCCAGGTGCGCCTCCTCCTCGGAGTCCAGAGTACACATGTGTCTCCGTCTCCACCTTTGATTACGTGATCTGGCCACCAGCGACCCAATCCAAGGAGCCAGATGAAGACGCAATTTATTGTTTACCCAGTAACCGAACAGCTGACAGCAGTGCTGTAAAACGCACAAATTACCTATAAAGAGTTGGTTGAATGTTCGTTATTCAGGAGCCCTGAAATTTCCAATTTAAATCACATTAATTTTAAAAAATTGATTTTATGGAAACATCTGTTCCAGTTTTGACTAAAGTATGCGAGCTTCCAGCATAAATTCTGTTTTTTCACATTCATTTCTTACATTTTCTGCATCTGTGTAAAAATTTCTCATACGACCTGTAGGCTTAGAATTCAAAAGCACATTTTAGAAAAACCCAAGCTCATGAACTGGAAATGAAGACCCCGTCTTAATAAAAATCTACATTTATAATTGCCTTAAAAATCCAATTTTTATTTAAAAAAATTAGTAAGAAATTCCAGTGTTGTCACGGATCCAGTCCAAGTGGTAGGTGACACGCTGGAATCCAGCAGGAGCGCCCGACTGGCATCCATTGCTGGAGACAAAGTTGCTAACTCCGACCAGTTTGTTGCCGTCGTGTGTGACCAATGGGCCACCGGAATCACCTTGGCAGATGGACTTGCCGTCGACGGTACGGGTGCAGATGATGTTGTCGCCCACGCTGCCGTAGGTCCAGCCACACTCGTCGTTGTGAACAATCTGGAGATCGACGCACTGAAGCCAGTCGGGAAGAGGGCTGCCATCATAGGTACCGCCCCAGCCGCAGGCAACGGCCCACCATTCGTTGTAGTTGTTGTAGCGATCGTTGTAGCTGGGCAGCTCCACCTTGTTGACCATGTGCCAGAAGTCCACGTGCGGGATACGGATCAGAGCAATGTCAGCATTGGGATGCTTGATGAAGTCACCGTTTCCAACCCAGTGGGTGTACTGGGCGTTGGTGCGCCAGGTGGCTCCAAAGTAGACGGTCACGGAAGCGGCATCTCCGATGCAGTGCTCGGCGGTCAGAACCCAAGTGTTGGAGATGATGGAGCCTCCACACCACCAGCCTCCGCTGAAGCCGAGACCAACGGTGTAGGGAGCCTTGCCTTCAGGTGCGGCGTATCCGTTGGTGACGCGACCCTCGATCTTGGAGGACTTGGGCACATCCTTTACGAACACTTTCTCATCGATGGCGGAAGCCGAAGCCACGGCCAGAGCCAGAATAGTCAGGAACACCTTCATGTTGATGTTGAAACTGAGTCTTAGCACCATCGGTATTGCCTTTTATACACCTTTCGAAAGCTCTGTTTCTACTATCACTAACATCGACTTGAACAGGATCGTAAATATTCTTCAAGACTCCCATAAACGATGTCAACGATAAGGTCTGAAAAAAAGCACTTCATTCATGTCTTTGGGATTTCCTTTACCATTAGAAACCATCTATGAATGCAAGTTTATCTTATTAATCTGATTCCACGGATTGGATAGAAATAATGTATTTTCCAAATTAGTTTGGATATTTAACTGATAAAATTATTTCTGAATTTATACCACATACTTGCACTATTTTACTTAATATTTTAATACATGTGAGCAAGTTTATTTTGCCGTTTTTCCACTATCTTATCAATATATACTTCGAAAATTTACAATGATCTCTCAAATACAATGATTTTTAACAAATGAAGTTTATAAACCACTTAGAGCTTTTTTACACATTTGTTATTGGACAAAATGATTTTAATTGGTTGTCAACTGTACCAAAGAAAAGAATAAAGTTTCCTTTCTATATAAAAATTAGAATAGGCTAGGTTCTTGAATATTCGTATCTGTGATTTGTGAATCGACACATAAATATTTCTCGAGAGGTCCATAAATGGTTGTAATGATAAGGATTCTGGCTAAAACCAATTTTGAAAACTCAATAAATCTCAATCCTTGTTGAAGTTATAATCACCGTTTTTTGCATTTAATAGAACACTTTTTTTACAGAAGTTAGAAATTCATGATTAGATTTTAGGCATGGTTGAACATTTTAATCTAAAAACAGCAACTACACATAAATTATTTTTATCAAACATAGTTTTATAATCTATCAATATTTTATCAACTTCCTGTTTTTTAATATCTTTCCTATTCAAGTGGAAAAAGGGCACATCTAATCATTCTCTTATAGTTTAGATTATGGCAGTGGAATTTTACAATTTTTAAATGTATTATAATTAAGACTAAAACTTTAATATCATCTCTATATCTCACCAAAAATATTGTTAGTTTTGACTGACTTTTATTAAAATTAAATTTTTCCCGAGGGATGATCAATTCTTTTCTTTAATGCGTAAATACTTAATCTTATCAAAATGGTCAATAAACGAAAGACAATTAAATTCGCTAAGTTCAATGAAAAATACAATCGATAAGACTTTCTTAATTAAGATGGGTTATGTATAAAAACAATTCAAATGTATCAAAATGCTAAAAAAAGATAACCTTCAAATCTCTAAAAAGCAAGTCGTTGCCCCTGGCAATTTGCTTAAAAAAACAACTAAAATGGTAAGTGTATATCTATATTTATTAATTTATAAAAACACACTAATTTTAAAAGAACTGAAATGGCATAAAATATGGAAAGATAAAACTCTGATTGTATTTTTATGCGAGAAAATTTATTTTCAAGAAGAAAATTGTTAAATTTAGTAACTGATGCCAGTGTGGTCGCGGATCCAATCGAGATAGCTGGTGACACGGGTGAAACCATCGGGATGGCCAGAGGTGCATCCGCTGCCAGACACGAAGGAGGTGACACCGACAAGCTTGTTACCGTCGTGAAGGACCAGGGGACCGCCAGAGTCGCCGGAGCAGGTGGACTTTCCACCAGGGGTGGAGGTGCAGATGACATCATTGGTGATGACATCAGTTCCATAAACACCGGCGCATGAGTCGCGGCTGATGATCTGAGAGTCAACGCAGTTCAGGTAGTCGGAGACACCGCAGCTGTCGCAAGGACGACCCCATCCAGAAGCAAGAGCCCACCATCCGTCGAAACTGTTGTAGCGCTCGTTGCCGTTGGGCAGCTCAACCTTGTTGACCAGGTGCCAGAAATCAACGTGCGGGGTGTTGATCAGGGCGATGTCGTTGTTCAGGTTGTTGGTGTTGTAGTTCGAGTGCGTGCGGAAGCTTCCACTGCCTACGGTGTGGGTGTACTGGGCCTGGAGGCGCCACAAGGCACCGTAGTAGATGACCACTGAGTCAGCACCGTGGGTGCAGTGAGCAGCAGTTACCACCCAGGTGTTGCCAATGATGGAGCCACCGCACCACCATCCGCCGCTGCCGCTGCTGAAGCCCAGACCAACGATGTATGGGACCTTGCCCTCGGTGGCCGGGTAACCGTTGGTGATGCGGCCCTCGATCGATCCGGATCCGGAGCCCAGGACGGCGTCCTTAAGGGGCACCGGCACCGGCCTCACCGGCTTCTTGGGCAGAGCGGTGGCGGAGGCAATGGCCAAAGCCAAAACAGCGAGGAACAGTTTCATGTTGCTTCTTGGAGTACAACTGACTGACGGTTTATTGGCTTTTGATTTATATACCCGCAATATTGAAGATCTCTGCTGATACTAGATAGTTCCATCCAGCCAACACTGTTAAATCTTATCTGCGACAATAGCTTTCCTGCGGTTTCGGCTTGGAGCTTTCCTCCTACATTATCTGAAGGGGGTGCGTCGATGGTTAGATCTCCCGATCCACTTAGTTTCCACTTGATGACTTGCACTCTAAACGAGTCCTACCCATTCATTCATTAAAAGATTATGTGGCACAATCGCAATGGACGTGCCGCCACTTTCAGCGGATCTATCGATAAGTCCAGATAAGAGCCACAACCCATTCATTCCATAAGCCACAACTAAATGACTAGAAGCGAATAGTGATTTTGGAGATCAGTTTCTTAATACTAATACTATTATAAAAATAATACGAAGTCTTTGTTCTTAATATTTGTAAATTTAATGTTGCTTTATTCTACTTGTACATTTACTTGTATATTTTAATCATTTAATTTAAACATAATCGTGATTCCGAATTAATGGGTTAGTAAGGATTCTCGTCCTCGAGGATCTCTTATTCCAAGATGCTTGACGTCATATTAAAGATTATTAATATATTAAAATCAGATGATTTGATTTGATGCAGATTGATGGAGAATCGATACAGCAATTGTTTAAGGTATTCCGCTTAAAAATCGGATCAATATTGGCAAAGATACAGCTACGAAAGACCCATATTAATTAGATCTAAGAATTTAGACTGTTATGGTTAGCTATGGTTCAGCATCGAATATTTTCCTTAGGTATTTTATGCATGGATTTTGTGAACCTCGTTTGTCTAAATATTCTCCAAGTCTTTATAAACACCACTTAAAGCTGAACCCTTTAAAATGTACAAACTATTCAAAATTCTTTTAAACTCGATTTATTTAATAAAAATGCTTAGTAGTAAGCGACACCAGAGTTGTCGCGGATCCAGTCCAACTGCTGGGTAACACGGGTGAATCCGGAGGGCAGACCAGCGGTGCAACCATTGCCAGACACCCAGGAGGTGACTCCCACCAGGCGGCCACCGTCGTGGAGCACCAGGGGGCCACCAGAGTCGCCAGAGCAGGTAGACTTGCCACCGGAGGTGGAGACGCAGAGAATGCCATCGGGCTGGTTACCGTAGGTGCGGGAGCACTCAGAGTTGCTGATGATCTGCAGGTCGACGCACTCCATCCAGTCGGGTTGGGATCCGGCGGTGGTCAGTCCCCAACCGCAAGCAACAGCCCAGGAACCGTCGTACATGTTGTAGCGATCGTTGAAGCTAGGCAGCTCCACCTTGTTAACCATGTGCCAGAAGTCCACGTGGGGGGTGCGGATCAGAGCGATGTCGTTGCCGTTCTGGTTGGGCCAGTTGGAGTTCTGACGGAAGTCACCGGATCCCACGGTGTGGGTGAACTGGGCGTTGGTGCGCCAGGTGGCTCCATAATAGATGGTAACCTGGCTGGCGCCGTTAGTGCAGTGAGCAGCAGTCAGAACCCAATCGTGGGCGATGATGGAACCACCGCACCACCAGCCTCCGTTACCGCTGAAACCCAGACCCACAGTGTAGGGGGCCTTGCCCTCGTAGGCCGGGTAACCGTTTACAATGCGACCGTTGATCTTGGTGTCACGGGGCAGGTCCTTGGGGTAGACCTGCTTGACGGTCTCCGCGGAGACAGCGGCCAGAGCCAGAGCCAGTACAACGAATACTTTCATGGTGGAAGGGCGAATGTGAATCCAACCGAGTAACTTCCCTTTTTATTCATCTTTCTTATCAGAACCCGGAGCTTATGGAGTGGCCACCACTTTGGTTACCCTATCTCCCTAAGTTCATCATGATTATACGAATATAAATTAATAGATACCCGCCTAGCACGCCTAGATAGCTTGAAACTTAATTTTTAAAGGTATGTACTTAAAAACACGCTTTGGCAAGGGCTATTTTATAATATTCAAATATTGATAAAGTATTGACATTAAAAGTCTAAAAAAATGATATAGCCAAGTTCAAAAACTTCCTCTTTTCATAAATGTATCTATATTGCTTTCTATCAAAAAGGGCATAACTTAAGTTGATCGCATCCAATCGACAAAAGTTATACCTTCCCGAATTTTTTAAATGGTATCTTGGTCCAAAATCGGATATAAAATGACAAAAATATCCTTCAAAACATAAGCATACGGTTGAGAAAAAGACATTCGACCTTATACGTGA
This sequence comes from Drosophila vallismaia, assembly GCA_035047325.1. NCBI lineage: Eukaryota > Metazoa > Arthropoda > Insecta > Diptera > Drosophilidae > Drosophila > Drosophila vallismaia. Next base: position 8,703,661 of record JAWNPU010000090.1, on the reverse strand, counting down.
TTTTGAATTTTGATAAATTTTACCGAAATATCCATAACTTGGCTTGTTTTTCTCCGATCTCCGAAAATTATACCTTCCTGAATTTGTATCTTCGAGTACTATCTGATTATACTATATCTATTAAGCGTTTTTCTTAAAATCCCAAGTTAGGAGGACAGAAAATGACATATGGGTGCAAAGGCGATGTTTGAAACGATTTTATAAAGTTTACACTTCGATTAAATAGACATCTTTGGAAAATATAGACAGCAATGGAAGTCCCGATTTTTAAATGGTATTTTGGTGCAAAATCGGATTTAAAATGACAAAAATATCCTTCAAAACGTAAGCATACGGTTGAGAAAAAGACATTCGACCTTATACGTGACTTCGAATTTTCATGAATTTTACCGAAATATCCATAACTTGGCTTGTTTTTCTCCGATCTCCGAAAATTATACCTTCCTGAATTTGTATCTTCGAGTACTATCTGATTATACTATATCTATTAAGCGTTTTTCTTAAAATCCCAAGTTACGAGGACAGAAAATGACATATGGGTGCAAAGGCGATGTTTGAAACGATTTTATAAAGTTTACACTTCGATTAAATAGACATCTTTGGAAAATATAGACAGCAATGGAAGTCCCGATTTTTAAATGGTATTTTGGTGCAAAATCGGATTTAAAATGACAAAAATATCCTTCAAAACGTAAGCATACGGTTGAGAAAAAGACATTCGACCTTATACGTGACTTCGAATTTTCATGAATTTTACCGAAATATCCATAACTTGGCTTGTTTTTCTCCGATCTCCGAAAATTATACCTTCCTGAATTTGTATCTTCGAGTACTATCTGATTATACTATATCTATTAAGCGTTTTTTTTTTAAATCCCAAGTTAGGGGGACAGAAAAGGACATATGGGTGCAAAGGCGATGTTTGAAACGATTTTATAAAGTTTACACTTCGATTAAATAGACATCTTTGAAAAATATAGACAGCAAATGAAGTCCCGATTCTTAAATGGTATCTTGGTGCAAAATCGGATATAAAATGACAAAAATATCCTTCAAAACGTAAGCATAAGGTTGAGAAAAAGACATTCGACCTTATACGTGATTTTGAATTTTGATAAATTTTACCGAAATATCCATAACTTGGCTTGTTCTTCTCCTATCTCCGAAAATTATACCTTCCTGAATTTGTATCCTCGAGTACTATCTGATAATACTATATCTATTAAGCGTTTTTCTTAAAATCCCAAGTTAGGATGCCAGAAAAGGACATATGGGTGCATAAGCGATGTTTGAAACGATTTTATAAAGTTTACACTTCGATTAAATAGACATCTTTGAAAAATATAGACAGCAAATGAAGTCCCGATTCTTAAATGGTATCTTGGTGCAAAATCGGATATAAAATGACAAAAATATCCTTCAAAACGTAAGCATAAGGTTGAGAAAAAGACATTCGACCTTATACGTGACTTCGAATTTTCATAAATTTTACCGAAATATCAATCACTTGGCTTGTTCTTCTCCGATCCCCCAGCATTATACCTTCCTGAATTTGTATCTTCGAGTACTATCTGATTATACTATATCTATTAAGCGTTTTTTTTTTAAATCCCAAGTTAGGGGGACAGAAAAGGACATATGGGTGCAAAGGCGATGTTTGAAACGATTTTATAAAGTTTACACTTCGATTAAATAGACATCTTTGAAAAATATAGACAGCAAATGAAGTCCTGATTCTTAAATGGTATCTTGGTGCAAAATCGGATATAAAATGACAAAAATATCCTTCAAAACGTAAGCATAAGGTTGAGAAAAAGACATTCGACCTTATACGTGATTTTGAATTTTGATAAATTTTACCGAAATATCCATAACTTGGCTTGTTCTTCTCCTATCTCCGAAAATTATACCTTCCTGAATTTGTATCCTCGAGTACTATCTGATAATACTATATCTATTAAGCGTTTTTCTTAAAATCCCAAGTTAGGATGCCAGAAAAGGACATATGGGTGCATAAGCGATGTTTGAAACGATTTTATAAAGTTTACACTTCGATTAAATAGACATCTTTGAAAAATATAGACAGCAAATGAAGTCCCGATTCTTAAATGGTATCTTGGTGCAAAATCGGATATAAAATGACAAAAATATCCTTCAAAACGTAAGCATAAGGTTGAGAAAAAGACATTCGACCTTATACGTGACTTCGAATTTTCATGAATTTTACCGAAATATCCATCACTTGGCTTGTTCTTCTCTGATCCCCGAGCATTAAACCTTCCTGAATTTGTATCTTCGAGTACTATCTGATTATACTATATCTATTAAGCCTTTTTCTTAAAATCCCAAGTTAAGGGGACAGAAAAGGACATATGGGTGCAAAGGCGATGTTTGAAACGATTTTATAAAGTTTACACTTCCATTAAATAGACATCTTTGGAAAATATGGACAGCAATGGAAGTCCCGATTCTTAAATGGTATCTTGGTGCAAAATCGGATATAAAATGACAAAAATATCCTTCAAAACGTAAGCATAAGGTTGAGAAAAAGACATTCGACCTTATACGTGATTTTGAATTTTGATAAATTTTACCGAAATATCCATAACTTGGCTTGTTCTTCTCCGATCTCCGAAAATTGTACCTTCCTGAATTTGTGTCTTCGAGTACTATCTGATTATACTATATCTATTAAGCGTTTTTTTTTTAAATCCCAAGTTAGGGGGACAGAAAAGGACATATGGGTGCAAAGGCGATGTTTGAAACGATTTTATAAAGTTTACACTTCGATTAAATAGACATCTTTGGAAAATATAGACAGCAATGGAAGTCCCGATTCTTAAATGGTATCTTGGTGCAAAATCGGATATAAAATGACAAAAATATCCTTCAAAACGTAAGCATAAGGTTGAGAAAAAGACATTCGACCTTATACGTGATTTTGAATTTTGATAAATTTTACCGAAATATCCATAACTTGGCTTGTTATTCTCCGATCTCCGAAAATTGTACCTTCCTGAATTTGTGTCTTCGAGTACTATCTGATTATACTATATCTATTAAGCGTTTTTTTTTTAAATCCCAAGTTAGGGGGACAGAAAAGGACATATGGGTGCAAAGGCGATGTTTGAAACGATTTTATAAAGTTTACACTTCGATTAAATAGACATCTTTGAAAAATATAGACTGCAAATGAAGTCCTGATTCTTAAATGGTATCTTGGTGCAAAATCGGATATAAAATGACAAAAATATCCTTCAAAACGTAAGCATAAGGTTGAGAAAAAGACATTCGACCTTATACGTGACTTCGAATTTTCATAAATTTTACCGAAATATCAATCACTTGGCTTGTTCTTCTCCGATCCCCCAGCATTATACCTTCCTGAATTTGTATCTTCGAGTACTATCTGATTATACTATATCTATTAAGCGTTTTTCTTCAAATCTCATGTTAGGGGGACAGAAAAGGACATATGGGCGCATAGGAGATGTTTGAAACGATTTTATAAAGTTTACACGTCGATTAAATAGAAATCTTTGATAAAGATGGACAGCAAACGAAGTCCCGATTCTTAAATGGTGTCTTGGTGTCAAATCGGATAAAAAATAGCCACAATATCCTCAAAAACCTAATCAGAAGGATGAGAAAATGAGTTTTTGACAAATGTCAACTTCCCGTATTTTGAAAATCTCAAAATTTCCATTTTTAGAACAGTGTTATTCGAATATCTGAGCTAATTCGCAACCGATTTTGAAACGACATGCCATTTTGGAATCAGAACTTCAATCTCTTTTAACCTCTATCAAAAGATCCAAAGAGTAGAACAAAAAAAATTTTGTCGATTTTTAAAAAATCATGATGGTACCCCTTTCAAAATTTTGAAAAATCGACTTAATTTTTTTTGTCAAATTTCTCGGATCTTTTGATGCAGATCGAAGCAGACTGAAGCCCTTATTCATGAATGGTACTTCGTTTTACAATCGGTTTAAAATCGACTAAAATATACACTATTAAATGGTTAAAAAAGTGAGCTTTTGATAAATATCAACTTTCCGTATTTAACAATCCTATTCATCTATCAAATGGACCATAACTGGGTTTGTTCCCCTCCAATCGGCAAAAGTTATACCATTCCGAATTTGTATCTTCGAGTACTATCTAATTATCTTAAATCTTTTAAGCGTATTCCTTAAAAACACTAAGTTAGGGGGCGAGAAAAGGACATATGGACTCATAGGCGATGTTTGAAACAATTTTATAAAGTTTTCACTTCGATTTAATAAAAATCTTTGATTATAATGGATAGCAAACGAAGTTCCGATTCTTAAATGGTGTCTTGGTGCCAAATCGGATAAAAAATAGCCACAATATCCTCAAAAACCTAATCAGAAGGATGAGAAAATGAGTTTTTGACAAATGTCAACTTCCCGTATTTTGAAAATCTCAAAATTTCCATTTTTAGAACAGTGTTATTCGAATATCTGAGCTAATTCGCAACCGATTTTGAAACGACATGCCATTTTGGAATCAGAACTTCAATCTCTTTTAACCTCTATCAAAAGATCCAAAGAGTAGAACAAAAAAAATTTTGTCGATTTTTAAAAAATCATGATGGTACCCCTTTTAAAATTTTTGAAAAACCGACTTAATTTTTTTTGTTTAGTTTCTCGGATTCTTTGATGCAGATCGAAGCAGACTGAAGCCCTGATTCATGAATGGTATTTCGTTTTGAAATCGGTTTGAAATGAAAGAAAATATACACTATCAAATGGATAGAAAAGTCATTTTTCGACAAATATTACCTTTCCGTATTCTACATTTCAAAAACAACTCAATTTATTTATTAAAAGGACCATAACTTGATTAGTTCACCTCTAACCGGCAAAAGTTATATAAGTTTTTCTTCCCAAAGTTGTTTAGGAAGTTTTTAAGGAGGAATTGTTTCTTTTCTTTATTTATTTCATATTTTGATATTAGAACGTGGATCTAAATCCACACTTTCTTTTTTATATAATTTTATACATTTTATTTATATTCTAACTCAAATAAGATTTTTCGAATTCAATTTATTTTATTTATAATAATTTATTTTCAAACTATGCGCCAATGTTGCCTGAAATATTTAGTCCGCAAGGCCTTATTACTTTATGTGTACGAACCTGGCCACACTGGAAACAACATTTGTTTATTATTCCGCCAAAAAAAAAACATATTTGATTAAATGCACAATGTCTGCCTGCAGTTCCAACGAAATTGCCGAGAAAAAGCGCATTGCGCTGGCCAAGCTACAGGCGAAGAAGTCACAGCTTCTGGCTGCCGCAAAAGGCACTACATGCACAAGCGCAACAAGTGTGCTACCAAAACCACAAGTAAATGGGAACTCCAATGTGCCACAAGTCAAGTCTCCTTTAAATTTTTATCGGTCTCCGCCGGCGGAGCAGGAGAAGGTAAGCCGGACTGCCTTCACCTCCCATGACAATAAAAGCTCGGCGTTTTTGAATGCATTGAAAGCAATAAAACAGAGTTCCACAAGGGAGTTGGCCAGAGGAGCAGCGCATCCCTATCAGAATCAGCATAGACAGTCAGGAAAGGGGAAGCCCAGCCTCTCTCTCGCATCAGAGAAGGAGGATACTTCTTCAGTTCTACCGCGTCTAAACTCTACTACCTGCAATCTATATATGGTTAGCAAACATCGCTTTGCCGTCCATACAACTGGATACCACGAAAAACTCATTGCCGTGTTCAAGAACATGCCCACGCGGTCCTACGATAACAATACGCGCATTTGGAGCTTCGACTTGATAGATTACCAAGCGCTTCAAACGCACGCAGCGGACCTAAAGCCATATGTTCACATGAACAGCATTCCTAAAAAGGTGATTGATCTCTGCCAGAAGCCGCCGATGGCCCTTGACAAGAGTGTGTTAGCCTCCATAGAACCGAAGCTGGCAGACAAGCTTATGCCCTTTCAGCAGGATGGTGTCTGGTACTAAGATCCTTTACATTAATTGCTGAAAAAGTTTTAAGTTTCAAATTGTTTACAGCTTTGCAATCGCCCAAATGGGTCGCATAATGATCTGTGATGAGATGGGCCTGGGGAAGACTTATCAAGCCCTCGCCGTGGCAGACTACTTCAGGGATGATTGGCCTCTGCTTGTTTGCACAACTGCCTCGACGCGAGATAGTTGGGCGAAACATATTGTTGAGCTACTGCCCAAGGTGCCCATTCACTACCTCCAAGTACTGAACAACAATCAACAGTATGTGGCCGAAGCACAGGTATTAGTCACCAGCTATAACATGATGGAGCGTCACATGGACAAATTGCTGCAGCGAAAATACGGCTTTATTATCTTCGACGAGTCACACACTTTAAAAAACGGCAAAGCCAAGTGCACGGCCGTGGCAAAGAGACTTACGGATCAAGCTAGACGGGTGGTGCTTTTATCAGGGACTCCAGCCCTCTCAAGACCATTAGAATTATTTACTCAAATTCAATTGGTGGACAGCAAGTTCATGAACTTTATGGATTTTAGTAAGAAAATAAATGATTTCCTTTTTCATATTTGATTTTAATATATAAAATAAAATTGTAGCCACCCGATACTGTGATGGTAAACAGTCTACGTTTGGCTGGGATGCCAACGGGCAATCTAACTTGGAAGAGCTTAAAGTTATTCTTAATCTAAAATACATGCTGAGACGCACGAAAACAGAGGTTCTTCCTCAGCTGGCTGAGAAAAATAGGTGAGTTTATCAGTAATCCTTTTGAAGTAGAATCTCAAGCTAATCCCATTTATACACTCAGAGAAACAGTCATCCTGGATCCTGCTTTGGTTTCAACCAACGAGGAAACTAAAAGTAGTTTAGATGCATTTAATAAAGAACTTCATACAAGCAAAGGCAGGGCTATGGAAGAGATTTTGCTTCGGTTTTATGCGCGCACTGCCGAAGTAAAAACAAAAGCCGTCTGGTAAATTAATTTTTTTTACCTATTTTTCCGAATGATATATATTTCATTTACCTCGATTTTTATCTTATTCAAGTGCTTACCTAAAAACTTTGGTTAAAGAGAAAACTAAGTTCATAATCTTTGCACATCATCGGGTCATGATGGACGCTATTAGTAACTGTCTGGCGGAGCTTAAAGTTAACTATATTCGAATTGATGGGCAGACGCGAAGTGATCTCAGATCAGACTTTGTGGACACCTTTCAGAAGAATACCAAATGCAAAGTGGCACTCCTTTCCCTGAAAGCTTGTAATTCAGGAATTACACTCACGGCAGCCGAGATGATTCTGTTCGCCGAACTTGACTGGAATCCAAGTGTAGGTTGATCTATAATAAGACCGCTAAAAACACAGTAAAACAATTTTTTCCATATGATGTAGACCCTTGCTCAAGCTGAAAGTCGAGCCCATCGCATTGGGCAGACAAAAGCAGTAATTTGTCGCTATTTAATGGCCAATGGTACAGCCGACGATACCATCTGGGCAATGCTGAAAAACAAACAAGAAGTGCTTAGCAAAGTAGGGATATTCGCCGAGAACCTTCAAAAAGCCACACACACAGCAGCACCCACTTCGGTACTTTAATTAATAACCATACAAGAAATAATTAATAATCATCTTTGACTTTCAGTCTCACAAAATCGACGAGTATTTCTCACCAGCCAAGACCTCAATTCCTAAACCTCAAAAAGGGTCGATAAAGCAATACCTATCGCCAGTTCCTTTGAAAATTCATAGTGAACCCAAGAATAATTTGAAAACCGCCAAAGAACCAAACCAGGAATCTGATATTGAAGCCTTTTTCAACGACGATGATGACGAGGCTTTCATGAATTTAGATATTTAGTTAAGTTAATTACAATAAAAAATTTACACAGTGAACGTTAAGTTTTTACAATAAATATATATATTCATTTACAAAAACAATTACATATATAAAAATAAAAAAATAAAAGGTCAACGAACTTTTAAAAACAGCAAACAGCGCATGCTCCCCACTCTATTTAGATTTTCACAACCGAGTCCTGGCAACAGACAAACAAACACTCCTTTTCAAAGCAATCCTTTTCACTTGCATCAAAAAAATTTACACAAGATAAAGTTTTTGAAACCGATGATAAATAGATACAATGAATAGCGAGACAGATCTGCTGGGAGAGGAGGAGGAGTTGCTCCACGAGGGGGACATTTCCTTCGCCCACGAGATCTTCAGCGTGGAGTAAGTGATAGCACAAATGCTTCTGGCGAGTTCCTTGGATTAATTGGCTAGGGCACTTATGTTCCAGGCACTCGTTCGGGTACGATTGCAAGAGGTTGTTCAATCTGGTGCTAGTAGGTTCAGACACGCTGGTCTTTGCCTCGGGAAACTATTTAAATTACTTCAACATAACGCGACAGGAGATCACCTTCCAGGAGACCATTTTTGGATGCGGCATAGGCTTCATCACGGTGGGTTATGGGGATAATTTAAAAGCCTGGATTATTAAGTATCCCGAAATTGCAGAAAAACGAGCACCCGGACTACACAGACCTTTTCACGGTGGCAGAGAACGGACCCACCCCAATCGTCTTTATTTACGAGTATCCCTCTCTTGATGTTCGGGTTAAGCTCCGGAATGCGGCAAAATCCTGCTTCACGGCTGGCTCGTACAACAAAACAGGTGACTTGTTCGCCTCGCAGGCTGGCTATCCGGACTTCACCATCACCATTTGGCGGTGGGAGAAGGCCGAGGTAGTGCTGCGAGCCAAATCTTTTCAGAGCGACATCCTCTTCGTTCACTTCTCGGAATTCAACCCCATCCTGCTCTGCTCCGCCGGCCTCAGTCACATTAAGTTCTGGAAGATGGCCAACACGTTCACCGGCCTTAAGCTGAAAGGGGATTTGGGACGCTTTGGCAAGACGGACTTCAGCGACATATATGCCATGTACATGCTCTCCGACGAGAACGTAATCTCGGGTTGTGATTGGGGAAATATGCTGCTGTGGCAAGCGGGCCTCATTAAGTTCGAGGTCTGCCGGAAGGGTCGAAAGCCTTGCCATACAAAACCCATTACCCGGATCACCATGAAGAACGGCGAGGTGACCACAGTGGGAATGGATGGCTATGTGCGTGTTTGGTACTGGGAAACCGTGGATCTGGCTGATCCCCCCGAGGACGATTTGTTCGTGGAGATCGATCCGATCTACGAATTCAAGATTGCCGATGTGGAGCTGCGCTGCATGCAAAAGATCCTGCCCTTCGACGAGACGGACTTCACCCACTACGCCCAGGACGGGAAGGGCGGAATATGGTTTTGTGACATCAATACCTTCGACGTTCCCCAGAAACCACGCAAGCTCTACTCCTGCATCGGAGGCAAGGTGATAACATCACAAATGTCGCCAGTGTCGGCCCACTTCATTGCCATGTCCGAGTGCGGCAAGATCTTTGTGTATAACTACGAGGAGCAGCGCCTATTGCTGGAGAAGCAGTTCCCGGCTGATGGTGTTGACTTGCTTTGGCTGGACACAAATATCTCGTCGATGGGCACGGAAATGATAGCCGGCTTTAAGGACGGCATTCTCCGGCAGCTTTTCCTGGACCTAAGCGATCAAGAAAAGCCAACTATGAAGCGTGTTAGGGCTTTTAAGGCACATACCTCACCAATAACCCGGCTCACAGTTAATCCAGCGGGCACTCTGTTTCTTTCCGGGAGCGCCGATATGAGCATTTTTATCTACCTGTTAGGCAAGGATGAAAACCAGCTCGTCGATATGTATCCGCTGGGTTTTATACAGTTTAAAGCGGTGCCAAACTGCTTCTACTGGCACGAAGAACTGCCTACGGTGGTCCTGATTGGCTGCAAGTCCGGCGAGGTATACGAGTACAACATCCGCACGAAGGTGACCGAAGATGAGACCTATCTCTCCTTCAATATCACGGAGCCAGCGCGCATGCGTAGCACCAAATTCACATCCGTAAAGAGCATTATCCGGCGGGAGATCAGGAGGGAGAAAATCAAAAAGCGAAAGGAGAAGAAGCGGGAACGAAAGATGAACGAAATTGAGAAGCTGAAGAAGGCAAATCCAGGCCTTCAGATTGACATGGAGTCGGCTCTAGCCGACTCGGAGCCCGACGAGGAGGAGGAGGCGCTGCACATTCCCGCCATACCCAATCCAATTATCTGGCTGCGCTACACCAATAGGGATACCATTTGGGTATCCATGGCAGGATACGATGCAGGTTACGTCTACGAGCTTCAATTTAATCAGCCGGAGCCAACCCAAAGCACGCTGATCACGGACGCGGATGACATAGAGATACATTCCTACTGCATTATGTGAGTTTTATTTTAAAAGTTTTTATCTAGTTATCCTTTTTGTAATTAGCTAATTATATGACAGAGAAGAGTACATTGTGTTCGGAATGGTCAACGGAACCATTCGGGTGAATCGGCTAGATCCTGATGAATTTACAGATCTCTCCGAGTACCGAACATACCCCATGCACGACGCACTTAAGGGCATAATTCCGTGTATAAGAACCAGCTACAACGGGGAGCATATGCTCTCCGTCGGGTACGACGGAAACATGTTCCTGTTTAAGTGGAACGGACCAAAGATCGTGATGAACAGTCGCCGCGATAATCTTCCGACATTGCCAGAGGGTTTTACATCGCCCCCGGACATACTTGATCCGGAACAACCATCGTTAGAACAGGAAAAAATCAATGCCGAGCTCCGGCGACAACAGGAGGCGGCGGAAGCGCATGACCGAGATGTCCTGAACAAAATCGGGTTGTTACAAAACGAATACTTTGATATTATTAGGCGGAATGAGGAGTTACCCCAGCCACTCAGGGCCACGGACACAGACCTGCTATTAGACAATCGGATCACACAACAGATCCGGGATGAACTTCAGGCAGAACTGGATGATGTGCGAGAGGATTTGGCATATGACCTGGAATTTGCTCAAGTAGGGCATAGAAAACTGTATAATCACTTTCTAAAGAAGTTGACTCAAATTCCCCTTACTGTCAGTCACCTGCGGTAAGTGTTCTTTCGGTACCTTTAACCGATTCCTTAGAGATTCATTATCTTCTTCTAGTGGGGACGCACCAGGAGTATCCACGTTTCGTCTCGAGGAATTGGGCGAGGAGTTCGAGCAAATCAAGCTGGACATTGAGGAGCGCCTCAAACTAGAGCACGATATGGGGTATGTTTAGATAACCAAGGGAACGTTAAGATCTTACACTGGAAGCCTTTTAAACTTTTATAATTAAAACAAAGAGGGGAAACCCAATTTAAACATTCGAATACACATAACACAAAATACGAATCTTGACTATCCTAAACATGCAGCCTGTACAGCGTGGATCGAGTTCCAGATCAGCCAGAAGTGTAAGCTTAAATATAATTATCCTCTCAGATCACTTCTTATATCTTCACTAGTCTCACCTGTAGTTCAACCAAATCCTCTTTGGGACAGTCACAAACTAATTGTGTTTCCTTCCTAGACTTCATGATCTTTTAGTGACCGATGTAGTGGAGGAAACTATTGGTGAGCCTCCGCCGGAGACGTTCTTCTTTGGCCGCGATCCGCGGAGCATCGAGCCACGCTTCAGCAGAAAGATGATGAGGCTGCTAAACCGATATCGAAAACGTCAGATGTACGAAGTCCGTCGAATGTTTGACTGGGATAAGCTGGAACGACAAAAACCAGATCCTAACCGCAACCACCCGGATGATGATGCTCAGATTGAACTGGCCAAACGCAATCTGGGTGATTTTAAACTCAAGGTCGGAGCCGATTACGAGCCTAGGTCCGATGAGACTCTTACCCAGAAGTACATAGAGGTGGTCCAGTGCCGGGAGAAATACTTTACAATGGTAAACTCATTTAACCAAGCTGTTTTGGAGCTGCGGGAAGAAAAGCTTATGCTAATGAGATTAATAAATGAGAAGCGACATCGCCTGGAGGTGATCCATAGCTATATGCCCGAGCGTGATCGGCAACCGCTGGACCACATACACGAAACCGACATGGATTTGGAGTATCCAGAGCTCAACCTCATAGAGCACTTTACACCCGGCTGCGGAGTGGAGATCGACCAAATCCTTACGTTGGAGCATAGCGTGGATGACATAATCGCCTTCCAAAATGAGACAGGCAATCTCAAGAAGGCCAGCCTGTTCAGCATGCACGCTTTAGCTAAGCCTGAGATCCACGAGGCCGCCGCCTACACTATGTTGGAGATCTCGCAGTTGGACCGAAGTCTGTCGGATGCAGAAATCATTAATCTGTTAGGAACTTTCCCTCCGATATCCGACGCGGCCTACTTTGAACGGGATGAAGAAGGGCAATGTAGTTATATGACCGAAATGCGCACCAGGTGGCTAAGACAGCTCCTCATAGAGCAGGCGTTCATCCGAACCGAGATTGACGAGGAGGTTATGCAGTTCGACAAGTCCCTAGAAAAGCTGCAGGTGCGACGCTTCCATGTCAAGATGGACTCCGAATTTATGGCCGCATTCATGGTTAGCCTTAACCAGGAGTTGTACATTCTGCGCGACAGCGAGGAGATCGAGACGCAACTGCTCCAAAACGCTAAGTCGGCTATGGCCACGCGCAATGAACTCCAGGTAGTCATAAACATGACCAACAGGCAGCTGGAAGAACTGCGTCGCAGTATAGAAAAACTGGGTGAGCAGATCACCGCCCTGCAAGTGCTCTTTATGAGCACCATCAAGGGGCATAAGTTCTTTGACTTTCTGCGTCGCATTTTCAAAAAGAAGTGGCGGCCTCCCAAAGCTGCAAAGACCGATGACGATGAGTCCTCCTCCTCGTCGGAATCCTCGTCCTCCAGCGAAGACCAACAGGCGGACACAAAGAGTATGGACTCCATGGATATGACCACTATTCGACTGGACGAAACCACTTGTCCATCTGGCCTGGACCGAACGATCTATGATCTAGCCTTCTCAATGCGATCCGACCGGCATGAGCTAGAAAAGAGTGTTCGAGACCTACAGCGCGACGTTGAGAACAAGCGAAAGGAGATCGCCGAGATGCAGATTAGGATGAAGTTCCATGAAGAGGTATACCAACGAGAAAAGAATGCACTCATGGAGTTTCGGGTAAGTCCCATTTTTTCGTTACTTTTTTTTAAATTAGTAACAACATATCTGGGTTATTTAGCGTCTACGACAAAGAGAAATCAATAAAGTTAAAATAAGCGTCATCTTGAGAATGGACCAAATGCAGCACTTTAACGAAGGCGATGACTATAGAGACCTGTCCAAAGCCGTCCTCTTCAACGCCGACATGTTGGTGGATTTGCGACGAAGGGCTGACCAACTTCATGAAGAGACACTGGCTACCAAACGCTGGCACCGCATTAATTTCATCCACTTGCGTCGCATGAACACGGATATCAAGTTTATGCGATTCGAGATTACTCGACTGGAGGAGGAAATACGCCAGGCCATGATGAAGAAATTCGGGATTGTTGTTAATCTGGATGAGTTGGAAGAGGAAGTTTTGCGACGCTACATTTTTGATTTAGAGACCACTGCCGAGGAAGAGCTGCGGGCTTTGGAGAAAGAATTAGCCGAGAGAGAGGTTTTTAGTTATTGAAATATATTCCAAGATAACTTTTCAAACTTTTGTCCAATCCAATCCAGAAAGAACTTTCCCGCTGCGAAGAGGAATTTGTCCTGGAGACACAAAACAACACGGAAAAATTAAATATAATGACTGTGCTACGTGAGGAGAAGAATATACTCTGCACTTTGTTGGACATCCAGGACAAAAACTTCGCCAAATGGAGTAATCCGAATGTTCTCAATCTCTCCTACGACATCGAGAAACTGATGGGCATCGAGAAAACACTGATACAGCAGATCGAGGTAAGATCTCAGGATGCTTTTAGCGGTTTTTCCTTTATTAACTTCGAAACTTTGAAAATTGTACCGTCTACAGTGTATAGAGCGGGAGATTTGTGCGCTGCGTTTGAAATCTAAACCCCTCCATATTAACAATGAGTACGAAACGGATCCTAATGAACCTCCGCACGTCACCACCGAAATTTTGCCAAACGACGATGCCATGGTATGTCCTGCTATTCTCAATGTGGATGCCTACATGCTGCCGCCCATGCCCGATGAGTTCATTATGGACCGCGTCCATACAATTGTCCAGAAGAGCTTCAACCGTTTCTTTGGACGCAACACTACGCCGGAGAATGTACGAAAGTTCGCCCAACGATCCTCGTTGTACCTTTGCCAGGCTGCTTATAGCTTCCAGGGACGATACACGGATCGCATTGCCGAGTGCATTACGGACCACCTACAGACGATTGTGCCAAAAAAATACTTCATCCACATCAGTGCCGAAGAATTGCGCAAACTCTTCAATGAAGTGGTGTCTGTCTTTGACTACGAACGCTCTGACATCAATACCGAGGAGCTAATCTCCGGTATTTTCGATCACGCTAAAGAGTCAATGTGCGCCCTCGTCCCCCAGGGCGATCTGAGTGTGGTGAACCGTACCCACTTTATCGTGGCGCACATGTTCAAGGAGCTGATGGAAGTGCTGCCACTAGAAGAGTTCCAGTCCGACGAGACTTGCCGCATGATAGTTGATGTGCTAGAGCGAGAGCCGATGATGGATCCACGAGCTATCGATGTAGAGGATCTCATCCACAGCACTCTGCGACACGCCCGAGAAAATCTCCTGGATGGGATCACGGCTCTTCCTGTGCGTAAGCTGGGAAGCAATATCCAGCGCGACCTGCTCAAGCGGCGCCAGTACAAGCCGCCCAGCTGCGAGTCGCCCATGTCGGTGCGCATTGCCACCAAAAAGGCGCCTAACATCACTGGTCTCCCATTCTAAGATAAATCATTATTTATAAATATGGAGAACATAAGGAAATACAGACTTGATAGAATTTTTTCGATGTTCTTATTGGAGAAGAAAAACACGTGACACTTTAAATTTATTTTTTAATATAAACTTCCGACTGGATTATCTCAATTTTTACTAGCGTAAGCGTTTTATTTAAATCATATATAAAGCTTTAAAAAATGCAACACATTCATGGAAACTGTCCACGCGTCCTCATATGCCAAATTAGCTTATCCGCGCCTTAACCTGGGTAATTTTTAGGGGCAGCAGCTGCAACATCTCGCGCACCACGCCGATCTCACCATGCAGGGGCTCCGCCGCCTCCTTGTACTGTTCACAGCCAGCTATAAACTTTTTGTAATAGGCAAGACAGTTGTTGAGGTGTTCCAACTGCTGCATCGGATGAGCGCTGATTAGCTTGTAATAGATCCGTCCAATGTGAAAATGGGCATAGAGCATGTGCCTCTGCTCCTCCTCGTCCATGTTGGGACGCCATTCCTCACTTGGTGGTTTTCCCAGATACGATTTTACGTAGCTTTCGAAGTGTTTAATGGCCTTCATGCAGCTCTGGTTAACCTTTTTTATATCATCCGGCGCCGGAGAGTTTTTGTCGCGAACAATGTCCAGACGCACGTCTAAGACAGCGGCATGGGCAGTACCAGCACCGTACCAGCACTCTCTGCAGATTTTAAGGTAAAAAATCGGGTCAAGAAGTTCCAGCAGATCCTCCAGGTACTTTGCACGCCGTTTCTGCATTTTAGCTTGGTTGTCTGGATTTTCTTCGAAGAAGGCAATTTGTTCATACGCCTCAGCGTAATCTTGCATTATCTTAGAGTACTCGGTAGCCTCATTCTCGGCCTTGTAGTAGTCCTTGGCTATGTCCAGCCACTCGTTGACAAAGTGGAAGACCAACTTTGCATCATCAAAGGTCAGACAGTATTCGCAGCTAATGCGGTTTTCGCAAGCTGACACATCCAGGTTTGGGAAGCGAGATTCCTCCGCCTCGGCTAGACGAACAAGGCGCATGACCTTCTCCAAACGCTTGGTCTCCTCATCCTCATCCCTAAGCAGCCGCACCTTAGAGGTTTGCAGCAGATACAGACCATACTTGGCCCAGCAACGGGCTACATCAGCATATCGATGTTTGAAAGTCTCCGCCACTTCTTGACGTTGATGATCGCTCATTTCCGGCTTTAACATATTCTCTTCGTACTCAGCCATGATGAGCGTGGCCGCAGCCAGGTGGTGACGTGCTTCCCTAAAGCGCTCCTCCCCTATGTAAAATTGAGAAAGTGTCGCCGTGTTTAGAGCGAAATCAATAGCATCATACGATTTGAATTGGAGTTGGCGGTGCAGGGTGCGATGGCAGCACTTGGCTGACTTTTCCGGCTCACCTAAATGACCATACATCTGCGCAAGATAAAAACAAACGAGTGTATACAGGGACTCAAGCTCATTGGGACCAGGGGGTTCAGTATCCTGATCCTCTTCCGGAGGATTAAAAATATCCGATATGGCCAATGCTCTAAAGCCGCTGGCCTTAAATTCCTCGTAATCCTTTTCCGCCTGAAGAAGCATGTCCAGAGCCTCCTGGAACTTTTCTTTGGTTCCCAGCACAATACTTAATTCGTTTATGGCTCCTACATATGGAATAATGCCCACGGATTTCTGTTTCAGGGGCGTTATGAGTTCCAGACATCGCTTTAAGAATTTCTCGCCCTGTGGCTGCTCCTCCGTGTATACATAAATGCGACCGAGATCCCGGCAAACGAAGGCTAGCAAGGACCTATAGCAGAGATCGTCCTGGCCACCATCATCCTCACTGGCTTTGACAGAGACCAGCTGGTCGTCCAGCTGTTTTTTTAAATCGAGCAGCACATCGCGCGCCTTGTAATGGGATCGAAACGGATCAGTGGATGGGTCACTGCGACTCTCCTCCTCCACTAGACGGTTGGCCTTCTCGTAAAGCTCCTTGTAATCGCTTAGAATCTCCTTTGCAATGACCATATTTACTGTGAGCGTATGGAAAAGCAGATCTTCATTCAAAGTTTTCTTTCAATTCATTTGTTATTTACATTTTATCGTTGCTCTGTCCTAGCCTGTCATCCCTTCTCGACTATGTGACCGTTTCATAGAAACAATAATAAAAAACCAAAATTCCGAAAAAATAGGCAGGTAATATAAAGAATTTATATTTTTAGAACCTAATTTGGAATTTTCTTATTTATAATTGCTCGATATAATTTTTGTGGTAAACCCACAAGGTAATGGAGGTATTAAGTGGTATTAACTAAAGATGTTGGCACTACTACCTTTAGGTACATTTTTTAATCACAATAGTTACATTTAATGGTTTAAATTAAAAGCCTTACCATCCAAACTAAAAAAGAATTTAAGATTTCATATAATTTTTAAAAGATCTGAGTCTAAATCATAATGATCTAAATTAAAGTGGCAGTTTTAGTTCCGTTTTTTCAGCCCTGGGTCAGTATTATACAATATATATGTACGTATTTGGTATTATTACGTATCGTAGGACGGTCACATTATATTGAATTTTAGATTTTTTGTCGAGTCGCGTCCCATTTGTTTTTTCGGTTTATACCAAATTAATTACTAGATCAAAATACGGTACTAACTTTGGCGCTTAGATTTCAAAGGATTCCCCAACAATTTCCACGCTCAGCGGACATGAAAGCTGGCAGAATGAAACTGGAAGGCAAAATCAAGAAGGAAGCAACTGGAGAAAAGTCAGTACGACGACAGTACCACCAGCGTTATCGCACCGAATGGGAGAAGTTTCCCTCGTTTTCCCACTGGCTCCAATCCAGCAATGATGGCTATTCGGCGCACTGCAAGATCTGTGACGTGAATGTACTGGCCAGGTTGGCATCTATTAAGCAGCATCACATAACAAGAAAACATCAGGAAGCCATGAAATGTAATGACTTTTTATGCAAGGTAAGAGCGCCTTCTTATTCAATTCGCAGATAAAACATAACTTATGATTATTTCCCAAAAAAATGTTCTGGTTTTTGAATAGTTTTAACATAAACCATGAATAAAAACCATCTTTCCAATCTAAGTTTAAATTTCGGTTAACCTTAGTATATACTAGAGGTCTCATAAATTTTAAATTTTATACTGCAATTGCAATAAATATGAATAATTGGTACTACCAGTCCTTTATTTGTTATTAATCTTACATTACAGAACCTAATCAATTTTATATTAATCTTACATTACAGAACCTAATTAAGGAAGAGTTGGAAGCGGCAATGTTGTTGCCGGAGGATACACGGGCTTACACAGGCAAGAGTAAGACCAAGCCAAAGCTTAAATCTAAAATAAAGATAAAGACCGAGATAAAAGAACCGGATGGAATCGCGGATGAACTGGCCTCAAACGATTCCATGTTTGAGGACTTGCTAGGCGGTGAGTCCATGGAGCAAGAGTACTTACCCGAGGAGGTTCACATGGAAGAAAGCGGTGAACAAATGCACATAGAGGAAGAGGTCTATGAAGAAGAGATTAACCTTAAGCATGAACACGAAATTCAAGAGGACTATAACGAAGAACTCCTTTCCGAGGAAAATGTGATGAGCGAATTCGATTTATTCGGCAAGAGCGTTGCACTTCAACTAAATAACATGAGGCTAGAAGATGCACTACTTTGTCAGGAACGACTACAAGTGGTCCTCACAGAGTTCCGCCTGAAAATCCTTAAACGCAAGAGAGAAGGAAGACGCGGTTCCTAAGAATATATATAATTTGTTTTCTTTGTACATTATCTTTTTAAGTTCTAAATAAATATCTATTCCGCTTCTATCTCGTCAATAAAGGATCGGCACTTTTTCTTCAGTACTTTAACGGCTTCCAAGAAGATTACCTCCGGTTTGAGAGCTCCCACCGACTCCACGGTAAAGATGTAGTGGTCTCTGACACGGGCTAAGGTTACAGAGTCATTTATTTGCGGATACCGGAAGACGTTACGGCTGCAACTGTCGTATCGTGCATCCTTCACGTAGGCGCACTCGTTCTCGTCGATGCCAATCACTCCAGGCGAAAAGCAGCTCTGCAACAAGTAGGCATCCTTGCCAGAGACCTCGCGGTTAAGTTTGATTTGCGGCAGCAAGCGGTATGTAGCTGTGGCCACCGGTGAAAACTTGGCATGGTCTCGTCCAAGGCCCTTTACTGCCACGAGACGTAGATCCAATTCATGGCCCGGCCGTAGCTGAGCAATAAGGATGTCATCGTGGATACAACCGACTCCCGTCTCAGTGTAGATCTGTGCCTGCTTACCTTTCGGCAGCCACTTTAAGTGGCCAGAGTAGACCTTATGATTCTTGTAGATGTCATCGAAACTTGATTGATCTTTTCCTGCATCCTTGCGTCGGGTGCACTTCACTTTAAGCTCAAATTCCAGGGTGTCTTGCTCTGTTCCAGCCTCGCTACTCTCCTCCGTACGGTAGGCGAAAAGGCGGGGATCGGCTCGCAGAGGTAGTAGTCCCATCCGATGTGCCAGCACCTCGTCCTGGATGATCGATGTGTTATTGTATATGTAAACCTTCTCTATCGCCATACTGGGCACATCGCTTAGCATCAGGCGGCGGAAAGCATTGGCAATGGCTGGATAAACGCCGATTAGATCAAACTCCAGGCCATCCTCGTCATTCCTTTAGAATACGCTTATTAACACAAAACATACGTCTAAATGGAAATAACTAAACAAACCTTACGATGGCTATTTGAAGTTTGCTTTTAAAGACTTCCATGTTGAATACCTCGTCGGCCAGGCCATAGTCCTGCGGATCCTGCTTGACTCGGTATTCCTCCATGTACAGCAAAGGCTCCTTCCTTCTCGAAATCGACATTGTTTTCTTTATATCTCGGATAATAATCAAAAACCAAATCGTTGACCAGCACGTGTTGGAATCAAAATCCAAGTTCAATTTCATAAACAGTTGGCAGCGCCGAGCCAGATTTCCAGTGACTGGCAGACGTGGAAGAAGCAGCAGGTCACCGGCGAGATTGCAGTTCTCCAGAAGATTTACGTAAAACAATAAAATTCTGGAAACTGCCACAGAATGTCCCGCTCCTTGCAACGTCTACTGGGCAATTGTCGTCGCTGGGCCCAGCAACCAGTGATACGTCAGTTTGCCACACCTGCAGATCCCACAAAAGGCAAGGGTCCCATTTCTTGGAAAAGTCTAGCGGTCATTGGTGCACTAGGAGCTGGTGGTCTGGGATTTATGCTCTACGTAAAAAATGAGAAGGATGAAGCACGGCTAAGGGAGCGCAAGCGGCAGCTAGGCAAGGCGGCCATCGGCGGAAAATGGGAACTGGTGGACTCACAAGGTGCGGTGCGCAAATCCGAGGACTTCATTGGAAAGTGGTTGCTCATATATTTTGGCTTCACCCACTGTCCGGATATTTGCCCTGATGAATTGGAGAAAATGGCTGCTGTGGTGGATGAAGTTGGTGCGTTTATTTAGAATATGAATTTTGAGAGACTATCTAATCCTCCTAATCCTGATCTCGTGCAGAAAAATCGCCACAAACTCCTGCTATTCAGCCCATATTTATTACTGTCGACCCGGAGCGGGATTCAAAGGAAGTGGTGGGAAAATATGTCAAGGAGTTCTCCCCCAAGCTCCTTGGCCTGACTGGAACAGTCGATCAAATTCGTAATGTGTGCAAGGCTTTCCGGGTTTACTTCAGCGCCGGGCCGCGCGATGACGATAACGACTACATAGTAGATCACACCATTATTATGTATTTAGTCAATCCGGACGGAGAGTTTGTGGATTACTACGGGCAAAATCGGGACAAGGACCAGTGTGTGTCCTCCATTATGGTTAACATTGCCAAATGGGATTCGATGAACAAAAAGGGCTGGTTCAGTTAGGCCTGTTAAATTTCACAAGGTTGTTCTGTTGTATTTTACATTTACCTATAACGTATAACGTATAGAAAAATTAAAAAACAAATTTGAATTTTTGTTGGGAAATTTGTTGGAACAAATTGGCAGCGCCTTGGATTTCGACGTTTTTCTTTGCGTTATGTTGGCAGCTCTTTTCGCGTGTGCTGCTGCGTGGATGTTGCAAAAATAATTGTTTTCTCGCAACAAATAATAATTTAATACAAAATGGTGCGTCTTTTTAAGAGTGTCAAATATTGTATATAAAAAATAAAAGAATTTTCGGGGATTTGCCAGTAAATCAAACCATTCAGGCGTAAAAAAAATCTTGCCGAAATTCTTAGCTAAACATAACCTTAAAAGCGGTTTTATTTTGACTCATTTTATCCATTTGTTTTCCTTTTGTAGCGTCCGTTGATGCTCCAGGGCCACGAGCGTTCCATTACGCAAATCAAGTACAACCGCGAGGGCGACCTGCTCTTCTCCTGCTCGAAAGATCAGAAGCCCAATGTCTGGTACTCTCTCAATGGCGAGCGTTTGGGCACATACGATGGGCACCAGGGTGCCGTTTGGTGTTTGGATGTGGACTGGGAGAGCCGTAAGCTAATTACAGGCGCCGGTGACATGACTACCAAAATCTGGGACGTGGAATACGGTACCATTATCGCCTCCATCCCAACCAAATCTTCGGTGCGCACCAGTAACTTCAGCTTCTCGGGAAACCAGGCCGCCTACTCCACGGACAAAGCTATGGGTCAAAGTTGCGAGTTATTTATAATTGACGTTCGCAATGCCGATTCGTCGCTGTCCGAACAAGCACCCACGCTACGTATCCCGATGACGGAATCCAAGATTACCTCAATGCAGTGGGGCCCACTGGACGAGACAATCATCACGGGTAAACTATATATATATAGAATCTTTTCAACATTTACTAATAATTATGTACTACATTGCAGGCCACGATAATGGTAATATTGCCATCTGGGACATCCGCAAGGGTCAGAAGGTGGTCGACTCCGGCAGCGATCATACCGGCGGAATCAACGACATGCAGTTGAGCAAGGACGGCACCATGTTTGTGACCGCTTCCAAGGACACCACCGCCAAACTTTTCGACTCCGAGTCACTCATGTGCCTGAAAACCTACAAGACGGAACGTCCAGTGAACTCTGCCGCCATCAGCCCCATCCTAGACCATGTGGTTTTGGGCGGTGGCCAGGATGCTATGGAGGTCACCACCACGTCGACGAAGGCTGGCAAGTTCGACTCGCGATTCTTCCATCTTATTTACGAGGAGGAGTTCGCCCGTTTGAAGGGTCATTTCGGTCCCATCAACAGTTTGGCCTTCCATCCGGACGGCAAAAGTTACGCCTCTGGCGGAGAAGACGGTTTCGTGCGTGTCCAGACATTCGATAGTACATACTTTGAAAACATCTTCGAGTAGTCTACATTCACTAGTCTGTAAAAACAAAAAAAAAAATCCAGGCCAGTGGAGATTTCACCCGGTCTTTGGGGTTTTTCACTGGCTTCAAAATGTTCGTGAGCCTAGGAAACTTTCAAATATACGCGAGAACGAAACGAAACGCATCGCATCGTTTATTGGATAACATTAAAGGGTAACACTATAATATATTCGAGAAAATAGAATGCTTGTGCGATTTTAAAAAAAGGAACGTTTCTTCTGCTTGACTGCGACCTTCTGGCCCTGCATTGCCGCCCACTGAGCAGGCGTAGGCTGGCATCCTGGCGGAGGTGGCGGAATGTTTACGGTTCTTCCCACTTCTGCACGCGAGTCCAGGTTAAGAACAAGAGGGCCCCCGGCCCCGGACGCAGCGGAAGTACTGGGTCCGTAAATTGCTCCATAGGCCATTCCATTGAACGGAATCTGTTGCTGGTTATGGCTTATCATGCCATAGTACTGATTCTGCGAATATGGAGCGGGTCCTTGGGGAGCGTAGCCTGCGGCGCCGCCGCTCCTCTGGCTCTCCTCGTAAGATGGCGGCGGGGCACGCTAAAAGTTTATTTCAGTAAAAATTATCATTCCTAGGTGAGGATTATAGCTTACCATTGCCAGCTCATCCCTGGAGCTCATTTCATAAGGGGGAGCAGAAGCTGCGCTTGATGAAGATGATTTTTGGGGCTTAGACATGGTATTTCGTTTTTCCTCTTTGTTTACTTAAAACAACTGTGAATCACTATTTAGTGTTATCAGCAAGAGGCACTGTCTTTTGGCTTTTTTCACGCTAAATGTTTATATTTTTGATTCAAACTAAATTGAATATAGCATCCGATTAATTTTGTTCATACAGAAATTTATGAATATTTTATTCCGCTTTCTAAATTATTGTTATTGATATTGTTATTATGACATCTCTAAATAGACTGCTGGGGGTTATCTGCCAACTCTGGTGACGGACCATTCGACGCAAACAGCTGATTCTTCCAAACGGGAAGAGGAAGAGCGGCGTGATAATTTGTTGGCCTGACCAAAATCGAGGAAATTATTGTTAAATTGCCTCGTAAAGTCTGTCACCAATAGTTTTTAGCTAATAAAAACCGAATACTGATAAGTAGTTTCCTAAAAAATGGCTCATGCCACACCGCAGGTAAGTTGATCGTAAACCAATGCGGACGCATTTCTGTGACGCAATAGCTTAACAAGCTTTTGTAAAAGAACGGATAACAAATGTTTCAAATGTCTCACAGGGTGTCAAGTTTCTTAACGGATGGAAACGTCCGGGACGGTTTGACAAGGGACTGGGTGCCCAGCTGCCCGAGGCGTACCGGAAGTTCTGGCGCGAATGGAAACTGACTACTCCGGCTGCCGTTCATTACATCCCCAAGGAGCAAGAGTGGCAGCGGGATGAGGTGACGCACGCTATAATACCTGTGCAAAATATTCCACTGCCGCTTATTGACACGCCGGAGTCGCACCAGGGCATCTGGGGCGGCGAAGCTGTCATAAAAGGATTTCAAAAGCGCCAACAGACGAAACGCCGCGTCCCGCACTTTTGGGTACCGAATCTTAGGCGCTCTGTAGTCCATAGCCACGTTCTGGATGCCTACATGTCAGTGGTGGTTACGGAACGTACGTTGGAACAGATCCACGAGTGCCACGGTTTTGATCACTACCTCCTCAAGAACAGGGCTTGCGATCTTCGCTCGGCACTGGCCTTGAAGCTCAAGCGGGAAGTGCTGCAGGCCCTGCAGCAGGGCGTACCGGCTCTGGTAAGCGAGCCCGAGCGTCAGCAAGAGGTACTCAAAGAATACGGTCGGTATTTGGAGCCGTACACACCTGAGGAAATCGAATGGTACGGCCACACGTACCTGGAGGCCATACGTAAGCTGCAGAAACAGCTGCGTGAGGCAGAGAGAGTTAAACCGCATAAGGTGGAATTTCGTAGCAAGCTCATTGAGCAGTTGCGGCAAGCGGGTATTAGTGAAGCAGGCAAGCTAGAGCAGCCAGATTCCCAAGTAGGATCCTCCGCCGAGCACAAGGATTCTGACATTGAAGCACTAACAAAGCTGTGAGTATAAAAGTTTCATGCAATTGAATTGCTTTTCAATTCCCAATATATAAGTTTCAACCCAAGTTATGCCTGTATTAATTTTGATGTCATTACAGGGAATCTTCACCGTCCTCCAGTTGGCTTTCCAAGATTAATCCCTTTGGAAAAAAGGAGACCTAGGTCAGTTGCCCTCGTTTTGTTTTTGATTTTGTGTTTAGCCTTGAATAAATAAACAACTTCGGAAATAATCGTTTTTATTATCCTGTAGTTTAAACTTTAAACGTATTTATTGACGTATATTTGTTAAAAAATATTGAAATTTACAGACAGTTAAATCACGTACGCGGCAAAGTTGAAAAGGAATGATTGCAAAATCCCAGATAATACACACACACATACATATATAAAGTTGATGCAATCAAGCAGATTGATCCAGTTTTTAGGCTTACGACTATATGTAAAAGATAGCTCCGGAAGCGGTCAGAGAGCTTTGTGCCGTTTGTGGTCCCCAATCTGGCAGTGATGCCCTATGCGATGGGGTTTCTTTTCATAAGCTCGATGTCGGCCTGCATCATGTCCTTAACCAATTCTAAAAAGCTAACCTTGGGCGTCCAGTTGAGCTCCCGTCTGGCCTTGGACGCATCGCCCTGCAAAAGATCGACCTCGGTGGGGCGAAAATATTTTGGATTAATTCGCACACGAACGATGCCCGTGCTGGCCTCGATGCCAACCTCGTCGACTCCTTTTCCCTGCCACGTTATCTCGCGACCAATATGCTTGAAAGCCGCCTCCACAAACTCGCGCACACTGTGCGTCTCCCCTGTGGCAATAACATAATCAGCGGGTGAATCGCGCTGCAGCATCATCCACATGGCCTCTACGTAGTCGCTGGCATGTCCCCAGTCGCGTTTAGAGTCCAGATTTCCCAGCTCAAAATACTCCATTTGATTGAGTAAGATTTTCGCAACGCTTCTGGTAATTTTCCTCGTGACAAAGTTCTCCCCTCGTCTGGGACTCTCGTGGTTAAAGAGAATGCCATTGCAGCCAAACATGTTATAGGCCTCACGGTAGTTAATCACGATCCAAAACCCGTACATCTTTGCACATGCTGAGAAGGCGAAACCAATTTAATTCAAAATCTGAAACAATTCAACCACCACCTTACCATAAGGCGACCTCGGATAAAAGGGCGTTTGTTCGTTTTGGGGCGTTTCCACAACTTTGCCGTACAACTCCGAAGTGGAGGCCTGGTAGAACTTGACGTTCTTCTCTATTCCGCATGTACGAATGGCATCCAGTATGCGCAACGTGCCCACAGCATCTACTTCGGCCGTATATTCGCTCAAGTCAAAGGAGACCTTTACGTGCGATTGTGCCGCCAAGTTGTAGATTTCTGTCGGTTTGACCGTGTTTATGATTTTCACCAAGCTACTGCTATCCGTCATATCTCCATAATGGAGCTTCATGCGACCGCCCTTGTGCGCCTTGGGATCTGCGTACAAGTGCTCAATACGGGTGGTGTTAAAGGTGCTAGCTCGCCGTATTATGCCGTGCACTTCGTAATCCTTCTTGAGTAGAAACTCCGCCAAATAGGAACCATCCTGGTGAATCATATAAAGATGGAAACATTAAAAATGATAACACGTAGTCAAGGGATTGATTGGTTGTCCAACAAAAACCAAACAACCGTGACTAATTCATTTACAGTCGTTTACACACCTGGCCTGTTATGCCGGTTATCAGCGCTACTTTATCACGGGATCCACCTGCGTCTCCGGAGCCAGCCGAAGATCCGTTCTGGTCCTTGCTCCCATTGCTGCTACTGTCCGTGCGTAGTTTTTTGCTTTCGGTGGCCCCATCGCTGGTTGACATATTAATTAACCGAGTTTCAGTGAAGTACTAATCCAGCTATGTGGTTTTCAAGTCGATGAAGGCGGGGAGAGTAAACAATTTTATTTTGTCTACAGCGCGAAGAGGTGCCACACCCGTCAAAGATTGCCACTTAGCCGTGGAACAGTGGAAAAAACCTGTGAATTTTTCGATACATTTTTTAAGAAAATGAAGAAACTAAACGACAATCTTAACGAATTTTCTGTCATAAATATTACATAAGAAATATAAATATATATTATCTGTATAATATGTCCTATATCCTATATCCTATATGCGGTTCTGATTTACTGTGGCAGTGCTGAGTAACGAAAAAAACCACGTCGCATATTTTACGCATACCTTCATGCGAAAGTCGGTCGAAAATAAACCTGGCAGTGCATCGGATAAGTTCTAAGAACCTTATCAGCCTCATCCACCCCGAATTCGCCACTGGGCATTAACTTCTTTGGCATTACGTGTTCAGTAAGGTGCCTTTCCATTTCATTCTGCGGCAATCATTCTGTGAGCAATCACCGCAAGCGGCTTGATAACACCGGATACAGGAAGAGCTGAAATAGAGGGCACTTCTTAATTAACTTCGACCTCTGTGATAAGTAGAAGCACAAAATGACTGAGATTATCAAAAAAGGAGCTCTGTTCCTCATGAGCGAAAAGTGCTATGATAACTACTTCCTGGAACACAACTTCTTGGACAGTAAGTGGCCGGTAATGTGGATTGGGTGATTAATAACTTATTATCTTAATCCGTAGTTCCCTGTTTCAAGGCTCTACTGAGCAAGGGCCTTGGACTGGCCATCATTGCCGGATCAGTGCTGGTGAAGGTACCACAGGTAGTCAAGATCCTCAACAGCAAATCCGGCGAAGGCATTAACATAATGGGTGTAGTGCTAGATCTTTTGGCCATCTCGTTCCACCTGTCCTATAACTTCATGCACGGCTACCCATTCAGTGCTTGGGGCGACAGCACCTTCCTGGCTGTCCAAACGGTAGTCATCGCTGTCCTGGTAATTTATTTTAATGGTCGAAAACTACAAGCTGGCTTGTTTCTCGTGGGATATCTTCTTCTGATGTTCGTCCTCAACTCTGGACTGACATCCATGAAAGTCTTGTTCACCATCCAAAGCTGCAATATTCCTATTCTGCTGGTGGGCAAATTGTCGCAGGCGTTTACCAACTATAAGGCAGGATCCACTGGCCAGTTGTCCGCAGCCACGGTGATAATGATGTTTGCTGGCTCGGTGGCTCGCATCTTTACCTCTATTCAAGAGACAGGCGACACCATGATCATCATCACCTTCATTGCCTCCACCTTTGCCAATGGTGTGATCTTGTCCCAGTTGATCTATTACTGGAACAAGCCAGCAGGCGTTGTCAAGGATTCAAAGGTGAAGAAGCCCAAGAGCAAGAAGGTTGATTAGAAACCAGGACAGCAACTCATAGAGAATTGAACTCGAAACAAAATATATATAGATAGCAACGATTTCTCGACATTGTAGAACAAATTTGCAACTTTTAAATAAACTGAGTCCTAGATCATTTATTTCTGTCGTTTGCATTTTTATTTTTCCACTTCGCATTGTTTTTCAAAGTGCTGCTGCAGTTGGGCAAGGGCACGATAGCGGTGTGATATGGTGTTCTTCTCCGATTTTGGAAGCTCGGCGTAGGTCTTATCATAGCCCTTGGGCTGGAACACGGGATCCCTAGATATTGAAGATAAAGTTTATTATTATTAGACTTATCAGTTTAAGTATGCAAGTGCTCGTATCTATGCCACCAACTTACCATCCAAAGTCCCTTGGCCCTCGGGGAGCGACAATCACACCGTGAGTGATACCTTTAAACAGCTGGGGTTCCGCATCCGCATCCTCACAATATCCGAATGTACAGACCGCTTGTGCAGATTTATCTTCCCAACCCTCAAGCATCCGGTACAGTCCTTCCGGTTTCAGTTTCTCCAAAAACCACTTGATATACGGCCCCGGCAATCCCTCGAGGGCATTGAAACACAAACTGGTGTCCTCCACAAGAACAGGACCGTTTACATGTCGTGCTGCTTCCTTGGCCTTCTTGATTGCAATCTCGTCGATCTCACCTAGATTATATTCATGTCAACTAATGTAAGAGTGCAATTGGTCAATGTTACCTTGCAACTCCGGCAGATCAATCTTTTTCGAAACAATGGTCCGTGGAAAATTGGGACCCAAGATGGCAACCAGTTCCTCCAGCTTCTTGGCGTTTCCGGTCACAAAGGTAATTGGCTTCGACATGGTAAATTCGATTCTACTGTGTTAATTTATTTAAACAATTAAACACACTGATATTTAAAGCGAGAGCCACTCTGAACCAAGCATGCGGCAGAAACAGCTGATTGGCGATTAGCTTTCCACAGTGAGTGGTAAAAAAAAACTACCACATTTTGTTATAAAAAGTAAATGTTATTTTATTTAATCTTTTAGTTATGTAACCAAATTATTCGTTTTTAATGTTAATTATAATGTTAAGTGCTTGCTTCTATAAAGTTGTTTAAATTTATTGAAATAAAAAAA
The DNA here is from genome assembly GCA_035047325.1 of Drosophila vallismaia. Taxonomy (NCBI): domain Eukaryota; kingdom Metazoa; phylum Arthropoda; class Insecta; order Diptera; family Drosophilidae; genus Drosophila; species Drosophila vallismaia. Next base: position 8,674,887 of record JAWNPU010000090.1, on the reverse strand, counting down.
CCATCTAGTCCAAGAAATTGTAACTTTGAAAACAAAACCTATCGTTAGGCTATAGAAATTCTAAACTTTATTCAATACGCTTTCACTTAAATTTAAGACAGAGTTTTAATTAATAGGGAGGTTCCTTTGCAGGAGACAGAGACGAAAGACAGACTTCTAAATAAATATGCTCAATCATCTAGTTTTTGACAGCGAGTTGAGACCAACGAGGATAGCGGGGGAACATTAATGTTGCTGGTTTAATCGTCCAGCGTGAGATGCAGATTGGCCGAAGGATGCAGACCGAGCTCTTTCAGTGAGCTGCCGTTGTGCTCCGCTTCGAGGGTTTTCCGCGGAAAGGCGCAAATGAGCTTGTAGCCTTTTACAGGGATGTGCTTGTGCGTTTGACGAATATAGAGCCGGAGAGTGTCTAGCTTTGTGTCGGAAGGCCAGCGCAGCTGAACCATTTCATCCGATCCGGCTGCGTTGAGCAGGCGTAGTTTTAAAGCAGTTACTTCATCCTTGGCTTCACCCAACTGGTTCTCGTATGAAGTTGCGGTAACGCCCTTGAGCTCTACATCATCAAACTCCTCTAAGCTCTCGTTGTCGCTGGCTCCATCGACCTGAACAACAGGTTTAGAGCCTCCTCCTCCGTTTTCGTTCATGGAATTCTTAATGGCCAGCTCCAGCTGCTCCTCCTCCGTAAGCTCTAGGACCTTGGCCTTCTTTTTAGGAGTGCTGGCTGTCGACGAGCACGATGCCTCTGTGTCCCCATCCTGGGAATCATCAATGTGAATGGCGCCCCGCTTGGAGGTGCTAGGGGCTTCCTCCTCTATGAAATCGCGGTGATCCTTTAAGAACTGTCGCAAATCGGGCAAAACGTTTTCCTGCTTTGGTTCTGGACTGCGCCACACCTCCTCGCCCGTACGGGGATCGATCACGCACAGATAGGGGAGCGTGCCACATCGGTAGAAAGCAACAAAACGGCGACCCTCGGAAGTGTCATTGTCCACTTGCCAAAAAGTGAACTGTCGCCGCACCAGTTTCTTCAAATCCTTGTCGGACCAGACGTCTCGATTCATGGTCTGAGATTGGAAATTGTCGCCTTGTACATTGACCAGCAACCAGCGTTGCCGTTTGGTGGCAAACTCTCGAGCGGCAGTCAGGGTTCCGGAGTAAGTGATATCTGTAGGCGGGCGGAACAAATCTCCGAGACGAGCTGTGCTGGTAGCGTTGGCTGTGGAGCGATTGTTAAGGGCTATTGCCTGTCCAGCCACAACCATCTGGGCGGAGCGTTCGCGGAGCCGTCGATGGGCGCTCGGATCGGAGTAGACACCAGTTGCCTGCAGTTGTTCCTCCATCAAGGCTCCTTCACGGGCAAAGTCTCTCAGTGGACACACTTTTACCCTCTGCGAGACGCGCGACAAGCGACTGCTACTTCCAGACGCGAAGAAGTTATCGTCTTCGGGCAGGATCAGTTGTTCCCGCACTGGGGCAATCGGCGCCCGCACCTCATCCTCGTCATCGAGCAAGGGCAGTGAAGGGGCAGCTGGTGCAGCGCCAGATGTTGATGCAGCCTGCTCGAAGAAGAGTGCAACGGCGGCCGCCACATCGTTTGCGCAGGCACCAAGATAATGCCTGGCTTCGTCCGCCGAGCATGCAGTCACCTCTACCACCTGCTCCACCAGCGCGTCCGGCGCCTCGCTACTGGACATAATTCTGCTGGTCAGTTGCGTGAGAGAAATTAAATTCTTTATATGTGAGGCGTAAAACGGGAACGAGGAGACACAAACACAAAATGCAATATGAGCGATTTTCCAGGGACAGATAATCGCACAGCTGTGGGAAACGATTCGTCCAATTCGCGGTTACTCAGTACTGTTTTTATGGAGTTGAGCAACACCTATTCACGAAAAAAACATTAGATATGGGAGAAAGTCGATAGACGGAGGATTTCGATATGTTTTCGTTATTATGGAAATTAAGTTTCCCGGACTACCAGATTGATTATAAAAAATTGATATAACTTTATTTTTTATTGCCAATATTCATACGATTGCAATCATTGTTGCTTTCCTAGTTGGGGGGTCATCTGCAATGTGGCCTAATGGCGCCTTGATAAAAAAAACGTCCCGGTTTTGCCGGCGTAGTGGCGCAGGTCCGTTATTGAGCCACAGCCACACTCCCATGAAAATTCCAAACAATACCAACTGCGAAATCCTTTCAGATCTACTTCCGTCTTAACTTCCACCGTTATCGCTAAGACAGTCCCCAAAAGATGACTAATCCCAGAGCAGACTGATTGCCCGACCCTCCGTGTGTGTCCGTGGATATGTGATCGCAGAACAGCTCGCCCAGTCGTCTCGCGAATGATTGCATTCCAATCGGGTTCGATACGAGTGCCAGTTGCACCACCGAAAATTCCAATACATCGGAGCGAAAAAATTATATATCGAGTTTTCTGTATGCTAAGCGAAAAGTTCTCAAATCAAGTGCCTCCAAGTCCGAGTAAAACCCAGTGATGCGACTCGCCAGTTGAACAGAACTACCCGGACCAGTTGCTTATTTGTTTGTTTAATCCCCGAAAGCTGCTGACGTCACAAGATGGTATCGCTGATTAAAAACCAACTGCTTAAGCATTTGTCGATGTAAGTTATGAGCCTTAATCTGTTGTTCGAATTCAAAACTGAATTATCAATCGATTCGAAACTCAATTAACTGGCAGATTGTCGCGCCAGATTGCAGGCGGGTAGCACTGCGAGATTGAATTGATTTTTCCCATCTCTGTGCCTGTGTGTGTGTATATTTTCGCAGCTTCCCTCGGAACAACTCCCCCAGCTTTCCACCCAACTCATCACCTGTTCTGGCCCGCTTTTATGCCGCCGTTTGGCTGCTGCCCCTTTGCTAATTTGTTTTCCAACTCTCCGACCCGCTGGATCTGTTCCCGTGGTAGGTAACAAGTGGATTGCCAATTTCCTCCCACGCACTCTAACCCTCCCTCTTCTGGCCGTCCTCTGAAAGTTATTATTTTTCTGGCCTCGTCTTGGAAATTGAATATTTTCCCCTTCTTACTGCCCCAAGCATTTGCATGTGAAACTCAATTTTTTCGCTTAATTCTCAATATGGTTTACATGATGGTTACCCGATGAGCTCTGAGAGGCCTAAGCCATTGGATCTCCACCAAATACAATGCAACTTGAAGTTCTTAAATAGAAAAAAGGGTTCTGATATTGATACAAACCTTAAAAACAACTCCCATAACCTCTTTGCTTATCTAGAAACTTTATTCTTACCATAAAACAGGAAACTAATCAAGACAAGAATCACCAACTCATGATTACCTCTTCAATGGTATACAAAAATGACTCATAAGTTCCAAAAATAAAGAAAAAAAACTTAACTAAATACTATCAATATTAAGAAGAAGGGATATTCGTTAGTAATATATTTCTAGATTTATCCTCTTTAATTAACCTTTTTTTGCCTCGTTTGAAAAGACAGTCGATTTCTGGCATCTATTTTTATATAGATATTCTCCCCATCCCGTCCTGCCACCTGGTTAAACAAAGGTATATTTACCCGACTATATATTGACATTGTCTTTCGTGGGGTGGCCCCTTTGGGGGATGCCTTTTGTGGCACACTTGCCCGCGATAATTCCCCATTACTGGAATCCCTCCAGGCCTCTTCAGCACCTCGCTCAGATCTTTTCCCACCAATTACGCTGCAAATAAGCCAAGTTTTGTAGGCTAACCATCCTAAGGTCTTAATGCAAAGCAAACTTGTTGCTGGAGGAAGGTTTTGGAGGAAAAGTTAAAGAAAAGAAAAAGCTTTTCCCCCGCCGAGACGTTTCTTATCAATTTTTCTGTCAAAACTTTTGGCCACTTACCTGGTCTGGTCTGCATTTATTATTATTGGCAAGGGTATTCCAAGACTGCGTTTTACTAATTCCCAGTAAAAGTTTCTAAGTAAAAAGTTATAGAATTCTGCTCCTCTATACCACTCTACCGTTCCACCGGTCTAACTCAATCAGTGTCTGTATTTTGATTTCAATTATGCTCAGCTATTAACGAGAAATGGGTCAATTGGTGCCAGCCAGCCAGCCATCTTCCATCTGGCGCTTACAGTTGACTACCCTGGTTTTTCTACCCCCTGGTTAAACCTCTTTATTTGATATACAGAGAAATAAAACAATTATTTTCGGTTTGTAATTGATTTAGTTTAAAAGTCAATTAGACATCTTGCTTCTGCCTTGTAACTCCATAGTTTTTGCATTCATATATCCCATATAAGGTGTACTTTTATATCATGTTTCTGGTATGTTTTTAAGTTAAGCAAATCCTAAACTCACTCACTCACTGCAAAGGCAATGTGACAGGTGCAACGATGCTGAAATAATTGGCGAGACAAGCAGACGACTCACATATGGCTCTCCCTTATCTTCTATTCCGCACACACACATTTAGCTACACGAAGAACCTCTCCTCGGACAAAATAAACCTGAGCACTTTTCGTGGCGAGGGGGAGCTCTCTAATCTGGAGCTGGATGAGCGAGTGCTCACCGAACTGCTGGAGCTGCCCAGCTGGCTGCGGCTTACCTCCGCCTGGTGCAACCATGTCTCCTTCAGGATTAGCTGGACCAAGCTCAAGAGCGTGCCCATTACTTTGGTGAGTAATCTAGGGGATTGAAATCTGTTTTATTTGATTGCATCTTCAGTTGGTGGTCTTTTTCTGTTAAATTTGATTGTAAATTCGTTTAAAAATGTTTATGGCAACATTAAGAATAAAGCAATAAAAAATAAAAGTTTTATAAATAATACGGGCTTTAGAAACGGTTTTATGAATAACTATTATTTTATTCCTACCCTCACCCAGACCCTTGATGAAGTGCGCATCACAATCGAAACCTGTAATCCCACAGCTCGGGATGCGGGTGGAGGAAGCGCAGGAGCAGGAGGAGCAGGTTCTCCTTCAGCCACAGCAGCTGCTCTGCCACAAGTGCCTCAGGGTAAATACAGCTTCATCCACAAGGTGGTCGACGGCATCACCATTGTGGTCAACACGGTCAATGTGAACTTCGTGAGCGCCGCATTCACGGCATCGGTTCAAATGTCCCGCATCCGCGTTGAATCCAAGACACCCAAGTGGGCGAATGCAGATCTCCGTTTGACCCGGCTCAAGGATGCTCACAAGGGGATTATATTGATTTTCAAGGAGCTCTCGTGGCAGACGGTGCGCATCGAGGCCAGTTCCACGCAGGACACGTCGCTGACTCCGCTGCGTCTGCTCACCAATCATGCCCGATGCCGGATAACGATTCGCAAACGTCTTTCGGACTGTTCGCTGCTTGCTTCCCGCTTGGTCCTCATCCTGGACGATCTGCTGTGGGTGCTCACCGACTCACAGCTGAAGGCAGCTCTGCATTTTGTGGACTCTCTATCCGGGTTGATTAAGGCGGCTACCCATGCTACGCAGAAATCGAAGGCTGCTCGCAAAATGCAGGTTAGTTGGGCAGAAGTCGGGTTTCCCTTCTAGTTTCTTAGCTCTTTTTGCATTTCTTTTCCAGACTTTGCCCGAGTACAAGGCCCAAGTGGAGCAGCAGCAGAACCGTCTTTCCGAATCCGCTCACACCACGAATGCTCAGCGCATGTTCAATGCCTTTGATGTACGGGAGACGTCGTACCACTTCTTTAGCCAGCGCATCGACCTCCATTTATGCGACGATGAGGGTGATGGACGCTCCAGTTATCCCGACCTGGATAAGGGCGGAGCTTTGCAGGTCTCAGTGACAGCCTTCCAAGTGGACTACTACCCGTACCATCTGGCCAAATCCGATCGTTCACACTGGGCCAAGTACAAGGAGGCTTCGGTGGCGCCAGCTCTGTGGCTGAAGGAATCGCTCAATGCTTTTCGCGAAGCTGTTCTAAACCTAAGTCAGCCGAATCGCCCAGCCATGCATGCGCCTCTGGAGAGGAGCGCTCCAGCCTCGCCAATAATGCTAAATGCCAGCATGTTGAGTTCCCAACATGGAGCGGGCAATTTTTCAAATGGCAGCAGCACGCCTACAGCAGCCGGTGGACCTGGAGGGTCTGGTGGGGGATCAGTTGGCTCCGGCACTGCCTCTGCCAACAGCCAGCTGTCCCAGGCAGCACAGCAGAGGAGCACCCTCGAAAACTTGTCCAAGCTTATGAGCTCCTGTGTCATTTTGCGCATAGAAGATTTCACCCTGTACAGAGTAACAACTTCCGGCAAGAAAGCCATGCCCAAGGAATTCGTTTCGGGTATGAATTCGAATGATTTAAGAACAACAAAAACACATCACCACCGAAATAACACGCTTACATTACATATTCCAATAAAACACAAGCTTACACCGTTTCTTAAGATCTATTTTCGTAGCCTGATCTGAAAGATTACGTGCTTTTTTCGATCAGGTTAAGAAATTGGAACTTTTGCATTTTTACTAATCTGAACGCCATATCTTTTTCTCTCGTTGCTTTTGTCTGACTAATCCATAATCCATCCATGAAATCATGTATTCTGCTTTTGTTGTTTGTTGTTTGATTGTTGTCATTGCTATTGTAGCACAACATAAAAGGAAAAGCAAGTCCTCAGGTGAATATCGCTAAAGATTCTTACCTCGCTCAATACATTTTATGTTTACGTTGCATTAAATCTTATTTACTTTCCCAAATTTACTGAATTTCCAACCGATTTGCAGGCGACAAGGACCGGTACTCTTTTCCAGCCGAGATGCCCATCATTCATGCAGAGTACACTTATTTCTACTACCCTGGAGACTTTGTCTTTCCACGTCAGTTTTTTAGAGATCGCGATTAATGACTCTGTGTAGCTGTTAATATTGTAATGTATTTGCAGTGCCGCCATCAAAGGTCTTTGTGCATGTAAACCCTATCCAGGTGCATTTTGATCTCAGCTCAATACTATGGCTCAACTCTTTTGGCCTCAATCTTCACGAGAGCCTAATGCGAACGAGCGTTGGATCTGGACCGCAGCAGCCACAGATGCAACATCCATTGCAGCAGAGCGCGCGCGGCTCGATTGCCTCCAATGGCTCCAATGGCACACAGATGGCAGCCGTAAATGTCGAACAGGAGCCAAATCTGATGTACATGGATGTCAAGGTGGAGGCGATTATGCCGCGTGTCGTGTTGGAAGCGGCGGTAGATGCCCCCTCCCAAAAGGATAGGCCCAAGACGATGCAGATCCAGGTGTCTAGGTTTGCACTGACCAACATCCGGGAAATGGGTAGCTCCAGAGCGGATCTTGCTCAGGCACTGCACTCCCTGCAGGAGGGATCGCTGGTATTTGGCTCTGGTTTTCCATCCGTGGAGGGGGACATGTGCATCGTTACCGATCGAATTCTGTCTCATGTGGCAGCTTCAGATGTGAGCATGATGTCTCCCGCATCCCCATCGGCGGGTCAGCAACTGCCTCGCTCCGCCTCCACGCAGTACCTGTCCCGCTATGTCATGTGGCTGGAGCCGCGCGATGTGTGGTGCATTAAGCTGGACCCAGTGTGGGTGGATTTTCTGGGAGCCCGGTCGCTGGGCCCCAACAAATCCATTCCGTTCGTGGACGCTGTGCCCATTACATTGTGGCTTCACTCCGGCTCCGCCCAGGCACAACTGGATGTGGGAAAAAGCGGCACGACGGTCAGCATGGAAAACGTGGGCATGGCTCCGCTGCCTACGCTGCCACCGCTTCAACCGTGCAATCCATTCCTAAGCGACGAGGATGTACGCCTCGCTGGGGACTTGGGCGCCTCTCCTCCTGCTCCGGCTCCAGACCGTACAGCAGACGTGCACGCCATTGCGCATATTTCAAACTTAGTAAGCCTGCAAATCGATCATTACCAGCTGCTTTTTCTGCTGCGCCTCGCCGAGGAGTTAAACGAAATGACCACTTTTCTGAACCTGGACGCCGAGCGAATCTTGCAAAAGGTATTTCATCTAATGATTTAAATATCGTAAAATACGTTTTATTAATTTGTATTTAAATTTGCAGCAAAACGAACAAAAGTCAATAATTTTTGGGTGCGTTGTGCCGCAAATCGAGGTGACCCTCGTGATGCCATCGCCAACACCTGGTAAGGAATCAAGTGGTGGCGATGCTGAAAGTGTCGTACCCGATTCAGCTAGTTTGGGTGATGATTTACACATGAATAGTAAGAATTTATATATCTTTTGTTGTCTCTTCTTCACTCCTCTTTAGTTTTATGTCAACACGACCCGCAATCTAACGCCCCTCCGATATACTTGTACCTCCTTGTAATGAGCTCTGTACGACCTAAAAAGCAAATACAGGACACTAGTTTCTAGTTATCCCACGTAGTTTTCACCAATTCCGTGTTGTGCCTTTAGAACTAACCCAAATATCAATCCACCCTTACCTAATTCACACGATTAACCGGTTAAGGCTTTTAGACAGGATTCAGTTTACACTTGTCGCTGTAACTCTTGCTTAAGATAAGGATAGGACACTTCGACACTGACATTGGGAGTTCTGTATCCTAAACCTTATAGACAAAATCTAACTTTATTATTTAAAATATCCAACATTATCATTCTAGAATATCTATAGGCTTATATTTCTTATCTATAATATTTATTGCATGTTTCTTTGTACTAAATTACTAACCCAAACAGCAACTTGAGTTGCATATTAACTATTGTAACTGATGGTCTTTTGTGTTTCTGAATCAAATTTAAAATACAATTTGTCAAAATCTAACCAGGCGGAAACATAACATGGCCCACGCCACCGCCATTGGATCAGTTGAAGAGCAACACATTTGGCAGCGTGGAGACTCCCTCTCCAGTAACCAACGAGCCACCCTTCGACAGTGGCATCCACATATCCAATCCCAATACGCATGGGTGAGACGAAGACACCAATTAATATTATATGCCAACTGATTCCTTCTTCATTGCAGCTACAATGTTCAGATACAGAGCACGCCCACCCTGGCTTCTTCGACGCCCAGCCAAGGCTCTCGACCCGACACGGGCATCTCCTCGCAATCACAATCCCAAACACAGTCCCAAAGAAGCGGTAAGAGCGGTGGCAGCCGCTCAGGTGGAGGAGACACCGTTCCCAGTCTTACCAAGGAAATCAACTCGGGGCTGCTGTCCATGAAAAAGGGCTTCTCCAGCTTCATGACTTCAATCGACTCGGCCATTAAGTCGGGCACTCCCAACGACGACGCCAGTGATACGTTCTCCATTCAGAGCGACATAAGCTCGGATTCGGAGAACTTTGCCATTGTCATGGGTGACGACAAAACAATGGACTGCATGGACGTGATGTTTCGTTTGAATCCCTTTACCAATGACAACAATATGAAGGCCTCGCCGGTGGAGGTGGCCAGCGAGGTGTACGAAGAGCAGCCCAGCAGCTATAAGACCAATGCTTCATCCCCATCGGAGCCTTCGGAAGGCAGCACTTGGCGACGACGGGATTTGGTGTCCATGGCTACCTTTAGGTTGCTTTCCATTCACAATTTTCCTAAAACGATAATAATTGTTTTCTTTTTTAAAGGTTGACAACCGTGGAATTGATTCGCCAACAGGAGGGTCCCAAGTCCTCGGTGCGGCTTCAAGTGGCTGCCGTGTCGTGCGACGAATGTGGCGCCATTCCTTGGGACGAGTTGCAGGTAAATTATTGCCATATTTTGACATGTTTTCGCTGGAATCTCTTTCAGTTTCTTTGATCTTATGATCTTTGATTCTTATTTGTTTTGAGTTTGATTTGTAAATACAAAAAAAGGATAGTTATCCAGAATTTTTTCAGTTCTTTCTCAAGATATTGCTCAATTAAATGTTTGGCGCCAACTTTCTTAACTTTCTGCATGTTTCGATATCTTTTATCTGAACATCTACAACTATAAAACATTTCAAGTTTCGATATTTTCAAACAGTTGGGGGAAAGTGTTAAACCCCAATGTGTTCATTTAAAGCAAAACGAAAGCTTTTTGTAAGATAACTCTCATATAACCATTATCTCATTATGTTTTCTCTCTTCTCTCTTAAAACAAATATTAAATATACTCAAAATCAATCTCAATGTGTGCTAATCAAAAACAAAACGAACAATTTTAAACGAAACGCCACCAATAACTGTGCTAAATTCTATTCAATCAACATGAAACGAACACTTGTAAATTGATTTTTGACAATTCTTACATGACACTGATATTTCAAAAATTCAAAAAACAATTTAACAACAAAACAACCAACCAACAATCACCAACAACAACTACTACAACCAACAATACTCCAACAACAAACTCCAACAAAAAAGATCGCGCATCAAGCAAACAAGGTATAAAATAAACAAAATTTTGAAATCCGTTAAATACATAAGATTTAAGTTATTATTTTGTTATTTTAACGCTTTGTATATAAATACTATCCAGAATTATACTAATTTATTTATGATTTACTTACCTTACTTTAATGGTTTTTGGTGCGAGATTATCAATTTAATTGTAGTTAACTTTTGGCTTGTTTAAAAACGCATTTCAGCGTTCTTGGCCACTAGTTCAGTAGTTGGTAGCTTATCGGGGAGCGTTCATGGCTGGTAACCGCTGTGATCGCCCCTGGACTTACTTTGCTGGACCATTTTGATTTCGTAGCCATCGCGAAACTCGGGTGGTTCTTGTTTGGAAATCACTTTTTCATTCGATTGTTATTTAAGCATGATGCGGGCTAGACAAAGCTGTCTCCAAACGTTTGCTAGATCTATCTACACAATAACAATATGCATAGATTCCCCCTGAATTCCATTTGATTTCTATTATTTGATTGGTATTGCTTTCTTGATGATTTATGATTTGCAACAAATTGGTTTATTCAGACATAGATGATATTTTTTTGAGAGCGTTCATAGGCAAACACGGTTAAAGCTAACACCCGTACAGTAGAGCTACGAAGACAGTCACCCGAAAACACAGAGACACCAACTGACGGTGACCCACAACTAACAATTGGCGTTAACTACCACAGACTTACCACATTCACAATTAAAAGTACCAAAATAAATAAGTACACCTGCTGCTTTAACAAGAGAACATTCTACCATCTTTGTCACAACACCCACATAAACACCTAACAAGCCAAACCACACAAATCCAAACCACATTGCATGAGAATTCGTATGCTTCTAGCTTTGCATGTTGTTCCTTAGCTGTTTCCAAGGTAGCCATTATTTTGGGTAAACTTTATTGGGTTTTACTTAAAAAGTTCCTTTCACATTTAGACAAAGTTTGGTGCTCGCTGCAAAGCCTGGAATCTAGCTCCTTACAATCCAGAGGCCCCACCCTGCATCCGTCTACGCTTGGAGGAGACCCTGAACATGCCTAAGGAAATTGAAGGGCTTATTGATCGTAAACGGATTCAAAGGTAGTTACTTGGAAATCTCTTATATTCTTTTGTATATTGCATTATTCTTCTCTAGTTGGATCACTCACCACGCCGAGATTCGCGTTAAAGACATCAATATGGATCTGTCCATGAGCACCGTAATTGGCCTAGGGGACTTGGCTGAGGATGAAGTTATCTCACCACCCATGCCTGTGGCTGTAAGTGCTACGAAGTCCTCCTTTTTCGAGTAATCACTTCTATTGAATAATGTATAGGTCAACTTGGAAAATGTTCGCATTAACTTACTAGAAGACCGTCCGCCAGTTAATATTACCTCACCAGGACCCGTACCCATTAATTTGTGTATTGGTCGCATGCGTTTGGAACGTGATATAAACGGAGTGCTCAATATACAGCCTATAGGTGGGATATTTTGTTTTATACATTCGGAATCGATTTCATTTGAATATTTTCAGACACAAACATGAGTGCTGTGCAACATCAGGCTCTGGGCAGTGCCTTGTTTGGGGCTCCACGAGAGCGCGATCGAGAGCTACTCTCTATGCAGCTGGTGATGCAGCAGATGAAGCTGGATAATGATCAATTGCGGCGGCAACTAGTCGACTCCAAAGTAAACACAGATAACTACAGGTAATATTAAATTTATATTTCTAAAAAATCCCATTTAAGAGCCGCCTACAATTTCTTTTACAGACAAAAAACCAAGCAGGAAACCGATGTACTGCGCTCCTATTTAAAGGCCGCCCAAGACGACATCAGTATTCTGCTGGAGGAAAAGAAAGCTTTATTGGACACCATACGTTCTTTGCAGGTAATTAAAGTGAAAGGTTTAACCTTGTTTATTATGGATTTTCTCACCGTTTCACTATCTCCAACTCTGTTGACCGTAATGTTTACCTTGACACTCTCTTGTTGTTGTGCGTAAAGTTGAAACACGTTTTGCTTAAGAATACCACAAATAATAATGCAAGGACTAAAGGTCAGTTATCGCCTAGCACGCTTGAGCCTTGCCTGCATGCCTTCCAAACTCTTCACACGCCTCTTTTGCAGTTCCATGCTTTTAATTTTCTTAAATAAGCAATTAAATGCATTTCTTTTTTATAGGTACAACTGACCTCATCGAATATGAGCAGAAAAAATGATGGCAACAGGTAGCACAACTGCATGGACTGCATACAATGCTGCGGCGAAAACAACAACGCCTAACCTGGAGCTTTAACCAGAATCTTAGCCAGTTAGCCAGCCAGCCAGTATGCCAATAGTCAGACGAATATCCTCTAAAAATGCCCATAACGTCCTCAACATCATCGCCATTCGATTTTGAGTTTTAGCAGAAGACTGAGCCGTACCGAACACGGACACTTTCCACGTTGCCGTTCTTCTTACTTAATTATACAAGAGCCTATACGTATATACGAAAATCTATATCTATATCTATATCTATAGCTATACGGATATTGTTTTTATCGGGCTTAAGCTGCGGAAAGCTTTTGCTATTGTTCCAAAGAATCATTTATTATTTTGTTTGTAGTTTTTGGACAAGTTTTTATGTTGATATATATACATACATATTGCTTAGCCTTTTTGAGAGCAGACTTTTAACTAACCACCATTGTTAATTAATTTTCGATATGAAAAATGATAATCAAATTGGAAATCGAAAAGCGGATAGCTTCAACTATGTACAGTCGTACCGCCTACTCACCATATTGTATATTATTGCTAATTCCATCGATATTGGATAGAACATATTGTTGTGATTCATGATCATATCAAAACTGAATTCTAGTAACCGTATGCATTATTGTTGTATTCGTGTGTGCTAGCAAATATAATTGGCCAAAATTTATCTTAAAAATAACTTTATAGCATTCTCTCCGATGGTATAGATAGGTTCGTCGGAGAGCTCTTAAAATTTGTATTCCCCTTCTCATTGCATTCCAGTCGATTCGATTCAATCATCCTTTGCTGCAATACTAATCAAAACCAAATACGCAATGCAATACATAATAATCAAAAATGTTATAGCTATCAAAAATCTTATAACAGCCCTTTTAATATCAAAAAAGAAACCTTTAATCCATTGTACCATGTTGAAAGAAGAACAAACTTAAGTCGGTACAAAAACTAAAGTCGGATACAAATTTTAAATTAAAATTTTCATATTTCAAATTGTAAATGAGGAAGTGTTTGTAATTGTATTATAGAGTTTAATATTAAACTAAAGCGATTATTGATTGTTATATATTATACGAACGTTTTCATCTGTAGCTAGGCGAAATAAAACTGAAGAAATTGAAGTCATATTTAATATTGCAAATATATTCAAATGTAAATGTTAATATCCTGTGTTTTTTTCTGGTTTAATAAAGGGGTTTGGGTTCAGTAATAAAACAAACGTTTTTGTTAGAGTTTATTTTTATTGAAACTTTTACGATCATAGCCAACTGCTTTTGCTGTTGCCTTCTTCATAGATTTATATCGGATTTAGAGCGTTTCATTTCTTCTCAATCTCTATTCATAGCAAACTTACTGCACATATTTGTGGTTTTTGGTTTTTGGTTTTGAATTTTGTAAGGTTTTCTTGCGATTACACATGAATGTAAAGTTGCACTACTCGTAAATTAAAGAAAAACCCTCGAAAAGTTGCACTTAAAAATTTCTTCGTTCTTTCTTCAGGCGATGTCTTAGATTTTCTCACTTACATTTTGTATACATATACATATATATTTTGTTTTCGAAGTGTATTAATTTGCAAAAATATCTATCGGTATATAGTCTGGTTTAGAAGAACGCCTAGAGTACATACATTAATGGGATAAACTGTACCCGGTGCGGGTACACATGCACAAATGTGTGTGTAAGTACGTTCATATAGTTACGCAATTCAAACGTAGTTTCTTCAACAATTAAGCAACAAAGAGTTACATTTATAATAATAATGAACATTTTAAGCTAAAAATGTAAGATGATGCCTGTGCCTCAAATAAATTTGCGTTAAATATTTGATTTAATTCCATGTAAAATGCTTACAAATTAATTGTACAATATGAAACAAGGCCATTTTTTTTGTTTTGGTTTGTAAACGAAGCTGTAAAGCTGTTTGAAATTCTTTGTTACTTTATGATTTACGATATACGAGTATGATTCTCGATTAATGATGGTAATTCTTCCAGGGAACAGGCGCAACTTATTAAACAAAAAAAAACTTAAAGCCTCTCACAGCGTTGTGATGTGTTTTGGTCCAACATTTAGGCCACCATTTGTTGAGATGAGTTGCAGCTGTCGGACGAAAGTTGCATGTTTGATGTCTTATTATGGATCAGCTTAATAATTAGTATATAAATATTTGTTGTCTTTGTTAAAAATGCTAGAAAACACAAAATCATTAGTTGTGGATTTTTTTACTTCATTTTTTATTTGATTTTTTCTTGTTTGTTTGTATCTTTTAAGAGTAATCTTAGTTCTTCTTGTTGTTTTATACAAAAAATCAACAAAATAGTAAAACTAAAACTAAAGCAAAGAATTAATTAAAAAAAAGGTCACAATGATAACTAAGAAAATTGAATAAAAATCAAAATGATGGTAGTTAAAGTTGATTTAAATTGGAAATTACTGGAACTCAGAAAAACTTTTATAATTGCATTGCTGCGTCTATGTATAATTTATTTAATTTCCTTCACATTTCACTCTTTTATTTGCTTTGATGATTTTTATATAGTTTTATATATTGGATGTTTTTTTCGATCGTTAAAAACTTAAAGACACTTGGACAATGTTTAAACTGCTACGAGCTGTGTGGTTTGATAAGTGGTTTAGATCTCATTTAATTTGATTTACAATTAATTATCGATTGATGTATTGTAGATTGCAATTATACAATTAATATGTAAAGATTGCTGCTAGATTTGTTATTTATTTAATGCCTGGATGAATATTAAAACCATTCAAATAATGCTTAATAAATAAATAAACATGTTTAATATTGTTGTTTCTGTAGCTAGTGCGGTTTACTTGTCCTTGTCAGACTCGGCGGCCACGGGCTTCTTGTTGCCAATGGGAATGGCCACTCGGATCCTGTAAAACAAAAGGATTTAGTTGATGTTTTAGATTCATGGATAGTTAAGCTTACTTGTCGGTGATTTCTGTCAATTTGCTGCGCACCAAATCCAAGTAGGTGTCGATCGATTGCTTGTTGTTCTCGTATACCTTGGGCAAGGTAAACAGCGAGACAAAGGCTGTGGAAATAAAAGAGTTACTAAGCAATCTCTGATTTAGTTTTGTTGAAAAAAAGTTAACCTACCCAAGATGACCAGAGTCATGCCGTTGAAGTAGGCGCCGATGTAGGTGAAGACCCACAGAATGACACCAAACTTGATCGAGTCGATGAGATCCTCAACGAGGAAGAGACGCCTCAGCTCGGCGATGAAGCCATTGATATGTGCCACAGCCACGCCGGCAATGTTCTGTACCTTATCCTGGGAAAGTGTCAGATCCAGATCCAAGTATTCCCTAAAAAAAAAAACACAAATATTAGTCAAACTACATCTTTTAAAAAACTCTTAAAAAAAAACTCACTTGAAGGGATGTCCGTCGTTTGTCTTTTGCACGGCCTGTGTCACCGATTTGTAGATTCTGAATGCCACGGTGCCGAACAGGGTGAGGAGCGACAAGTAGGCGAACACGCTGATCACCGAGAAGGTGGAGATGGCCACCAGGGTGATCAGTCCGGCGCCGAAGACAATGCCGGATTTTTTCACATCGCGCCAGTAGATGAGGGATTCCACTGGAAAAAGCAGAATTTGTAAAATTAAAAAAAGTTATTCAACAAATTATCGAAAAATATACATTTATGATTTGGCAAGAAATTATAAAAAAAGAAAAAGATAAAGTGGACTGAAAATACCGAAAGACAGAGACACGCATACATAGGCAGATATGTATCTTTTTTCAGGCAGCGGCAATTATGCAATCTATAAGATAAATAGATGGATTTGTATTGCTTGCAGAGCAGCTACGAGATTCGAGCACCTACAGGCACCGAGGTGGTAATTATCGAATGCCATTTCTTGAACAACTTGCAACTAAGCTTTCATATTATTCTGACCCTGCCACACCTCCCCCTCTCCTCTAGATTTACTCACACAATTTGTTCGACATTTTCGTTTCGGGTCTTCAGCGGATCGTTCGCGGTGCGACTGCCAAGTTCTACACATGAGCGAAATAATATTTTGCGTCTGCTGGCCAGGGGCAGCATTTATGGCTAGAAGAAAAGTTCCTATTTTCCGGACCCAGCCGGAAAACCAAAGAGAAAGCCGCCAAAGAGAGCACTCATGGCAAGAGAGTCCATGGCAAGAAGAAATAAATTAAAAAAAACACGCCTAAGAATCGATTGTTGTCCAGTCCGCCATCCGCCATGGAATGTATCTTTCGGATACACGGACTTTCCGATGACGTAAACATATCTAACCGCTGGGGTTATCTTTGAAATCGAATCTAGCGATAAGAAGTCACTGCCCGGCGCCTTTTTATTAACTTTAATAACCAATTAAGATACAAGAACAAACAAAATTTCTATAAATACACGCCAAGTGTTTGGAATTGTTTGAAACCTCAGAGAAGGGGAAGCTCTAAAGCTCTAAAAAGAAATGCCACCGTTTATGGTATCATAATTTTTTTATCTATACAACCTTTTTGGTTATTGATAACAGTTAGAAACTATATTCAAAGATCTTTTTTAATCCCTAAAAACCGAGATACTATTTCTCTTCTTATATTTAATATTTAATATTTATTTTTGAAACCACAGGGAGGGGAATAATTTGTTAATTGAGAACGGAATCTAAACAATCTGTTAGATATTGATAAGAGTCTAGATTCATCTTTATTATCAATTAAAAACTACTTTTAAAGATCTTTTTTAATCTGAAAAATACGAGATAGTATCTGAGATAGTATTTCTCTTCTTATATCTCATAATTTCACATTTATTAGCAACAGCATTCGCTAAAATATACAATTGATATTATTTCAAGAATCCACCTAAACAAATAGATACTAGACTCTACAAAAACCAGCTGAGAGCAGCAGCAACAAAAAAGACAACTAGTTTTTGGCTTCGAGTTCGAGTTCGAGTTCGAGTTGGTTAAACGTTGCCAGGCGAGACTCGATTTGAATGGGATTATGTAAATAGTTGGGAAATAAATTAGAAAGGAGACAATGAGGGGTGATGAGATGTGGCAGCATTATCAGAAAGACCCTTAACTGGGTTAAAGTATCTGAGAAAGCTATCTTTCTCTCTCTCTCTCTCTCTCTCGGTAGAGAAAGTTTTCCTATCAATTTCGAATTGAATCGAAGAATTGAATCGAATTGCAACTGGGATGAAGAAACTGGTTTGGTTTTGCCTTGAAACTAGTTTTGGCCGAAAGTGAAGTGCAGCTTCTTCTTCCGCGCAGAAGAACTTTTTCTTGCAACAAAGTGTCGTAAGATTGCGATTAAAATTTAGACCTGATAAGGTCTACGATTTTGTCTATATTTTTTTTTTCAAAATTGCCAATGCAAGCTAAAAATTTTGAATGATGAGCAAATTTCCGTTACCAAGCGAAGGTTCACGACGTGGCAAAGAAACTTTTTTAAGACATTTCAAATAATTTACAATTTTGTATTGAAAATCTTTGAAACCTTTTTGAAATTAGTATCTGACTTTTTGTTAGGTTTCTTTTTGGCCTTTTTTAACCATTATTTCGGCCACGTTGGCGCTGCTGACGCTGCTAATGCTGCTCTGCTGACGTTGGCAGCAATCACTGCCGCGCAGTCAATAAATATATATTCTTAATTCCTCCGCGACCCCCGAAGATAAGACACCAGAATGTCGTGGTGGCCGGTGGGCGGTGATACCTAAACCCAAGTGGACAGACAACGTGGACCAGAGGTGACCAGGTGATAACGGAAATGAAGATTACCTGGTCCGCGCTCGGGCAGGGGCTGGAAGTTGCCGTTGGAATTGTTTCGCGAGTACCGCTTGCTGCCGCCTGCCATTTTTGATGTTTCTTAGTTAGGTTTTAACCGTTAGTAGGTACTAGCTTGGCGCCAAAATGTATGCAAGCCGGAGTGGGATTTCGCGTGTCTAGGCTTAATTACAGCGCGGAAAATTAGTCAGTACACAGACGCACACGCACACTCAGAGAGACGATTCGGCCGACCGTCTGACACGAGCGCTGAAAGAAGTTTGAGCGCAAGTTTCGAGCTCCTCAATTCGTTGGGTCCCACTCTAATGGGGGCCTACTACACATTGGAGCAAGAAAGAGAGCTCTAGCGGGACGCCACTCTCCAAACAAGTTTTCATAAATGGAAAGCAGTGGGAGAGAGTCAAGCAGTTCACAGTGGGGGCCTATATAGTCTTTTCGATCAAGCACGATATTTAAAAAAAAAAAATATTTTAATTTATAAAACAAAGATTCCTAATAAGTAGCATTATTGCTTTATTCTAAATAAAATATTAAGAAAAACATTAAGAAGCCCTTCAAATTGATTGACTTTGAAGTCCACTGTACGCTGGAAAAAGAGCACAGCTGCTCCACCAAAAGCTCAAGTGGGAGTAAATTCGAGAGAGACTGCGGCAACGATCCGCATTGAAAGTAAAAGATAACGCAATAACAGCAACAAATTTGATGCGGCAGGGGGGATGGATGGGAGGATACCATATACAATACATACGTGTCAGCCTTAGTTACGAACTTGGATTCGTGACTCGGCTCCCCAGCTCCCCAGTTCCCCAGCCGAAGATTTAAGATTGGAGCTACGTAGTAGCTTACGTTGGTGACGTATCGGGTGGGGTTGTGGGCGTATTGCGGACTACGGACTGCGGTTAAATGTGAATCATGATTTCGGAACGTGACAAGCAATGGTGATTTTCCAAATATGCTCAACTATAAAATGTAAATGAATATTTATTTAAAATTTAAATTAAAACAGAGATAATCGATGCTTGGGTCAACGCACTGCTTAGTTACAGTTTAGCAATCACTGTGGTTCGTGAGTGGAGTGCATTTCCATAACCGGCTCAAAACGCAATAGGCAAGAAAACTGCGTTTTGGTGAAATGCGAATGCGGGCAGCGTGACATCATCCCCAATGCCCCAACACTTGAATCCAACCCCAATCACCTCCAACAGTTTTTTGTTCTTTTATTTTGTTCTCTAATTTTGGCGCGTTTGAATGAGTAAGCTTTGCTTTAAATGATATCATTATGGGATTCGGCTATAGAAATTCTCTGTTACCCAAAATATACATTTAATTTGTGCACCTGACATTGTCAGGAAGCCTCCCGAATTGCATAAGCCCCATCCGTTAATAAACAATTAAAATAAATACAGAATTCTGTCATTCGTAAGAAAAAAATTAACACATTCGAGATGTAAATAAACATTTGATTTAAAAAAGCAATGAAGCAATGATCATTGAACTTGTATCTTTGATTTTTTATCTTAAAAGTTATATGTCTAAAGTACCGTAAAAACGAAACATTTTTACAACATTTTCTAGACTTCCCAATATATCTCAAGTCACAAAAAAGAATATTTATAAATAAGTTATAGCTGCAATTAGAAAGAAAACACTCAAAAAGAGTGTACGCTAAGAGAGAGAGCGAAGAGAGTAGCGCGAAAATAAAAGAAATTTCCCCAAGGGAAATTCCCGTTTCCGCTGGCCATGTGGTCGACCCTCATATTTTCACCAAACCCACTCCCTACCTACCCACTCAAGGAGGGTTTTGAGATACTTACACGACTCGCGGTTAAGGGGCAAATCTTTGAGTTCGCCCAGTGCTTGCAGCAGACCCTTCAGCGCTTCCAGACCCTCAGCCATATTTCTTTAGCGGTTTTTAATTACGAGTATATAGACGGTATTAATTCTCACAAAATCACAAAAGCTTTCCACTCGACTGTAAGAAAGAAAGTCGAGAGAATCGGATTAAGCGAAAGTATCTTTTGGCGCGACGATCGCGGATTGAGGAAATGCGAGTGCAGCGGCGGGCATTAACCGTTTGCGTAGAACTGACGGATACGAGAATCGTTTCGCGGCCCCAAACCAATCGGATCCGACCTAGACGAGAGATATAGAATATATTATATATATTCGTGTGCACCTAGAACCGTTGAAGTTCCTCGCCCTCGGCTCGCTGGCGGAACTGATATGGAGGCAGCCAGCCGACGGGGCAAGATAATAAGATAGGATTAATATTTTTTCATTTACTTTTAATTTATTTATTTTACGGCGATAACCGCAGACCTGCGATACAGGTGTCACTCTGTAAACGGGAACGTATTTAAAGGAAACTTTAATGCCAGATACAATATATTCTTTGGATTTTGTCAGTGAAAGATCTTTCAGAAAGAGCACTGTTTCTACATAGAATATATTGCCAGCGTTAGGGCACCTATCCAAGTTATATAATTAGAACAGTATCCGAAAAAACGCGAAAGAATTCCTCGAATACCGGGTTGGGGGAAAATTCTGCTCGTAAATGCTGCGACAATGGCAAGCAAAGTCGCGGATTTGTGTTTTCTGTCAGCTGCAAGTGCAGGTCATCCGAAGAGTTCAAACAGCTGACAGCCATTTGTGGCATGCCACCATACACAAGCACACACACACAAATACACGCACTATGTGGCAAGAACCATTACCGATCTGGTTTTCCTTGTCACGCTTCTCGGATCGACTCTCTGAGGCCGTTTTCAATGTGCCGTTTTCGAAGTCCGTTCATGAACTAAACTACAATTAATTTCAGATGCGCTCAGCTCAGGGCAGGGCGAAGCGACACTCAGTCAGACGTCTGACACACACACGCAGGTATCCACTCATCACACAGACCCGGGCAACATTATAGAGACATTTACAAGATATACGAGTATCCTGTGATTTAACTACAGTTTTTAATTACAGTTTGACAATCATTGACTTTTTTGATTACTAAAATATTGGTTTGACAAATAATAAGGTTTTTTAATATATAATAAAATATTTAGAAAATAATTTAAAAAAAAACACCTATTCAGCATGGATAGTAATGTATGCAAATGTATGATCTTGAGCTTGAACTATAGAACCGGCTTATTTAATTGTGTATTTAGCTGAGCTTTTATAGACAACACTATTATTATGACAGTTGCTGTGGAGAAAAGGGAAAGGGACAGGAAAGGGGCCGAGGGCCTCCCTCTGTTTATGGCGAGTTGCAAATAACAGCATCGAGAGAACAACCTAGGTAGGTGAGAGAGAAAGATACAGATACATATGTACCTATGTCTGATCTTAAATAAAATAAAAGAAAAAGAAAAGGTAAGCACCGGTGCGCATGGCTGCGTGTTTTTATTATCAGGAAGGGAGCACGCATTTGTAGCTTAATTTAGGTAGGAATCTGAGAATCCTTCGATCATGTCCTAACAAGAAAGAGAAGCAGGTAAAAGGATCTGTATTTAAGAGATACAGGGATGAAAGGATGCAGTCCGATAACCGATCAGATACAGGTCCATGACAGGGATGCTATGACCTGGAACCTATGTGAACTAGTTCTCTACGAGTATCTCCACCAAAAAGGGTGAGTGAGTAGTTTTCTGTTTTTGTCATAAAAAATCATTAAATCAGATTTTTTTTCAGATTTCTAGTTCAACGCCCAGTTCAGACCAAGGCGTAATCTTTAAATGTTAAACCGCACGGCAACAAAAGAAACAACGCAGACAAATGGCTGAAATACTTAGCTAAAAGGCTAAAATTAGCAGGCAACTGCGAACGAGAGTCGTCTTATTTGACGTTGACGCCGGCCGGGGCAGACAGCATCTAAAGCAAAGAGAAGAAAGAGGGGTCCATGGTGGAGCCTCAGATGAGAGGTGGAGAACCGTAATGAATGAGCGGTGAGAGCTATAAACAATGACAATTGTGCTGCCATTTCACTCAAGTTTGCTCTCACACCGCAGATTCAAGGTTAACTGTATCTCACCAGATATAGTAAGCTTCTAAATAGTCAGATCCACTGCTTGCTTAAAGCAGTTCAGACTGCTTGAAAGAAAGCGCTCGATTCAAAAGTTGCATTTCAAAAAGTATCTAAAAAATTTCGCTATAAGATCTGACGTCAGCAACTGATAAAAAAGAAAGCTTTTTTTGGCATATGACTTGTGTTAGACTTGTGTTATCTGCAACTTCTTATTACTTTGCAATGCAGACCTTTTATCTCAAGCCCTGGAATTAAATAATTTCCAACCGGCTTATCATTGTTAGTTGTGCTTCGCGTCAGCTTTTTGCACTTGAATGCAAATTTTTTCGCATATTCATATTTTTATTTTGGCACAAAATTAGCGAAAGGAATGAAAAAATGCCGTCGATGATCTAATCGGCTCTGGCTGGAACTCTATACATATATTTCTGGCTATAAGCAGCAAGAAAACTTGTCCTATGCGGCACGTAAGCATTTCTCTTTTCTGGCCGTTACTCATTCCATATTTTGGCAGTTGGAAAAAAGAGAATAGAAGAAAGATTAAGTCACCGTTAGATAAGATGTACCTCGATACTTAAAATGAAGTCCGATTAATCCGATACAAAATGTTATTCCAATTACTCCGTGAAGTTATTTTCAGAGTAATATCATTACAGTTTTTTTTATAATACCTTAAATATGAGAGATTTGTTGGTGATTAATCATTCGACTTAACGCCAGACTAATTAAATCTTTAATTTACAGTTTTGCATTCACCAGACATACAGCGCTTGGCTGGCTTAGCTGGCTTGGCTTTCCTTTATGGCCAAGTTGGTGGCAAGTTGGTGGCTGACGGAGAATGGTAATGTGGGCCGACGCCTGACTCCCTGACTGACTGATTCGATTGAATGAGTATTCGAGTGGCGGTCCGCAGTGGGCAGTCCACAGCAAGCGGTACTTGAGCTCTTGGCCATGTCCAAATCGGGGATTGAAGAAAAAGCATTAAAGCCACAGGTTCTGGCCACTGGCCACTCGACCAAATTACATTTCAGCCAATAAATGGAAATGGAAGCGAGAACTTTGGGAGTGGCTGCTGGGCGAAAACATTCTTTAACCAGACATGATTTTTAAGTAAAAACTTAGGAAAGGGAACTCAAGTATCTCGGAAATTATTTCAACCATTTATATATTTCATTTTCTAGCCTGTTTTATGACAAAGTCCAATTTTAATCCGAGACTAAGTGCCTGATTATGGACTGACTAGTACCTGACTATTTTTAATAAGTGCAAAGCTCAGTTGGGTTGCAATAAAAATTCAATGGGAATTAGTCACAGCTAGAGGGAATGATTTGTAATGGCAAAAATGATAAAGAAACGTATACTAGGTAAGTAATACAGCCTAGAAAGTGCATGTTGGGAGCGTTGGGTTGGACTGAAGCTCAAGTTGCATGTGGAGACCTGCGCCCTAGTTGCACCTCCTCGATCCCCGCTTCTCTGGCGGGGCAGCAGACGCCCCATATCGGCGTGCAATTTGCAATTGTAAAAGTTTTGTACAACAGTAGAGATTTCCCAACTACAAGGATACTCCAAGGATTAGTGCTACTAACAATAGTTGTCCTTATCGTTCCTATAATCCCGAAATTTTCTGCAATTCAAGTCCCACAACCAACGCTTCTGACTCTATTTTGTTCTCTAATGAGAGGTTGCACTGTACCTCTTTAGTTGCCGCTTTTTGTTGGCCTGGCTTAGCATGCGATCCGATTACGGTTACCGCTCTTAACGCTCACCGCTTCAGTGCAAAACGTTTGGCTGGCGGGTAACTGAACTATATCAAACGACGGCTAATTGCAACGCGACTGGACTGGCAGTCTGGAGAGTGGCAAAGGAGTCGTAAAAAGGGGGGAGTGGGGTTGGGTAATTCAGTTACCCCCGAGTGCAGTGAAAAATGCAAATTAGTTGTTAGTCACCCTCCACCCTCCATCCACCATGTGAAAGCTGTTAATAAAAATCAATGCAATGAAAGGATATTGCGTCGTATGTGATTCACCTTAACCTCTTACATAGAAAGTTTTAAAAACAAAAAGGATTTATGTACATGTGTATTTATGTGTAGCTTAAAAATAAGGACAATGCATGGCTTTCGAAAGGATATGCGGAATAATGTGGCATACTTTCGGGAGCACTGCTTGCCGAACAAGTGCATATTATGGAAATGACAACAACAAAGCGCGCAGCAGGAACACAAAGCTTGGCATACTTGTATGAAGGCTTAACAATAAAATGAAAGAAAAAAAAGAGAGCAAAACCAAAACAATAATAAGAAAAGGACACCCAGACACCCAGACACCCAGATACAGGGGTGGCTCGATGACATCATAACGCATATTGACAGAGACAGACGACAATTGCCAGGATATTTGTACAGTTACAGTTATCGTTAATGTTACAGTTTGGCAATCGGTCAAGCTGTCGCGGCACAGTTTTAGAACCACTGAACTTACCTTGCGGGTGCAAACGTTCGGGCTTGAACCAGGCATCTGCAAATAGGCGATTGATATATTGATTTTCGTTAGTTAGCGGTTAGTCGAGGTGCAAGAAGACAATAAAGAAGGAGAAGGAAATAAATGGCGTGCACAGGCGGTGTAAAAATCATAGGGCGTTGCAAAAGCAGTATAAAACAAACTTATTGGCAAAGCAGTTTTTAAAAAGCAACAAAAAAAACTTAATAAATAAATTATTAAAATTAAATTTAATTATAAGAAAAGAATAGGAGGAGAGGAAAGCAGCTTTCACCCGTCACCCAAACAGCGAATTACATTCCATATATATGTACACAAATTATACAATCCTGATTCACAGGCTACTCCCTCCTCCCACACCGCAGTTGTCAGAGGTTAGTTTTGTTGATTTTCTTATATTATTTTGTCAATTTCGGGGTGAGTTTCGGTATTTTTGGTATTGGGGTAATATCTATCACTTACTGGGATCGAGGATGGAGCAAATCAGGGGGCGCTGCTTGCACACACCATTCTGACCGGTTTCGCCCATTGTAGCCATTATTTTGAACTTAGTTTTGTGTTTTCAAAGCACTTGTCTTGTCTTCACTAAAATTTTTCCCTTTTTTGTATATTATCCCGTCTTGTTCGATTGTTTTCGTTAACAAAAGCACAACGCAGAAAGAGAGAGGTGAGTGTGGGAGAACCGTATTACGACGTTACGGTATTACGGTAAAAGAATTTTTCACTTCCGTGTGGCAGCTCCACGACGCGTATAGAGACTGAAACGTATCAGGAAAAGCTTCAGTCCAGAAATCAAGCTGAGGCTGAGACTTCCCCCCTTTGGAAAAAGGACAACCCTAATGCCAAAGCGGCGGCGCCGAGAGAGAATATGAGAAAGGAATGTCCAGAAAAAAAGAGAGGAACCCAAGCCCCCCACTGAGCCCAACAGTTGAGCCTGCCTGTAGCTTCCAACCCTACAAATTAATAACATTTTTGACAAAAAAAATAGTCCTAGGAAAGTTTTTTGTACCTATGATAAATATTATTTTTTCTTTAGTTGGGAAAACTTTTTTTTAATATTTAACATTTCCCCTTTAGAGGTTTTACTGTAATTCCAGTGCTGAGCCAAAGGTGGCCACCCGCAAGACTCGCAAAGTTGAGCAACCCCGCTTAGCCCTGAACTTTGTCTCCGTCGCCGTCTACGAGTTGAGAAAAGCTCCAGCTTGGGGCCAAAGTCTTGTGGCCATCGATTCCACCTAATGCAGCTGACCTGTCTCTGTAGAGTGGAGAGTAGGTCCGTGCGGAGACTTCACCACGGCGCATGTGCGTCGCCCCGGCACGGTATTTTGTTTTTATATGCCACCCCGCCACCTCACCCACCGGAAATTACCAGACAAGTTCTGGGTGGGGCGGTGGTGCAACTAAGTTGCAGATGCTGTTGCTGTTGCTGTTGCTGTTGGTGTTGCTGTTGCCACCACCAATGCCACCCCACTTCACACCGCGACCCCGCCCTTTGGTTGCGTATGTTTTAACAAAAAATTGGATAGGAAATCAATCATCTGACACTCGGAAACGCATTTTCAAGGTATTGTTCTACTTTTTCTCGCCAAATATCTGGCTTTTGGCGAAGGAACAAGTTATGATAAAAAGCTTGACGCATTCCATATGTGCTGCCAAATCGGCAAAGTTCTTAGCCCAGTTTGGGGAAGATGAAATCGATATTGGCTAGGTGGATATTTCCTCTAAATTATATACAAATCTTAAACTTTGGCAGAACTTCCTGACTAATTAAATACATTTTTTATGGCACTCTCCGATTACCGGAAATCGTTTGGAAATAAACAAAAGGGTTTATTTCGAGGCAATAATTAAGGAACTTAAGAACTTGGCCTATATCGGAAAACTCATTGATTTTTCTTCTTTTCAATAGAAAACCAAAAAAAAACATGCTTTTGCTAGAGAACTTTTTCAATAAAAACTTATTCACGCAATGCCATGTGTTCTGCTTTCGGTTCCTTTCCAAAAAAAGAAACTCTCCCACTCGAGACATTCAAGCAGCGTGGGAGATGCAATTAACCAATAAAAAAAACATGTAGTTTTTCTATATATTTCTCCCAAGTCAGTGAGAAATAGAATATATAATTATAAACACACACTATTTAATAAGAAAACAGAAATAAAGTCAATATGCAGACGTGGAAGCTGCGAGTAAACTAAGGCTTTGTAGGAGATGATAAAGTAGGAAAGATAAGCTTGGATTGGATGCTAAGCTCCGCTTAAGAAAGTCCCGGGCAGAGAAAGGAGGGAAGAATGGAAAAATCCAAAACCTAAAATGAAATCAATGGCAAATTGGAAGACAAAAGCGCAGCGAAAACAAAGGAAAACAAGAGAAATGCCGTTTGTGTTGGGCTGGAAATAAAAATAGCCGCATAATCACACAAAAGGGATATATGTAGACAGGCTAGACTGCAGTCTAATTGGAAAATATTTTCCAGCAGCCAGTAATTCCAATCGGAAGTAAAATATTCAAGTTTTTATTGAAAATATTAATTTCCACAAGATATTCTTTAATTTGCCTAGATTTCTAGCAGTGTAGTAAGATTTCAAGAGCTCTAGGGATCCCAGATTGGATAATCCAATGGCTTAAATTAGCCCACTGAGGGGGCTGTCGAAACGTAGTAGAAACAGAAAAAAAAGAGCTGAAGCTGGCGAAATAGTAGCAGAATGTAACAGCGCAACAATAAATTATTATTGCTGGGCTGCGAGTCCCGCAAATTGCTTTAATGGCCATCAGCTCTAAAACGTAACAAAACTAAAACAGAAAATAGGAAAAAAAAAAACGAATTATAATGAAATATGAACGGGTAGTATACGTCAATGAACGCCATGAGTCGCAGGTTGAGTGAAACAATTCACAAGATGGGAGGGGAATGGGAATCGTGAGGTGGCGGATCTGTAGTTGGAGCAGCTGATTCATGCCGGAGGAATATCTTGGCAATCTTCTCTTGCGAAACCACGTTAGTAGCTTCGAGAATGTTAACACCTTTCGTAGGCAATGAGAGATGCCCCGTTGGAAATGAGCTTTCGAGTTAAATACTTCGAGTTTTACTTATTACTTAATTACTTCCTTAGGGAAGTCGAGGGAAATTGTTAAGCTTTGTTTAGTAACTAAAAGGGATTTTTTAAAACTTAAAAAATAAACTCGTTTTGATGCAATCTTTATAAAGTGGGGATAAAGGGAGTAATTCCAAAATCCCTATTCCCAAAAAGTAACAATCCCTATATGGTTGTTTCACTGTATTTTCAGGCAGAAATGTAATCATTTATATATATTTTCGTTTACTTGCTCAGCCGGCATTCAAATGAGCGTGAATCACGCGCCATCCGCTGGCGATGACGATCGATGTGGAAATGAAGGAAAAACTTTTGGAAAACTATAGGAATGCGGAATAAGCGGCTGCTGGTCGGTTAACAAATGTTTTACAACAAATTGATAAAAGTTTCGGGAGATATTGGATTACTCTGCTCCGAGATATGAAATAAATTTAATAAGAGAACCTTCAAAGCCGATGACATCATGAGGAGAGTCGGAAAAAGCCACGCCAAGCGCAAATCGCAAAAACGCAAAAACGTAAAAACGCAAAAAGAGAGCGGCGGCGAGTGACTAACGCACTAATGGGGGGAGCGATGTGGGGCAGGATGCAAGGTGCGGTCGCAGGAGGACTAGAAAATGATACTCTAATGACGACAGCACAACAAATTAATTAGAAACTCAATGATAACAAACGCAGTGACAGGGACAAGTTCTTTAAATGCTTTCGCTTACCTAGTCCATATTTGTAGAAGATCTCCTCCACGGACACAATCTTTGGTTGCGGCTGCGACGAGGCAGTGGGCACTGGAGCCGGAGCCATCTTCGGCTTGGGCGGTTCCTCCTTGGTCTTGGGCGGTTCCGGTTTCGGCTCGGCTTTGGGTGCAGCTTGGACACTGGGCTTGAAGTCCTCGTCATCGTCCAGATCGGTTACCAGAGCAGCTGCTGAAACGGGAGCAGCCACTGGAACTGGTGCTGGTTTTGGAACGGGTGCAGCAGCTGGTGTCACCACCGGGGGTGTGGCTGTGCGCTCATCCTTGAAATCGCTGAGCAGGTCCTCCGACGAGATGAACTTCTCGTTGTCCTGCTCCTTCAGGGCATCCACAACGGGTTTCTTGGCCGGTGACGGAGTGTAAGATACGGACGGCGATTCGGTGTCAGAGTCCTTATTGGCGGTCAACGGAGCAGCCGCAGCAGCAGGAGCAGGAGCGGGAGCAGAAGCGGGAGCAGGAGCGAGAGTAGCGGAAGATGGTGGTTTGCCCAGGAAGTCGTCGTCATCGTCATCGTAGAAGTTGGACGTGGGCTGGAAGGCTTGAAGCGGTGCCGCTGGCTTGTCACTGAAGCTGCCCAGAAGATCCTCTTCAACGGGCGCAGGAGGTGAAGCAGTTGCCACTGGAGCAGGAGCCGGAGCTGGAGCAGGAGCAGTTGCCACTGGAGCAGGAGCTGCAGCTTCCAAAGGAGCTGCACCTGCGGGTTCTGAGAAAGGAGCTAGAGGAGCGGCGGAAGGACCTCCGAATAGTCCCCTCTCGGCATTCATAAAGTCAGTGGTTAGGCCGCTGATACCCTGCTTCACATCCTTGCCGGCATCGCTCAGGAAATCGTCCAAGTCATCCACCTTCTTCGCAAACTTGGCGTCCAACAGCTCCTGGGTCTCCTTGGCACCGGCCGACATGCGCTGCACGAACTCCTGTGGGTCACCAAAGTCCAGGTTCTTCTGCTCGTTGGCAAAGTAGTGCTCCGTGTGGGCATTGTCGTCCTGGGCACCGCCACTTACGTTTCCAGCATCGCCGGCCAATCCCAGGTCCATCTCCTCGTAGGCCTTCTGCGCCCGTTGGAGGACATCCTCGCTGGCTGCCGCCGCTTCCTTTTTCAAATCGGAAAAATTGATATCCATTGCTGGGGGGCTCGGGGCAAAATTATAAATTTTTTTCACAGATGCTTGGGTATCCTTGATAGGGCTCTTGCACATACACACACGCACGCGACGACTCTCTCACACAGACGCACACAATTTCGATGTGCTGACCAGCTGATTCTGCCGGCTAAATGAAGCTCTTTGAAGTTTAAATGTTTCGTGCTCGTTTCAGGTTGAATTTGGTTTAAAACTCAGCGTTTGTTTTGTCCGGCGCCGTCGGTTACTCGTTTGAATTGTTATAGAGACAGGGCTGGCTAGGGCGGCGATGGGGGGATTGTGGAGCTTTGCTCTGAGGGATCTTTTTTATGGCCAAACAGTCAGTTCCGGGTCTGGTCCCTCTATTTTCTTGTGGGGAAGACCTGTCCACTCGTTTGCGGCCCCAACTTGTAGGAAAAAGATATTGGATTAGATATATTTTCCACAAAAATTGAATTTTCACTTGCTCCTTAGTTTTCTCTATATTTTAGATTTCAAATTTTGTGAGTTTATTTCTTTACGCAGCAATGTTTTAACAATGTTATTAAAATAAGTAATATACTTGTATGAATACTGCATATGGTATATATTTTCAACATGGCATGAAATTCAAACAAAGATGGGAAAATATATATAAATTTAATTTAAAAACATAATTATTAACTATTTTATAAAAAAAAAAGTAGACAGTGCTGTCAGAACCTTCACGTGAATTCACACCGAAACGTAAACAGGCGTTAGGCATTTGCCAACACTGGAGCAAAGTGTGAACAACAATTCTGTTCGACATTTGAGAGAAAAATTGAAATAAAATACACAATGGAATCCCTTACTGGAAGAAATGTGGCCTTGCTGGTGCTCTGCCTGTGCGCTGGATACGCCCTGGTGGTCGCCGACGGCGACAAAGAGATACCAGCCACGAAATTCGGACAGAACATAGCGCCGACGATGACTTTTCTATACTGGTGAGAATTATGCGGGGTAATTAGCATATAAAAGATTGAACTCTGAACATACGTGTTTGTTTTGCCCCCTAGCTACTCCTGCGGCTATCGCAAGGCCTTTGAGGATTACGTAAACATTCTGGTCGAGAAGTACCCACAGATCCAGGTGCACGGAGCCCACTATGATCCTCCCGGCCTGAACTATTACCTCTCGAAGATAATATTCGCACTGAAGATTACGATTATTGTGTCGGTCGTATCGGCGATCAGTCCGTTCACCTTTTTGGGACTGAACACACCCGGCTGGTGGGGCCACCTGCAGGCGAACAAGATCTACGCCTGCATGATGATCTTCTTTTTGGGCAACATGCTTGAGGGCCAGCTTATCTCGTCGGGAGCCTTTGAGATAACACTGAATGATGTGCCAGTATGGTCGAAACTGCAGACGGGCCGGTTTCCGGCGCCCGAAGTTCTTTTCCAAATCATCGACAATCATCTGCAGTTCTCCGAAAAGGTCCAGGAAAATCCCGACTTTGTTAAATAATAGTGGACGGAGGAAGAGGCGGGAACTGAAGCCGGTCAACACCAAAATGCCATGCGGCTCTGATCCTCTGTAAACTATAGGCTCTTCTCCCAATATATCCTAGTTAGCCGTATCTCTCTCTCTGTTTCAACCAAATCCTTCAGCCTACTGTACGAGCCTCGTACACCAAATGTAACTTTGTATTCCTCTATTCCTGTATTCCTGTATTCCGTTCTAAAGCTTAAGTGTACTGTATTTGTGTTTTCACGTAGCCGCCAGTCGTGTGAATCGAAAGCATATAGATAAGAACATAAAGGACACAACAACTCGTTACCGGGTCCCGGTCCCAGTCCCGGTCCTGGTCCCAGAGGTATATCCAGGGAATGGCCTGCCTACGGGAAGATGTACCTCTTCCTTAGCCTTTACGAGATTTGTAACGTTACTTGTTAGTGGGGGAGCAAACTGATTACATTCGGATATGTAAAACCTTTTTCAAATTGTAATAAAAATAAATTCGCTCGTCAGATTGAAAACCAATGAAATGCGTGTCTTTCTTGTAGATGATAATATGTTGAACCAAATGGTAAGATGTTATCTGAAGATGAAGATCTATTCGTGGTCTCCTGATAAGGCAATTCCTGATAAGATTTGCTAGTCACTTAGAATTCGCATTTTACGTAGTGTACATTTTATTTATCAAAAAACTGGGTTTTGTTTTTGGTTTTGTTACGTTTACAATAATTTCAACAGAGGCACAAGACATTCTTTTGTTGCTATGCAGGCAGTGGATACTCTTCCCGTCCTCTGTTTTCGGTTCCTTTTATTTCTGCCATGTGGCACTGGATTAATTGGATTGCATCTCCACAGAAAATGGCACTTACGAAGTGGTTATGGTTGGTTTTGGTTTTGGTTTTGGTTTTGGTTTGGATCGTTATCGTTATCGTGATAGGATAGCAATAGACTTAAGACAAAAATTTAACTGCTACTTAGTTGAAATCTATGGGGCGATGGTGTCCTCGCGTGTGCGCCGACGGTACGTGCGGGAGTCTCCCTGGCGGGCGTACTCGTTGTAGTTTTGGGGAGTCGGGCGTCTCGGGTTGTACCTTCCGCTGTAGTAGTTGCTGGGCGCCTGGGAGTACGGTTGCCTGTTGGCCTCGTAGGTCCGGTAGTTGGAGGGGTAGGCCGTTCCAGATCCAGCTCCAGATGCAGCGGGGTTTCGTGGATCAGAGCTCCAGCTGGAGCCCGTTGACCATGAGCCGGTATTGGATCCGGGGCTAGCATTGGATGACCAACTGGATGAAGGTCTGGCACCGGCATTCGAGCCGGATGACCAGCTAGATCCGGCCCCAGCTCTTCCAGGAACATTGGATCCCGAAGACCAGCCAGAGCCCGATCCAGATGCAAATCCAGATCCAGATCCAGATGCAGATCCCGGACTTCCGGAGCTACCATCGGACCCCGATCCAGAAGACCAGCTAGAGCTGAAGCCAGGGCCTCCAGATGATTGCGATCCGCCGGCAGGGTTATAGCTTGAACCTGATGACCAGGACGGGGATATCTGCTGGACCACACGACGGGTCACGAAGGCGTCACCACGACGACGGCAAACTGTGCACCTGCAAGTCAAATATTCTTTAAATATTACCTTTTTTAAGAGAATACGAATAGGACTCACCTGCTAATCTTGCTGGTCGGATCGGCCTTCAGAGTCTGCTGGCGCGGCTTACTGAACTGATCCTGTTCCTCGATTACGGAAAGCCAGAAGGAAGCCAGAGCATCGTAGTAGTTGCAGCGTCCATGGCCATGGCATTCAATCACTGGTTGAGCACGGAAATCCTCCAAACAGGATCCTGGCGAAACGAGGTCTTGGCCAATTCCACCAGTGTTATCCAGGGTGGTCTGAAAATTGATAAGAATGATTTTAAATCTAGGAAGTATATTCCTTATAATTATATCCTTACCATGTAGTAACTGTAACCGGTCCACATCTCCTCCCAGCCGCCAGGACATTCCGGAATGGACATAGATTGTGAGTGCAAGGCAATGACCCGCGTTGATGTCTCGCATACCGCGCAACTGAAATGGAAATCCAACCAAGGTTAGGGGACAATATAAGGAGAAGTCTTCGTATCCACCTACCGGGAAATGTATTTCATGAGGTCCTTGGACTCGATGGGAGCCATGGTCATTGGCATGGGTTCGGCGGTGGACAGCCACAAACTGTCGTCGTTGTTCTGGGCGTAGTTGCAAACGTTATTCAGATCGCAGAGCATGTAGGGCATGGTGGTGAACCTCATCATGCAGGAGCCGGACTGACCGAGATCCTGGCCTACTGCACGGCTGGCGGCCACGTTTCCGGAGAGGGAGTAGCCCTCCCAAAGCAGATTCGTGTTGGCAGGACACTGGGGAACCTGAACGGATTGCGAGTGGCGAGTGAAGATGAAGCCACGGCTCTTCGGCGGTGGTGGAGGTGGTGCCGGATCTCCAGGAGCTCCGGGCATTCCGGTAAGTCCAGTGCGTCCAGTCAGACCAATCTCACCCAGGTCACCACGAGGTCCTTGCGGACCATCGGCACCGGTATAGCCTACTTCACCTAAATCGCCGCGATAACCCTTGGCTCCTCTCAATCCGATAAAACCTTCCAATCCTGCAAGTCCGGCATCTCCTTGTGGGCCCTTGAAGCCATCCATTCCGGGCTCACCACGATCGCCTTGCCGAGCAAAGGAGTAGGAGAACGTCTCTCCAGGCTGACCCTTTACTCCCGCTAGTCCGTCCACACCATCGACGCCGCCCCAGCCTATATCACCAGAAAGTCCTCGTGGTCCCTGGGGTCCTGCGCGACCGTACTTGCCGGGACGACCGGGGTACCCTTGCTCGCCCTTAGGTCCGTCGGATCCAGGAGCACCCTGGTAGCCAAGGTCTCCCATGTCGCCCTGCATTCCCCAAATGGCAAAGCCAGACTCTCCCTGTTGGCCCTGAAGACCTTCATTACCGCGTTCTCCCTTGAGACCAGCCAATCCGTAAGAACCTGGACGTCCAGGCGCGCCTGGTAATCCAACATCACCCTGCGGTCCAGGTGGACCTTGGATCACGGGTCCTTGGTGGCCAATGGCGCCGTTCTCTCCGTACTCTCCCTGTTCGCCTGGAGCTCCCTTTTGGCCAACGCGTCCAGGGCGACCGGGACGTCCGTCATATCCTGGATCACCATCCAAGCCGCGTTCGGCCGTCAACTGTAAGCCTGGCGGACCTCGAAAACCTCGGTCACCTTGCGGGCCTTTAACTCCAGGATTACCATCAAGACCAGGGTATCCGGCAGGGCCTATATCTCCTCTTTCGCCCTTTGCGCCAGCAAGTCCAATGAATCCGACTAGACCGACATCACCTTTCTCGCCTTGCGCTCCTTCGTATCCACGATCGCCGGGGAAGCCGCGGTAAAGGTAGCGATCACCCAGGTTTTCCACTCGTCCGGGATATCCAATTTCTCCTTCGTCACCAGTAATTCCCTGTGGACCTTGGATTCCGGGAGGACCTTGTGGTCCCTGGTCTCCGGGAATTCCCATCAGTCCATTGATTCCATCGTCACCCTTCTCTCCTGGAGGACCAGTGGGTCCATCGAGACCACGCTCACCCACAGCACCCTTCAGGCCATGAGCACCATTGCGGCCGCGATATCCGGCCAAGCCTTGAGCTCCCTGAGGCCCAGGTTCGCCGGCTTGTCCTGCAATGCCGCGATCTCCGCGCTGACCCTTCAGACCATGGCGACCAGGAAGTCCGTTAAGTCCAGGAGCTCCCACATCTCCTTTGCGACCGATGGGACCGTCCAAAGCCTCGGGTGAATCACCAGGTTGTCCGCGCATTCCCTTAGCACCAGGGGCACCCCTGTAGCCTTGTTGTCCGGGATAGCCCGGCTCACCGCCGTCTCCCTTGATACCGCTGAAGGCGGCAACACCCTTTGCTCCTGGATAACCGTGCGAGCCTGTATCTCCACGCTCTCCCTTGCTGCCGGCACGACCCGGGGCTCCGGGATAACCGAATGGTCCAACGTCACCAGTGAGACCTGTATTTGAAAAGAATTAAATAATGTGGTTCAGATGGTTATATCAAGATATGGGCCTACCTTTTGGTCCCAAGTCGCCAACAGCTCCACGAGGTCCGATATCACCAGGCCGTCCATCTGCTCCGATTTCACCGCGGTCGCCGTTTTCGCCGATCATTCCTGGCAAGCCTCCAATACCGGGGCTACCTGGGAAGCCGGGCAATCCCTGATTGCCAAGGGCTCCACGCCGGCCGGTAAGACCGATGCTGCCCTTCAGGCCATCCTGACCGAACGGACCTTCCCAGCCAACCTCTCCCTTTTGACCCTTGGTGCCATGAAGAGCGATGCTGCCACTTCGTCCAGGCTGACCTGCAGGTCCCGGAGGACCCATCACGTAGTCACCACGCGGGCCCTTGTTGCCGGGCAATCCTGTCTGTCCGGTGGCGCCATCGGGTCCTACTCCACCCTTCTCTCCTTTGCGGCCGCGAATGCCTGGGACTCCGTACTGACCCATTTCGCCGATGTCTCCGGGATAACCCTTCACACCCGGTCGCCCAGATACGCCTATCTCTCCAGGGATCACAGACTGTCCAGGCTCACCACGCTGGCCCTTGTAGCCAGTATTGCCGTCCGTGCCAGGTTCGCCATCCAGGCCAGGCATTCCAGGAGCGCCTTGCAATCCAAAGTCGCCGGGAATACCTGGATAACCCTTGGCTCCTATCGGTCCTTCGATCGTGTTGCCCGCCGGTCCTTGGTCACCGAACTCGCCGGGGATTCCGACATCTCCGTCATCTCCCTGTTGACCTCGAATGCCAGGCACACCCGGATATCCAAAGTCACCGGCATCTCCCCTGTTGTCGTAAATCTCTCCGGGATGGGGCTCACCCTTGTCGCCCTTCAATCCGCGTTCTCCCGCGTCACCGCGATCGCCTCTGCGCCCGTTGTAGCCCGGTTCACCGACCAGATATAGTTTTGGGACCGGAGGCGGGTTACCAGGCTTTCCATCCACGCCATTACGACCTGGACGTCCATCAGCTCCGGGCCTTCCAGTGTCGCCGTAGTCGCCACGCAGACCAGCTTCTCCGTGAGCACCTTGGGCGCCATAATAGCCGTTCAATCCCTGGTCACCATCGAAGCCTTGGACTCCCCGAATTCCGAAATCACCATCGTCACCCTTCTCTCCTTTCAACAGCGAGCCAATGATTATTCTTTGTCCGTCTGGACCCTTGGCTCCGACCACTCCAGGCTCACCAGGAATACCCGGAAGTCCCCGAATACCCTTGAAGCCAGGCTTACCGGGTTTTCCCTGGATTCCCTTTGGACCCCTGGCACCGGTTATACCGATCAGGCCGCGGTTGCCATGAGTTCCTGGATAGCCGGTGTCACCCTCCTGACCTCGTGTACCGCGAGGTCCAGCGTGACAGATGCCGCAGTCGTCGCCTCGGAGACCCTTGTCTCCGGGAAAGCCTCGATAGCCGGCTAGACCGTCATCACCAGGACGGCCGCGGACTCCAGGAGGACCCTGGGAACCAGGAGGACCTGTAATATTGTAGCCTTCGCCAGGCTGA
The DNA here is from genome assembly GCA_035047325.1 of Drosophila vallismaia. NCBI lineage: Eukaryota > Metazoa > Arthropoda > Insecta > Diptera > Drosophilidae > Drosophila > Drosophila vallismaia. The sequence goes on along the minus strand of JAWNPU010000090.1, from coordinate 8,637,987 downwards.
CCCTTGTCTCCAGGCAAGCCAACTTCTCCACGCTCGCCACGGTACCCATATTGTCCGGGTTGGCCATCCAAGCCAGCCTGTCCCTTTTGACCAATCAGGTTGTAGCCGGGATCACCGCGTAGGCCGGTGCGTCCCAGGGGTCCAGCGTCGCCGGGAGGGCCCTGAGGACCTGGTGGGCCCATTATGCCATAGTCTCCAGCATCTCCTCGTTCACTGCGTCCAGGCGGTCCTCGGTTTCCGCTCAATCCTTCGTCTCCAGGCTGGCCAGCGGGTCCTTGGGGTCCGCGACGTCCTTGTTTGCCGGGCACTCCGTTCAAGCCACGCGGTCCCTCCGGTCCCAGGTCACCCTGAGCACCAATCGGACCTGGCAGTGATTTGCTAAGGCTGGGATCGTAGATACCAGGGGGTCCTTGAGGTCCCTGGATACCGGGAGTGCCATCGAAGCCATCCTCGCCGCGTTCTCCGGGTCTTCCGTCCAATCCATCCAGACCATCGTAGCCAGGAGCACCTTTCACGCCCTTGTCTCCAGGCACGCCTGCCTCTCCATCCTTGCCAGGCTTTCCCCGCTCTCCAGGCCCTCCGATATCACCTCTGACGCCAGGAAGTCCGTCCCGTCCGACGGGTCCACGTTCGCCCTCCGGTCCAACGGGTCCATCTACACCTCGCTGGCCCATATTTCCCTTGTAGCCTTTTTGGGACAAGTCCGAGGTCAGTGCACCAGGCTCGCCCTCGCCGGGCTCACCCTTCTCTCCGGGCGTGCCCTGATAGCTATAGTTGGTCTCCAGTGGCTCGCCAGTGTCGCCCTTGACGCCCTGGAAGCCTCGGTCTCCCTTCTCGCCCTCCATGCCCGCGAATCCTGTGTCTCCCTTCTGGCCGCGATCACCCTCGAATCCAACTGGGCCGTCGGAGCCGTCGGGACCGCGCTCGCCGCGACTACCCTTGGTGCCCTTGGAATTAATGCCACCCTCGCCAGCATCACCAGGAGCTCCTTGGACACCCGGCTTGCCCATCGGACCACGTCCTCCGTTGTCACCGGGTGTTCCTGGCGCGCCCAGCTGACCAGGTCGCCCATCGCAACCGTCGATACCACGGGGTCCTGGAGGACCATCCTCGCCGTTGGCACCCTGAACAGAAGGATTATAAAGGAATTAGCTGTAACCTTTGTAGTTTAAAGATACTTACCCTGTTACCAGGATTTCCGGGCTGTCCTTGTGGTCCACCCTCTCCCTAAAAGGAAAAGGAATAAATCAGCAATTTTTTAAGGCTACCAAAGGAAGATGGATCACTTACACGATGGCCTTTCTCGCCTACTCCGCCGTATTCGCCAACATCACCCTTTTCGCCGAGACGTCCAGGTGGTCCATAGGGTCCAGTGTCTCCAGGGGAGCCCTCCAGCCCGATGACTCCGACAGGTCCGATGGCGCCGAAGCGTCCCTTGATCCCTTTGCAGTCACATAGCGTTGTGTTGCACTCCTGGAACACAGTTCAGAGTGGCACGTTTTGTTATGGATTCTTTTCGAGTTTTCTAGCAAAAATCTAATTTAATTGGAGATCGCAGAATCGACTGGGACGCACTCTTGATTGCCCCTGATTGTTGCAATCGTTTGGAGGAATCGAAGTTGTCAGAATCAATTCGTTCCATATTCATTAGCCAATTTTGATCTATTTGCTTCGAAAGAAGAAATCCTATTGGAATACCTCGACTGTAAGGAACTGACCTTCGGATCATGATTTCTATGCTTTGTGATTTCGTGAAATTCCTTACAAAAACAAAATCGGGCCCGGGTTATCCGGAAAATCAACAACAATAATAATTGCAGCTGCAGCTTGCCACTTTAATTGCACAGTTTCCGTTTGCAATGAGATAATCTTCTATAGTTGTTAGAGTATAGTGTTCTTTCTATTTTTTTTATTTTTATTTTTTCTTAGGCAATTGAGCGAAGAAGGCATAGAACACGCTCAGTGGACCTCGCCCTGGGGTCCTGATGGGGGCGGCAGCAGCGTTTTGCATTTTTAACCCAATTAATGTGCATTCATAAACAGAAATGGAATTCGGCTAAAAAATGATTATCTGGAATGTTTCAGAATCGGAATAGGCAACTTTTGAGGTAGGTTGAAGTTGCACAAACACCTTTTGGCCATGTTTTTGGTTTTTGGCAGCATTGTTGCGGCTTCCTCATTGATGTCAGAGAGCATAAACATCCTTAATTTGTTTCGTTTATTAATAGAATTGACATAATTCATGTTATGGCTTGCCTACAAGTTTTATATTCTGAATGTTTCTCCAAAAATAAAAAACAATTTAGGATGAAGACAAAAAAAAAAAAAAAAAAAAAACTGCACACATGTTGCACGTATGTGTTGAGATTTTTCTTTTTTTATTATGGAATATTTTCCAAATATCCATCTATTTGCATTTGAACAAAATATATCATTACTAAGAATATTAGTGTCAAATGTTTTGGCCAATTCGAATAGCGAATATTTGTTTATGCAACTCAATGGGATTCCGGCTAGAAGATGGCCGGAGACCGCCGGAGTTCAAAGCCCCAAAAAGTGAAAAAGTGAAAACGTGAAAAGGGGAGACACATCCTCCGCCAATGGATTCATAGATTCCCAGAAGTAAACTTTTGCTTGCAGGAGATCAAACCATCTGTTAACTAAATATTCACATCACCCAATCCCCGATCCCGATCCCGATTCCGAAACGAGAACGTGAAAAGTAAACAAGACGAACAGCAAAAAAGCCTGAAGACTGAAGACTAGAAATCGGAAGACTAGAAATATCACAAAAAAAAAAAGAGGTGAATGCGGTGAACCAAAAGATGCTTTTACCTCTGCTAACGAATCTGGCCATCGAATCGAATAACAAATGAAAAATTCAAGCAAATGCAGATACGAAAATAAAATCCACCGCCGATTGGGGATTGGGGATTGGGGATTGGGGGTGTGTTGCAGGTGCAGGTGCAGGTGCAGAGAAACAATTGCACTCGATTGCTGGAAATGGAAACCAACTGAGGAACCGACTGTGCAGCTATGTGAGAAAAATCTTTTCAATGCTTTTATTAGCTAGCCAAGATTTGAAAATACACACATGTACTCGTATAGTCCAATATAAAGTAAGACACATCGATCAAGTCTTTTGTTTCACACAACATTCCTTCAATTGAAAAGTGTGGAAAACAAAACCCTAAAATCCACCAAAAGCCCAAAATCCACCATCGAATTTCATTCAATCAATTGCAAAATAAGAAACATAAGAAATTCTTCTCCTATGACAAGAGAATATACAATTTTGAAGATTGTTGCGGTGAAACGCTGAAAAGTGACAGACATGCAATTTCCTTGAACTTGACACTGGGACAGGCAGTACTCGTGAATGCATATACCCAGCTCCATCCATATATGGGCCACCGCCACTTATATATATATTTTTTTTTGTTTTTTTTTTTTTATGGCACCACAGCCCCACAGTCAGACAACGCACTAGAGAGTGCCGTCGTTGGGGCAAGAGCCACTCAAAAAATGGGGGAAAGGGTTGGCCCCTCTGTTTGATTGCCGCCAAAAAAAAACCGAATGGAAAACTGGAAAAAAATGCCACTGCACCCGATTCCGTTGATGTCAGCAAAGGAGCCACTGACTCTGGGAATCTTTCTGCCAAAAAAAAGAAATTATGTTAACCGAATTCCTCAATGGGCACGCTTTTTTGAGGGAATTACTTCAACAGGTATTGGATGTCTTTTAACATTTTATTAAGTTAGGTAAGAAAAAGAGGGTTTTAAATCTTAATTCAAAAGAATAATTCAATATCATCAATTAGAAATCCATTTAAATTGTAAAACTTATATCGGATTTCTATATTTTCATCTCTTAAGTATGCAACAGTTTTTTAAGAAATAAAGAACAAAAGAGTTTTCCAAATAAAAGTTAATTAAATAGAAAATATTGATACAAATTTAATTGAAAACTTAATAGAAATCATTTCTTTATGCCTTAACGAAAAAGTATTTTCAAAAAGTATTCTTTTATCCGAAAAATATAATTCCTAAAAGCTCTTTCATTTGCCAGAAATATATCCCCTGAATCCGATATTTGTGAGGCTATATAGAAGAGCACCTGTTGCACCACTGTGTCTTGAAATTGGACTACTTATATACGGATATATGTACACATCGGAGATGGAGGCGGAGGCGTAACCCGGCGCACTTAAGCGCATTTGCAAATGTTAAAGCCAATTGTCTCAGTTGCGGGTAATCCGTCCCGGGCTCTCCTGCCTCAGATGGGAATGCATGGTTTAAGGTCAAAGCTAGGCCTCCGCTCAGACCCCAGCCCAGATCCCAGACCCCAGATCCCAGATTCCAGATGATATATATCTAGCATATATATCTATCTGGCGCGACAATTGGGCACACACCCACCCACGCTAATCGCTGCTCTAGCAAAAAAAACACATGAATGGCGGCACAGATAATGAGAGATGCTTCTCGGATCGGGAGAATGCAAGTCCATTGGCCCCAGTCTGGGGTCCTGGTTGCTGGTTCCTGGTTCCCGACTCCTGCTCCCAATGGTATCCGATGACACCAGTCGGCGACTTGTGTTTCCTTCGAAGTGCAAGCGATACCTTCTGGAGTTATTAAGTTATTCAGGGAATGCAGAGCTCAGCGAAATTTGCCGCGACAGAGACGGGTTATTATCTAAAGAAAGAGTAAGGGAGATCGTCTGGTAATCTACTGGATGGTGGCTGGTGGCTGGTGGCCTGCTCTGCCCGGATGTGGAATACAAAAATATTATAATAATAAGAATGTCATCATTTGTGAGAGAGCACAGCTGATAAGAGCAGAGCTCGAAAAGCTCAAAAATTAATTAATAAATTTCAATTTGGCATTAAATTATATTCCGTGCATATTATACGAAATATAGAAATGTGGAAATCATCTTGGCATGTTCCTTTTTCGATGGACAAAGGGGTTATCTGTTGCAGACAAGCATCCATCAATGTGGGGGCTTTGTTGCCAGGCCGGCCAAGAACTCAGAGCTCAGAACTCGGAACTCAGAACCCGCGATTCAGATTCAGATACTAATTGTTGGTTAAAACATAGACGGACTCGAGGATCCTCCGGTGCGTCAGAGTTGACCCAATTCGGCAAGTCGAACAACACGCGCCATCAATCAACAGCATGGAGTGGATGGAGGAGCTTGCACCAGTGCCATCTCGGCAGCAATAACGAAAACAAATCAGTTGTTAAATATGCCTCATAAACGTTTTAAAAGCGGCATGCAACAATGGAGGCACGAAGGCGAAACTATGAGGTAGTAGCCGAGCCTATGCTGCCTGGAAATGCTCCAAAAAAATCCACACAGAAACTCTTAAACTTTATTAATTAATTTGTAACCATTTCGATCCATATGTTTAAATAAATATTTAGCCATGGGAATTCCTTAACGATTAGAGAATCGACTTCAAACAGCTTTTAGTGGCTCCAACTTGCCATAAAACTTATTTCATTGAGCATGCAACCCGATTTCGATTGCATTGGAACATTCCATATGACTCAGTATTACAGGGTAGCAGTATAAAAATCGTATATGGGGCAACATATGAGCAACGTGTGATTGACATGAAAAAAATCCATCCTCCGCATAATGAATGCACATCTGGACGGGCGCACTTGCAGCATGACATCATTTCGCATTCGCTTGACATCATATGGAAAAAGATGCAAAAACTTGGCCACATCATGGGGGAGTACAGATGGGGAGTACATGGAACCACCCACGCACTCGCACAAATGAGCAAAACAATCGCAGTTGGCCCATTAAGTGCTAGGTTGCTAGTGCGGCATAATTGCACATAATTGTTTAGACACAAGTCTGACAGATGATAATTAATTGCCGGCCCCTCAAATTAACATTGAAATTGATGGACATGGAGCTGTCAAAACGATCGCCCATCAACTGCCGATAAGGAAGCGCCAATTGATTAAAATGACCTGCACAATGCACCTGTTACTCAACAAACTAAAATTGATTTCAAATATAATAATAATGAATCTAAAATGATTTTTATTTAATGAAACCCCAAAGAAATGTACTTTTAAAACCAAAGCTTAACAGTTTTACAGTCACAGTAAAGGTATTCAAACTAGGTATCAAAATTGATCCCAAAAAAATACCCCAATTGATCCCAAAAAAATACCTCCTTAAGTTTTATTTCCCACGTTTCCATGCCATTTTACAGCCAAAAAAAAAAGCATATTTCATTTAAATCAATCGGTTATTAACACAATGGGTGTCTTTTTCAATTTTCTGCAAATAATTTAGACAATCAAAACCCTTGAAAGTTAACTTAGAAACGAATAAAGCGAATTTATTTTTAGCCATGACGTTAGATATTTGCTGTTTGAAATGGAATCTCAGCAACGGACACACAGTTTGTTTTATGATCTGTCCAGTGTGTCCAGTGTCTAAATATATATGTACAATACATATGTATAAAGTTCAGCTGGTCTAATGAATATCAATTCCATAAGCCCGACTGACTGAGTGCCACTGAGTGAAACTGATAACGTGGAAAGGAGAACAACGAGCTGCAGTTATGAGACAGATGACTGATAACCCAATTTCATGAGTTTCTTCACCACTCGCTCATAAATAATCGTTTCAATTTACAAAATTCATTACAGCCTCTGACTGCAACTAAGTGGCCCTCCTCCTTCGCAGAGTGGGAGAGACTTCGCATAATTTCCGCATTCAGTTGCAGATAAATAAATAATTGAGTCAAATTGAAATGCAACTCGCCAAACAATTCTACTCAAGCACGCAAATAAACTTCCATTTTCATTTTCATTTCCATTTCGAGCTTCCAGCAAGAGTCCAACAATAAGATGATGATCATTGTTGTTCCAGTTGTTGTTGTTCTTGGGCGGTCCGACCCGGCCCCGCTCTGTCTGGCGATCCGTGGTCAGTGATTTATGCCTGCCCCGGGTCAGTTCTGATCAGGATCTCTTCTGGTATAAACAAGAGACCAAGAAATTGAGATTCTGGATGATAGCGAAAGGGGGAGTTGGAAAGGGAAGCAAAAAATACATTTCATTTTAAATATAAAATGCATTTAAATATTATTCATACACTCTTTTCCTTGCTTTGCGAAATATTTCAGCTCTAGTCGCACACATATTTTCTCCCAGTGCATCAGAAAAGTTTCTAAAGCAGAAGCAGCCTCCGCTGTTTGCAGAAGCAACAACAAACAATCGAGAAACTTTCAATTCCAATTTGAAATGTTGCAGAACGTCAAAAGAGTGCCGCAGCCCCCACATGCTCCCACAGCAGACCCCTGAGAACAAGAAAAAACCCTTCACCGATCACTTAAGCTGCTAATTGTCGGCACTCTCGCACACTTATGCTTAGACAATAACGGCATTTCCATTTATAGCGAGAACAAGTGCACTGGAGGCTGCAGGAGGAAACGAAAGGGGGCGATGATGGGGGGCGGTGGCGGACGGAGCCGCTGATAAAGACAATTTATCAATATTCATTCATAGAAAAGCCTCAGCTGCAGTCGAAGAAGTTTACTGGGTCTCTCTCTCACTTGGGGCCGATTCTCTTAGGCTTTACACAGAAAGCTGCTCTTAAATAATGCCTGCTCCCCAGCGGAAAAGGAAATCGTTTGTGCCGCCAACTGCTTGCAAAATGGTTTGAGAAGCGCTGTTCAAAGATGGTTAACTGGATTGGTAGGTTCTATTAAGGTTTTAGGGTCGAAAAGGCAAATACTCTTACAACTTTTAGCTTATTTTTAATAAAAATATTTGCAAAAAGAGATCAATAGAAATTCTTGATAAGAATTACACATTATAACTGGCTTTTAAAAATGACTAATGAGGAAGCAGTTCACTTCCTGTTTGAGTGCAATCTACAGTTTTACAATGTCAGGTTTTGACTCATTTATTTTCCCTATATATATTATTTCCCTTTAAACCAATTTACATTTTGTTTAATGTCGTTTTTTGCAGAAGGGTAACCCAAGCGACAGTAGCATTCGAAATCAAGTTTATTAACGTTTTGCGGTTTGGCTTCCAACTCCAGGCCACAAGAGCTGTGGAGTAGTGGAGCTCTCACCCGGAATCGGGGAGTTGGGGTCTTGTAGAGCAGGGCCCATGGCATTGACCACGTAACCGAGTGCGAAAAGAATTGCGAATCAAATTACTGGAGTTGTCAAACGAGCTGCACACATTTGTGACGATTTCTGATGCCAAACACGTGAGTGGAACCCTCTGGCGAATCGAGTGCAAAATGCGACACAGAAATGGGATGGGATTTGTTAGAAATCATCAACAATACCAATCCCGATCCCGATCCCGATCCCGATTCCGATCCCAATCCCGATCTCTATGTACGGGCAAAAGTCAGGCCAAGCCGATAGCCTCTGGGCCTGTTGGCGACACTTGTTCGAGTTCTATTTTCTGAATTAGAATCTTGAGATTCATGTCGCAATCAGCGGAACATGCTATCAATGCCTCAATGTCGCCAACATAGCAATAAGTCTAATTAAATTTGTAGATCAGCGAGCAGCGGCCTGATAAGCTCGAAAACGCCATCAAAAAGTAGGCGCCGCCGCCGGCATGTGTTCTATTTTTTGTTCATCTTTCTTACGAAATCGGTTCGGGCCAAAAAAAAAGATTATCAACGGAAATTGTCAAAAAACGGAAGCAATTTGATTATGATTAATTATTTACAAATCCAAAGTCTCAACTATTTCAAAATATCCTGCCGATTAAGTTTATTTTGCGGTTTTGTCAGGAGTTTCAAAAAATGTTGCCTACAATTGGGGGCAATTATTTGGAACTTGAGGAATCGCTTGAATTTATTTTAAAACTCTGTTTAAATGTATTTACAACTGATTAATAGCAAATTATAGTCTGATAATTATCAAATATGATTTAATTGAATCGCTAACCGGAAACGTTCAATGGCAAACGTCCTATGTCGAAAAAACGAGTCTTTCAAATTCGTAGATTACGGGGTTATCAGTCTGGATTATCGCTAACCTCTGTGACCTACTAAAATATGTTGGCAAAATAAGTTAATGACATAATCCGTCCCCGAACCCAGCTGATCCCGCTTGAACCCACCAAATCCATGAGACCGAATCCCCAAGATTATCTCTTGAAAGGCAAAGAGTTGTGGCTTTTCTTCTGCCGGAAATGTGAAACAAATAAAGGAGTTTCATTTTTTTTACAATAATATTAATAACTGAGAATATTCACAAGAGCTGGAATGATTAAAAGTTGAGTTGCAAGTTGACCTAATTCGAGTTTCTTTCGATAAGTCCATAAAAAATACCATAAAAAATGAAAAAAAAAAATTTATATATGGCAACAGTTTGAGGTTCACTGGGTTTTAATGCTTTCTTAAAATGATTTTAAACTTAATTTATTTTCTTGACTTGAAAATTTCATTTTAGAATTCTGATACAGTTTGACAAGCTCTGCAAATATTTCCCACTTAAACTTTTGTGAAATTTTCCTACAGTTTTCAAAGCATTGGTACATTTTAAGAAATTTTACCGAATTATCTTTGATTTCAATTCTGATTATAGATTACAGATTTTGGCTTAACTCTTTTGAGACCTACCTTTGCCTCCGCCAAGGACACTACGCTGACCAGCAGATACACGGCGCCCAGCAGACCCGAGAGATGCCGTAGATCTCTGGGTAACATCTTCGATGGGTGGTCCTTTGGTCCTTTGGGCCACAAACTTTTTATGTCTCACTTTTAGCGATCTCTCCGCCTCTCTTCGACTCTCTCAACACACACACGATACTGCGAACAAAATAAACATCAAGTTAGGAAGATTCTAAGATTTTATATAAATAATATATAGTTTTTTGTGCTTTTTATACAACATTTGGGGGTAGTTAAAAACCGATGGGAAATAATTGAAGAAATAAATAAAAGAAACTAACAGAAAACGCTGATTTGCTGCTGCTGCGATCGTCGGGCACAGCACACTCCCCACATGTGGAGATCGTCAAGCGTTCGAAGTGGAAGTGTTACTAAACCCGAGACCCGCCAAAGAAATTCGAATTCGTTGCCCGCTCGCCACGATCGCCGCCAATCGTGGAGCCGATTGGCGCTCGGCCCACCAATACACATGCCTCTCCTAGAGTTCGATGTGTGGGTGCCTCGGCCCAGGCCAGAGACAGGCCCGGATGGCGAGGGGTTTTGGGGCTATGAATTTAGCACTTTGCCGCCTTGAACGCCTTGAAACGATTCGAGCCACTTGTTCTTCGAGGCGTATAAATTCTATTTCCCATTTAGGACTTGGTACCTACTATGGACTCTGGGTATAATGAGTGTTATTTCAAATGATTATTAATTTTATTACTATTTCAGGTAATCCAAACTATTCGATTCCTCAAATTGCTTGTCTAGAAATCCTTCTTTATCCTTTTTTCAAACACCTGAAAATAATAGCAAATATAATCATATTTTCTAATTAGTTTCTAGGTAGTTATTCAAAATTAAACCATAAATTTGAAACAAAAATGTGGTTAAAATCTAGTTTTAAGTTAAACAACAATATTTTATCCATTATCCTTACAAACTTAAGAACAATTTTCAGAACTTTTCATTAAAACAGAAAGCAAAACAAGGAGATCTCTTAGGTCTTCAATATTAGAAGAATAGTTAAAATTCAAGAATTCCATTTTAAATTGTAATTTAATGAAAAAATAATGGTAATTAGTGAATGATATTATTAAATATTACTTTATTTATAATGTTTCAAAAGATTATGTAAAAGAAATAAGATGTGGTACGTAAAAATCAGTGAGGAATCTGAGGATGATGTTTGATTTTGGTTTATAAAGTTTTTGGAGAGGCAAACTTATACATTGGCCTGTGGTTGGCCTGATTCTATATAAGAAACTTTCATAATTTCCTAACTTAATATTGAATAATTAAGAAGAAAAAAAACCGGGTATTCGAATGTCTGAATACTAGATCTTCGCATTGAAAGTGGCTTCAATTTAGTTCGATGCTTGTTTGTTTGTCCCGACTCTCCTGATTAGGTTAAGGCTTTTTCATTTAGTATATAGCATATGTGGAGCTGATAAGACGGATAATACGACTGCGTATTTCCTGTTAGAAAATCTCAACATTATACCGAGTCGTTAGTGCCTCGCCTTGCCAAGCTTCAATTAGGTTCTACGCCGATTTACAAAAATAGAACCTTTCGAAATTCGAGCTAGATTTTGGGTTTTGAGGTCGGTCTTGAGTTTTGAAATACGAAATGTGTTTTGATAGGACAGGGCAGAGCCAAGGAAATCCCCATCAATTGCTTGCCCCACTTGGGCGAGAGGGTAGGGTATGGGAAAGTCGGATATGACCCAGTGGCCCAAATAGATAGTTTCGAGGAAGTTGCACAGATTACGGAGAAGTGGGTTCAGCCTTGGTGGGCTTTTGCACTCATCGAATGTGCTCTCCTGTATCTTGACCTGAAATTGGGGTTATACTTATACCAATTTTCTATATAATTAATTATTTTTTATACTTGCAAATATTTAGGATCTATCATAGGAAGATCTATCATAAGAATATATTATAATATACCAAAAGCTTACCATTTTTATTTTAATTTAAATCCTGCATAGAAATCTCTATTAATTTTCTTTGAAACTTAAGTTTCATAACTCAATCCATGAACTCATTATAATAGAACTATAATATAAATAATCGAACCCAAAAGTTTCGTCTTTTTTTTTAAATTATGGATTCATTAATGGTTCGGGAACCTTACAAACGGATTTGATAAGACAACGGATTCGGAATTCCCCAAGAACTTATCAAAACAAATTTTGACCCATAACCTATGACCTATTGACCAGGTCTGTATGTTTAAAAATAGAAACATACGTTCCAAAATATTTGGATATCATGTGAAACAGATTAAAACGAATATTCCGAAACCTTTTGAGAGTGATAAGAAAACCTTGGAATTCCTCAGACTCCTCAGACTGTGTGCCAAAAATAATAATTAGCATTGGCTTTCAGCGCGCGGATCTGGAACCGCGGGGGCCTTCCAAAACGGAAACCATGTGCCCGATCTCAGGGCGAGGGCTATCAGCTAATAAGAGGCGAAGCTGGAATCTTGGATGTGGAAACTGGTAGCTGGAAGATGGAAGTTGAAAGATGGAAGAGCTTGGGGAAGGTGCTCCGGGGGCACTGGGCGGTGACTGGGATTGTTTTATTGAGCAACTTAAGGCGCATGTCGCACACATATCAACCACAATAACGGGTGGGGTGGAGCGACTTAGTTTCATACTCGTCCGTCCGTCCGCCCGTCCGTCCGTCCGTCGCACTTATCGCCAAGTTTTTCATTCATTCCACAGCCGACTATGTTAGCTGCTCGGATTAGTGTTGCTACACATAGTGTCCGCCTCCATCCGCCGCCCAACCGCCCAACCGCCCATCCGCTCCATATGCCCCAATCCCTGTCCGAGTCTCAGTCCCTCCCCCAGAGCCCCCCGATCGCCAGGCTCCAGCTACGAATACAGATCCATTGTCCGGATCACACGGATACACGGACAGTGTACGTGAGGAGATCGCCCGAACCGCATTCGTGCTGATCCGAAAGTATCCGAATCGAAACGAGCCATTCGGGGCATCGGCGTTGGGCTTTTGGATCGCTAAAACTTATACTATAATTAGTCGTGTTCCGTCTCCCCGAGTAAGTAGTACCAGCTGCCTTTCAATCTAGTGTGTTCGGATCGGCGCTCGGTTGTGGTTGTGTGATTCAGTACGCTCCCGTCGATCCATCCAGCTGGATCGGTTTCTCCAAGGAGCTATAGGCAAGAAAAATAGTAAAACCCCCTATCGCAGGAGTAACTAGCCAAGTCTTGAACTAGCCAAAACTAAAGCTAATCAATTGGTGCCCTGCTTGGTTTTATTCGCACAAAAAAAAAAACAGTTTAAAATCGTCGCGGAAATTTAGTGCCTGTTCCAGAGCTTCTCAAACTGTCGGCTAAGCGCAGAAAGAAAATAAAATATATAATGAAACAGAAAAGTCACACAACTCTTGAAATTCGATGAATCGCAATGAAATGTTATCCCAAATAAAAAATATAAAAATTTTATCAATTAAAATTTACAAAAACACAAAAAAAAAAAAATACTTCAATGAAATTGGATCTCAGTTTGAGACTCATTTTTCCCACACCATATTTTTGAATTATTCCGCTGGTCTCAGAATTTCCCATAAGCATATCGAACACCTTTTCAAATTCTAAATATTTTCTGCAACTTTTGCGAAATTTGCGAAATTAAAGTGCCCAATTTTCTGGCTCATCTTTCCAGGCCCAACGACGGCAACATATAAATTAAAACTCGACGAGGACTGAGAAATTAACTGTGCAGGCTTAAGTGTATAGGGCATCATGTTGCCCCTTTGGAAGCGGTAAGTTTTTGGTTAATTTCAGAATAAATTCAAAATCTAAAAAAGAAAAATAAAGTTAGCAGTAGAAATTTTAATTTTTAAAAGCTTAATATTGTTTAAATGAAGGAAACAAATTAAATTCAAAATGAAATATCTACTTTAGTAGATGAAACGAATCATTTACTAGTTTTTTCCTATAATTTTCCTATAAAAATTGATCCTCTTCAAATTTTTATACCGTAATTTCAATTTTTCCAAGACACTAGCCAGTTGGCTCTTTGACAACCATCGCTCTCTTAGCCTCTGGGTCTCTTAAGCATACACACACAAATGCAAAGAAGCCGCAAAGAGAGTGAGGGCTCCAAGAGATACGTTGGCTGCAACGAATTAAACTGATAAGGCGCCTTACCCTCTTACCCTCTTATCGTCTTCTCTCTTTTTCGCAGGCTGCTGTACGCCGCCGTCATCGCTGGAGCGTTAGTCGGTGCCGACGCTGTAAGATAACTTGACCACCTGACCAATCCGGGATTCATTTCCAACCAACCACCCTCTCTTAACGATCTTTTCCAGCAATTTTGGAAGCAGTCTGGAAGTGGTGCCATTCAAACGCAATACCGGCCGCCCCATCAAGATGACCCACGATTCACGATCGATGAAAGTTACGACATTGTGGACTCCGCCTCGGTGCAGCGCGGCGAACCGCTGCCGAAGAACTGCACGGCCGGATATGCCGGATGCGTGCCCAAGTGCATAGCGGAGAAGGGTAACCGGGGTCTGCCAGGACCCTCGGGACCTACCGGACCCAAGGGCGCACAAGGATTCCCCGGCATGGAGGGTCCGTCCGGCGACAAGGGCCAGAAGGGCGATCCCGGCCCGTACGGACAGCGCGGTGCCAAGGGTGAGCGCGGAACGCAGGGAATGCACGGACTGCCCGGCGTCCCCGGAATTCCTGGTACGGCTGGCAATGCAGGTTCCCCCGGTCTCAACGGCAAGGATGGATGCGATGGTAGTGACGGTCTGCCCGGTATCCAGGGTCTGTCCGGAATGTCGGGTCCTCGCGGTTACCCCGGCGTGGCCGGAACCAAGGGAGAGAAGGGAGAGCCGGCCAAGGAGAACGGTAATTACGCCAAGGGAGAGAAGGGTGAGCCCGGCTTCACGGGTCGCTCTGGATACGCGGGACCGCAGGGTAATCCCGGCGAGAAAGGCGAGCGTGGTGACACTGGTCCGTTCGGTGTGAAGGGACCCCGCGGTGACTATGGACTTAAGGGAGAGAAGGGTGACTCCTGCTTCGGCCCGCTAAAACCTGGCGACAAGGGAGACAAGGGCGACAAGGGTGAGCCGGCGGTGAAGATGCCCACAACCGGAATCGAAACCGTTCTCGGACCACGTGGTGACGATGGCCAGAAGGGAGAGCCTGGTCTGCAAGGACGCAAGGGCGAGTCAGGACAGATCGGCGCCACTGGACTCGATGGACAAAAGGGTGAGAAGGGTTTGCCCGGCGGCCCAGGCGATCGTGTAAGTACTCGACTTTCTGAATCTAAATCAATCCTCAATCTTGATTGTAAATCTTTGATAATTTGGATTTTAGGGTCGCCAAGGGAACTTTGGACAGCCAGGACCTTCTGGCCAGAAAGGAGATCGCGGTGAAACTGGTCTGAATGGTCTGCCCGGTAGCGCAGGACAGAAGGGTGAGCCAGGTAGAGCGGGTTCGACAGGTCAGCAGGGTCTGGTCGGTCCCCCAGGACCTCCAGGCGGTGGCCGTGGAACCCCCGGACCCTCAGGACCCAAAGGACCGCGCGGCTATGCCGGCCCCTCTGGACCCCCAGGATTGAACGGAGCTGACGGCCAGCCCGGTCTGCAGGGCTATCCCGGCCAAAAGGGAGGCACTGGAATGCCCGGTCGTCCTGGCGGCGAAGGCTTCCCCGGACAGAAGGGAGAGAAGGGTATCGCCGGACGCGATGGACCCAAGGGCCCTGTCGGAGCTGTTGGACACACCGGACCCCCGGGACCCGAGGGACAGAAAGGTGAATCTGGTCAGCCCGGCTATGGTACTCAGGGACAAAAAGGAAACGACGGATTACCAGGGTAAGTTTATGGTTTTTTTTTTAAATTAATGTTGAAATAAATAAATTTTAAATAAAATTAAAAAATCTTATCTTAAAAAAAACAATTACTAAAAATATTTAAAATAATAATTTGAAACCATTTATTCCTTTAGACGTCCAGGACTTCAGGGCGCCAAGGGTGAGCGCGGATTCAAGGGTGTCGCTGGTGTTCCCGGAGATTCGAAACTTGGTCGTCCCGGTCAAACTGGTATTGCTGGAGCCCCTGGCCAGAAGGGTGATGCCGGTCGGCCCGGAACTCCTGGCCAAAAGGGTGACATGGGTATCAAGGGTGATGTGGGCGGCAAGTGCTCTTTATGCCCTCAGGGCCAAAAGGGAGACAAGGGATTGCGCGGATTGGACGGCATTCCCGGCAACACTGGAGCACGTGGACCCCCTGGCGAGCGAGGATATCCTGGTGAGCGTGGATCCGACGGCATCAATGGTCAAACGGGTGCCCCTGGCGAACGTGGAATAGACGGTATGCCCGGTGCCCCCGGAGCTGTGGGACCAGCTGGTCTGCCGGCTATTCAAGATCTGAGTCAGGTGCTTCCACCCAAGGGCGAAAAGGGTACTCCCGGCCATCCCGGCGCTGCTGGCGTTAAGGGAGAGCCAGGACGTGATGGCCTTCCCGGTCAGGCTGGACCTAAGGGTGAAATTGGTATCAAGGGCGAGAAGGGTCTTCTCGGATTCCCTGGCGCCGATGGAATGCCTGGAGCCCCTGGACGAGATGGTTACAACGGGGCTCCTGGTCTCAGCATCAAGGGAGAGCCGGGTACCCGAGGTTACGATGGATTGAAGGGAGACAAGGGTACCTTGGGCTATGTGGGCCAGAAGGGTGAACCCGGTACTTGCGAGGCTAGCGAACTGAAGATCCCGGCCAAGGGTAACAAGGGAGAGCGTGGCGAGACTGGAATGCCAGGACCTGAGGGTCCCAAGGGCGAGAAGGGAAATTTCGGACTTCGCGGAGAAAAGGGTGGCACTGGTCCTCAGGGACCGGTTGGACCTGTAGGACCCCGAGGCTTGACTGGACCGCGAGGCGAGAAGGGACATGCCGGACCCATTGGAGCCCCTGGAAACGCCGGAAAGAACGGACTCCGTGGCCTGCCCGGCCGCGATGGTGCACGTGGCCAGAAGGGAGAGCAGGGTATCTCGGTGGCCGGTCCACCTGGACCCCAAGGTCTTGACGGTCTGCAGGGCGAGAAGGGCGTTCGTGGCCTGCCCGGTTCTCAGGGCTTGCCCGGTGCTGAAGGCAGTATTGGATACCCCGGAGATAAGGGCGATGCCGGTTTCCCCGGAACCGCTGGACTCACTGGCGCTGTTGGTGAAAAGGGTGACGTTGGCCCACTGGGACCCCCTGGTGTTCCTGGTCCTCCTGGTGTGCCTGGTATCGATGGAGTACGTGGAACTGATGGCGCTAAGGGAGAGCCCGGCAATCCCGGTCTGGTCGGTATGCCTGGAAACAAGGGAGACCGTGGTGCAATCGGTAACGATGGACCCAAGGGCTTCACCGGTATCGCTGGACTGCCTGGCAAACGTGGATCACCTGGTATTCCTGGAGTCCCTGGTTAGTGCAATTTTCTATTTTAAAAACTCTGGGTTTCCGATATATTCATTCGCATCTTCATCTGCAGGCATTAAGGGTGAGAAGGGCACTCCTGGCTTAACTGGAATCTCTGGAGCCGTCGGTGGTCGTGGTGCCCCAGGTCCTCCAGGTCTAATGGGCGTCAAGGGTGACACGGGTCCGATCGGTGCCCCCGGTGAGCCTGGATTGGATGGATTACATGGCGAGAAGGGTAACCAGGGTTTCCCCGGTTTGGACGGAGCACCTGGTCTGCCCGGTGACGCCTCCGAAAAGGGACAAAAGGGAGAGCCTGGTATTTCTGGCCTTCGTGGAATTCAGGGACTCACTGGCGAGCCTGGTTTGCCCGGAGAGAAGGGCTTGCCCGGATTTCCTGTGCACGGACGTCCCGGACCCCAGGGCGAGAAGGGTGACACCGGACGTAGTGGCTTTGATGGACAGGATGGCTTGAATGGAGAGAAGGGTGACCAAGGTGCTCCCGGAGTATGGGGCCAGCCTGGAGAGAAGGGATCTGTTGGAGCACCCGGTGTCCCTGGTGCACCAGGAATCGATGGTCAACCTGGTTTGCAGGGTGCTACTGGAGCTCCTGGCTACCCTGGTGCCCAAGGATACAAGGGCGATGCCGGACTCGCTGGTCTTGATGGACTCAAGGGTGATATTGGACCGGTTGGACCCCAGGGATACCCTGGAGCTCCTGGCATCAAGGGCGAGCGTGGACCGCGTGGTCAGCCTGGTCTTCCGGCCATCATTGATATTCCGAAATTGCGAGGCGACAAAGGATCGCAGGGCGAACGCGGTCTTATTGGACAAAAGGGCGAGCGCGGCGAACAAGGAGCTCAAGGCTTGACTGGCTACACCGGGGCCAAGGGAGATCAAGGATTGGAGGGACCTCGTGGTCTCAATGGATTGAATGGATCCCCGGGTCTGAAGGGTGATATCGGTCTTCAAGGCGAAGCCGGTTATCCTGGCCTGACAGTCAAGGGTGAGAAGGGTCTGCCTGGACGTTCTGGCAAGCACGGACGTGAAGGTAAGTGCGAAGAGGAGATCAGAGGTAGCACCATTTAATGCTTTATCCTCTTTCCAGGACTTGCTGGACCACCTGGCATCAAGGGTGAGCGTGGTCTGCCTGGTTTGCGTGGAGAGCCCGGTTTGGTTGGTCTTCCCGGAAACCTCGGTCCCCCTGGTGCCAAGGGTGAGCGCGGTCTGACTGGAAGCCCCGGTCAACCTGGACAGGATGGCTTCAACGGCGTTGCTGGACAAAAGGGAGACATGGGATACCAGGGTATCAAGGGTGAACGTGGTTTGCCTGGATTCGAAGGACAGAAGGGTGCTAAGGGAGAACAGGGACACCAAGGACCTCCTGGTCAGCCCGGTGCTACCGGAATCAAGGGTGACACTGGCTACGCTGGTTTGGACGGAGCCGACGGTCCACCGGGTGCTCCCGGCGAGCGTGGCTTCCCCGGACCCAAGGGACTCAACGGACGCGATGGCATTCCCGGCCAGCCCGGTCAGAAGGGCGAGCCTGGTGTGCGACCACCACCCGGACCGAAGGGAGAGCCTGGTCAGCCGGGCCGTGATGGACAAAAGGGTGAGCCTGGACCAGAGGGTGAGAGGGGATTGATCGGAATTCAGGGCGAACGTGGCGAAAAGGGAGAGCGCGGTCTGATCGGCCAGAGCGGTCTGGTTGGACGTCCCGGACCCAAGGGTGATCGTGGAGAGCAGGGTCTGATTGGTCGCGAGGGTGCCATTGGTCTGCAGGGTCTTAAGGGAGAGGCCGGTGCTCCTTGCACCGCCGCTTTGGACTACCTCACCGGCATCCTGGTGACCCGTCACAGCCAGAGCGAGCAGATACCCACCTGTGCTCCTGGACACACTACCCTCTGGAGCGGCTACTCTCTGCTGTACATCGACGGTAATGATTTCGGCCACAACCAGGACCTCGGATCTCCTGGATCCTGTGTGCCCAGATTCTCAACGCTACCCATGCTGTCCTGTGGCCAGAACAACATCTGCAACTACGCCTCGCGCAACGACAAGACCTTCTGGCTGTCCACCTCCGCTCCTCTTCCGATGATGCCCGTGGAGAACTACGAGATCAGCAAGTACATCTCCCGCTGCGTCGTTTGCGAGGCTCCAGCCAATGTAATCGCCGTGCATAGTCAGTCCCTGGAGATTCCCAACTGCCCCAACGGCTGGGAGGGTCTCTGGATCGGCTACAGTTTCCTTATGGTAAGTGTCCTTTTCATTTGAATGTAAAGTAAAGCCATAAAATGTAATCGTTTTATCCTTAGCACACCGCTGTGGGCAATGGTGGTGGCGGTCAGGCGCTGCAATCGCCTGGCTCCTGCTTGGAGGACTTCCGCTCCACTCCGTTCATCGAGTGCAACGGCGCCAAGGGCACTTGCCACTTCTACGAGACGATGACCAGCTTCTGGATGGTCACCCTGGAGAACAGCAATCAGTTCCAGAGGCCCGAGCAGCAGACGATCAAGGCCGGCAACCTGCTGACCCGCGTCTCCAGGTGCCAAGTCTGCATGAAGAACTCCTCGTAGGATCGGATCCGCAGGCACCTCACAGAGACCCAGCACAGCATAAGTTTAATCTAAATGTAAAGCCCTAAATATACCAACGAACACACAACACAAAACATAAAACAAACAAACAAACAAACACAGACGAACCAACACTGCTACAAATTCCTTAAACTAACCAAAAAAAGAAAAAAGAGGCCCGGGTCGAAGTGCTAAATTGACCCCGGACCCCAATGCCATTTTTGTATCTGCCAATTAATGTTCTAAACAAATGTAAACTGCTTCTAAGTTACGTTACGTAAGTTAAGTAAATGAAACAAATAAACTAGCCACGGTCGTATGTCCACAAAAAACAAAGATAATAATGATAAACCCCATCTATGTGAGAGCACTTTCCATTTTTTAGCAATCGATTAAATGCGAATGAATGCATTATCTATGAAAATATAACGATTATCGAATCTATCCTCTGACATAGACCGTTGTCTCTCCAACTTCTACCCACATTTTTGTCGCCTATTGTTTACGTTTATGAAATAAACAAAAAATGGTAAAATAAAGAAATTTTTAAAAACAATATTCCAAGAATAAGGATACTCCAGGATGGTTCTTTTTTCTGGAAATGACAAATTTACTATTGAAATACTGTTTATGGTTAAAAATTTTATTAACAAAGTAACAACTGAACCCTTCAAAGGTATTCCAGTTCCCTTTAATTCAAAAAAGGAAATCAAAACCTTTCGTATCCTAGAAAGGTGGTTAGATCAGCGGCTAAAAAACCGAAAAAAAGGGTTCAGTCAGTCTAGATATTGTGGTGGATAACCCCACTGGAGAACCCTTAAAAAGTAGCAATGCCAAGGCAAGGATGAGAGCTAACTCACCACGTGCACTTGTGCGCATGACCTGCTCTCCGTACGAAATACCGTAAATGGGGGTTGGGTTGTGAGGGGGTGGCAGGCACAATTTGGGGTCGACTTGGAGAGCCGCCGAGGGGTTGGCGTACTTATAACATATGATAATGACATGCAGACACACATACACCTTCCAATTGGTGGTTGGAAGCAGCCCGCTGCGATTCCAGCTGAGGAAAAATAAGGGTAGGCTTTTGTGGCTTCAACTGGGAAAAGTGAGCCAAGGCACAAAGAGGCGAGGAAGAAGCCAGAAACCATCGAGACTTGGACGGAAGCGGAGTCGTCGGTGGGAGTTCGAACTTCAGGCAGATAAGCGGAGCAGCTTTTTGGGAGCTCAGGAGGTGGAGGTGCCTGCAAAAAAAATGTGTGTGTACCCAAACGAGAACGGTGAAAAAAAGTGTCCATTAAAAAAATATAAAAAACAAAAGCAAGAAAACATTTCCAAAAACAAGAGCTGGTGAAGGTTTAGAGAAACAGAAACCGGAAGTGCAAGACAAAAGGACGATCCCAATCAGACCGCAGTCAACCCCAGGAAAAGTCCAATTTTTATCCTCCAACACCTCACAACCCCTATTTATGATTATCGTGCTGCTGCTGCTTTTCCAATCGCTGTGCCTCTACTGCCAACGCCTGGTACTCTACGTCCACGACCGATGCTTCCCGAAGAACGTCCGCCTGCTCCAGGAGGTGGCCGAGACGGTGGGCGATCGTAAGGCACCCCAGCGCCTGGCCGAGCAGCAGCTGGAGCAGCAGAAACGCAGCCAGAAGAGACGCATCCTCGAGCCCGTCCTGCCCCTCGTCGGCGGCCTCAACTCGGAGGCCTGTCGCTTCTGTGCACACAGTCCCCAGGGCTACTGTCGTCATCACTTCCACCTTCAGGAGCTGCAGCTGCACAAGCAACGGGGTACTCGAGGTGAACAAGACTTCCGCCAGCTCAGGCGCATCAAACGGGAGCTGAAGAGGAGCATCGGGCAGCATCAGCAACAGCACCAGGTTAGAAGCTATCGTCCTCAGGGTCTAAGCGCCAGTTGGAGCAGCAACTCCCTAAGCAGTGGCTACGGTTCCTTGGCCAGTTTTGGCAGTCAGGAGCAGGTGGAAGAACTAGAGAACACCGAGGTGTTTGAGGAGGAGATCCCATTGGCACAGCCGGAAGAAGAGCCAGAAGTCTTGGAAGAACCGGAACAGCCAGAAGAGGATAACCGACCACTTCTAACCACTCACTTGTAGACTTTGTAGTCAAGCACTGAACAAGGACTTGATAGTAGAGTGTCCACTTGCTTTCAAGTATTCGGCAGAAAAGAAAGCAACTCTCACCCAAGTAAGCCTTGCCCAACTTTTCCGATAGCCAACTTTTCCAGTGCTCACATTGGCATTGCCTTCGTTAATTGAAATTGTGTAGCAAAATTTCCTAGTTACCCAACAATGTCCGATTTAGAAGTGGATTCCCCGCGTCAGCAGCAGCAGCAGTTGGCGATGACTCCCAGAAGGGGTTGCCAAAGCGGGCGACGAGGGGGGGGCTGCCTAGCAGCGCATCCCCACGCCCAGGAGGGTATACCTCAGGCAGCGTCGTCCTCGTCGCCATCATCGCCTACAACGACACGGGTCTGTCCACTCATAGACGGCGTCGAGGACAACTGGACGTGGAGTAAACGCTACCGATCCAAGGAGGTGGTTCTTAGTGGGCCCAACTTTCGAACAGTCCACTTCCATCCAAACTGGAGCAAGGGCACCGCCGGAGTGCAGGGAAAGCGTCCGCTAAATAATGGGCGTTATTATTGGGAGCTGCATGTGTCCCAACGCGTTTTCGGGACGTCCATTATGTTCGGTATCGGCACCAAGTCCGCCCGACTCCATGCCAACGCCTTTCGCAACATGCTTGGCGAGAACGAGCATGGGTGGGGCCTCTCCCATAAGGGCGTCCTCTGGCACAAAGGCGTGGCCCTGCTCTACACGAAACGCTTCCGCGAGAATCATCCCACCCAAATTGGAGTGCTCTTTGACGGGATCGAGGGCACACTTACCTACTACAAGGATGGCAAGTGCCTGGGCGTTGCTTTTCGTGGTCTGAATCAGGTTGGTTGCCACTGAATATTTGATTAATGAGTCACACTCTAATCCTCTCCCACTCTTTTAGATTGAGGAGCCGATATATCCCATTGTCTGCTCCACGGCGGCCAAGACCGAGATGACTTTAAAGTGCACCCGACGCGAGTTCATTAGCCTCCAGGATCGGTGTCGTGCGGTGATTATGCGTCGTGTCCGCAGCGCATCGCGTCTAGAAAAGCTCAAGCTACCGCTGCCCATCAGTGACTATCTTAGCGAGGTCATCGACGACAAGGAGCCGCTTCGTCAGGTAGACAACTACGATATATTGTGTGATCTTTAGAGCTCGGAGCATCCACAACCGCATCCGCGGCTTCGTAAAAGCTGATGATGCGGGGATGCCCCAGTTTAACCTTAAGTCTATAGAGTATGTCCTGTCCCCCAGGTGAACCCAGTGGAGATGTGCATACTGAATTTTGATATATAAGCGGCCCGTGAATCTATATCGTTGTGCCATCAAGCAGAGAGCAGATGCAATCGGATACGATGCGATGCCTCTGGAATGTATAAATTTCTCAACGTATTTGTAAAAAGTGCTTTGTGAACTAAACTACCTACCATATGTATTGTTAAGTAACTGGCATTATCAAAAGGGGATAATCCGTACTTTAGTTGTTTCTAGTCTCTTTTCTTTTTATTTTTCTGTTAAAATTTCTAGCAAAAATGTGGGGAAATAGGCCAATTCGGTGCAATATTTGTGATATAAGAACAAAGAGTAAATAACACGAAAAAACGTTCGTATTTCGGGGTTTAAAGAGCGTACTCGTACAGCTCATCGCTAAAATCGCTAAATAAAATAGGACATAGAGCTAAGAATATTTTTCAAAACAGTCGAGTGTGAAATCTAGTCAAAACGAACACGCTGCTAAACTAATTTTGTAAAATTACAGTCGGCAAGTTAAGCTTAAGAATCGGACAAATTTCTAGTCGTAAATTGCAGAAAAGCAATTGAAATTTTCATGAATCTACCCCTTAATGTACTACACCCTAAATAATTTAGTAAAAATGATTTATTACATTATAATGATTATTGTAGATTCTTTTTTGGTGTCTATTTAAAAATAAGCATAATGGACAAACAAGAACTAAGACGTGGAAATGAAATTGTTAAGAAGCGCTCAAACAAAATTCAGCGATATCGGTTTGCAATTGTCACTTGAATTTACATAAATAAAACAAATAAATTTACTAACTATATAAATGAATGAGAATACTAAGCACAGAATCGCCACATAGCCACAGCATGAGACCAGCATGCCGGATTTTACAGCTCATCGGAGAGATGGTTTAAGTTTTGTAGATGGTCTCCATAATCGGTTGCCTCGCTCCCCACAAAGGTGTCGTAATTGTGCAAAATCTCCAGGTACGAAAGCCGATCGTCGTGATCCTCGTCGGTGGCGACAAACAGGTGATCAACCTCATCGATGGCTATGGCAGCATTGCTCGGTACAATCCATGATAGAACCTCCTCGCCTGTGAGAACACCGTCTCCGTTTATATCGTGATCTTTGTCGAAGCGCTCCTTTTCCGTGATCAACCACTCCTTGTCATGGTGCGAGGCCGCATCGCCCACAAACTCCTGGAAATTGATCTTTCCATTGTGATCCAGATCTTTATCCTGCATTGTGTGTTCCAATAAGATGGGCAACATTTCCGGATGGTCTTCGGGGTTGTTAAAGGCATTGAATTCCTCGAGGGACAATACACCGTCCTTGTTTGAGTCGGCTGCCGTGAACATTTCCTTATCCTGCTTGATCATTTTCTGTTCGTCTTCGTAAGTTTCAAATTCAATGGTCTCCTTCTTAAAGTCCTCATCTTCCATGGCATATGTGTCCTGTAGGTACTCCTTCCATGTTACTTTCTCATCCCCGTCTTGGTCGATTTCCTCAAAGCGATCGGCAGCCTCTTCCTCGGATAGTTTTCTGTAAGCGGGTTTGGTTTAGTTTCATAGAAATGGAAACAGTTTTACATTTAAAATTGTGAGTTTTGCAACTTGAAGCATTAAAACAAGGTTAACTGCTTGGTTGACATCGATGCCGTATTAATTAACAGACAACACTCACTTAAAGGACCTTAATATCCAAGCTTTCAATTCGTGTCGATCGATAAACTCGTCCTTGTTGAGATCCATCATCTTGATCAGAATTAGCAGCCGTCTTTTGGATTCCTCTGGTGTTAGGGTGTCGAATTCCTGGGCCTCTTTCGTGTTTCCTATGAGTCCAAAAAAATAATTGGGCATATTGAAAGGTTGAACGCAACATAAAACAGAAGATATGACGCGGTGCTTTTAGGAAAACAAATTTTATAGTTTTCCAGATGAAACACTTTGAGAAAAACTGTCTGATTGTGTTGTCCACAAGATATACAATATAATGATTTTATTAAAGAGATTCCGGAGGGAATTTCGATGGTTTCTCTAGGTGTAGGCACATAAAAATAAATCGCATGAAAATAAACAATACAGCCGTGCACAGAGGAAAATTTATTCCACTTACATATATTTATAAAAACAAAACCAATTGAATTTATTATTAAATTTTCCATCTTTTTAAAGGGAAATCGTCGTAAAACTTAAAATAAGAATAAAATATATAAAACTATTCTTTATTCAATTCTTAATTAAATTTTTTCTAAAAAATAATGTTTTCAAGCAATAGGATTGGTTTTTAAGGATTTTTATTCGATATCCTTAATTGACTCACCGATGATGGCTTCATGGTCGAACTCCACGTTGTGCTCCCCATCCTCGCCGTGGTGGTGTGCATCCCGCGGAGCGTAGATGCCGTCCTTCACGCGCTCCTTGCTCAGGTGCTTCTCGTGCTTGTGCGTGGCCACTGCTCCAAAGGCTGGCATGGGTCCCACGGCGGCAACAAAGGCCACGACGCATAGGACCAGCGGGAGGAGGGGCAGGTTCCTATTCTCAGACATCTTAATTGATTATGCCGCGCGGTGTGTGTACAGCTTCCCGCTTTCCGGTTCTGAATCTTTCTCGCTTGCTATTTTGGCAACGCAACGTCTTAAGGTCTCTCACGCACACAGGCACTTGAGTGGTGGTGGCGTAATAGCAGCGGTCCTATTGAACTCTGTTCACCTTTCTCTAGCGGCTGAAATATGCAAATGACGATTCATTCGAAAAGGTATCTTTCTCAAATTTGAATACTTACCCAGAAAACCGACAGCTGTTGCCTCTGTCTAACGTTCTTGTACACCGCTTACCAATTAATGAATTGGCATGCAATTTGGTTCTATTGGCAGAGAAACATAACTTATATCTGGTTCAATTCACTCGGTTAGCGACTATGGCACATTTTAAAGCGAAATTCGTTTATTTATTTACACAGAAGCGGAGGAAGAAGATGAAGCGGATGTGACCAAGTCGAGTGAACAGAGTCCTATCGATTTCCATGCCTGGTCACTCTGAACATCTGGGACTGACAATTATCGATAACAATAGAGCGAGGGCAAATCGTTGCGAATAGGAAATAAATGCTTAAAACATGGTAAATGTTATGAAAGGTGTTTTGGTTGAGTGGTAAGTTGGCGCATTAATTACAAATATGCTGAGCTTTATCGACTTTGTTGTAGTGATCCTGCTATGAAACAATTCCTACTGCACTTGGACGAAAAGCTGGCTCTAGGGCGCAAATTCATCATTCAGGATCTGGACGAGCACCATTTATTCATCTCCACGGACATTGTTGACGTATTGCAGGCCCGCGTGGACGACTTGATGGACCGCATCAGTTTTCCGCTGCACGACAAGGACGCTTAAGAATACCACAAGTTACCACACGAAGCACTGTAGAAGTAGAAGCGATGACGGGTCGCGAGTCCAATCGCATCAAGGACGCAGAGAAGAAGCGTGTCCTGGACGTGGCCGCCCGCCAGCGTCGTAACCGGAAAGCTTTGGAGGCTCTCGAGCAGGACAACTTCCACGATGACCCACACGCCGACTTGGTCATGTCCAAGAAGGTACCCAAGTTTCAGGATAACGTCAAGACCGGCAAGGATAAGAAAAACAAACGCAAAGGCGCCGAGTACTTCCGTGCCAAATACCGCAAGAACTTCCAGCAGCTCCTCGAGGAGGACAAGCAGCAACCCAACTACGAGAGCGTCTCTGCCCCGGCTCCCCAGAAACCGATTCGGCACTTTTGCGCCGTCTGCGGAAATTTCTCCCTCTACTCCTGCACGGCTTGTGGAACTCGCTACTGCCGGGTCCGGTGCTTAAACACACATCAGGACACCCGTTGCCTGAAGTGGACCGGCTAAATATGGTTGTAACAATTAAGGAATAAAAAAAATGTCTAGATTTAATTGGACTTCTTTTTGATGTGGGAAAATTTGGATTATTTTTAAAATGTAGTCTATTTTTTAATGTTTGAAAGTAAAAGAATTAAGTTTAGAGAATTAAAGCTTAAGACAACTCTGGACTGGCCCCAACTATCGATATAGAAATCGATTTATAATCTCAAAGGTGTCAACCCTGCCGCGTATATTCTATTACTCTCTTTATAATTACCAATTTCGTAAAATTAATTGCATATTTAAGTTCGCAGAGCTCGAAGAGCATTGTAGCCAGCGGAAAAACTTCGTATTTATAATTCCAGGTAAATTTTAACAAAGGGTTTTCAATAGGTAGGTGTAAAAAACAGATCAATGAAACATCAGGCAACAAAAACAATATAAACTATAAAAAATGCAAACGGAGACAATTGAATTCAAATGACATCATTTCGCGGCAGCTGTGAGACATAAACCCCATTCGGAGCCACTCGTTTATTTATTTAGAAATTTGATCATAATTCGCGTTCATTTTGTGAGCCCCAAACACGCAAAGGACCCTTGGAGTGGCACCTAGCCAGTCGTGTATTTAGGTGCGTTTCTCTGTATGTATATTTGTACTTGTATTGTGGGAGTTACTGACCGGCTTGGGTGGGCTTTTATTTCGCAATTTATTTTTTTATACTTGGAGCTACAAAAATACTTTCTTATTAGTCGACCGGTCTGTAATTATAGTCCCTGACTAAAGCTTGGCATGCAACTGGTCGCGGGGTGTGTCTGTGTATACAAAATAAGCAGAAACTCTGCTAATGGCCCTGATGGATCCTAAAGATAGAGGGAATCCAGGGGAAATGGGAAAGAATTCCCAAAACCATTAATTTTTCAATTGAATTACTAAAATAATTATATACAGAATATATCGTAAAAGAATTAAGATTAAAAAACCTGTTTTTCGTCACCCGATCTTTGATTCTAACCAAGTTCCTTAGTTTCTTCATTTACTCAATAATATCGAAGAGAATAATATAGATCCAAAATCTTCCCAGCTTAGCTTTTCTTCCTTTTCAAATTGTTTTGATATGTTTTCTTGCTTTCCCCCTTGGCTCTTTGTTTTATCGCATTGATGATTATCCTGACCGTGTGCGTCACTTTGTCATTTGGGTATCTGCCACCTTACCTTACTGTAGGCTAATCCAATAAAAAGCTGCTAACCATTTCAGAGAGCCACGCTGCGCGACGCCTATAAATAATAAGCCCAACGGCAACAGCAACAGCAACGGCAACGGCTAAGGCTGAGGCAACAACAAAAGGCTGGGAAAACCTCTTGGGTGAAACGTAAAAGCGTCAAAACCGAAACCAAATTCGGTTTCAGTCGCGAGCCAACCCTGAGCAGCTCCACAGCACCAGAGCGAGCTTTTCTAGTTTTCTAGTTTGCGTATATATTTTGTTTTTACGATTTTACGGCTTTTCGTTGGCACTCCCGCGCTAATTGGGCCTCAGATAGCCAAAAGCCAAAAGTAATTAGGCCAAATGCCGTACATTATCATAAGAGGTAACCTTGCCTCCTACAGCCACAAGTATCCGTGGCGAGTGCTCGTCTCTGGACTGAAAGGTAATATCTCATATGGTAGACAACCTCACGTTTTTTGGTTTCGCTCAACTTATAGTTTCATCTGTTTACTATTGCGACACAATTAATTTGGAGAGCTTGGCAAACCCAACAGATACACTATAGAGACACCAGATACACAGATACATCTAGCTTTTACGCTAAAAAAAAAGCCTTTTTTATTGTTATACAAATATCAAAATCTTACAAAATTTGCAAGAAACTATTCAGGTTTTTATTTTTACAATAAACACTGAATGGAAGTTATATTATTTTGTAGTTTTCTGGCTTAACACAAACTTTTTGAATGGAACACACAGTAGCTGAGTATTTATGAACACAAATTTCTATAATATTATATATACAAAAAACTGCACGAATCGTATACCGACTCCAATGAATGTCAATCTATAACCATATGTGGCTATGATTTTCCGAACAAATGGTATTTTAACAGCACACCTGAGTTTCTCCTCCACATTTTTTCGAATCAACTGCATGCCACACTCTCCTGTTTTTTACTGCCACCACTGTGCTGGGCTCTGCTCCCCACGGATGGGGTCGCAGCCAGTTTCGTTTTGTTTTTCGCTGAGTGCAGTTCGCTTCGCAGACCGGGTCTGGTGTTTATATATACGAAAAGAGTACGTTAGCATATATATTCAATTCAGTTGCATATTTATGGATCTTTTTATCTGCGCCGTGAGGCAAGAGTCAATGCACTTGGCTATGGCTTTGGCCATCGAAGAACACACGAAAACTCTCATTTTGCTTATATTATGAAACAGTCGATATATATTTGTACTTTTTGCTTAATTAGCGCACTCATACCGAAAGACAATGGCCCTGAGGTTGACGTCATCGTCCGTCAAAGCCTTGTTATCTTTTGTTTGTTTCGTTGAAACCTTTAGTAAACGAAATGGAAAGCCATTACTCAAGAAATGCCACACTCCTGATAACAACTGCCCACCCACTCATTTCATAATTTCAGCTGAAGACATCGAGCAGTTGAAGAAGTTCTCGTGCGGCGGTTACAGCGATGAGTCTACCATCGTCTACCTAGTGCATCCTTGTCGCATTCTATCGGCTCTCGAGGTGAGTAATTCTGTCGTTTTCATCCTTTCAATACTCATAAACTTCCCTTTTTAGATATTAGGTTTCCGCGTGGTGGCCAGCTCATCGACGGCCGTGAAGCAGGACTACAACGAGTACATGTGGACGATGCGCAAGGAGTTCGACGAGCCAGAACCCTTGGAGGCCGAGTCCGTGGTGCGCGAAAATCTATCGAACATAGGCCGGGAGGCAGCCAGTTTAGGCAACTATCACAAGGTGGACTCTCCCGAATAAGGAACTCCACTCTGAACTCCGAAGAAGCAAAAAGAAACCCCAAACCTTTGTATAATTTAGTGTGTGTTTGTGTGACTGACTGACTGACTGTAAAGGGTGTGTGCAATTGCGTGTTTCCGTGTGTGTTTTTATAGAACAGAAGAGAGCAGAAAAAAAAATAGAAAACTATAGCAACCTAGGGAAAAGTATTCCAAAACATAGGACGAGTGAAAGAGGCGGTCGGGAACGTTTCAGACGACGGACAAACTATGAGTGAAGCCGTGGTCGGGACCAAGGAATCTCTGAATCTCAACAGCGAACTGCCGCCGGCCGTGACACCGTCCGTGGCTTCGGCTGTGTCCCTGAACACCGCCACAGCTGCCGCCGCCGCCGCTGCTGCCAGTTGTCCGCCAACAGCCAATGTGGTGACCATTCCAGTGCCCATTCTGCAGTCGGAAGGTAATTTCGCGTACATCACCGTCAAGGGATCCCTGCATGATTACACCTGCACCGTCTTCGGGCTGAACCAGGCCGAGATTCAAGCTCTATCCAAACGCTTCGAGAGCGGAGTAAAGCAGTGCGTCAATGGTATTATGGTGGCAGTGCCACCGATGGTTATGCTGAACACTCTAGCCCAGCTAAGCTACAAGGTCACCTGCAGTTGCGGTGAGGCTGAGATCTGTTGGACCATGCAGCGTGAGGTCTAGAACATAGTAAGAAATCACACTGTCACCTCGCCAAGCGTCAGATAACTGAAATCGAAAGAAACAAACAAGGAATCCGGCAACGAAAAACTAACTCGTAACTAAAAAAGAAAAAATGGAAAATATGGATCAACACAGCGCGGACAACTGCAAGTGCCACAAGCACTCGCAACCGGCACAACAGACCCTCAGCGACATGGACTTCGATCGGGGCATCTGGAATGCAGGTGGGAAATTCGATACTAATCCCACTTAGTTCTATTTAATGTGCCTTGTTTACTCGATTACAGCCATCTACAATGAAGTGGATCGCGTGAAAGACTTCATTAAGAAGGGACAGGCCATGGCACGGGATGAATGCGATTATACGGCTCTGCATTATGCGGCCCGCAATGGAAACGAACAAATCTGCAAGCTGCTAATCGAAGAGGGTAGGGCAGATGTGAATGCGGTCACCAAGGCAGGTGCCACCGCTCTCCACCGAGCCTCCATGATGGGTGAGTCAAAATAAAAGTTTTAATTACAATTTGTTTACTTAGCAAATGACTCCCCACAGGCCATTTGGACATCGTAAAGCTGTTGGCGGGGAACAAAGCTAATCTGTTGCTGCAGGATGAGTGTGGGCAGAGTGCCCTACATCGGGCGGCTTTACGTGGCCATTTGGAGGTGTGTCGTTTTCTGCTGGAAAAGGAACCAGCGCTTAAGCTCGTCAAGGATAAAAAAGACAAATTCGCATTTGAATACATCATGGAGAACGCCAACGATGATTTCAAGCTGCTGCTGAAGCCCTAGGAGGGCTCTTCATTGCCTTTACATCTCCTTTTCATCATCGATGTATTTACAGTAGTTTAAGCACTAAAAAGTTGAAATTTCTTTTAAAACTTCGTTTTGTTTATTTGGTTTGTCAACATTAGTTTCCTTTAAAACTACACATCCGACGTCGTTGTAAAATCCTAATCTACAAATTGTATTCGTTTCTCTCGAGTTTGCATTGTGTGCGAGATCGTTTGTATATGATGAAAGTTATCTTAATATTGGCATAGTAAAATATCATAGTGCATACATCTATATCTATATAGACTATCTACATATATCCCTATTACAAATTATATACTGTTGAAACGATTCAGACAAAGAACTAAAAATCTGTGCCCCAACAAGATTATCACACAAAAGTGGCTTTCGAAAATGACACGTTTGTGGGAGAAGTTTGTTACAAAATTGTATTGCATTTTGCATTTTAAGAAAGTTAATATCACATTAGTGTCGTGTAAATTGTAAACTTGTGAAATGTTACAGAATTAAGGAAATAATTATGAACGCCTAACAACATTTCTTTTCACACTCATTCAGCAAATACACTCAAACTATGCTATATGCTACATACATAACTAAAACTATGATAAATATATAACCTATATAATCTGAATAAATTCCTAAAGCGCAATCAATCCCATGACTCGGAGCATCTTATTCCAGGTATCCGGACTGGTTCCATGCCCCTTACCGTCGGAAGTTCGGCAAAGTCGCTGAGGTAGAGTTTTAACGTGGCGGGTATGGCGAACTCGTCTACGATCATGCCAAGCGAGGATCGTTCCTGCGTTGGGAGGTACTTATTCAGGATATCGGTTCGAGTTTGTATCGATTTCAGGATTTTCTGGCGAATCACCAAGCGTGCGATCGACTGCAAAGATCGCGGTTGCGTTCCTAAAATTGTCATTTGCCTTTCAAATTCTTGACGTGCTGGTGGCCAATCTGAGGGCGACGCTCGATGCTTGTGAGGAAACTGGAAGCCAGCATTGCCTATAAAATATAATTAATATTAATGCGGAAATTAATATATGCTGGAACAGAAGAAAGATTTTTGGAAACCATACTTGAAAAATCAATCTATTCGTAAATTGCTATCGTTTAAGGTATTCCCGTCAAGACGTATGAGACATTAACACTTACACAATAATCTGGCAAAAGCCAGACTACTTGGAGAATAATTGGATCTCAGTTCATTGACCACATGTTCCCGACAGATCTGGGCCAGGTTGCATCCTTCATGGATGAGGAACTCTGCAAACTCGAGGTGATGCAGGTTAATGGCCCTCGATAATGGCGTTTGGCAGTACATCAGTCCGCAAACGATGGTGGGAGCACAAGAGCTGTATAAATCCTTTCTAGCGCTGGATAGTTTGGCCAGCAAGACACGCAAGACGCGACGAAATATATCCACACTCACGACTTGCTGCACCGCAAACAACACCAAACCCTCGTCCTGGACATCCGAATAAAGGCCCAATTTCCTATGCTCCACAGCAGCGGTGAGGAGGTTTTCCAGCATATCCGGCAGCTGCAGTTGAATAGACGTCATGATGGGAGTGTGGTTTTCGTCGTTGCGAACCGTCAGACTCTCACCGTACTGCAAAAGGAGCTGGACCATTGCCAGATCATTGAATGCCACTGCGATGTGCAAGAGATGCTGGGAAGCTAGTCGGCGGGCTCCACGCTCCAGGAGCAGCTTGGCCATCTCTCCATGGCGACCTCTCACCGCATACAGCAGAGCTGTGTTATTTTGCTTATCCTGGAGGTTAATACGAGCTCCTCTTTCCACCAGCTCCTTGGCCAGATCGATTAGGCTGCAGGCTATGGCCGTCATTAACGGGGTTTCCCCCTCGTCATCCGTATCGTTGATATTGATATTCGTCTGGAGAAGCAACCTTGCGGATTCCACAGACTTACTCTCGATGGCTACATGAAGGGCGGTCTTGCCATCACTCAATGTTTTGGCATTCACCAGAGCTCCGTGTTTGATCAACAGTTTAGTTACTCCGGTAAAGCCAGCGCCAACATGCAGCGGAGCATATCCTTCGCTGTTCACCACATTAATGGGGGCATTGTGCTCTAGGAGGATGCGGACACATTCCTCATGACCCCAACAGGCTGCGTAATGTAGTGGGGTGGCCAAATCCGCATCATAAAGATGAGGATCCTGCGTACGGCAGGAGGCACAGCACTGGGAAAGAAATTCCCCCGTATTTTCAAAAGTCTTGGCATAATACTGATATAGCTGTCCATCCTCTCCGCCGCTTCCGCCACCATTTTCCGAACAGTTTTCGAACTCGTCCACCCACTCCAGTTTCTCCATACCCTCGGGAGTGCGTTCGATTTCCAGACTATCCGTGTGAGCTGAAATATCCAACAAATATATTTTAAAACTGTTTAGTTTTTAAGAGAAAAAGCTAGACTACTTTGCTGGGGAAGCTATACATTCCGTTTACGGCCGAAACAGAAACTGAGTGGAGACTGCCCGTGGTCTAGCTCTCATGGTTGGGTCTTATCATTGCGGGTGGCACAAACTTGATAACCGGTTTGGGTCTCAACCTTCTCCGCCAGCTACTCTCTCTTTCGTGGCAATGCACATCGCTCAGCAGCCGAAAATGGGTGTGCTGGATAGAAATCCGGGTCAATGAATACACAAGCAGAAAAATCAACTAATATAAAATCATTTCAGCAAATAAAAAAACAGATTTTTCATTAAACAAACATAATACTCTCAAAAAAGATAAAAGATAAACCAAAAATATAGCATTCAAAAACGACCAAATAACTATCTTTTTATTGGTTAAGATTTCTTTGTTTAAAATCATAATTTTTTTAGTTAAAATAAGAGTTTAAAGTATATAGTTTTTTTCTTTTTTGAGCGGCACACTGACAAATTCAATGAAAGCAGATGGAATATCCGAAACTCTGGACTAAGAAGGGTGGGATAGTCCACAGATGCAGCTGGTTCTTTTAATAGGCAAACCATTCGGCCACATGCAGTGAAGGATTCACAAATCTCCCTTTAAAACTAAATTTCTTTATAAATATCATCGATCTAAACAAATCTAAAATTAGCTGCATCATTAAATTTAAGTTCAGCCACCCCACAACATGGCAAATCGATTTTCCTCACTCCAGCGGAAAACTCACACTGATGGAAGACTTCCAGCTCCGGCTCCTCGCAGGATTGCACAAGGAGCTCCAGCAACTCGGCATCGCCCAGAATGGCGGCCGTGCCCACGGCTGTGCGTCCGCAACTGGGTGAAACATACGAGGCCTGTGCACCCTGCATAATGAATCCAAGCGCCTGCTCAAAGTCCCCCCTCTGGACCGCATTCAGCAGGCGTTCATTTAAATCGTAGGACAGCATATCGCCATTGGGTTAGTAATTGTATTAAAACTAATTTAAAAGCGTCTGAGCAATACACGAAGAAAAAAATAACAAACCGAAAGAAAAGCAGGTGCTTGCCGCGTATACTCGTATGTGGAAAATGCTTTAATGCCGCCTGCGGACGCAACACTCCCCGGAGAAGCACACGAAAGACTGAAACCAAACAAACCAAGTGCGCAGGAGCACGACCAGCGCTCCAGACGTCAACCAGGGTGAAAAATTAAACCCACCCGCCTAGAGAAATAACTATTTTTAGGGGAGGTTTTGGACAACTTGTTAATGAAGAGTTGTACAAAAAATGGGCACCCTCTTTTGGCCATAGAATCTACCATTCTTTTCCTCTAAAAATAATCGGAAAAGATTGTATTTCGCTTTCCAGCACACTTAATGGGGTTTAGTTTTATTTTCGTCATTAGCGTGCGCAGTATTCGCTGTATAAATTATGAATGATGCTTCGGTCTCGAAAAAAACGTATAACATAAAGTAGTCTACTTGGTTTCCTTGGCTTCCTTGGCGTTCTGCAGCGATTCGGTAATAAAGAGTTTGGCCAGCGATTGCGAACAGAATTGGGCAATGTGCTGGGCGTGGGTGTTGATCTGACCGGAGGTGATGGTGGCCGTCAGCCGGGCTGGCACGGGCATGGGGCGGAAATGTTTGATGACATCCTCCTCGGGCACCGTGGGTTCGCCCTTGGATGTGCGCACAGCATTCTCAGCCGCCAGCTTAGCCAGAGCACGGTGTTTCTCCTACAAAAATTGAATAGACCATAAGCTCTTTTTCTTAGTTAAATAAATAAATGTATTTCCTACCGTGTCCTGTTTGAAGACCAGTTGCTGGTACTTGTTGTATCGGTTGGCCTCTTGATAGAGTTCATCTACGCGCTCGATGAGGCTGCGCATGTGGTTCTCCAGAACAGAATCGGTGCCCAGGTCCAGGAAGTTGTGTCCCTTGTCCTCCGGCAAAAGCTCGTTCAGCTCACTCATCATGATGTTGGTCAAGGGCGAGTTTTTGATCACGATTGGGATCTCGGCGAACAAGCTCTCGTAGCCCACCTTCAGTGTGCGGAATGCTTCGGGTGTAAAGTCGCCATCCTTGTACATCTGGATGGCCTGCGGTGTGAGGCGGTACGCCTTCAGGCACAGGAAGCCACGGGACGACTTCTGGGTGTCGTACACCACAACGACGGACTCCTCAATGCTGGTCTGGTAGTGGTACTGCGACTCCAGCAGTGCCAGCGACAGGCTGTTGCCTACATCTGAGCTCTGGTACCAACCGACGTGCAAATGGTCCACGTTGACCCGACGCAGGCGACGCATCACTGTCAGCTGGTACATCTCCTCGTCCATGGTCTCGTCGCCGCTCTTGGGGAACGGGAAGCAGTTGGTGATCTCCAGACACTTGTCCACCACCAGGCCGAGAAGGGCGCCCTGGGCGAGGTCCATGTTGCTCGATTCCTCATGGCAGTGCTTCACCATTTTCATGACGGCCTAAATAAAAGAACTTGGTTAATTATTTGTTAAATTCTTTAATTTTTAAGCATGGTTAATGAGCGATATTTTTTTTTATCCCTTTTTGCCTACGCCCATGCCCGCACACATACACATCCAGCAGCAGGCAAATTTTTGAGACAGCGCGTGGCACGGGCTTTTATACCGGGTTCTGAAGCGACTCCTGGACAAATCCTCGCCCTGGGATGCTAGCCAGGTCCATTACTCACCAGACCGTCGCACTGGACATAGTTTATGGTATTGTCCGACTCCTCATTTCGAGCATGACGACCACCGCGATTTGCCATTTTGAAGACGACGAAAGCGAAAAGATCAAAGCAACGTGAACTTGGCTGCAGCAGTGCTGCGGCGTTTCTCAACACTGGGTTCGGGCCGGTGCACGGTTCGCAACACTGGCGTCAGCTGTCGCCGAGCGATAAAAAAAAGGGCCAAACCAAAATATATTTTGTTTATCACAAGCGACGACTGTAAAAAAATCGATTTCCTAGAAACGAAAAGTAGCCCGCTTGCGCGTACAAGCGGAACTGATAACGTTTTCAGTTAGCAGTTGCCAACAAAGTGGAGTCGCGATCGCAAGTGGGTTCGGCAACAGATTCATTAGCA
Source organism: Drosophila vallismaia (assembly GCA_035047325.1). NCBI lineage: Eukaryota > Metazoa > Arthropoda > Insecta > Diptera > Drosophilidae > Drosophila > Drosophila vallismaia. The sequence continues at coordinate 8,601,094 of JAWNPU010000090.1, read as the reverse complement.
ACGCAGCGCTGGCAATTACCAGAGTTATTCCAAGAAGATGTCCACTAATTGGCGAGAACTGTTTCCCACCAAACTGACGTTTGTGATCTTCCTGCTGTACATGTCCCTCTTCATTGGGCAGGGTAAGTAACCCAAGCTTAGACTTGACTAGATGGCTTGAAGAAAACGCCCTTTTCGTAGGCATCTTTGTCACAGCATCCCAAGAATCGAATAACTCCTATGGCTACAACACCGTAACCGTCGTCCTCCTCACAGAAGTCTTTAAATTGATCGTTTCCACATGCCTCTACTGCAGAGAGTAAGTACAAGATTGAAGGCAATCCTCGACTTCTTAACCGAACTTAACCGACTGTAATTTTTCTAGAAACACCCTACGTGCCTTGGTGAGAGACGTGCAGAAGGATCGAAACGTACTGGGGCTGTATATGGTACCAGCCTTCCTCTATTGCCTGTACAACAATCTTGCCTTTGTTAACTTGGCCACGTTTGATCCAACGACCTACTATTTGCTGCTGCAGTTGCGCGTCGTTGTTACTGGCATTCTATTCCAGATTATATTCAAGAAGTACCTATCCCAGCAGCAGTGGATCTCGCTCATTCTATTAACTCTGGGTTGCATGCTGAAGCAGGTTAACTTCGGTAGCTTTTACAGCGATGCCAACGACGATAGCGAATCAGCCGCCATTCAACACCCATCCAATCACACTGCACTCAAAACTGACCAGGTGCATGGCAAGAATATGTCGGGCTTTGATTTTAGTCTTAGTGCTGTCTTCATTTTGGCCCAGACCATTTGCTCGTGTTTGGCGGGTGTCTATAACGAATATCTGTTGAAAGATAAGGGCGCGGACGTGAACATTTTTGTTCAAAACGTCTTCATGTACTTGGACTCCATCGTCTGTAATGCTGTGATTCTACTGATACGCGGCGAGCTATTGGACGCTTTTAGCCCCCACAATTTGGGCACAATCATGCGCTTCAGTGTATTGATCATTATTGTGAACAATGCAGCTATTGGCATTGTCACCAGTTTCTTCCTCAAGTATATGAACTCCATTTTGAAGACCTTTGCCAGCGCGTTGGAGCTGCTCTTTACTGCGGTTCTGTGCTACTTCCTATTCTCAATACCCATTTACATGAACACTGCGCTGGCTATCGCGGTCGTCTCCTATGCCATCTACCTGTATACTAAGAGCCCGGTAGTTAACCTGGGAAAAGTTCGCCCCCTTCAAAGCCTGAGTGAAGCGTCCGCCAAGTCCACAGACAAAAAGAAACTACTGGACGAGGAGGCGGCCGAATCGGACTCGGACATAGTATAGTATTGGTGCTGTTAGCTTTTAGCTAGTCCTAGACGTAAGCTTAGGCTGTAAATAGTTGTGGAAAAGTGCCTGCAGATGTTTTGAACTCAAGATGATTGCATTGGACGACAGGGTTTGTGCAATGCGACTTACAGGCTTGTAAATAACAAAACTTTTGCTTTTTAACATAGGATTCTCAGCGAAACAAATATATTTGGTTATAATTAAAACTAAACTGAAGATTGCCGATAACAAATATTCGTGGTATTTTCTCTTTAAATTCTAAGCTTAAAGTTGAGTAGTATTTTCGGTGCCGTCATCCAGGATCGGTGCCCTGCGCATAGTTAGTGCAATTTTCACGTCTTGATTTTCCATAAAGTCTCGGTAGTAGGTGCATTCTTTCAGATGCTCCTCCATGTCCAAAACACGATGTGTGGCGTTGTACTTGCAGATCTGCAGTGGCGGCCCGTTGTAGTTTTTTTTGCACTTAATAATGTGCTTGGGTATGCGAAACAGCTTGATGCGATGGTTCGTATTGTGGGGACCAATTCCATGCTCATAATTAGACATTTTTCCAAAACAGCAAATCCAAGAAATTGCTGTCACCGAAGGTACCGCTAAGTTTCGAAATTAGAACTTCCTTTGATGTGTGGAATTTGCATTTTATCGATAGTTGTCAAAACTACTTGCCACGGTTGTCATTTTAAAAAACTAAACTGATTGCATACAGTATTTCCATAATTATACGTAAAAGTCCCTGTTTTGCTTAACCACACATTCGTTTTGGCGGCTAATTTTAGAACCCACTGATATATAATGTCGTCATTCTCCAGTTTAAGTAAATACTAAATATGTGTATTTAAGGGTATAACGTCAATGTCTTTACTAGGTATATTAGTAAAAATAATCATTACAAGACATTAATTGTTTGACTTAAAAACATGTCAAAAATTAATAAGGTTTAATATTTTGCATCTTAAAATATTCGATTGTTTTTTTTTTTTAATTGGTCCCTTTGCATAATATTATAATTATAATTAATAATCTTAGTGAATATAAATTTTCCCCAATATAAACACATATAATAATAATATTAATTAAAAAATAACTTTCGATAAGTGGACATTTTTTAAACAAGTGGCAACTCTACGAAAAAGAATATTTTAATATTGCAGGGCTGGAGATCACTTTTTTTTTCGATGTCGAAAAATCGACAATCGTTCAAACCGATTTCGATAAAAGAAAATATATTTTAGTCTCGCCCGCTCGTCCCCCTCGACATTCGACGAGAAAATTTCGTACAGTTCGGTACAAGATACTATCTGTTGAGTATTTGTTAAATCCACGATCGTTTAATCTACGTGAGAAATGGCCCGTACCAAGCAAACAGCCCGTAAATCCACAGGAGGCAAAGCTCCTCGCAAGCAGCTGGCCACCAAAGCGGCCCGTAAATCAGCCCCATCCACTGGTGGCGTCAAGAAGCCACATCGCTATCGCCCTGGAACTGTGGCGCTCCGTGAGATCCGTCGCTACCAGAAGAGCACTGAGCTCCTGATCCGCAAGCTGCCATTCCAGCGTTTGGTGCGTGAAATCGCCCAGGACTTCAAAACGGATTTGCGCTTCCAGTCTGCGGCCATTGGCGCTCTTCAGGTAAGTCACCCCCTTCCGGTGGTGCTGGCTATTTCATTTGGTCATGTAATAATGGAGTTTTTCCACTGGTACTTTTTTAGGAGGCTAGCGAGGCGTACTTGGTGGGTCTGTTCGAGGACACCAATCTATGCGCTATTCACGCCAAGCGCGTCACCATTATGCCAAAGGACATCCAGCTGGCCAGACGCATCCGAGGCGAACGCGCCTAAATGACCCGGCCGCCATCTTTGATTGGAAAATCAACAGCAACAGCGGCATTGGCGGTGGCAGTGGCAGTGGCGGTGACAAACGAAATTACAACCTACAGCTGTCGTGCGGAGTGGGAGAAAGACGAACAGAAGAACGTGAAGAGCAGCTGCCGCCGTATATGTAGTTCTAAGTGTGTGTCTAAGATTTATCTATACTTAGTCATAAGTAACGATCAAAGTTTTCATGTTTCAATAAAAGCTAACAATTCTTTTTTGGCATAAATAGCGTTAGTAGTTTTAACTCATTTTACATTAAGGGTAAATTATATCTTTACCCAAGATTATAGAGCATTTAGGAGCATTCGACGATATAGTCCACGATGTCAACTCATTTTACGTTAAGGGTAAACTATATCTTTACCCAAGATAATGCAACTAAAGAGCATTCCATGATGTAGTTGGAAAATTTCTACCCACATTACAAAGAGCCACCCCTCCTGGTTATATTTTCGCGGGTTTTTTCCTATAATTGAAATTATGTTCCAGGAAACTTCCCGCTTGATTACTTTGTTACCAAATACACAAAGAAAATTCATGTATACCTAAATATTTCCTCTAAAAAAACGAAAGTCAGGTAGTGTACAACTTTGCTCTAAACAAAAGCAGTTTTTATTTTGTTAATACGATTTAGCTTAGCGGTTGTGTTGGATGAGGGGAGGTATTCTGGAGGAGCAAATGCACAAAATTTATTTAAAGACTATGGTGTCTAGCATGGCGCCTAGGCACTGCACAATATTGTTCTGCATGACCTTGTCGACCTTCTCTTCCAGATGCCGCTTAGGGTCCTGTTTCCCAACATTCTTGATCGCCAGCTGTTCGGGCGTCATTTTCTCCTCGTCCTCGAGAGACTAAAAAATAATAAAAATAATTGGATTTGGAACTTTTAAGTGGGGGAAAATATAGTAACCTTGTTGTAGTTTTTGGCCAAATCAAGCATCTCGGAGACGGTGTCCTCGTTAATAGAACAGTGCTCGTTGTAGTCGGACAGCGTGAGACCGTCCTTCCAGGACTTTTTGTGCAAATTTAGAAGCATCTTCTGCTCCAGCTCGTTCTTACGGTAGTTTATGCTGATCGAGTAGTAGTGACGGTTCAGGCCATGAATCAGGGCCTGAACGGAGGGCTTTTGCAAGTGCCCCAGGTTGGAGGTAGTCTGCCTTGGCTCCTGGCCGAGCACCAGCATGTTGGGGTTAATCAGGCGGAATGCATCGATCACTACTTTGCCTTTAACAGACTGAATGGGATCGACTACGACGGCGACGGCTCGCTCCGAGAGAGCTTCGAACGACTGCTGCGTGTTGATGTCGACACCCGACAACCAGCAGCCGAAACCAGGATGCGAGTGGTACCAACCGACAACCATCTCCGGCCGTCCCGTCTGCTTCAACATGTCCAACATCTTCGCCTGGAAGACAGGATCCACCGCCTCCACGGAGACTCCGGTTCCCGTTTGAGGCATCGCAAACACATCGATGACTTGCACCGTATAGTCATCCACGAACTCGCCCAGCATCAGACCCATCACCTCCATGGGAACGCCGGCTCGGCCGTGCTTCAACATTTTTAGCAGGGCCAAGGATGAGATGTACACCTGCTCGGCGGTGTCCACCACGGGAGCATCTGTGGGTGGAGCAGCCTGAGGCATGGCGCCGCCAAGACGAAGCAAACGATCCATTTTATGCGGCTGCAAAGGACACGTAAAAGTTTCGGTTAGAGTCCAATTCTTCGGTTGATTCCCGTCACTCACCTCTGGGTTATGTAGATACTCTGTGTTCTGGGGTTTATTCACTTATTTTAAATATTTAACGTGTAATTTTCGTCCCTCACCGTAAGAAGCAACAAAAAACACAAAGCAGTCTCGTTTTTGCAAGTAATAGTTAGTGGAAACAGGGATGTGTCGCAGCCGGTCTATCGAATGGGCTATCGCCTTGCCGATGTTTCTTAACCTGATGATTAAAATCTTATATTCTTTAAAAGTTATAAAAATTCGTAGTCAATATGTTTACCAATTATAAATATATTTAACAATTGAATAATTTTAATTTCCATTAATTGCAATTTCGATGTTCTTTCCATTACTAGCACTGTTTGTTATCGATAAACGGCGCCAAAGCTTATTCTGAAAAATCCCCGAATTTAATAATTTAAAAATAAAAAAAATTTGCAACATTGCTACAATTTTTTTTTGGCAATATGCTAACTTTATTGCAATTGCCAGTTGAATGAATTCAAATAAAAGCGAGTGCATACTTTCCGCAAGACCGAACAACGTCAAATTTATTATGCACCAATTTTTTGGAGCGCCAAATGCCATGAGAAACACACGGCCATGCAATGAGGTCGCCCCATTTGGGTAACTAAAGTACAATGCACACTCGCCTTTTTAATGTGCCAATTAATTGCAAAAAAACCTTTTGCTTCAGATGCGGTGGTTGCCTTTCACCTCGGCGGTAGATATATTAAGGTAGAGAATGGAGATTCCCAGGCGCTATGGTCGAAAATTCGTTTAAAATGCCATCTCCGGGCGGCGGCAAGTCAAAGGTGTGCTCTATGCCGACCCGGTCCCTCGGATACCGGCTCCCGACCCAACTTTAAATTCAACATTCGCCGCCCATCAATCTAGTATTCCATTTTCCATCCCACTTTGATAAAACTTGGCAACAAGAGATACATTTTTGGTTTTCAAAGTTTACCAAAGTTTAATGTTAGATAAGAAAAACGCCTTAAAATTGGCTGGAATTTTGTTCTATATAGGTTCCAAAGTTTAATTTTACCAAAAATAATTCTATGTAAAAGCTTTTAATTAATTTCTTTTGTTAAGGTTGTTTTAAAAAATAAGAGTATTTCATTCAATGGAAGCTAATGCAGAAAACAGTCTTATTTTCCTGTTACCAAGTGTAATTGAACAATAGTTTTTCCATCTGCCAACAACGTTTTCCATTCGCCGCTGGCTTTTCAGTTTCAGTTGCATTTTGTCGCTCGCCTCCAGCACGCGCACCACAATTGTTTGAGTTTAAAACTTTTCGCTTGGTTAAGAGATACGCCGCATTTGTTTTACAAGTTGTTAGAGGTTCCAGCAATTATTTGCATACAAATTGCAAATAAATATTGAAATTTTAGCCACCAACTAAAGGTACTATATAAATGGATTGGTAATTGTGTCTCGCTGGAAGGTGGCAAATTTCAGCTGAGACAGGCACATTTGTTATTTCACGTTCGGTGTCGATGGTTCTGCTCTTATCAGAAACGAAACACAGCCACGAAATTGTTTTTGTTGATAAGTGAGAGAGGAATTGTTATTTTGAGAGCTATTTACAGGGCATAGATCTATCTACAAAAACAAGTAAAAAACGTGACGTTTAACTACTTGAACAGCTGCTCGGAATTTACTTAAACCCAATCCATCAAATCCACTTGCTCATTAAAATATCTTCACATCTCATTCGAGTATCTTAAACGCTATCATTGACCTTGTCTTCATTAAATCATTAATCCCGTTCGCAGAAATGGCATCAATGCACTCAACCTGCTTTTAAAAACGTGGCAAAACTATATTAAATTCGGCTGGAGAAACAAAACACGTTTGTTCACCTGAGAAATTGACCTTTTATGGTCCGCGTCAATCCAAACCTCCTCCCTAACATTATGGAGCTGTTATTGTGACCAAAAGAAATGAACGGAAATACTTACCATGATAGTGGCTCTAATTGCCACAGGGAAGCCAGCCTATGTGTGGCATATGCTGGGGGGAAGGCGCAGAGAAGATCGGATAATAGGGGTCAGGTGGTGCAACAATTATTTTGGGTAAAATCATTTGTTATTTTGGAATAGAGAAACTGTTTTTGGGGGTTTCACAGCAAAAGTGGGAAAGCGGAAAGAATTTAACTTTGAAAAAGGCTTTTATAAAGGTATTTCCTTTTATTTTAAATTAGATAGATATGTAGATTCCTCTTCCTTTATCTAATATTGTATTTCGAACTTAGAGATCAAGTTTAATTCATGATACTACCATATCATAGTGTTTTTTACCATTTAAAGTTTGAAATTCGGGCTCATATTTTTCGACTCATCTAACCCAAAGACCTTTGAGCTCGAGCTCGTTCGCCATAACTAGAACAGCCAGATCCACCGACCTAGCCGCAATCACCGCAAATGAAAGAGATCTCAACAACAAATTTCGTAATTATCTGTAGCAAGCAAAACAAAGAGTTGCATGCCTGGGAAACTGCTTTATTTTCACTTTTTATTTTGGATTCGGATTTGCCCAGCAAATCCGTGCAGCAAATCCATTCGCGAACGGGAAGGGGCCACACAAACTAACTATTAATTGTGGACTGAAGAAAGTTTTAATTACCGAACGAGCACTTAAGATAATGAAGTCGTTTATGCGAGGCATTCAATTATAAAATTGCTTACTTTCTGAAAGTGCCATGATTAGAAATCGATTTCAGTTTTATTTGCATTCATCTTGTTTAAACATAATTAACCTTTCAGTATCTCATTGATCACGCAGAGGAAAAGGTGGTTAGTATAATTATCCAATAGTAATTATTAATAAGTAAAGATATTTAATTAAGAGTTTACAATCTTTTTTGATGTAGAGATGATGACGTCGCTGCAGCTGGAGACGTCATCGCCCGCCGATTTGGAGGAGCCAAAGAAGGAGGAAAAGGTGGAGAAGGAGGAGGGACAACGCGCGGCATCCACAACACCTACACGAATTCCACATCGCTATGTGGCTTCATTCCAGCGTTCCGCCTCTATGCGCCTGCGCGGGAGCCAGTCGGAGGTGGTCAGGAGACTCGAGCTTAGTCCAGCCGGCGGAGGAGGATTCAGTTCGCGCGCCAAGCTCACGGCGATCCCATCATCTACGCTTCACTCGCGCTCGCAGTCGGTTCATCTGAAACGTAATCGCAGCTGGAGCAATTTAGGCCACAAGACGGAGCAGGAACCGGAAGTGGATAATGCATTATGCACCGCCACCCATTGTCTGTCCCTAGCTGAGGAGTTGGATGCACCGTCTCAGGCAACCGACATGGCCAACGGCAAGCCGCGAAATCTGGTAAGTTGTGGGTGTTTTGGAATTATTGATTTTCGCTTGCTGCTGCTGACCTATGTAACTACCAAAAGAACCTACCCTGCTACCCTGAACGTAACACGCACTCGTTGTTTGAAACAAGTACAAGGAATATTACGAAACTCTATGTGGTGGAGTGGAGTGGTTGTGGTGGGTGTACTGGGAATTAAGGAATTGTCCCGGAAACACTCCCTTAATGATGTCCAATTATGCGTGTAGTTTTGAAGTCTTCTGGGGGAAGAGTTTAACTAAATCTAAAGGTCAAACGGTTAAAGGTTTTATGACCCTTGCAGACTATATTTTATAAATGGTCAATGGGGAAGACTTTCCAAGCGAAATTATGAAAATTATCGAAGTGTTTCCTGCATATCTAACCAAACCAATAATTGATTTAGTAAAGTTATGCATTTTCATTTTGTCACTTGCATTTTTATCGCTGCCGTGATGACATGCAGCCTTATAGTTTTGTAAGCTTTCACAACTCTTCCCGCCCGATGCGATCATTATACCAGATATATCTATGTTGCACCTTGTCGTGGGGAAGGAAACAGAAAAAATAAATCCAAAAGCTGGGTTTGCATAATGCCCATTCAGAAAGTAAGCTTAAAGAAAGGCAAATACAAACATGGCTTACACACGCCTCACCTTTAGCCAACCCGCCGCCCTTTTCACCTTCTTCCCTCTTTTTACGTTTCCCTTTTGGCAGCTGTTTCGCTTCCACTTCCACTTCCGCTTGTTCCGTTTGCCAATTCTTGCCTCGGAAACAGCTGATTCTCGGTTTGTTTGTGTTTTCTTGTTTGTCCGCTTTCTGCTTTCTCCGTACCTTTCGCGGGGGTTGAGACTGGGAAATGCAAGTGCGCAGCTTTCAAACCCCCCCCATTCCCCAGAATTACCATTTCCTCTCTCTTCCGCCCATTTCTCTTTCCACCCATTTTACCATTTCTTGCTTTTTATGGGGTTGTTGTTGGTGGCTCTGCTTTTTTTAGTATCTTCTTCGGTTTTTTGCCTTTTGGCCAAGTGATTTGCGTTTCAGTTGATTTTTTATACTGGCCGCGTGCACAAGATTCGCGTTCCGAGCTCTCCGCTCTTCGATATTGTTTAAAAGTTAAATAAAAAAATAAAAAAAAAAAAAACAGCAAAAACAAGTGAAGCGTGCACAGCTCAAAGCCGAACTTGAAGCACTAAGCGCTCTAAGTAGAGTGTAAGCGGTTTTAATTGAAGACAACCAGACAGGGGCCATGGCTCATAAATGGTAATTACCCGCCTTGGACACTGCACTTATTTTTAGCCACTACTAGTCACTACTAGCTACTAAAAGTGGTCAGAAGCTGAGTTTTATTTAGTTCGGAAGTTCGTTGGCCCTCCCAACATTATTTATTAATAATTGTTATTGATTTTTCTATGTTTCTGGCATTAATTATGAGCTATGACATGGGAAAAACTTCTACAAATAGAGGTATACGAGGTATACAAAAATATGTACCTTGAACTTTTTTGAAAGGTTTAATTATTACATTTTTTGCCCTTAATTGAATGTAACCTGTCTAGGTAATGAACTTTTCTCATTTTAAAAATAATTAATGACAAATTCATCTAAACTTTATGTTAAATGCAAAAAACTTTCATGTAAAACATTATTTATATTGTTTTTCGGACTATTTTGTCCCTGCAATTAGGTCGTCCCTGAAAAGTATGCAATTCTTTTTTTTTGTATATCCTTTCTGGCTCAAAACAACAAACAATGAAAAGTGATTTTTAACACGTGACCCGAAAAGCCGAGACTTGGCCAAGTGCCAAAAGGCCATTACGTGAGTTTGGTCTGCCGCTGCTTTCCACCTGCATTGTGTCCGTACTTCCATCTGGCATCAAAATCATTGATTTTTCTTAGTCAGCAGCTTAATTGATGGCACCTGAGCGCCGTATAAGCCAGGTTAGATGCTCGGGACGTGACTGTTTGATGGCTCTTGAGGTGGTAAACTAAGTAGAAAGACTTCTGTACGATGGCCTCAAGTGCGTAACGTGACTGCTTCTGGCGGGGTTTAGTTATGACATGGCCAAAAGCAACTACAAAGCCAGTCTGAAGTCCGGTTTTAGCCATTGCTCAGCCGGGCGTAAACAATTTCTTTGCCGTGAAATATTTCCCAGAACTTGTGCAATTAAATAGAGCAAGAAACTCATTACTGATTATGAAATAAACATGCCGCCCTATAAACATAAAGCCCTATAGTGCGGTGAGAATGCCGGCAGCCAGTTAAACAGATTTGTCAGATACTTTTTCCCCATTTCTGGTTTTCCATTCAAACTAAACCAATCGCCGCCGTCAACGGCTCGTTTGCAGTCAACCGATTGATGAGTTGGTCAACAACGTGCAGAAATGGGGTCACAAGTGGGTCAGTGGTTCCTAAATCACTTCCCATCGGGGACAGCCAAAGAATCAACCAGAAAGACAGAAGTCAATGAACTGTTTGCTTTGGTTATTAAAACTGATTGTTGTTTATTTTAAGGGAGTTTTTCTGAACCCCCAATATTTTCCCCACATTTAACATCCCCTGCTTTGGATTGACAGTCACAAATGAAGGAATTTGTTTATTTTTTTTGGATTCAACTTTAGTTTGCAGACAGAGTGGCACAATGGCAAGTTAATTCTAACAATATCAATCTATTTCGCAACTTTTGGCCAAGAAATCAGTTGGTTTTCAGAATAGGAATTGGGTTTCAGGTTGCTCTAGCTATTTTCGCAAATGTTGTAAAATTTAATAGCTTAATCGACCCAGTCGCGATTCAAGTTAGTATGTTAGTTGGTCTGGAGCCCAGAGGCTAACTAACCAAATGGGGAATGCTAAATGCCCCCTTATAGCCACACTAATGGCCGCCTAATTGACCACAAAAATGCTGCTGGCCAAAAGATCGAAAAGGGAGGGGATTTTAGAGAGCGCCGCAATGAAAGTAACCAATGTTTTGTTAAACGTATGGCAACAAATTGCTTTTAGAGGCGTTGCAAATTCGAATTGTTTTACCCTGCATTTCACGCCAATTGTTTTTTTTATTGGCTCAGTATCTGCTGCTTGGCAAAAAAATGTACAAAATCCATGCACGACTGGTCAGCGGCCACGCAACAAAATTAGAAAATAGCCAAAGACTGAAACAAGCAAAAGAAAAGAAACAGAAACAGATTAAGTGATTGAGGGGCAGCCCAACCACAACGGCGAAAGATTGTTGCTAATCCCCAGTCTTTTACTACGATTTACCATCTCCCAACCATTCCACAGTCTCTCAAGTTGAACGGCGGCAGTGACATCAGCAGCATCAGTGGCACCTGTACGGGTGGGCACACTGGTAGTAACAAGGGCACTCCCAAGACGCCCCAGACACCCCAGACACCGCTGAGCAAGCCGACGGCAACCGGAGCAGAGGCGCCACACACGTGCATCCGCCAGGGAAACTGCGTCAAGGCCAACGGAAAGTTGTCCACGCTGCACGAGTCGAAGGTCTCGCCTAGAACGCCACCGGTGACCCCGGATTCGCCAAGTACCTACCTGGACGATGATCTAGACTCGATGTACTCGTTCGCAACCACCACCTCGGGCCGCTCCACGATGTCCTGTGAGCATCCCTATGTGGCCAGGTAATTAAATTTATTAAATTAATTAATAATGCTAGCGGCTAATATTTCTTAATTATTTGTTGTCTAGAAACGGAACTACCTTCAGTGGTAGGAAGATGAAGTACGTGGTGCATTGCTCCAACCACGCAGGTCAGGTAGGGCCTGACTATCTGACGCCCACTCAGCGGGCCCAACGCCAGATCCGGCGGCTGAAGGAGCTTCTGAGCATTGCACGTCAGGACCTAGAGCAAAAGGATACGGAGATTCTACGGTTGACCCGCGAGGTGGTGGAGCTGCGCCTGTTTAAGGCATCGCTTAGCTCGCCCGAGGAGCGGTCGGCTTCATCCGATGCGGTTACGGTGCGCGAGGCGGAACTGAAAACCTCGCAGGATGTGTCGCCCATCGTGGATATGGTGGATGAGGGACAAGCCAAGGGAAGTCCCCATCATCTACTGCGACAGCAGCATTCTAATAACAGCTCCCTGCAGCACCAGCAATTGCAGGCAATGCAAATGTCAGCGGAGATGCAGAGCTCCTATGCAGATTCCGGCCACTTTGAGGACCTCACCATGTCCTCGGTGCACTCGAAGGACTCGCAGACACAGAGCGAAGCTTGCGGTACGGCGACCCCAGATGGAGAAACGGACGTTGGAGCATGCGGCGCAGGCGACGGAGTTAGCAATCTAGAGAACTATGAACTGCAGCGCCAGGAGCTTATCCGCATGTACGAGCATCGAATCGAGGAACTTATTCGTAGTCAGGATGGCAATATCAGTGATCTGAAGCGCTCCCACAACGACAAGGTGGAGGCGCTGCTTCAGAAGCTGGCAGAGTGCAACACCCGGTACTCGGACATGGTGCCCGACTATGAGCAGGCCAAGCAGCGCATCAGAGAGCTGGAGAAGCACCTGGAGGATCTGCAGAGGAAGCTGATGGAGCACGAGGAGAAGCAGAACAAGTTGTACTTGCACATGTATCAGCAGGGACAGGAGGCGGAACGCATCACAAGGGCGGATCAGGTTCGAATTTATTTGATTGGATACAAATAATATTTAAAGAGATATTACAATATTTATTGGAATTTTAGGCCCTGGAATTGGCCCAGCGCCAGCCGGAGAGCAAGGTGTCTATCAATGAGCTGCTGCACCAGCTGCAGAGCACCCAGGACGAGTTGGAGAACATACGCGTAAGATTCTTCAATATATTCCTCATCCTATTTTCGGTTTTGTTTTGTGTGTTGCATTTTGTTGCATCGTGAGGCATCCACCATTAAACCAACAGCAGCAACAGCTAATATACAACACCACTCAACAACAACTACCAGAAAAACAACACGCATTCGCTTCACCTCTTTCCGTGGGCGTGGCAATTCAATTGGGCTGACTTTGGCGAAATGGAAAAGCAGCACTTAATTGAAATGCCCGTCAATGAATTGAATCGACACAAGCAACAAGCAACATTTTCATTTCGATTTCGTTTATAGATCTTAAGACCATTTTTGCATAACTAATTACTTTAGCCAAGACACACATGCAAACTTCAATTAAATGCAACATTTACTTTCAATTCGTTTGATTTGTTTCATTTATATTCTGTTGCGAGTTCAAGTAGCCAAAAGTACAGCCACGTAGTGTGCGGAGTGTGTGTGTGCCGAAGGAAGGTGTGCATGATAGTAGAACGGAAGTACAGTTGCCTCACCTTTTTTTCATATTTCGATATCGATTTTCGTTCCAATTGCATGCTGGCCTTTAATCTCGTTATAACTTATCTCTGTAGCTTTCTTTGGTTAATACAATATTTATTATTTACTCGTAATTTAAAAAAAAAAACAAGAAACGAAAAATCTTTCTAAATTTATCTCTGTCGTAAACAACCAAAACCCAACTATTTTTGTAGGCATCAGAGTGTAGAATGAGGGAGTGCGGCAGTAACCATGCTCTCCTTACTGCAAAGGAGGCGATTTCTTTGTGGGTACTTGGCGCGCGTAAGGTTTGTAATATCCCTAACAACAAAATCCCCTTAAACAATGTACCCCCAAAACAACTAACCCCCGATTTATTTCGCTCCAAAATTAACGAAATGAAAAATGGTATTTTTAGTTGCATTCTTATTATTTTGATCACGCATATTGGCTATATCGAACATTGGGTCTTAACACATCCACTCACCCACCTCGCCCTCGAGACTAACCAGCATTTTCATCTGCATTCGCGCTCATGGGTAAGGGTAAGGTTCTTGGGAATTCTTCAAATCGAAACTAAAAGTTTGACAATCTTCTTGCGAACATGTTAATCATTTTTGTAAGTACATTTCGTTAAGTTTAAAACCAATAAAACATACGTTTTGTAGAGGTAAATTAATATTTAAAAAAGATTACACCCCAGGCTAGAAATTGAGTTCCAAAAACAATCGAAACCAAACACGTACGGATAATCTAAAAGATTCATGTAGCATGTGGTTCATCTCTCCAGTTTTCTCTCAATTAATCAATAAATCCTGTTAAAGTCCATTTACAAAATCCATTATAATATTCAGTGTTACATAACATTATAACCATTATAACCTAAATGTTCATATGGCATAGCACCAGCGAAGATTAAAGAAAACAACCTTTTGTAAATACATTTTATTACTGCGACTAACCTCACATTCGATACGAGTTTAATTTGAAAATTCTAATTAATCTTTTCAACTTTTTGCACTTTTTCTTTCTCTTTATTCCGTTTTCACCGACTAACCCCATCGAATTGTATAAAACATTATCGAATGTATGATATTAACCGGAAAATTTAGACCATCTATCGTCGCTTGCTGGAGGCCCAGAAGAATCGCACCCACGTCGATCCGGAGGTGACGCTGCAATTCCTGAAGAGCGCTATTTTCTACTTTTTGACGGACAAGGAGAACTCCCAGGGACATCTGCAGGCCATCGAGAGCATCCTGGAGTTCACGGACGCCGAGAAGCAGAAGATCAGCGCCGCCCGTTCGCCAAAGTGAGATCAGTTCCGTGGTTAACTTATATTTACGTATACTTATTATTACCAACTTAGATTGCACTCAAAAGTCGGTAAGACGATGTCAAAGTTTTTAGTTCAGACTAAATTCCGTTTTTTGACTCTTGGTCCCAAGATTAGCATGCGGTTATAATTGCAATTTTATTTTAAATTCGGAATAATTTTGTTAAATTACGAAGGCATACTATATATTTTTTAACCTTATCCTTTTGGCAAAGACATGTGTAAAAATTTTCCTATAAGTTATAATTACGAATTTTTTCTGTTTAAGGCTTAAGACATACTAGAACGTCCTTTAAGAGTAAAAAAGAAAACATATATAAATTCTGACGATATAAAAAAATTTTACAAAGTCTACGTATTTTTAGTAGATTAGAGCTAACCAAGTGTGAATCAGTCCTACAGCAACGCCACATAGTTTTGGTCGTGTTTCAGCGGAGTTTTAATGGATAAATAAATACAGAATAGTTGAAAACGTTGTGTTGGTTATTCTTGGATGGATAAAAAGGGGAATTTGAAGAATAATTAATTATTGGACAGAGTATTGAAAGACTATTGAAAAACCGAAATATTTAGATTTTAAAAAGTCCCGCTCGATTGAGTAGCTCGAAAGCTCTACACAGGGCGACTGCGGCACAGAAATATCGATAACTCCGCTTTCATCTGGCCATCACTATCGTTTTAGCAATCCATTGAAAGCTGTGTTGTCAGATTATGTGTTTTTCCCTTATACATTTATGGGATTTTAGACGAGAAAAAGATAGATTTTTTGTTGGATTTTAAGAGTAAACTCCCTATAGCGAAGACACGAACCCTATATATCGATATCGGTTATCGGTGTTAGGCATTTGTCAACCCTGGCAATCATCTGAACCCACTTGTCAACACTTTTGTTGTTTTTCGCCGAGGGAACGTCGCGTCGCGCATGAATTACTAATTACTTGTTAATAAAAAGAAGAAAGAAGGAATACAGTGCTCGTGGAGTGTAAGTTTTTTGAAGGCGGTATCATACGATTGATTGCGATTCGCGCCGGGAATCAAAATCAAAGCATACGTGTACGTGTGCACCTGACGCTCACACACACACGGAGAGCTCTGGAGAGGAGTAGAAAATAGTAGTAGTAGTAGTAGTAGTAGTAGTGGAAAGTGCAGCAGGCGCGGTCCCTAATAAGTATATAAGCTCAAATCGGTTGTACGACGTGTAAATAAACCGGGTTCCGGGTCCGGGTTACGGCTAGCCAATACGCCGGAATAGCGAAATATTCCCTCTCTGGCTCTTCGGGTCTGCGGCTCTCCGGGTCTCCGGGTCTCTGGGTCTCCGGGTGGGTGTGCGTGGCGATTGGATGCGTTGTTGTTGGTCACCTTAGCTCGCCACATACACACACTAGCCTTAATCTCGCTTTTATCCTTGCATCCTGCAGCGGAAATCACGCAGCTTCCAGAGGTAAGTTTTTGTTTTAATTTTTTGAGCCTCCTATTGGAGCTGTGAGTTCTTGAACTTGATTCTGATTGGAGGTCGAGCCAATTAAACCGGTTCGCCTTAAATCCGTGAAATCTTCTCTCTGTAGACTGTAGACTGGCAGAATTGCAGTTTTCTTGTTTCTTGTTTTTGGCATCGAACAGCAGGCAGCGGGCATTGCGAATGCATTTCTTTTTTATTTTATTTTTTATCAAGGCAGAACCGTATGCATTAAGGTCGCAATTAATGCCCAGGGCTAATGACACAACGGACCACGCCACGTACTTAATGTAATGAACCGCACTGTAATGATCGGAGGTCGTGACTTTCGCTCGTTTTAGTCAAAAAAAAAAAATGCTGATTGTGGGAACGGGATTGTCCGGGAAGCAATGCCTAAAATTTCACTGATTAGGGCCCCGGGGCCTTGGGCCAGATATTAGTCATTCTCCAGGGCTTATCTAGCAGATACAGGCTCGGAAATACTTTAAGTCCAAGTCGTAAATCTCATTAGCTGAGGGAATACTACAAAATGATAAAAATTTCTACTGCATTTTGTAACTTTTCTGATAACTAAAAGTTATTTCTTGTTTCTTTTTTTTTAGTGGAAATTGTGACAAAATCGTTCCGCCTGAGAGGAGTAGCGATCGCCTTGAGTAGCCACGCCCTGTAAAGTGACCGCCTCCATCTTTTGACCCTCTAATCTTAACCCCTTCCTTCTCTTCTTGGTCAAAAACTCGACCTCGGCCTCTACAGCAAGCCGCGTGTTGTGTGCAAATGAAGCTATAAAACTGGCCCATGCCACCGATAAACTCCAACTTTTTTGCTAGCTTTTTTTAATGGGCGAAAGATCATCTCTCCACCACCGTCGCCGCTCCCCTTACAGCTTACAGCTAAGAGCTAAGAGCTTAGAGCTTAGAGGAGGCAATGTGGCAATGCCATCCATGTAGCAAGGTGGCTCTTCGAGGAGAAAGCCATCAACGCTCCGTAAATTCCCCAAAGCAAGCACTAAAAAAACTACATATGAGTCGAGTTCGAGTACACTGGTCTACACACCTGCAACTACAGTTATGGCTGGCAGGGGCTGTCATGTGGATGGGGCAGCCTGAAAAAGAGTTCTCGATGCGATGCTGTAGAGTAGAGATTTCCCCGTAGTAAACCGGGTTTTACTCCATCGTAATTGTCTAGGATGAGGCCGTCTTTTTATGGCACTGTCATGTGCTCTTTTTGTTGTCCAGAGACCAGAGTTGGAGACGTAGCTGGAGATAAAGTTGGCCGCAGATGAGATGACAAAATGTTTTGTGGTCTTAAACACAGTTTCCTGCTCATGATCGACTTTTTTCCCCACAATTCCGTGTGTCTCGGAATGTCGGTGATGAAGATTTGATGATTTATTTTTAGAAAATATGGGTCGTCGATCTACTTGTTGAAAGTAACCAACCATTCCAAGATCCTTTCTAAACTCTTGCCACAAAGTGTATTGACCCGTTTTTAGGGTAACTTTAGAGAGTTTATTAGATAATATTAACATTGTTGGGGTTTTTTCTTGTGGCTGTGGTCACTCTCTGGGATGATAATGGCCTCCTTGGGTTGTCATATTATCCCGGGGCTTCTGGCTTGACTAAGTGCAGCAGCAAGAAGTGCATCATCAACGGGTGACAGTGGCCAAGGCTTCTCTCCCTTTCCACATCATAAAACGTTAATGAGTTTTGAAGACTTGTTTGTCTTAAATGTCGATGTGGGCGGGCTCAGCCTTGAAACTGCAATTGGCCGCTAAAAAACAGATGGGGAGCTACCATAAAAAAAAAACAAAAAAACAGCAGTTGCAAAACCAACAAGACTCGCTGCCAACTGGAGCCACAATTACAAGCATCATTGGCCTTATTTCTTTGGTTTTTTTTTTTGTCGAACTGCCATCAGTTGAGAGAAGCACAGCTGACGTAGCTTACTTGCTACGTATATTTGCACAGCTTTCGCACAGCACTCCAGTTGACGCCCCCAATGCCACACTGCCGCTGCC
This sequence comes from Drosophila vallismaia, assembly GCA_035047325.1. NCBI lineage: Eukaryota > Metazoa > Arthropoda > Insecta > Diptera > Drosophilidae > Drosophila > Drosophila vallismaia. The sequence goes on along the minus strand of JAWNPU010000090.1, from coordinate 8,582,730 downwards.
CCTGCCCCTGCCTCTGACTCGCTTCCGAAAATGATTACGCGGCATTTAACACCCGCTTCTAGCTTAGATTAAAAAAAAAAAACAACACACACAAACAAAAAACCCATTTCTCGAGTCCATTCCGCAAATGTAGTGCTTTTATTTCAATTTCTATTTCTATTTCTATTCTTGGGGCACAATCAGGCTGGAAATATTTCCAAGCCGGAGGTGTAGGAACGAATTCTTTTTGTTATTCTTGGGAAGCTGCTAAAAAACTGGGAGTATTTTTTGTGTCTTGCTAAAAGTATTCCACAAAACAAGGAAGAAAGTTCCTCTTTCTAGGAGGTTTTGAAAACTCTTTGAAAAAGTATCTTAAATATTTAAAATTATTTCGTATAGAAATAGTGATAAATAAAGAGATTTCTATAATAACTTATGCACATTCCATCCCGACTTAATTATTTTCCCATTTCTCCCGCCATGAGATGGCATTTTCTTTTCCTTTGAACTACGAATTTCTTTTCATTTTTCTTTCATTCTTTTCAAACTCAAACTGCTGCTAATGAAAATGTCTTGATTATTTATGAGCATAAATTAAAAATTAACAGTACACCGAACACGGAGCACGGACACAGAGCACCAGGAGGAGCATCTACCACCTACACAACGCGCTATTCAATTATGATGCATATATTTCATATTGCAATAGCAGCGGGAAATTTATGAGCCATGCCCCCAGGGTCGAGCTTGACAAAGCCAGACCAGAAACATGGTGGAGCAAGTCAACCAGCCAAGCAGCACCGCCCCACCAGCCTATCAGTAATGCAAAATTTTAATATGGTTAACGATTGCAAAGGTCGAAAAAAGTCGATATAGGACAATCTATAACCCTATATAACCCCCGGATTGCTATCAGAGAAATATTGTATCAAAATGTGAGGACAAACGACTCAAAACTTTCCAAGTTGCTTTTTTATTTAGAAAGAATGATAAAATTATACCCAAAACTTTGTAAAAAGAAGCGATATTTTAATGCGAAATTGAACACCTTAAAGACCTCTGAAAAGACCTCTAAATGATGACTAGATCCAGGAAGTTAATCCAGAATCGGTTTACTAAAACAAAAACTTTTTTTTCCACAAAATGACAAAGTTATAACGGAAACCTTGTAAAAAAGAAGAAATATTTTATGGCCTGGAAAGAGCTCTAAATGTGTCTTGAAAACAATTATTTTGTTTTATAGAAAATGACAAAAGTAAAGATTTTTTAAGCGAATCTGACGCGATATTGAATACATTTAAGACCTCTGGAAAGACCTCAAAACTTTGACTAGCTTTATCCAGAATTCTGGCCAAGTTGGCAACACGATGAGTACACGTCAAGAAACAATGGTGGCAAAAGCGGCCAGAACAAAGGTTCCAACGAGGCAACGCAGCAGCCAGCAAAGCATATTTCCCCAAGGTTGGCAAAAAGCAGCTTCTGGAAAGAGTGGGGTGTGGGTGGCTAGGTCACTGGAAACCATAAATTTTGATCAACTATTAGTGCATGAAAAGTAGCCGCAAAGAATGTTCTGTTATCTGAGGAGCATTCCAAGTATTGGAGTATTCTAACATTGAAATAACATTTGAAAAAAACATAATTTTGCACTCTACTTCTACCAACTCACGTGTTTTTTGGGGCAGAATCTGAAATTTGATTGGCTGGCAATCTAGTTAATTGCCATGTCAACCGTTTAGAGTTACGCAACCTTTTTAATTAGTCCAATGGCGAGTCTTTGTCGCAGTATCTTCCTTGTCTGGTTGCCAATCAATTTGTCGGGAATCTATCTAATGTCTATCTTAATACATTTTCCATTTGCATAAGAAATAATCTGAATCTGCCTCGGCCAAATGTTGATGGAATTCAAAGGGTTTTCAATCATAAAATCACAATAAATTGGTTAATTTAGTTAAGAATAGAAGAGAACTAATAAGTTTCCTGTTAAATGGTTGCAAAATTTGAATAATTCTGGGAACCTTTATCAGCGTTTATATACAAAAAATATTTGTTCATTATCACAAAAAGTATGACTCGATGATGACTTGGAAAAACAATTTGCATTAGAGTGGCAGAGCTGGCGCCAGCTTAAACACCGCGTTGGGTTGTGTAAGCCCTAAAAAAAGAGGAGAAAAAAATAAAAAAAAAAAAAAATAGGAAGAAATAAACACATTAATAAACGCAAATGTGTGCCATAGAAATTTGCGTTCCATTGTCATGGACACGCATCATGGAGGAGGTGGTCCGTCCAAGGCACTCTTGCAATGTACATACCGATGTAGGGGATGTAGGGGAGGAGGAACAATTGTCCCCCATTCTTGGAAAGAGAGTGTGATAAAAGTGGGACACCATAGAGGGTCTGTCGTCTGCCTTCTGGTGGCTGCAAGGAAAACGATCAAGTCAAGGCAATAATAAGGAAATAACATTTTAATGGCACAGGCAGAGGAGAGATTGGCTTGGGTGTGGGTAGCGGACATATATGAAGGAGTCAGAGTGCCGATGGGCGCAAAAACCGCAAAGCAGTCCAATCACGTCCGGAGCTCCCTTTTGCCCTGGACAGGCTCCCCTCCCGAGGGCATCTGCTACTCTGCTACTCTGCTCCCCTCGAGTGCGTTCATGCGGATAGGTAATTGTGATAAGAGTAAATCGTCGCTTTTGTGTTGGTCAGTTTTTGATTAAATTTCATAAAACAATGAAATATGGATAACGATGAAATATGAAATATGAATTATGACGTTTTTTGGATTCTTTTAAAACCTAAAACCTATCAAAGTTCAAGTGTTTTTTAAGGCAACTGGAATCAATGTTTTTTTATTCCATCGATAAGCTTTATTTGTTAAAAATGCCTTAAAATCTCAAACTAATTGTTTTAGTTCAACTTTATTTCACGGTTCTTGGTTTTTTGTAAAACTAAAACGAACTAAAACGAACTAAAACGAGCCTAAAGCCCTTTTGGATTCTAATTAAAAGCTTTTGTTTTACCATAATTAGTTATTTATGTACATTATTTATTCGTTATTAATAATAAAGGGAGAATAATACTGCCAAATATTTAGTAATTATAATTATATATTCCCATTTAATTTGGACAACCTTTTTATTTAGAATAATTGGCTTAATCGCATAAACGAAGCTGCTGGCCATAATTAGAGTCGGACAAAGCGAACAAAAAACAAATTAATGTTGCGGGTCAAGACCTGAACAGGGTCCACAGGGTCACCCACACCACCCCCTCGAAAGGTTGTTCCAAATAGAATTAGCATTGTGCCAAATGTCAAACCGCGAAAAAGTTTTCGTTTGTTCCACTTATTTGTCTCCCTTTTTGCGGAGCTCTCTCCCCCAATCGTGGCATCGTGCAAAGTTTTACAAATTGCAGGAAAGTAGTCTCGCAGTAAAAAACCCAAAGTTTTTTATAAAAAAAAAAAAAAAAAACACAGGAAAGATATAAAAAAGAGAGACTCGACTGTTCTGTAAATGAGCAATTGCTATGCAAACCCTCGGCCGCTTAGCATATTTCGGGCTCATCCTCCTCGTCCTCTTCTGCTACATTTAACACTGAAGAATCATCCATTCTTCCCTGTCTCTGTCCCTGTCCCTGTCCCTTTCTCCACTTTCTTCTTCATCAAAGAAATGGCTAGAATTAGGCAGCTTTTTCCTCTCTTTTCTATTTGCTTTTAATTAAAATGCGTGTCATGAATATCTTTTTTATGTGGTTTTGGTTTTGGTTTTCGGTTTTCGTTTTTTTTTTTTGTGGCCAAAAGATTCCACACCACAGCATAGAAGAAGACTAAATTAGCGCAAAATCCGCTTTTTAGGGCTCTGGAACAGGTGATGGATGCAAAGAATGACAATGATGATGATGACAGCCTTCACATCCAAAATATTTCCACAGATTCCTCTTCATTTGGCAACAGTTTTCCCTACTCTTTTGTTGTTGGGGTTTCCTTAAAAATTTCCCAAAATTTCCAAAATTTCCTTAAAAATTTCTACCTAATTTGATATCATTTATTCTGGTTTTGGGACGGCCGGAAAATCTCATCTTCAAAGCTATTTTTATGGCTTTGTCTATAATTCGATTGATGCCCAGCACCCAGCAAAGGGCAATGTATTTTATATTATCTTTTATGTTAATTTAATTATCAAGTTTTTAGTATTTGTTTTGTCAGCAGCTTTGCTAAACTGGTCCAATTTATAATTTAATATTTACGGTGGCCGAAGAAAATATTTATTATTTAAACAGCTGGCTTTGGGTTTAGGTTGGGGCTCGAGGGAAGGCGATGCCAGGCTCTTCACCTTCCATCGATTCCATGCTTTGGCCAAGTCCAAGGACCGTGGAGCTCGGAAAGCAGCCGCCGGCAAGAAGCCATAACATAGCCCCGGTCAAAGGACGTGGACGACGTGGTCGCCAGGACTCTTCCTCTGAAAAGAGCAGAGCAAGCATAAACAATGGCTATATCTCTGTTAATATTGGTCCGATTTCTAAGCAGAATACCTTGATCGGTGATACCTTGATACCAAATCGGGGAATAAAAGAATTTTCACATTTTTTTTGTAAATTTTTCTAATGGATTCCCTTTAAAAAATATTGAAAAATGCTTCGGAGGGATAATATGGGTCTTTCGAACGCTGTATCTCTGCCAATATTAAACCGATTGCCAATCAGAATATCTTAAACGATTTGTGGATCGATTCTCTATCTTAAAGTGCATCAAAATCTTGAAAAAATACTCTCTACAAAAAAAATTAAAATATTAAATGAAAAATGCCGTTCTCCTCGATTCTTATAAGGTGCAGCTAAGGTGTAGCTTATGAGAATCGAGGAGGAGGGCGATATTAATAGGTTTTAGTATTTATTTTTTAAATATACAATTAAAATATTAAAATAGCAAATGAGTTAGTATACTGAATGAAAAGTGCCCTCCTCCTCGATTCTCATTAGGTACAGCTTATGAGAATCGAGGAGGACGGCGCTATTACCAGATTTTATTATTTATTTTAAAAATATCAGATCTTTTTTGATAATGCATTTTATAAGACGCTGGATTGATTTTATTAAAGATCGGCCAAATATATCCGATATTTGCTATATCTCTCTAACTAATAGAAACCGCCATTTAACTGACTGCAAGGGTATATAAACCTCACCTCCGCCGAAGTTGTCTTGATACGGGAGGCAGAACTTTGAATCTGAGCAAAGGGTTTTAAAAACATAAAAATTTGACTACTTTTCGCCTAAAATGTTCCACCATTCCCAACAAACACCTTAAAAAAATGAAGAAATCAAAGGAAAGTCCACTATGGCCCAAATCGGAGGCTATATCTTTGCCAATATTCGTTCGATTCCTAAGCGGAATACCTTAAACGATTGATGAATCGATTCCCTATCAATCTGCATTAAAATCTAGTAACAACTTAATTTTCACATTTTTTTTTGTCAATTTTTCGATGAATCCCTTTGGAAAATTTTCGAAAATCGGCATTGTCCCAAATCGATGGTTTTGAGACACTATTTTGCAAATATTTTATATATTTTTCATCGGATTTGGAAAAGGAATACCATTTATGAATCAGGACTTCATTCTCTCTCATTCTGCATCAAAAGATTGGAAAAGTAGAACCAAAAAATTTTTAACGATTTTTTGAAAAAATCATGATGTTACCCCTTTCAAAATTTGCGAAAATCGGGTCAAATTTTAGGTTGCCAGATTTTGATTGGGAATGATAGTACTCGAAGTTCTAAGATCGGAAAGGTATTACATTTAGCATTCTGTCAAGTATTACGAAAGTTATGCCAATTTCCGTGAAATTTATCGAGTAGAAAAGGCTTTTTGACCAAGTTAAAAAAAAATCCAAGTTTTTGGACAGTCTTTTGCAAATATTTTAGCTAATTTAAATCATATTTCAAAAGGGAATATCATTTATAAATCAGGGCTTCATCCTTTTTGAATCTCCATCGAAAGTTTGTAAAATTCCAACAAAAAAAATTTAGTCGATTTTTGGAAAAAATCATGATGGTACCCCTTTCAAAATTTTGAAAAATCGGGTCAAATTTAGGCATGACATGTTTTGGTTTAGAATGATAGTACTCGAAGATACAAGATCGGGAAGGTATAACATTTTAAAATCTGTCAATTATTACGTAAAATATGGGTATTTCCCAGAAGCCTTCCTTGGCTAAAGGATGATTCTATTTGGCGAAAATAATAACTTCCAAGTCACTTTTTAGCCAATTTCTTATTAATATTAATAATAATAATAATAATAATATTTATGCATTAGAGCTTCATTCCCCGTCGAACTGCTTCAAAATATCGTGAAAATCGAAAGATAACCTTTTTGGCATGAGTCTATTTTTGGTAAAAATCATAATTTTTTGTTCATTTTCTCGGAATCTATGATTCAGATCGAAGCAGAATAAAGTCCTGATTCATAAATGGTATTTGGTTTTGAAATCGGTTTGAAATCGAATAAAATATACGCTATCAAATGGCGACTAATAATTTAATAACAAATAATTTAATAGCGCTCTCCTCCTCGATTCTCATAGTAGGTACTTAAGCGACCGAATACCAATAGTTCTTATTTTAATAGCGCTTTCCTCCTCGATTCTCATAGTATGTACTTAAGCGGCAAAAATATATCCAATAATTGGGTATTTGAATAGCGCCCTCCTCCTCGATTCTCATAAAATGTACTTAATCGTCCAAATAAATACCAATAGTTCTTATTTTAATAGCGCTCTCCTCCTCGATTCTCATACTTTATACTTAAACAGCCAACGAAATCTGATAGTTGGTATTTTAATAGCGCCCTCCTCCTCGATTCTCATACTAAATACTTAATACTTATCGGCCAAATATATCCAATAGTTTGGTATTTGAGTAGCGCCCTCCTCCTCGATTCTCATAAAATGTACTTAAGCGTCCAAATAAATACCAATAGTTCTTATTTTAATAGCGCTCTCCTCCTCGATTCTCATACTAAATACTTAATACCTACTTATCGGGCAAATATATCCAATAGTTGCTATATATCTTACCAATCGAAACCGTCATTTAATTTATATTAAACCCAGATTTGAATATAACATATGTGTAATGAATATTTTTGTTTTTTTTTTAAATAATTCCGATCATTGACCTGCCTGTGACGGACTTGGCATCGCATTTGTTTTTATGACTCCGAATCCAGATCCAGATCCAGAGCTATGGATTTGTGGAATGTACCAGAGTAGTGTGCGGGGTGTGTGTGTGTTTTGGGGCGTATTTATAGCGCTAATTTGTATCACACTCCCAGAGCCGGCATGCTGGCATTCTGGCATTCTGGCATGCCGACATGAAACAGAAATAAATTTTATTTGTGTGCAATATAAATTACGCGCCATTCGCGGTACTCCAAAACAAAGTTCTTGGCATTCAGCCACAGATCATTACGGAGTACCGAGCACCGAGTGCAAGGCCCCCAGACACCTCCCACAACAAGACCAGAATTGCCCTCAAAAAAAAAGTACAAAACAAACACTCCAGTCTACACTTTAAACTTAATATGGAATTTCTTTTTTATATTCCAGTTCAGGGAGTAAAGTGAGCGCCAAACGAGGGTACTTAATTATACGAAAAAATATTTTCTCTCGAGTGATTTATAATTTGAAGAACCGGCGCAGGCTGGGCTGGGCTGGGCCAGTGGGTGGTTGACGGATTTATGAGTGGAACCTGTTCTGGAAACTCGTGTAGCAGCGATTAAAATGTGTGTTTATGAAATATATTCAATTATGATTAAAACTTCCTGAAATCTCTTATCTGATTCTGAACATTTTTTCGGGTTTTTTTTTGATGGATTTGTCCCCTGTGACCCCAAACAGATCTGTTTGTCCAACAAACTGGTCTCTTAATTGTACAATTTTATTAATTGCCTTTAATTGCTTACGTTTTCCAAATTGTTTTCGCTGTTTGCTGTTTTTTTCGCTCACTTAATTGCATTTTGTGTTACAATTTCATTTTGCAATAGTCTGGCCTAGCTAGCTCTGGTGTATATTAATTTATGGTTTTATGACACAGTTGGGACACGACCACGACCTCCGTCAACACAGTCACAGTCACAGCCAGCGATTCATTAATAAATTACTCTGAATTGGTGCACAGATTTCTTGATTTCTCGAGTACTTTTTTGATAAGGCACCTAGCTCTACGTTTGTGTTTAAACAATTTTCGATCAGTTGGCATTTCCTCGGCTCGTGTTTGAGAACTTCTTGTAAAAGCTGACACAGATTTTCATTAAATTAATTGCTGTGCGCTTTTTTAAGAGCGCGAACGCCCACCCACCCGCCTCGACACTCAACAAGCGTGCTAAGTGTTTTTTCGGGCCAAGTGCAGCTTGGAAACACGCTTACGCTTACATGACAAGAGTACAGTGGATTCTAACAAACAGGGATAATGCAGGTAATACCAAGAAAGTATAGGAAATCTGATAAGGAGGATAATCTGTGTTCCCCAAAAGCAAGTCTTTCTCAATACAAGTCGAAATATTTGAGGGAGAAACTCTATAAAAAAAAGGTGATTCTAAGAAAGTAATTGAAATCTGTTAAGGAGGAGGATGTCCTGAAGGAATACAAGCCTTAATCTGTATTCCCCAATGCAAGTTAAATATTAAAAAATTAACAAGACGAAATATTTGAGAGATAAACTCTTTGAAAAAAGGTGATTTTAAGAAAGTAATTGAAATCTGTTAAGGAGGAGGATGTCCTGAAAAAATAGAGTCCCTGCAAGTCAAAATATTTAAAGAATAAATTAATCATGGTTTTAATAATTCTCAGAATATGTTCAACGAAAAGTTGTAATTTGATTATAAGCTTAGAGCTAGTCGAGTGCAAAGTTTTCGGCCAAATTAGAAACAAGCTGGAGGCGAAAGTTTTACGAAATTTCCGAGCAACTACTGTACACAGATGGCCGGCCACGCCCCTTTTGCCATAGTGCCCTCGTGCCCCTTGTCAGCATCCTTATCAGTGGCAATAAACACCAGAGCTTGAAAAGCTTTTAGAGGCAGATTCTAGACCTCCCAACCCTCCCACTCTTTTGACTCTTGTAAAAAATGTTTGCTTCCGCTTTTGTGGCCCGGGCCAAGATAGAAGCTAAAAGGGCCAGAAAATGCGTGGGAGTAGGGTAGGGTGTAGGGTGGGTGGAATATTTCAATTTATGGCAGTTTGACAGTTTTTCGATGTTACGTGCTGCGAATTTTTCTACCCGCTGCGCGCTCTATTTTAATTAAAATCCGAGGAAAATCATCATCTGACGCAATGCAGCAGCAAAGCTAAAGGCAAAACCTTAAGTATCCTATCCGGACACAAACAAACAATCTGCCAGCCACCCAAATCAAATGAGAGAGAGAGAGAGAACGCTATACAGATAGAAAGAGAAGAGTATCAACTCAATGATAGAGACGGAAATCAGTGCCCAAGTTCAGAGGAGCCGGCAGAAAGCAACCGGCAGCAATTGAAGTCGATTGTCATACATAAATCATCAATTGCTGTCGTCGCAGTGCCTCTGGATTGTGGATTGAGTCAAAAACTGGCAGCTAACTATTCCTGAACAGTGTAGATACAGTGAGGATTGGTTAGAGGGAAATTTACATATTTTTAACCTACAAAGAACTTCCATTCCGGGTAAGCTTACAAAAACCTACTTTTCAGGAACTAAGCAGACTTGGACCTTTTATAATTCTTGAATTGAGTCGGGGAGTGTAGAAGAACAGTGAGGATTCGTTAAAGGGAATTACAATGTTTTTAAAAGATATTTTTAACCCACAAAGAGCTTTCATTTTGGGTAAGAAACTTAGCAGCATTTTATCAATTTTCAAGAGTTTACTGTACTTCCTTCCTGCTGCCACTTCAGCTGCTGACATGCCTCCTCGCACTTATAGCTTCAATTGCTTTGAATTGAATTATAATCAAGTGCTAACGTAGATTTAATAAGAATAGCCATCAGATAATAATCATAATCAATTTGTGAGTAGCAATTGCGATAGCTCTGAGTAGCTCTGAATCTTGTTAGTTCTTTAGAGGGATTTCCGATCTCACTTTTATTTCTCCGCTCCGCTCCGGGTAATTGTTTACTTTCGTTGCTGGTTTCAGCAGGTAAACTGATTACCTGTCAATTAGCAGTTCACAAAGCGTGACTGGCCCCGTTTACAGGCCCATTCCCATTCTGACTCTCTTGGATAATTGCATTTAAACATTGCAACATTTCAACATTTTACCAAATGCCAATTATGCCTTTCAAGCAGAACCCACACACAAAATGTATTCGTTTGACATAATTTTAATTGAATTGTCCACAGACTATAGCGGATTCCGAATGCAAATGAATGCCAGACTGCCAGAAGCGCAAACAATTGTTAAAATATAATAATAATTAATTTAAATTCAACTGAAATCTGCCATGGATTTCCATAACCTTAGATAATACATACTTATTTATTGGAGACCCTTAACCCTGCGCAACCCTTTCAATTTATCAAAAATTAAAAAGATTGATATTCATTTTTTATCCCGAATATGAGTGGGAATTATGAATCATTAAAAATTCATTCCCTTGAAACATTGCCATGTAAAAAAATCACTCTTTCGTGAAATTAATTATTTTTTCAAAAAATTATATACACTTTTATCACATTTCCTTGTTATTAAATATATTATTGATGGCTTGACAGGGCTTAAAGGGCTCTCCAGCTGCCTCTTTGGGGTCTTGCACATGCAACTGCATATTTTAACAGAATGCCTCATCCGTGGCAAGCGCATCCCACCTCGCCCTGCCTTGCCAGCCCCCCAGGCAGCCTTGCCTTTCCGATTGCTCAGATGGGAAACGGGTTTTTGTTTAAGCCAACTCTGACTCCGGCTCCGACTCCCAGACCCCGAGTCTTGTCTAGTTTGGCGCTCAACGACGTTGACGTCCCATCGCATGCCTTATGAATGATTCAAATGCACGTTATGTGTGCGCAAAAAGAGGAGAGAAGATGCACAAAAAAAACTAGAATCTGTAACGCAAATTTTAGATACCCTACAATGGGGTTATGGGTTCTTTTCTGTGGTTCCTGAAAGTATCTTCAACTTAAAAATAAAACAATCCTTAGTATCGTTCCTTAAGGGTCGCCTATTTTTTACAGACCACCCCCCGACCAGCCAACCAAGGGGCGCTGCCGTTTATCGTACGGCTTGCTGGGATAGTTTCCTGGAAACAAAGTATAGAAAAGATTACGAGAGTGCGTTTGTTGCTCTGAAAGGTAGGTGAGAATTGAGAATTTAATCGGAAATAAAATTATTGCAATTCAAACTGATCAAAATTTTAGCTATAACCCCTAGGAAGGGTATTTAAAGCCAAGAAAAAGCCCCGGAAAATACCGTTAAGAGTTGTTGCGCTTTTTTCTTATTTACCCGCTGTCTCTCTCCCCCACTGACAGCTCTTACCTTGTTTTGGAGTTTGGCGTTTCGTATTTGCCGTTTGGCGCTTGGCGTTAGCCCCTCACGCTAAACCCGATGCTGGTTGTTGTTGTTGGTGCTGCTGCCTGTGAGTATGACCTTTGTCAATGGAATTTCGGCTAAAACGGCATTTCAAAAGCAACAGAAAAAAAAAAACGTGGCTTCTTCTCATCTGCTTGCCTTTGGCATTTGGCGTGCAAGCGCATGAGATTTTGCGGTCTGAGCTGCATAAAAAAACACAACACAGAGCTCTAAGCCGGAAAAGGGGTATTGAGAGTTGAGCTTTTGACTCGATTTATTGATGCAGATGTGTGGCATCGTTTTTGTCTCTTCTTTTCATTGCAAAAAAGGCAAACATTTTTATTTCCTGCAAATATTTTCAAAGATAAATAAACATGAATGTTGAGGTATTTTTTGATTTTTATATTTTATTTTATTGGAGCAGAGATACAAAAATTGTACAATGTTTTCTTTTTGTAAAATTCCTGTTATTCTTTGTGTTTGTTTTCTTATCTTTTCTTGTCAAATGTATCTATGGCTATAGCTATATGTATCTATAGCTAATGGTATGTTATCTTCATGTCAACAAACGTCAATTACCGGGAAGAATCTTGAGTTTCCATGGGAGGGATTGCTCACATGTTCCGCAATCTTGAAATAAATATTTTGTGACTATCATTGTTTGGCTAATAATCTTTGATGAATAGGCCGATAAAATATAGTTTTTTTCTGTGTAATTTATCACTCTCGTTAATCAAATTATTTACATTATTGCGCATAAATTTTATATTAAATACAATATATAGTAGAGGGAAGGAAAAAATATTGAAAACAATAATAAAATGAGCACAATCATCTATCCATTTACCGGTTAACAAAAAAAAAACGATTATTTGATTATAGGCGAATAATAATAACCGGTCGCAGCGTCGATATGAAATCATAACTTTCATTTTTTGCCCCCGTTACCGCTATTCATAATCTCGACGCGATTAATCATGCTTTGTTTGGATGTTTGTTTGCTTTCTTTGCAGTTGAATAACTAAAGCGAAGGTCTCAATTACTGGAGGAGCCGCCGTGACGGGAATGAGGTTTCCGCTGGACCCAAACTGGACCAGGACTTCTTCTAGAAACCAACAAAAAACAAGGTCGAACTCAAGGCTAGCATGAGAGAGAGTGAGAGCAGAGAGAGCGCGACGAGAAGAGCTCCCATATGTGCCAACTAAATAATAGTAGAAGAAATAATAATAATGAATAACATTTCACGCTTGAGGGAGCGATAAAAGTCTGATAACGAACGATTAGCAACAAAACAATAAACAGAAACATAACATAAGGCAACCCATCAACATATCTTCGGAAAAGGACAAAAACAGGGACTAACATGACCGACCTGTTCTAAATCAAAAACTAGTTCAAGATCCTTGAAATTCAATCCCCTGAGCGGCCAAAAATTACAAATTATTGACAAATTAATAGTTAACAGAGACACAATCAACCATGACCTTCTCCACCTTCACACGCAAGATGCGCGGACGCATGCGCTCTAATACCTGCCGGATCGTCCTGCTCACCTCACTCGTTTGGGTAATCTTCGATTTCGTCCTCATCGCCCGCTACTCGGACTGCATCGGCAAGGATGGATGGCGCTGCAAGCGATCGGGGGAGTTCGATGTGGAGGTAAGAAAGATACCTATATCGTGACCAGCTAGATGGAAGATTCTAATAGGTTCTATATTCTGTAGCTCCCTGATGCTGAGCGTCTTGTAGACGACAATCAGCTTGTGGACGACAATGAAATCAACACCGAGAAATCGTTAGATGGCGACGCAGGCGGTGTCCTGATTATGGGGCAGGGCTTTGCCCCCGGTGGCATCTCCATGACCTATGCCAGTGTGGCGCTGAAGAAATGGTTCCTGGCGCCCACCGTCCAGGAGGCGAAGGGCAAGCCCGGCGAGATGGGCAAGCCGGTGAAGATACCAGCCGACATGAAGGATCTCATGAAGGATAAGTTCAAGGAGAACCAGTTTAATCTGCTGGCCAGTGACATGATCTCGCTGAATCGTTCACTCACCGATGTGCGGCATGAAGGGTGAGTTGACAACTAAACCCGGCATTCCCGGTTTCAAAAACAGGTTCCTGCTTTATCCCTTTTTAGATGCCGCCGCAAGCACTATCCCTCGAAGTTGCCCACCACCTCAATTGTGATAGTCTTCCATAATGAAGCCTGGACGACGCTCCTGCGTACCGTGTGGAGTGTCATCAACCGCTCACCGCGCGCCCTCCTCAAAGAGATTATCCTCGTGGATGATGCCAGTGAAAGGGGTAAGCCTCGACTCCAAACCCAATAAAAGGCCACATATTTAAGTGATTTTTTCGATAGATTTCCTGGGCAAGCAGCTGGAGGACTATGTTGCCAAGTTGCCGGTGAAAACGTTTGTGCTGCGCACAGAGAAACGCTCTGGCCTGATCCGGGCACGACTCCTGGGTGCGGAGCACGTTGCCGGCGAGGTGATCACCTTCCTGGATGCCCATTGCGAGTGCACGGAGGGTTGGCTGGAGCCTCTTCTAGCGCGAATTGTCCAGAATCGTCGCACGGTTGTGTGTCCCATTATTGATGTCATCTCGGATGAGACATTCGAGTACATCACAGCCTCAGACTCCACCTGGGGTGGCTTCAATTGGAAGCTAAACTTTAGATGGTAAACTGGAAATCCTTACTGGAAATCACAGAAATCCTTACAAAATTTCCATTTTTCCAGGTACCGAGTGCCGTCCCGTGAAATGGCGCGAAGAAACAATGATAGAACGGCTCCCCTGCGGACTCCCACCATGGCTGGCGGATTGTTCTCCATCGACAAGGACTACTTCTATGAGATTGGTTCCTATGACGAGGGCATGGACATTTGGGGTGGCGAGAATCTCGAGATGTCCTTCCGTGTAAGACAATGGCACAGAATGCTTTTAATAGTTTCTCTTGCTTTCTCTTTTGTTTCGTTAAAACTTTTTGTTCCTTCAGCTGCAAGCCAAGCCGCGAATCAAATTAAGAACTTGCTTATAAATATTTTAGGACCTATTTTACATTTACATTTAATTTCCTTTAAGTACCTAATTTAACTTGAATATCGAAATTGAACAAAAAAAAAACAAATTGTTTCTTAACCACAAAAACACTGAACATTACAACAAACCCAATCATCAATGATAACCCGCAGATATGGCAGTGCGGAGGCATTTTAGAAATAATACCCTGCTCCCACGTGGGCCACGTGTTCCGTGACAAGTCGCCGTACACCTTCCCCGGCGGCGTGGCCAAAATTGTGCTGCATAATGCGGCGAGGGTGGCCGAGGTGTGGCTGGACGAGTGGCGTGATTTCTATTATTCGATGAGCACAGGTTCGCAAAACAACATCAACAACAAATCAAACCAACCAAACAATCTAAAACAGTCAAATAATAACATTCCTCCAACCACAATTCGATTTAATATTGCGTGCATCTAACTTCTAACTTTAAGAATTACTCGTTATCTATTTGTAATTGGCTTTAATTCGCTAACAGAAACAGAAACAGAAAACCCGATTAGGTTATAACTAAAAACACTAACACCTTAACCTTAAACTTAACCTTAACCTTAACCTTAACCTTAACCTTAACCTTAACCCTAACCCAACATTAAGCTGACATGTTTTTTGAGCATAAAACTAATCAATAGCTAAAGATTTTTTGTGTAACTACCAACTATTAATATTTATGGTACATAAAAAATAACTCAACTAGCCTAAACTATCCCTAAAAGTACTTCATCTTAATCAGAGAGCTCCTTATAACCGCACTGGCATTGATTTTAGTGTCTTTCTAATTTTTATTTCTTTTAACGAAATTCTTCTCAATGTTCTTTGAATTCTCCTCAGTTTTCATGCTCATGCTCTCTTCTATGTCCGATCATCAATGATTATTCAATGAAACACACCATTGTTGAATTAAATAGACATTAACGTATCCTGTTAATCCTTAATGTCCTAAAGACGAGTTGAAACCCTAAGCTAAAGCTAAACGTAACTTACATAAATATTTGCTTATTAATTATGCGTTAAGTATTCGCTCAATTGGTAATTAATTTATAATCCTAAGTTTATTCGTCTAAGTTGTAACTAATATTTGTTATTCTTGATTTTTTTTTGTGTTCCCCTGAGGGGTTGGGTCGGGTTATTAAGAACTTTAAGATGATAATCCATCGATTGGCAGTTGCATCTTAGTATCTTATTTTGTTTTAAAGATAAAAAAAAAACTACTTAGAGGTCGTTTTCAAGCTTTTTTCTCGATTACCCTTGGAATCTTCCTTGACTTTGAGTCCCGTGAGGGTTCTAGAGCTGGCAGGATTCCTGCCTCTGCTTATAGCTATCCTAATATCAATTATATATCTTTTTGTAATATTTTTTCGTCCAATTTTTGCGTTCTCCACTATCTGCTCGACAAAAAAAATCTCCTACACACAAAACCCTGAAATACCAACCCATTTTGATACCGCCTTGAATCCAGGTTTGGATGTGTGGCGGCGTGCTCGAGATCGCGCCCTGCTCCCGCGTGGGTCACGTCTTTCGCAAGTCTACGCCGTACACCTTCCCCGGCGGCACCACGGAGATTGTCAATCACAATAATGCCCGCCTGGTCGAGGTTTGGCTGGACGACTGGAAAGAGTTCTACTACAGTTTTTATCCAGGTTAACAAACAAACTAAAAAAGAAACAAAACAACACGAAAACCAAAAACCAAAAACCAAAAACCAAAAACCACAGAATGCTTTCTTCACTTTCTCTCTCAACTCACGTTCTTTCTCTAATTTCTATTGTCTGTCTCTTAAATAGTGTTTTGTTCCGAATAATCCATATACATAATCTACAAAATAATGTATTTATCTCGAGCAAGCAGCACGTCCAGCATTGTGCAATGTTTATATACACAAAACAGTATACAATATACAATATATTTATATTGATATTTATGATTTATGGCATGGCCGTGACCGAAATCCAATCAAAAAAAATATTATCAATAATAGCTATCCACCGATCAATCAACTGAATCCAACCAACACCAACAAATTTACATAATATCGTTTCTTCACATTTATATTTTATATTTAATTTGCAAAATGTTTTTGTTTTATTGGTTCCTGATTATTCCCTTGATTTCTAGCTGTGCGATTTGTCCCCATTCCTCGTTTTGACCTCGTTTTCAACCTCAACCCCAAGGAAAAATGTACTCCAGCTGCCTTTTGTCTTTGTCCCTTAGCCGAATCATTATCCACAATCCAATAGATATATATTTGCAACATGAAAGGGTTCCTAGATACTAAGATAATGGAAATGGTTATTCTTTTACTATCTGATAATATTTATGTAGCTTCGTTTGGTTTGGTATTTATACAGCTTTTGGCTATGGATCTGGTTATGTTAGCTTTAAGTCGCTTTAAGAATATGTTTTTTGTGCTTATTTGTAAACCGCTTGGGAATGTCGTATTGCATGATTTATATTGTTTCATTTGCATAAAATTTGTAATTATTTGCATTCAATTATCAAAGCTTTTCCGACTTGCCTTTCTAACACAAACATCTGCCTAGATCTAACAACACATACACTAACCATAGACGTAATATATAAACCCTTTTTTAACCGATTTATTTTGGTTATCCCCATTTGTGATTGAAATTCAGGAGCTCGCAAGGCTTCGGCTGGCGATGTAAGCGATCGTAAGGCTCTCCGTGATCGACTCAAGTGCAAGAGCTTCCGTTGGTATCTGGAGAATGTTTATCCCGAGAGCTTGATGCCCCTGGATTACTACTACCTGGGAGAGGTGAGCTTATAAGCCATTCCTTTACAAAGATGAACTTTTCATTAATTTCCCACTTTATCATCAAAAGATCCGCAACGCAGAGACGGAAACCTGTCTGGACACAATGGGTAGGAAGTACAACGAAAAGGTTGGCATTAGCTATTGCCACGGCCTAGGCGGAAACCAGGTGTTTGCTTACACAAAGCGACAGCAGATTATGTCCGACGATCTGTGCCTGGATGCATCCAGCTCCAACGGCCCCGTCAACATGGTGCGCTGCCACAATATGGGTGGCAATCAGGAATGGGTTTATGATGCGGAGGTAAGGGCAAGTATCCCAAAAAGAAGATTGTTTCTACAAAATCATTAATCAATTGCAGGAGAAATGGATTCGCCATACGAATACGGGTCAGTGCTTGCAGCGTGCCACGCGGGATGATGCCAACACGCCGCTGCTGCGACCCTGCAACTACGGCAAGGGCCAGCAATGGCTGATGGAGTCCAAGTTCAAGTGGCAGGCTCACTAGCTGGATGGCGGAGGGACTCCCAACTACAACTAAACTAAACGGATCCTACTAACTATACTGAGAACTTCCAATTTATGTTTATTATTTCGTGGCGCTTGATTTTGACAGTTACTTAGCCTAAGTTCGTTCGGATATAAGTTTCTCTATGAAGCCTGTATCTCTATCTCTTTTCGGTGTGCGTGAATGTGCTTGCTGCCGCAGATACTCGTATCCCACGGCAGCAGAATTGTGTCTTCCCAACTTTTGATGCGCGTATGTGTGATTGCGTGAGAGACAGAACTCAGAACTCAGAACTCAGAAACCAGAACTAAACTAAAATTTAGATATATCTGTGTACATGATATGCATGTATCTGTTTATATAGACGGTCAGATTTACAATTTATAATAGGCGTGTGTAATTATAAACTAAATTTACATTAGCTTCGACCAAGTACCAATAAATTGGCATTTAACTGACATTTTATGCTCCACAGTATATAATTTAAAGGCAGGCCAAGCAATTGCCCCAAGTGTGTCATAGCAGAAAATAATATAAACGAAATCCCATATCCCATATCGGAAAAACATTCTAATTTCTTACTGCAATCCCAGCACACAACATTCCTAGAGCCAGATCTTTTTATCTGCAATGAGCGATGTCTTGTGATGCTCATATTTTTATTATTTTAAAATTAAGTCACTTTATGGGTTGTCCGTTTCGTGCACCTCTCCAAAATTAGGCAATATAAGATCGGCAAAATCAGTTGCTTTCTACCAAATTGATGTGCTCTTCATATCACAAGAGAAAAAGTACACGAAGAAATGCTTCTAGACCATAATCATACAAATGGGATTGAATAAAATCTCTAAAAAAAATGCACGCATATCATAAATACAGTGTAAAAATATTTATAACCATAATCAGAAGATAACTAAAGACAAAACAAGTGTACATAAAATGAATGTAGCTATAAAAAATATACCATTAAATAAAATATTTATGAAGTATATGATATACATATATATGCAAAGCAAGCAAAACTGTACTATAAACTGCATTTAGCTCTAGGTTTAATCTTAAGTTCGAAACTAGATTTAGATTTAGTCAAAGTTTTGCATAACATCAATAGCTCGCGACAAGAATATTGCTCAAAATCGGAATTTGAAAACAAAAATACCCTTTTCAGCTATTGTGTAAATATTTCAAAATGTATTTCAATCAAAAACACTGAAGCTAAACCTGACTAAACACGGAATTCCCCCGAACTCTTGACACAGGAACAAGCCACGTAAAACTTTTTAGCTAAATTTATTTTAAAAATGACAAAAGTGAACCCATAGTAATAGAGAAACTATATATACATATGAATGAGAAAATAGCAACTATTTTTAACTGGTGACGGTGCAATTTTTAATTAAACTTAAAACTAGAAGAAAACAGGAAAATGAATCCAATCAAACACAGGCAGGCAGGCAGGTCAAGACCCTTACCATTTTTGAAAAATAATCCTATAGTGTGTGTGTCTGAATAACCGCAATATCTCCATTTTTTAGCTGCCGATATATTTTAAATTGTTGATTTATATATTTAGCTAAATATAGTTCATATTTTCCCAATTTAAATACCTATCGAACCACAAATCGAATGGTTAACAGGAAGATTACTCAAAACTACATTTACGCCAACATATTCTATGAATTTTTAATTTAAAGATTTTTGTTTGTTTAGAGACTTTAAATTTTATAAATAAAAAAAATGACAAATTAAGTACTTTTCTTTATTCTTTCCACGAAAGGCTGTGATTGGGTTTTATTTTGATTTTTACAAGCATTCTAAGGCAGGACAATTCCCTGCAACTATACTTAAGACGTCCTTCCATCAAAAACCGTTTTTATACAATAATCTATTCCTGCATATTGTTGCTGATGTGGTATAATGGTTCCATCATTACTAAGAGGATCTTAAATGTTTTTTTTTACTGGGTTGAACTAACTTTGTTTCCGTATGCAAGGCTTTGGTGGCTTTTCATACCGATTTCTATTAACAAGCATTCTAAATCAGGACAATTCCCTGCAAACCATACCTAAGATGTCCTTCCACCAATAACGTTTTATATAGAATACTCTATTCCTGATGTGGAGCAATGGTTCCATCCTTACTAAAAGGATCTTAATTTTTTTTACTGGGCTGAGCTAACTTTGTTATGGTCTGCAAGCCCTGATGGTGTTTCCGGGCACTAAACTTGAAACTAAGTACATTTTCAACGAGTGGCTGGCGTACTTCCTGTTTTATATTATTCACAAAAATAAACAGAACTTTCTTTTACTGATAAAGTAAAAAACCATTTTTATTTTCACATGACCGGCACGGCGCAAACCACAGAAAAATCGCGTTGTCAATTAAAAACTACGGGAACTAGCATAACGGAGCATTGGAGTATTCCATTGGTGTTTACTGTTCCTTGGTTTCGCGCAGACGACGCACGGCGGAGCGCACGGAGGCGGCGGCGGTGGTGGAGTACACCCAGGCGCCACCGGCGACGGTGCGCTTGCAACGCTTGCAGGACCAGATGCCAACCACGGCGCGCTTCATGGAATCCTGTTGTAAAATATAGAAAATCATGAGTATCGGTTCCGCCTGGCTAGAATTCCACAAGACTCACCTTGCCGCAGAAGGAGCAAGTGTACTTGCTGTGCTGCGTGATTTCCATCTTCTTGACCATCTTACGCAGGGAGGCACCATAACGGGTACCATATTTACCAACGATTCCAACCTTCTTGGTGCGCTTGGCCTGCGAACAAAAACAAAAGCCAACTTAGTGTCTCCATTTCCGAGCAACATTTTAGACCCAAGTTTGTGGGTCTGCAGGTCTGGAAACTCCATAATTCCTATTGCAACCAGAGCTTCATGCCTTCCTTGCAGTTGGTACTATTTAGGCAAGAAGCTCAGTCCAAGGATTGCTAGCATATTCGCGAATTAATTTCGTACCATTTTTCTGTGTTGTTGATTTGTCAAAAAATTCAACCGGAAAGAGCCGTGGGTAGCAGGGATGGCGAAAACATTTACTCATATATCGATATATTGAAATATCGATATATTCTGATATATTTGGCCACACTATGGATGATTGTTGGCCTCTCAGCACTGTTTTCCGGGGATTTTGCAAAGGATATGCCGGAAAAGGATATGCGTAGATTCCCGTTATACGTTCCCTTTTAAAATCTTAGATAAGTAAAACAAAATATATAAATGTTAGTCTTAAATGATCTAATCTTTACTTTTTATCAGAATCGTTTTAATTTTTTTTGAAAACGAGTTTCAAACCTTTAGATATACTTGTATCATTATTAAGAGTAGAGTTTTGTGTTGCTCTTATTGCCGTAATGTTCCACATGTGCCGCAAGTATTGAATGCTGCCGAAGTAAAGTATAATAGCCAAAAGAAATCGTCGACTGGCTGTAATCATACCAAAAATTTTGAACTTTGGCTTGAGTAGTATAGGCGTCAAGCACTGATGGCTCAGTAGGTTGGCCCAATCATGGTTTCTTCCAAGGCATGGCATCCTTTCTAGACACTGATAATATCCAAAAAGATCTTCAAATTTATACAGCTCCGCCATGTGCCACCAGGGAGTACATTGCCAGTCAAAGCTTCTGGCTAATAATTCATCAAGGTTAAAAATGAATGATCGTAGACTGAAGCTCAGGAGTATACTGTCCACACTGTCTAAGAGACTTTCAAACGAATATGAGTTAAGAATACATATATTCGAGTAAACCATGAAGAGAAGCTGGATAGTTGAGCATTCAAAAATTTGGTAGGTAATATTTAAACACAAACCACGCACATCCTTTAAGTAAAGTAGACGCCAATGCAACCTTTTCACCATTTTTTTATCCCTTTGCTGAATTGCAATCAATAGTCTTCCCAAAATTTCCTCTATTTCTTCGTTCAAAAATCCGAAGTATGTGGTGAGCATTGATATCCCTGTGTTTAGTACATCTGTGATCATGTAAACTATCCAAAGGCAAAGTGCTTGAAATGGACTCACAAATAACTGAAACACAGATAATGCATCCAAGTAAGCTGCTCCCATTATCATTACATTGACGAATAACATTATCGGCAGCCACCATGAAATACTTATTTTTTGTTGGTAGTTTTTGAAGTGTTTTGAAACTTTTAGAAACTGGTTAATTATTCTGATTCTTTTTTCGATTACAAATCGTGGTTGAAGCAAAAAACTGAAAATAAATGCTATTGGAAGGATGTTATGATCTTCCCCATATTGGTCGTGCATTCTGTGGCACTGAATGAAGAAGAACAACAGGCCCACCATCCTGGTCACAGTTATGCTGTACGGGGTCAAATGAATCTTATTTCGTGATTTGTCAAACCGCATTCGCATTATTCCGAGAGTGTTAAAGTTGGCTAAAGAAAAACGAAACCAACAAAGTTGCGCCTTGTTGGACAACCGACTTAATGTACGCTGAATATAGGCGGTCATTTTTGAACTAAACGTTTTATTTCCGTCGCTGCGAGGCTTTAATTGTACTAATTTGTGTTATTGAAGCAGGAATGGCCGTCATTATATATAATAATAATGTTTGTCCCTTTAGTAATACAAAGAGAAAGTCAATTTGACTATACAATTTCTCTACCAAACGGTGTACTAAAACAATTTCTTTGTTTTTGCAGCCAATTTCCAGAAGGATCGAAGACTGACAAGGTAAAAAATAATCATAAACAGGAACTGCCGATTCGGCGAGACAATGCCCAGAATTTTCAACTTTGGCTTAACAAGATGATGCATTAGGCTCTGGTTGCTCAGCCGGTTCGTCCAATCCAGGTCCCTTCGATTATATGGTGTCCTCTCCAGCCATTTATAATGTCCAAGGATCTGTTCAAATTCGTACAGATGTGGCATATGCCACCAGGGGATGCCCTGCCAAACAAAGTTCTTTGCCAATAAGGAATCCAATAAAAAAATGAAAGAACGAAGATTGATGCTGATCAGTTTATGATCTAATCTGCATCCGATTAAAGTGTACAAGAAGTCTATGTTTGAGAAAGTCATAAAGAGCAGCTGGATACCAAGGGTGTCAAAAATGTTTTCAGAGATGTTTGTACAAAAATCGTGCATATCCTTTAAATATATTGCACGTCTATGTAACAATTTCCCCATTCTTTTATCCTTTTGTAGAACTGCAATGGAAAGCTGTGTGGTAACTTCATATATTTCTTCGTTTATAAGCCCAAAGTATTTCGTGAGTATTGATATACCGATGCTCACTAGATCGGTGGTCACATAGATTATCAACAAGCAAATAAATTGAATCAGACCCAAAAATATGTTTTTGGCCAGTGGTGGCAGCAAGGATATCGTCACAATGAATAACTTCAAACATACCACTATGGGAAGCGTCCATGGGATTTCAAATCTTTGCTTGTAATAGTAATATTGGGATATTTTGAGGAACTGATTGATCAGCCTGACCCTCTTTTGGACCACAGAACGGGGTTGAATCAGTAAGCAGAGCATAAATACTACTGGAAGGATGTATAACTCATTATTGTATTCGTTGTAGACTATTTGGCATTGAACAAAAAAGAGAGAGATTCCAACCATTCTGGCCACTGTTATGCTGTAGGGCGTCAGGTGCACCTTATTTCCGGACTCGTCGAACTCTAGTCGCATTAATCCGAGAACGTTAAATAATTCCATATAAAAGCGAAGCAAAAAGAACTGAACTCTCACGGCAAGGACGTTGCATTTCGACGGATAAAAACGAAACCAAAACTGAATTTTGTCAAAAAGCCTGCTAATGCAAGCCGCGGTCATTTTTGAACTAAAGAACATACCTCAAATAGTAAAAATCGACGTGCACAATTATTGTAAATATGTGTAGTCCTAATTGCTTCTATTTAGTTAATTATGTATTCCATCAAATAATAATAAAGAGTGCTATTGTGTGACCCGAAGTTTGTGTAGTTTTATAAAGAGTATACCAAGAGTTTGTTTATGTTTCCATCAGTTTATATTAATATGGTTCTTTATTTAATATACAAAATTGGTTTAATCTTTATATACTTTATACAATATATTGTTTCTCAGAAGCGAAAACATATATACACGGTAGACTAGTAATATCGTAAAACTTGTAATTTTTTAGGGCTGGAAGGATTATTTTAAGATTTCGGTTTAAACATTAAACAAAAACTAATTAGTTCCATTAACCGAACGCCAGAAGAAGTTCGGAAGTCCTCCGAAAGGATTTGGTAATTGTGGCAACACTGGCAGACTAGGAAGTGAAATTTCTGGTAGGGAAATGGCTGTTAAGTTAAGCTCAGGAAGCTGGGGTAGTGCAGGTAGTGGCCAGGGAGGCAGCGGAAGGTCCAAATCGGGAACAGGAAGCGGCAATGGCAGCGGCGGAAGCGGAAAAGGGATTGGCAGCGGAAGAACTGGAGGTGGCAAAGGGAGTGGTAAAGGCGGAAGGGGCCCAGGATCCGGGTTGTAAGTATGAATGTGATGATGATGGTGGTGATGAACGTGATGATGGTTCTGCGACTCTGTCGTCGTAGTATTTCCTTCAGTTGTATAATCAGAGCTGGATGCTCCTTCTGTGACGGTAGAAGTGCTCAGCTCAGTGGTACTCTCTTCCCCATTCTTGTCAGGATCAGTCGAGCTACTTTCGGTTGTTGTGTTCTTGGTAGTAGTTGTTGGTTCAGTAGTAGCCTTCTCGGTTGTTGTTTTCTTGCTAGTAGTACTTGGTTCAGCAGTAGACTTTTCGGTTGTTGTTTTCTTGGTAGTAGTACTTGGTTCAGTAGTAGACTTCTTGGTTGTCGCCTTTTTGGTAGTAGTGATCCTTTCGGTTGTTGTTTTTTTGGTAGTAGTGCTTGGTTCAGTAGTAGACTTCTCGGTTGTTGTTTTCTTGGTAGTAATTGTTGGTTCAGTAGTAGATTTGTTGGTTGTTGTTTTCTTGGTAGTAGTGCTTGGTTCAGTAGTAGACTTCTCGGTTGTTGTTTTCTTGGTAGTAGTTGTTGGTTCAGTAGTAGTCTTCTCGGTTGTTGTTTTCTTGGTAGTAGTTGTTGGTTCAGTAGTAGACTTCTCGGTTGTTGTTTTCTTGGTAGTAGTTGTTGGTTCAGTGGTAGACTTCTCGGTTGTTGTTTTCTTGGTAGCAGTGCTGGGCTCCGTAGTAGACTTCTCGGTTGTTGTTTTCTTGGTAGTAGTGCTTGGTTCAGTAGTGGACTTCCCGGTTGTTGTTCTCTTTGTAGTAGTTGTTGGTTCAGTAGTAGACTTCTCTGTTGTTGTTTCCTTGGTAGTAGTTGTTGGTTCAGTGGTAGACTTCTCGGTTGTTGTTATCTTGGTAGTAGTACTTGGTTCAGTAGTGGATTTCTTGGTTGTTGTTTTCTTGGTAGTAGTGCTTGGTTCAGTAGTAGACTTCTCGGTTGTTGTTTTCTTGGTAGTAGTTGTTGGTTCAGTAGTAGTCTTCTCGGTTGTTGTTTTCTTGGTAGAAGTTGTTGGTTCAGTAGTAGACTTTTCGGTTGTTGTTTTCTTGGTAGTAGTTGTTGGTTCAGTAGTAGACTTCTCGGTTGTTGTTTTCTTGGTAGCAGTGCTGGGCTCCGTAGTAGACTTCTCGGTTGTTGTTTTCTTGGTAGTAGTGCTTGGTTTAGTAGTGGACTTTCTGGTTGTTGTTTTCTTGGTAGTAGTGCTTGGTTCAGTAGTAGACTTCTCGGTTGTTGTTTTCTTGGTAGTAGTTGTTGGTTCTGTAGTAGACTTCTCGGTTGTTGTTTTCTTGGTAGTAGTTGTTGGCTTAGTAGTGGACATCTCGGTTGTTGTTTTCTTGGTAGTAGTGCTTGGTTCCGTAGTAGACTTCTCGGTTGTTGTTTTCTTGGTAGTAGTTGTTGGTACAGTAGTAGACTTCTCGGTTGTTGTTTTCTTGGTAGTAGTGCTTGATTCCGTAGTAGACTTCTCGGTTGTTGTTTTCTTGGTAGTAGTTGTTGGTACAGTAGTAGACTTCTCGGTTGTTGTTTTCTTGGTAGTAGTGCTTGGTTCCGTAGTAGACTTCTCGGTTGTTGTTTTCTTGGTAGTAGTTGTTGGTACAGTACTAGATTTCTCGGTTGTTGTTTTCTTGGTAGTAGTGCTTGGTTCCGTAGTAGACTTCTCGGTTGTTGTTTTCTTGGAAGTAGTACATGGTTGAGTAGTTGTCTTCTCGGTTGTTGTTTTCTTGGTAGTAGTTGTTGGTTCAGTAGTAGACTTATCGGTTGTTGTTTTCTTGGTAGTAGTGCTTGGTTCCGTAGTAGACTTCTCGGTTGTTGTTTTCTTGGTAGTAGTTGTTGGTTCAGTAGTAGGCTTCTCGGTTGTTGTTTTCTTGGAAGTAGTACTTGGTTCAGTAGTGGGTTTCTTGGTTGTCGCCTTTTTGGTAGTAGTTCTTGGTTCAGTAGTAGACTTCACTGTTGTTGTTTTCTTGGTAGTAGTGATCCTTTCGGTTGTTGTGTTTTTGGTAGTAGTTGTTGGTTCAGTAGTAGACTTCTCGGTTGTTGTTTTCTTGGTAGTAGTTGTTGGTTCAGTAGTAGACTTCTCGGTTGTTGTTTTCTTGGTAGTAGTTGTTGGTTCAGTAGTAGACTTCTCGGTTGTTGTTTTCTTGGTAGTAGAACTTGGTTCAGTAGTGGATTTCTTGGTTGTCGCCTTTTTGGTAGTAGTTGTTGGTTCAGTAGTAGACTTCACTGTTGTTGTTTTCTTGGTAGTAGTGATCCTTTCGGTTGTTGTGTTTTTGGTAGTAGTTCTTGGTTCAGTAGTAGACTTCTCGGTTGTTGTTTTCTTGGTAGTAGTTGTTGGTTCAGTAGTAGACTTCTCGGTTGTTGTTTTCTTGGTAGTAGTTGTTGGTTCAGTAGTAGACTTCTCTGTTGTTGTTTTCTTGGTAGTAGTGCTTGGTTCAGTAGTAGTTTTCTCGGTTGTTGTTTTCTTGGTAGTAGTTGTTGGTTCAGTAGTAGACTTCTCGGTTGTTGTTTTCTTAGTAGTAGTTGTTGGTTCAGTAGTAGACTTCTCGGTTGTTGTTTTCTTGGTAGTAGTGCTTGGTTCCGTAGTAGACTTCTCGGTTGTTGTTTTCTTGGTAGTAGTTGTTGGTTCAGTAGTAGACTTCTCGGTTGTTGTTTTCTTGGTAGTAGTTGTTGGTTCAGTAGTAGACTTCTCGGTTGTTGTTTTCTTGGTAGTAGTTGTTGGTTCAGTAGTAGACTTCTCTGTTGTTGTTTTCTTGGTAGTAGTGCTTGGTTCAGTAGTAGTTTTCTCGGTTGTTGTTTTCTTGGTAGTAGTTGTTGGTTCAGTAGTAGACTTCTCGGTTGTTGTTTTCTTGGTAGTAGTTGTTGGTTCAGTAGTAGACTTCTCGGTTGTTGTTTTCTTGGTAGTAGTGCTTGGTTCCGTAGTAGACTTCTCGGTTGTTGTTTTCTTGGTAGTAGTTGTTGGTTCAGTAGTGGACTTCTCGGTTGTGGTTTTCTTGGTAGTAGTTGTTGGTTCCGTAGTAGACTTCTCGGTTGTTGTTTTCTTGGTAGTAGTTGTTGGTTCCGTAGTAGACTTCTCGGTTGTTGTTTTCTTGGTAGTAGTGCTTGGTTCAGTAGTAGAATTCTCGTTTGTTGTTTTCTTGGTAGTAGTGATCCTTTCGGTTGTTGTGTTCTTGGTAGTAGTTGTTGGTTCAGTAGTAGGCTTCTCGGTTGTTGTTTTCTTGGAAGTAGTACTTGGTTCAGCAGTGGACTTCTCGGTTGTGGTTTTCTTGGTAGTAGTTGTTGGTTCCGTAGTAGACTTCTCGGTTGTTGTTTTCTTGGTAGTAGTTGTTGGTTCAGTAGTAGACTTCTCGGTTGTTGTTTTCTTGGTAGTGTGCTTGGTTCATTATTCGTGTGTTTTCTTGGTAGTAGTGATCCTTTCGGTTGTTGTGTTCTTGGTAGTAGTTGTTGGTTCAGTAGTAGGCTTCTCGGTTGTTGTTTTCTTGGAAGTAGTACTTGGTTCAGTAGTAGAATTCTCGGTTGTTGTTTTCTTGGTAGTAGTGATCCTTTCGGTTGTTGTGTTCTTGGTAGTAGTTGTTGGTTCAGTAGTAGGTTTCTCGGTTGTTGTTTTCTTGGAAGTAGTACTTGGTTCAGTAGTGGACTTCTCGGTTGTGGTTTTCCTGGTAGTAGTTGTTGGTTCAGTGTGACTTCTCGGTTGTTGTTTTCTTGGTAGTAGTTGTTGGTTCAGTAGTAGACTTCTCGGTTGTTGTTTTCTTGGTAGTGTTGTTGGTTCAGTAGTGACTTCTCGGTTGTTGTTTTCTTGGTAGTAGTTGTTGGTTCAGAGTGACTTCTCGGTTGTTGTTTTCTTGGTAGTGTGCTTGGTTCAGTGTGCTTCCGGTTGTTGTTTTCTTGGTAGTGTTGTGGTCAGTAGTGACTTCTCGGTTGTTGTTTTCTTGGTAGTAGTGCTTGGTCAGTGGTAGATTCTCGTTTGTTGTTTTCTTGGTAGTAGTGATCCTTTCGGTTGTTGTGTTCTTGGTAGTAGTTGTTGGTTCAGTAGTGGCTTCCGGTTGTTGTTTTCTTGAAGTGTACTTGGTCAGTAGTGGACTTCCGGTTGTGGTTTTCTTGGTAGTAGTTGTTGGTTCAGTTGACTTCCGGTTGTTGTTTTCTTGGTAGTAGTTGTTGGTTCTTGCTTCCGGTTGTTGTTTTCTTGGTAGTGTTGTTGGTCATCTTCTCGGTTGTTGTTTTCTTGGTAGTAGTTGTTGGTTCCTAGGACTTCTCGGTTGTTGTTTTCTTGGTGTTTGTTGGTAAGTGACTTCCGGTTGTTGTTTTCTTTGTAGTGTGCTTGGTTCAATAGTAGACTTCTCGGTTGTTGTTTTCTTGGGTGCTGTGTTTCTTGGTAGTGTGATCCTTTCGGTTGTTGTGTTCTTGGGGTGTGGTCATTGGCTTCTCGGTTGTTTTTCTTGAAGTAGTACTTGGTCAGTAGTGGACTTCCGGTTGTGGTTTTCTTGGTAGGTTGTTGGTAGTATGCTTCCGGTTGTTGTTTTCTTGGTAGTAGTTGTTGGCATATAGACTTCTCGGTTGTTGTTTTCTTGGTAGTGTTGTTGGTTCGTAGTGACTTCTCGGTTGTTGTTTTCTTGGTAGAGTTGTTGGTTCCGTAGTAGACTTCTCGGTTGTGTTTTCTTGGTAGTGTTGTTGGCAGAGTGACTTCGGTTGTTTTTTTTGGTATGTGCTTGGTTCTGTTAAATTCTCGTTTGTTGTTTTCTTGGTAGTAGTGATCCTTTCGGTTGTTGGTTCTTGGAGTGTTGTTGGTCAGTAGTGGACTTCTCGGTTGTGGTTTTCTTGGTAGTAGTTGTTGGTTCCAGGACTTCTCGGTTGTTGTTTTCTTGGTAGTAGTTGTTGGTTCCGTAGTGCTTCTCGGTTGTTGTTTTCTTGGTAGTGTGCTTGGTTCAGTAGTAGAATTCTCGTTTGTGTTTTTTGGTAGAGTGATCCTTTCGGTTGTTGTGTTCTTGGAGGTTGTTGTTCAGGCTCGTTGTTGTTTTTGGAAGTAGTACTTGGTTCGTGTGGACTTCTCGGTTATGGTTTTCTTGGTAGTAGTTGTTGGTCAGTAGTAGATTCCGGTTGTTGTTTTCTTGGGTGTTGTTGGTCAGCTCCGGTTGTTTTTTCTTGGTGTGTGCTTGGTCAGTAGTGAATTCCGGTTGTTGTTTTCTTGGAGGTGAGCTTTCGGTTGTTGTGTTCTTGGTGTGTTGTGGTTAGTGGCTTCTCGGTTGTTGTTTTTTGGAAGGTACTTTGTCGGTGTGTTTTTGGGTGTGATCCTTTCGGTTGTGTGTCTTGGTTGTTGGTCAGGTGTTTCTCGGTTGTTTTTGAGTGTTGGTCATTTGTTTTCCTGGTTGTGGTCAGGTGACTTCCGGTTGTTGTTTTTTTAGGTTGTTGGTTCAGGACTTCCGGTGTTGTTTTCTTGGTAGGTTGTGGCACCCGGTTGTGTTTTTTGGTAGTAGTTGTTGGTTAGAGGCTTCGGTTTGTTTTCTTGGTAGTGTGCTTGGTTAGAGTAGCTTCGGTTGTTTTTTTTGGTAGGTGGGGCCGGTTGTTGTTTTCTTGGTAGTGGTGCTTGGTTCAGTGGTAGAATTCTCGTTTGTTGTTTTCTTGGTAGAGTGATCCTTTCGGTTGTTGTGTTCTTGGAGTGTTGTGGCGGGGCTTCGGTGTTGTTTTTGTCCGCTTGTGTGTTTTCTTGGTAGTAGTTGTTGGTTCAGTAGTAGACTTCTCGGTTGTTGTTTTTGGTGTTGGGCTCCGGTTGTTTTTTTGGTTGTGTGGCAGCTTCCGGTTGTTGTTTTCTTGGTAGTAGTTGTTGGTTCCTGCTCTCGGTTGTTTTTTCTTGGGTGTTGTTGGCGCTGGTTGTGTTTTTTTGTAGTAGTGCTTGGTTCAATATGACTTCTCGGTTGTTGTTTTTTGGTAGTGGCTTGGTTCAGTAGTAAATTGTTGTTGTTTTCTTGGTAGTAGTGATCCTTTCGGTTGTTGTGTTCTTGGTAGTGTTGTTGGTTCAGTAGTAGGCTTCGGTTGTTGTTTTCTTGGAAGTGTACTTGGTCAGTAGTGGACTTTCGGTTGTGGTTTTCTTGGTAGTAGTTGTTGGTTCAGTTGTAGACTTCTCGGTTGTTGTTTTCTTGGTAGTAGTTGTGTTCGTCTTCCGGTTTTGTTTTCTTGGTAGTAGTTGTTGGTCAGGTGCTTCGGTTGTTGTTTTTTGGTAGTGTTGTTGGTTCCGATGACTTCTCGGTTGTTGTTTTTTGGTAGTAGTTGTTGGTTCAGGCTTCCGGTTGTTGTTTTCTTGGGTCTTGGTTCTTATCTGGTTGTGTTTTCTTGGTAGTAGTGATCCTTTCGGTTGTTGTGTTCTTGGTAGTGTTGTTGGTCATAGGGCTTCTCGGTTGTTGTTTTTTGGTAGTAGTTGTTGGTTCAGTAGTAGACTTCTCGGTTGTTGTTTTCTTGGTAGTAGTGCTTGGTTCAGTAGTAGAATTCTCGGTTGTTGTTTTCTTGGTAGTAGTTGTTGGTTCCGTAGTAGACTTCTCGGTTGTTGTTTTCTTGGTAGTAGTTGTTGGTTCAGTAGTAGACTTCTCGGTTGTTGTTTTCTTGGTAGTAGTGCTTGGTTCAGTAGTAGAATTCTCGGTTGTTGTTTTCTTGGTAGTAGTTGTTGGTTCCGTAGTAGACTTCTCGGTTGTTGTTTTCTTGGTAGTAGTTGTTGGTTCCGTAGTAGACTTCTCGGTTGTTGTTTTCTTGGTAGTAGTTGTTGGTTCAGTAGTAGACTTCTCGGTTGTTGTTTTCTTGGTAGTAGTGCTTGGTTCAGTAGTAGAATTCTCGGTTGTTGTTTTCTTGGTAGTAGTGATCCTTTCGGTTGTTGTGTTCTTGGTAGTAGTTGTTGGTTCAGTAGTAGGATTCTCGGTTGTTGTTTTCTTGGTAGTAGTTGTTGGTTCAGTAGTAGACTTCTCGGTTGTTGTTTTCTTGGTAGTAGTTGTTGGTTCAGTAGTAGACTTCTCGGTTGTTGTTTTCTTGGTAGTAGTTGTTGGTTCCGTAGTAGACTTCTCGGTTGTTGTTTTCTTGGTAGTAGTTGTTGGTTCAGTAGGAGACTTCTCGGTTGTGGTTTTCTTGGTACTAGTTGTTGGTTCTCTAGTAGACGTCTCGGTTGTTGTTTTCTTGGTAGTAGTTGTTGGTTTAGTAGTAGACTTCTCGGTTGTTGTTTTCTTGGTAGTAGTTGTTGGTTCAGTAGTAGACTTCTCGGTTGTTGTTATCTTGGTAGTAGTTGTTGGTTCAGTAATAGAATTCTCGGTTGTTGTATTCTTGGTAGTAGTGATCCTTTCGGTTGTTGTTTTCTTGGTAGTAGTTGTTGGTTCAGTAGTAGGCTTCTCGGTTGTTGTTTTCTTGGAAGTAGTACTTGGTTCAGTAGTGGACTTCTCGGTTGTTGTTTTCTTGGTAGTAGTTGTTGGTTCAGTAGTGGACTTCTCGGTTGTTGTTTTCTTGGTAGTAGTAGTTGGTTCAGTATTGGTACTTTCTGTTGTTGTGGTTGTGGTTATGGGGGACGGATTGAGAGGGCATCCTGGATAAAATGGATCGAATGGACAGATTATGGGAATTCCATCTGAATCTGGAGGTATCTCAGTTTCCGATTGGGGATCTTCTTCCTGTGCTGCTATAACAGCTAGGAGGAGAGCCAGCAGAGCGAAAAACCTTAACATGACCTGGAAATATAAATGTTGTTGTTAAAATAAGCGCGAAAACTAGGCTCGACCTACCATGACGAGTGATCCAAAAAGAATCTGGGCTTGGGACCTTCTACTGGCCCTTAAATAGGAAACGAGCCTTAATATCACAAAGGAATGATAAGCTTGGTGCAGTTCAACTCAGGTCAGGAGTGCACTGTTTTTTTATGAACCATAAAGATTAGGTTTTAAATGTTAATGCAAATTTTATTGTACTATAAGTATTAAACTTAAGCTAGGAATTTTCGTAACTATTTATTTGATTTATTTTACCGAAAATTGATCGTGTCGATTTGAACCCAAGGAAAGAAATCCATACGAAGTATTTTTACTTAAAAAATTTCAACGGTATATTCTTAATACATAAAAACTATCAGAGAAACAATTGTAATATTTATTTTTGAATTATCCAAGAAATAAAAGACTTTGAAATTAAATTTTGACTAGTTGTGATTTATTACACATAAAGATATGGATTTACATAAAAATTGAGCCCTAGATTATTGCAGAATCTGAAGAAACCGAATCCAATCCAATCGGCCAATTTCATTTGGTACTGGGCATGGTGTGTGTGCAAGTCTCGGGTTAGTTTCTCTCTATTGCAGTGCCGAAATAAATATTGCTTAAGTCTAGGTAAGAGTACGATAAGATAAATAGAGCAGAAGGTGGGCAGGCCTAAATGCAATGCGACAACAGAACTGATAGCTAGTGGTGTCTCGATGATTGCAGAATGCCCGAACCTCAACATCCGCTCTGGTTCCAAATTGTCTTCCAGTCTGACATGACAGTTCCCAGTGCCTAGTTGTTATTGTGAGTATAATAAAGGACTGTGTTCCCTGGAAGCTGCCAGTGGGAGGCTTTCAGCTCAATAAGCTGGAGAAGAGTACGCCGTATGGATGCGGCTGATTCGCCAGCATTGAGGAAGGCATCTCGAACGAGTCCCATCAATAGCTCCAATTGTTGTGGTAACTGCCGCTCCATATCCTGACCAATGCAGGTGAGCACATAGAAAAGGCACTCAATCTGAAAGGCAGTGCAAGTATAAGTTAGTCACAAAGTGCAGGATAAATCAATACAATTCAAACCTCTGAGAGCGATCTTATCGGTGGACGCACGCAATCCTCGCAGCATTTGGACAGCAGGCTGAGCAGGACCAGCGGGGGTGGTGTGCCCTCGTGGTGGGTGCGTAGCTGGAGTTGGCGACGCTTCAGCTGGCAGAACATCTCCGTAAGGAAGGCCATGAAGGCGGTGAAACGCACTCGCGATGGAGACTTCATTCCCTGGATGGCAAACAGCAGCTGGAAAGGTAACAATCTTAGAGTTGTAGTGCTTTTAAACAGGCTCAGAAATATTTACCTTCTCGCGTTCTTGGTACCACTGACGACAGGTGTTGAGCAGAGCCTCCAGGAACGTTTCCTTCTGCTCCCTAGCGATGATGTTCAGACACAAGCGCGAAATGGGCAAAGCAAAGCGGCGACTCTCCACAGCTCGCTTGATGAATTGTGAGGTCAACTCCATGAGGCAGCGTGAGTTGAGCTTGTTAGGATCCTCCAGGGCTGTCTCGATCAATGTCTGGATCTCCGGCGTGAACTGACCGATGTCGGCCACCTCGTTTCCTAGTCCGAGTCCCAGGCCAGCCATTCCCCGGGTGAGGGCATCCGCCGACGACAGAGACTTGGAGCGTTGCAAGGCATTTCCATTCAGGTAAGGATCTATGCCATTTAAGTTGGCCTGGTACGGCTGTCCATAGTTGTTACCAAATTGGCTATTCGGCTTTTGTCCTCTGGGTTCAGGAGCAAACTTGACTCGATTTGTGGTCTAAAATGTAAAACAGTGTTTTTAAAAAGATTATTAAACAAAAAACTAATTGCCCCATTAAGTAGGCAGCAAAAAAAATCGTCCAATTTTTGGATAAAAGTGAATCGAAAAGATTTAATTTTTCAAGTTGACTTACATGCAGTATGTTGCCACTGGAGGGAGAGTTCATCAAAGGTAGTTGTCCAGCCAGTGGACTGATAGGGTGAGTCACTAGAATGGAACGGTGATGACTGGCCTTCAGACCCGGCATGCTGCCCAGAGAAAGACCCGCCTGGCGGCGATTCACGTTTCCATACTGACCCAGAACTGGAGCCATGGCCACCCCGCCGGGACCATTGGTGGGCGGGAAGATCAACGACGAACTGGAAGAATGTTGTAGACTGTAGTTTAGCTCTGCAAGGAGACGGGAAGAGGGGTAAACGATGGCATTATAAGTCTTTGCTTTACCGATTACTGAGTGCCTCGGCCGGTGACCCAGAGCTGTTCGTCATTGTAAACTCCTGGGCATTGACATTCAGCTTGTTTGCGGCACCACCGGCACCACCAATTGCACCAACACCACCGTTACCGACTGGAGCAGCCAGCTCGCCGCGTACATCTGAGACAGGGTTAGGTTTTTTTTGGGCAGGGAGGATTCGGGATACCCAAGATTATAAGTGATGATGTGAAGGTCAGGACAACATTGTGGAGGTGCGTGGAGGTGTGTGGGTGGGGAATATATATATAGGGGATGAGACGGGGATATGAAAAGAATCAAAAGAAAGATACGGTCTCAATAAGTAATCGTTGTACTGAGAAGCTTGAAGCTAAAAGAGCAGGGCACCCTAAGCTGAATTAATGCATAAATTTCAATGGTAAGATTACTACAATTTGGAATACTCTTTTCTTTAGAGAGAAGTCAGCTAGGATATTCGTTAAATTTAGTTCACAAACTTGCCAAACCTTCCTTTTCAAAATGCATCCATTAATATTTAATTTATGCGGTGAGAATTATGAATAATGATTCGACAAATCCGGTTTAAAGCCAATGAAGCTGACATTTGTTTGGTCTAATTGAGTTTAAAGTTTTTCTAATGCACTGAACACCCAGCCAAGCACCCAAGCGAAATGGAGAAAGTTACAGGAATGGCGAAATCACTCACTGGGCGGTCTGTATATATCCATGGCCGGCTTGCTTCTCATTTGTCCCGTCTGATTGTTGCCCGGAACGTTGAACGCCAGACTGCGGCGTTTGTTGATATTCTGAAATTGTATACGAAAATATGGTTACTTTTTGATATCAATATCGATATGGCTGGAGGTACAAGGTGGGCTGTTATAGGTACTGGATGGTGTGTGGTGACCATAGAACTCACCTGTTGATTTGAGGTGCGAACAAAGCTGCGTTCTCGAGAGATAACACCGGGAAAGTCAGGCGACTTGCGAATATTATTCTGTTGACTGTTTAAGTTGGCCTGCTGCGATTGTTCCACTTTTTCGGCCATTTCTAAACAGTGTTGTTTCGAGTGCTGCTTCTGCTCTTTTTAGCTCTAAAACTTAATTGAAAATTGAAAGCCTAATCTTTGGTAGACTATCCTCCGGTTGATTGTTTCGCAACTGGGATTCCGTCGAATAAACGTCTAAATATTATGCGGCTTCAGTATTTGAGTAAATTTGTACATATCACAATGGTTGATTTCCGTTTCTCTCCTCTTTTTCTTTACGTCCTTTTTGTCCTTGATTCGATATAGGGGACAAGTTCCTTTTTTTTGCAGAGTCCGATTGCTGGGTCTGGAAAGGTTTTAAGAAGAACTCGTCGTAAATAATGAAAAATTGCTAGCCCTGAGCCAAACCCATAACATGTTCACCTACTCATATAATATTATATATCAAGTAAAGATACACAAATCTGTTTATCCAAGATGAGGAAAGAGCGCGAGAGGAGCCAACTACTCGATCTCGATCTCCACGCGCAACCGTCTAACCGGCTTTATGCCCGAGCGTAGGAGTTGCATCTGGTTTTGGGGCCTCTGGCTAGAGCACTTCGTCTCCGAACATGACATCAGCCCCCCAGTAATACCCAATCTGCGGCCCACAAGGAGTACACAATGAGTCTTGGATAAAGAAACACTACAGTTGAGCTTCGAATATTGAAAATGAGAATAGGTAGTGAGGGGAAAATATGGCGTTATATTTTCGTAAGACTTTGTCACCTTTATTTCGTAACTAATTAATTAATCATGCTAAGCAAGTTCCACTGTAGAAGTGACTAGGAACACAACTATGTGAACTTGGCTTGTTAATTGCTGGCACTTTGATTCTCAGATTAGCAAACAGAGTGTTGGCACTAAGCTGGGCCTGGCCAAGTGGCCGGGTGAATCACGTCTGGATACTACTTACCTTTTAGTGCAAAAAATGTATCTTCCAAATTGTTTCGTTGTTGCGGCTGCTTGAGCTTTTGTTTATCTCTCTGTCTCTCCCAATAGAGTCAGTTAGGTATAGATAGATGTGCGTTTGTTTTCGTCGATTCGATTCGATTGTTGGTGGTGCTGCAGCTCAGTTGTTCGTATAAAGATATTTATCTACTTCGTAGATACGCTCTTTCGTGTCTCGTTTAATCATGCTTGGCATGCGCGCCAAGTCAAAACCATAAGCAATATTCCGAAAACAATTGCCAGCTTTTAATTAATATTTCAAAGCGTCGCTCCACTCCGTAATTGTCCGAATATGCAAGAGGGCCTTCCTTCTAGTTATGGATTGCTACTTTTCAGATTCAGATACTCAGACGCAGATACTCGTACAAACACACACAAACTAACACAAGAGATCACAATTGATTGTAGAGTGTCTCTTCTGGTTGTGCTCGTTGTTTTGATTCTCCTGTTGTTGTTTTATTGCTGCTGCTGCTACTGTGCGAGCGGGAAGACGGGGATGAGTCAATGAGTGGGTGGTGGCCGGCTTTACGAATTCGTTAAGTATACGCACCGTTGACAGCGCTGTCATCTATTTTTGGTTTGTTGCTTTGTGCTGCTCGTTCTCGGCTCGTTGTGATCGTCAATTGTTACAGTTCTTTGTTTTTGTTCGCGTTATTTTCGTTCGTTTGCTTTTTGTGTGATGTTTTTTAGCTTTTTGTTTGTTTTTGTTTTTGTTTTTTATGTAGATCGCTCGTTATAGTTTTCTGTTTCGGATTACTCACACGTACACATACGGGTCACTGCACACATACAAAAATAAACGTCGGGTATTATTAATTCTAATTTTTATTTATACATAATATATATAGTCTTTTTCATGTTTCGCCTGCACGCGCTGCTTTGTTTTCCCCCGGATTGTGCGCCGTATTCTTTGCCAATTGCCAAAAATTGCTCACATGTGCGCCTGACGCCGCATCTATATTTATAGTATATGACAGCCCTCCCCCAGTGATGACTATATCGCAGCTCTATAGACGTAAATGCAGTTGGCGTTCCTTCCGTTTCCGCCAGAAGAAAACAACAAAACCAGCGACCAAGGAACCAACAACCAGACTCATTTCATACAGTATTATTGGCCTTATTTATTTAGCATTTTGTAGTGGCCGCGGCCCGCGGCAATATGATTTCCGCTCGCTAAACAGTTTTGTCTATTTTTAAATAGATTTCGGCTTGCCTCAACGGCCAAAGCCAAAGCGACGAAAAGAATTCGGGGAGGAAAACTTATGTACTTATGCATGAATCACATAATGGCAAACGGATGCCGATGGCGATCCGTTTGAGTAAAATAGGAAGGGACTTGGAATAGATGGTGGATGGGATTCTGCACTGCACACTTAGAATAGATATAGATTTCAACTAGCAGCCCGATGAAGTTTTACTTTATATTTTCATAGATTCGTTGCTGTCGTCGATTCTCGATCTAACTGCGGATACACAATATGCGAGGGTATATCTATTTGTCGATGTACGTTTTATTATGTATGCATGTATGTACGCTTTAACTTAAAAATTAAATCATCGGCGCGAGCGATCAGTTGAAGACTAAAGACTGAAGAATCGCCACAATCGCACAGACGGCCGAGAGCCCCACAAAACAGTTGAGCTCTCCGGGCTCTGGCTATTCTCTCCGCCTCACAAACAAACTTGTGCCGCACATTCAGAGAACGATCGGTTGTATTTGAGGCTGAGGGTTGTCGAGCTTTTCGAGCAGAGTTAAGGTAACAGAAACAGATCACACGATCGCTTTCGCACACAAATCTTTATCCTTATAACAAAAATGTTTGAATACGTTACAATACACTTAAAAATCGGGATCTACATAGAATGGGGAAACAAAACCATTAGAGTGCCTTAGTTTATCATGGAAATGTTCGTATTAGAGGCGAATTCCTAACAGAATTTATGGCCCATCCTGGGGCGAACTCAAGTTAAATCTCACTTTCCAAACACACATTAAAAGTATAATTTAAATAGAATATCGAAGGCTAAAATTACGACAAAACGGTTTCAAATTATTTTGCTTGTGTAGGAAGTACATGACAAATTAATCCGATGCAGGTGGTGAATAAAAAACTTATAACGATAATATTGTCTACTTTGCGGGAGAGGCCATTGAATTGTTTAACGAATTGTTCAGCTGTTCCTCCTGGTCCTTGTCCAAGCCCAGGGCGGTGGTCAGCAGCTTGACTACGCAGCGCTGCTCATGCACCTCGCCCTTCTCACTGGACGTGATATCTTTCTCCAGCTTTAGCTTCTCTTCGGCAGCCATCAGGATACCCTCCTCAATGGTGCTTTCGGATATGAGTCGATAAATGGTAACCGGGCGCTGCTGTCCCATTCGATGACACCGATCCTCGGCCTGTTTGTCGTTATACGGATTGAAATCGATGTCATGAATGATGCACGTATCGGCGGCCGTGAGATTAATACCGACACCCCCCGCCTTGGTGGAGAGCAGGAATACAAAGATCTTATCGTCACCATTGAAGTCGGTGATCAGGTCTTGACGCTCCTTGACAGCAGTGGAGCCGTCCAAACGGCAGAATCCGTGCTTTCTCACACGCAGATACTCCTCTACGATGTCCAGCATCATAGTGAATTGGCTAAAAAGCAAAACTCGGTGCCCCTCCTCTCTCAGCTTAGGCAGCAACACGTCTAGGTACCGGAACTTCCCAGAATCGCAAATTAAGGGATCGGGTATCTTAACATCATACAGTTCCTGGTGCAAATTAAACAATTCGAAAATTGGAAAAAGAAACAAAATAGAGCTTCTAAAGTCACTTACATGTTTGTTACACAGTTGGAAAACCTGGAAATCCGACATGATGGCCAGGTCTTCAAATATATACTGCTCATTGGTCTTTTTGTAGGAGCTGGCCCGTGCTAGGCGTTTGGCAAACCCACGCAGATTCTCGTCGGTGAAATAATGACGCATCAATAGCGGGTGATTTGCAATGCGACGCATTTCCATCATAATCGCAATACCAGCGCGTTCACTGCTGCAGACTTCTCCCTTGTTATTTGAATAATACTCGACCAGTTCATGATAGTACTGTTTCTGTTGTTTGCTCATGGGTACTTTTTCCTGCAACAATATCAAAAAAATCAATGAGTAAACTAGCATGAGATTTTTAGCGATTTCCAGGCATACCACGAGGCTTAGCTTCTTGGGCAGGTTATTAAGGACATCTTTTTTAAGGCGTCTTAACACAAAAGGTTTCATAATGCGCTTTGCTCGCTGGATCTGTGTTTCCTGGAACTGTGACACCTCTTCCTGATCACCATCAGTTTTTCCTTTCTGTAAATAGTTTCCGTCTAAAGTTTTTGTCACCACAACAACCCTTTAATGTTTTTTATACCTTTGCAAAAAGCGTTTTAATGTCGTCAATGCTTTTGGCAAAAAATTTCGGCATCACAAAGCATAGTAAGGAAATCAGCTCCAGTAGGTTGTTTTGTAGAGGTGTGCCAGTAAGCAGAATCCGACTCCTGGCATTAATGGTGATAAGGTTTGCGTACCGCTGGGTTGTCATATTCTTTAGCATGTGCGCCTCATCGAATATGACATAGTCCAGCCTACAAACACGGAACATTTTTCGCTCCTCAGGCGTAGAGCCAACGATATGATAGCTAATTATTAAAAACGTCAATTTATTTTATTATAAAATTGTTAAATAGATTAATTTACTCACGTGGTTAACAAGACATCGAATCCAGTAAAACCGTCCTTAGCATAGCGGCCTCGCATTCTCCGCCTTTCTTCTTGGGAGCCATGGTATTTTTCCACTACTAGTTTTGGACACCATCGGGTAATTTCCGCCTCCCAGTTGTCCAACGTGGACGAGGGTACCACAATTAAATGCGCTGCCTGACTCAGACCGTTCTCTTTCAGGTAGGCAAGAAACGCGATTACTTGAATAGTTTTTCCCAGACCCATTTCATCCGCCAAAATGCCGTTCATCTCCTGTTTGTGCATTACAGTGAGCCAGTTTAGGCCAATAATTTGGTAGTCAGCCAGATGCAACCTGAATTTAGAGGTCCTATTTTAGCATTCAGCTTTTATGGTAGTCCTGGTCAAAGCTTACCCGCTGCTCAGAAGTTTTGGCTGCTCCACAATACCCGCGCCATTGGAAATTGCCTTCTCCAAACGCGATA
The DNA here is from genome assembly GCA_035047325.1 of Drosophila vallismaia. NCBI lineage: Eukaryota > Metazoa > Arthropoda > Insecta > Diptera > Drosophilidae > Drosophila > Drosophila vallismaia. The sequence goes on along the minus strand of JAWNPU010000090.1, from coordinate 8,542,262 downwards.
CCATGTTGTTGCACTTGCTTAAAATAGCAGCCACTGTGTTTTGCTTATTAATAAGGTCCTGAGCGTAGTTCAACAAGTCAGCAGAGATCTTGTTGCTCTCCAACTTCCGACGTAGCCCAGCCCAATCTTCAAACGGACGCAATTCCATTATGGCCGCTGCTTTCTTTTCGGACAGCGTTTTAACCGACTGCAATTCCATTATGGTGGCTTCGTTCATAAACTGGAACACCTTTTTGCGTTGTCCCGTCATCTTTGTAGCCATTTCCGTATCGCTGTCGTCACTGTCGTACACCTGATCCTTGGACTGCTTGACATCATCATCATCCGAGTTGTCGCCGTCCGAGTAGGCGCCGTGGGAAGTCCCACTCGTGCCATTGGAACTGTGCTTCAGCTTAGATTTGACCAGTGGACCGTTCTGACCCTGAATCCTGGGCTTGCAGTGTTCCCTCAAGTATCGCACCGATGCGGCCACGTCCCAATTTGTGCGGGAAAGGGACTCCTGAATAGCCTGAATATAAGCAATAAATAAAACTTAAATGTATCTTAATTTTTAGTTTAACTTAAAGATCTAAACAAATTGTTTTTAAAACCTTAAAAATTATTTAAAATTTATTTAAAAAAAAAAAAATATTTAACTTTTTGTTGTTATTCTAATACTACTTATAAGAAATAAACAATTGTCTATAGAATTATGATTAAGTTAAACGGCTGATGCAACCCCTGTTTTCGACGCTCCTGGCACGACAGCTGTTTCTCAGTGCCGGGCCCGAACCTAATCGCCATGTTTCGCACAGAGACGCGGGAACGGGAACGGGACGCGTGCTTCCCCGCCTTCACCTTCCGCTCTATTAATCGGGCGAGTTTTGGACCGCATCGATTGTGGGGAACCTACCATTGTGTCGTACTGCGGTGAAATCTTTGCTGCTGCCATGTAGCGCTCCTCCTTCTCCTTTACCGTTAGCTCCAGCTTGGTCTTTTTGGGAGTCTGGCAATCAGCACTGTCGCTGTCACTATCCGCCATCACCTGGATTCGTTTCTTGCCGGGCACACGCTCTGAAATGGGTGCAAGAGCGTCACCAGAGTCTTCATATACCACGGAATTTCAGCACCACAATTACCTGTTTTCGCAGCACTAGCGCTGACGGCTGCGCTCTTGTTGATGCGAAATTGTCGCAGGTCACTGATGCTTGACTTGGCTAGCGAAGACGTGGGTGCGGAGACGGATGCTGTGCGGTCCGACATCCTGGCAATTTGTTTATCTTAATTCACAATATTCTGTTTGCAAGAATCTTAGGGGCCGCCGTGATATAGAGTTGGAACAGTAAACGATGTTGCCAGATGCTCGGAGTCAACAATCAACTAACCACCCAGCCCTGGCTCTGGTTTTGATACTAAAAAATCCCAGCAAAACTTTCCATTCCGTTTGCAACCCTTGTCTTTTTTCGCTTGGTATTGGAGGTTAAATAAAAGAACTTTTAGTGGGAAAAACGCTTGCCAAATTTGTAGCGAACTCTGAATTGATCAAATATGGCAGGCGGCAACACCCCGCGTGTGATCCAGGTGACCAATATTGCGCCGCAGGCCACCAAGGACCAGATGCAGACACTGTTCGGCAACATCGGAAAAATCGAGGAGATCCGTCTGTACCCCACCATACGGGATGTCTCCTGTCCGGTGCAGTCTCGCATCTGCTACGTCAAGTATACGGATACAAGCAGCGTGCCGGTGGCCCAGCACCTAACGAATACTGTTTTTATCGACCGAGCGCTGATTGTCATCCCTGTGCTAGCCATACCTGAGGAGTACCGGGCTCTGGAGATGCTCAAAAACGGCACCATAGTACCAGGACTCCAAAAGCCGGACTCAAAGCTGCCTCCGGAAGTAATCAACCGCATCGAAGGACAACTACCCCAGCAAGTGATTAAGACCTACGACCCGAAACTGGTTGAGTTCAACCTGCCGGAGTACCCGGCACTGCCCTCCTTCTACGACGCCCGGAAGATCGAGGAAATTCGGCGCACCATTATCGTGTGCGACGTGAAGAATGAGTGGCGTCTCGATGATTTGATGGAATGCTTCCAGCGCGCCGGAGAGGTGAAGTACGCCAGATGGGCCGAGAAGGACAACAAGACGTACTGCATGATAGAGTTCTGCGAGCAAACCAGCATTATCCACGCCTTACGTATGCAGGGACAGGAGTTCAAGGGCGGCCACCTGAACATCTACCACTCCACGTACTCGATTACTAAGCCGGAGGCCAAGTCGAACGAGGCGGCGCAAGCAGAGATTGAGGAGGCGATGACCATTGTTAAGGAAGCTCAGAGTATGATTTCGGCAGCCATCGACCCTGTGATTGGCATGCTGGCCAAGGACAAGCGACGTAGATCGAGATCCCGTTCTCGTTCCCGGGAACGCCGCACAAGTCGCTCCCGTTCGCACCGTTCTACCTCGAGGCGGAGGTCAAGGCGATCCGGTTCCAGGGAGCGTCGCAGCTTGTCTCGATCTCGACGCTCTCGCTCTCGGGGCAAGCACTCATCCAGATCGCGCAGCAAGCGCTCCAGATCCCGTCACCGCCGCAGTACTTCCCGCTCGCGACGGTCGCGCTCCCGCGGCGGCAAACACTCGCGGTCCTCCAGGTCGCGCGGAAAACGTTCCAGGTCCCGCCATCGCCGCAGCACATCGCGTTCCCGTCGCTCTCGTTCCCACGGGGCTTTAGGCGGAGGCGGAGGCAGTGGCAGTGGCAAGAGGTCGAGGTCCCGGGAGCGCAGCAAAAAGTCACACCGCAATGAGAAGCACGGCTCGCGCTCACCCCGGTCCAGGAGCAAGCGGGGTTCTCTCTCTCCGCCGCCAGTCATTGGCAGCATGAAGTCACGCTCCAGCCGCAGCAAGGATCCTGTTGCCATCTCCTCCAAGCTATCCTCATCATCTCGACGACGCGAACGGTCCCGCACGCCGGAAACGCGAAAACTGAAATCCATTACCGAGGACATGGAAGCCAAAAACTCACGCTCCAGTGCCGATTCCAAGTCGCGCAAGTCGGTCAGCATCGAGAAGTCGGACAACATGGATATTTCGAACTCCCCCTAGATATAAATAAACGGCACACTATCTTTTAATAAATACAGCGAACCTTTCTCCATTTAAAATCGATACCAATGTCACCATTAGTTCTGTATTCCATTGCAACTCCGCCCCTAGTAACCAAGCATAAAGTCTAATTAAAAAATCAGCATTTATGCTTTCAGTAATCTTAAAATTTAATTGGTGGAACATTGTTGGGTGGCTGCCTAAGGATTTTCTTTTCAATGTGTTGTGAAACTTAAAATTGGTTTGCTTTGTGAAGTAAATATTTCAAAACTTTATGAAATAACTTCAGTATGATTAATTAGTTAAGAAATCAGATGAAAATCGTCTCCAGGCATCAGAAAACTATATTTATTTGAATAGGAAACGTCTTTGTATCTAAAACCTTTAAAAAATATAAATTACTAAGAGACTTGTCGACACTTTGGAAACCCAACCAAGTTTGTTTTCGAGTGGCTGTGGGTAATCTAATTTAATTATTTACCATTAGAATGCTTTTTCGTTCAGTGTATCGACCAGCTGAATATTGTTTGTGGGCTTGTCCGCGGAAAGCTTTGGTCATCAACCCCACCCGGCGACGGGGAATGTAGGTGGGTGCTGAGAACCGGCAGGGTAAAAGCTTTGAAGCTTTGTCCACAATATGTCGACGCTGCGAGCATTCGCAACCACAAAACAAAAGTTACTGCAGTGAGACGGTCGCGTTTTTCCTCATAGTTAGACCTCATACTTATATTTTTTTATTTAAGAGTGAAGCTTAAAAACAAAATGTCTGCAGCAACTAAAGGTAATTTTGGTTAACCCTTCGACCATCCAAGGATGCTGCATGGCAAAGAGATGTCTAGATACTCTCCTTTACTGGGTTTGAACTTTGGACTTGGTCTTTAATCTGATGCTTCGCCCCCTCTACATAGCCGGGTGCACTTTGGACTTGTTGAATCGAAAACAACAAAAACCGCTTTCGTTTTTAGTTATCATTCTTGGGAACACTCGTAATACCTATATGTTCTATATTTGAATGCTTGTTTGTTCTATTAAAGGTATCTATATTGTGGCTGCCAAGCGCACGGCCTTTGGAACTTTCGGTGGCGCCCTGAAGGGCATCAACCAGACACAGCTCCAGACGACAGCTGCCAAGGCTGCCCTGGATGCTGCCGGGCTCAAAGGAGAGCAGGTGGACACCGTCATTGTGGGCAATGTGATAGCGGTAAGTTATTGTTCCAAGCAAGGTACATCCTGATAAGTGAAAGCGGGTTATCAGTTCAGTTTCCTTAATCAGTTTTTTGATATCAAACTTAATTTCGTTTTCTAGTCTTCCTCCACGGATGGCATCTACGTTCCCCGTCATGTGGGACTTAACTGTGGTGTGCCCATCGAGAAACCTGCCTTAGGCATCAATCGTTTGTGTGGCTCTGGCTTCCAGTCAATCGTCAATGGTGCCCAGGACATTCTGGTGGGTGGTGCCAAGGTGGCACTCACCGGTGGCGTGGAAAATATGTCCCAAAGTCCCTTCATTGTCCGCAATACTCGTTTTGGAACCACTTTGGGCGCGAATTACAACCTTGAGGATGCTCTCTGGGCCGGTCTCACTGATACCTACTGCAAGCTTCCCATGGCTCTGACTGCCGAAAACCTAGCCGAACAGTACAAGATTACCAGGGAGCGTGTCGATGAGTTCGCATTGCTGTCACAGAAGAACTGGGAAAAGGGTCAGAAGGAGGGCGCTTTCAATGCTGAGATCACTCCCATCAAACTGAAGGTCAAAGGCAAGGAAGTCGACTTTGTGGTGGATGAGCACCCGCGCCCCAAGACTACCATCGAGGGTCTTGCCAAGCTGCCTTCGCTCTTTAAGAAGAACGGAATCGTGACGGCTGGAACCGCTTCCGGAATCTGTGATGGAGCTTCAGCTGTGATCGTAGCTTCTGAGGAGGCCTTAAAGGAATATAACATCAAGCCTCTTGCCCGCCTTGTTGCTTTCTCCTTCGTTGGTGTAAAGCCCGAAATCATGGGCATTGGCCCTGTACCTGCCATTCAAAACGTGTTGAAGGTTGCCGGAAAGAAGCTGGAAGATATTGACCTAATTGAGGTAACTTATTTTCAATTTTATTTATCTCATTCGTAACATCGTTATATCTTTGGCAGATCAACGAAGCCTTTGCTGCCCAAACCTTGGCCTGTGCCGATGCCCTGAAACTGGATCCCTCCAAGCTCAACGTGAACGGCGGTGCCATTGCCTTAGGCCATCCTCTTGGAGCCAGTGGTTCTCGCATCACTGGTCACCTGGTGCACGAATTACAGTAAGGGATTTGTCGCCTAATTTAATAGATCCCTTTGTTAATTTATTTGTTTTATTTCTCAGGCGCAAGAAGCTGAAGTACGGCATTGGATCCGCTTGCATCGGTGGTGGCCAAGGCATCGCCCTGCTGCTGGAGGCTGTCTAAGCAGACTGTGTCCCTTTCAAACACTCCAATGCATTTATAAATACCCTAGTTTCGAAAATTCCCCCCCTGTTTCAGCCCAATAATAACAATAAACGATTATTTTAATTTTACAATTTATTAAATCATTTGAAAATGGAAGTGGATCAGCTTTCTACAAGAAAGACAACAAATCTGTGTAAACACCATAAAATTTATATGTTCGCATTTGCTAGTACTGTCGGTCCTAGTGGGCTGGAGGATGAAAAACGGACCAGCCGCCACAAAGGATCGACCGATGAACGGAATTCTCAACCGTTGTCCAAGGGAATCTCTTAAAGGGCCTTAAATTACGAGTACATGAACATGGGGTGACGTGAAGTTTAGTTCGTTTGGGCACTGGTGGAGAAGAGCGCCAGGGCGCCGCTGGCGAGGCCAACGGAGAAAATGTAGTTGACGAATGGCGTAGAGTTCTTCAGCAGGAAGAAGCTGATGAAGATGATCACGGCCAGATAAATAGCGTTGTTGTAGAAGATAGCGAAGGTGGTGGCCTCATAGTCGGCAACCTCGTTCTTCTTCCACAGGATGCGTTCGTCCTTCTCTTTGCGGGTAACCTTCTTGTCGTCACCCAGCTGACGGTTCACCTCTCGGGTGACGGCTTCCTCCCTGCGTCCGGCAATCTTGTGCTTCAGCTGGAACTTGATGTTCTTGTAGGCTGTGGCCATGAGGTAGGTGCTAGCGGCGGTCACCAACACAAATAGGATGGAGCTGGGCCACAAGTCCATGTTGTGAATACGCCAGAAGAGCCCTATATGTAAACACTATCATTCAGAAATCCTCGAAAAAACCATCAACGTGGCTATTTACTCACAGATTGGAACCGCCGAGACGATAAAGGCATTGCCGTAAAATAGAGCCGATGACTTGGTGCTCACATTCCGGCTAAAATCCTGGAGCAGCAGCTCCTCCTCCTTGGTGAAGCCAGAGGACTGCACTTTCTGTTGCTTTCCAGAGCCCATTTTCAGTTAGTTTTTCACAGAGAAAGTTACCACAACGCACAGAAGAGTCGAAGGCTGGAGTGAAGTGTACACGAATGCAGAACGGTCACGTCTGTCAGTGACGTGTAAACGTCAGCGAAGCTGTCAAAGTACGGCAGCGCTACTATCGATTGTCTTTTGCCATCGATGGTTCCCGCGATATTATTATATTTAAATTTAAATTGAGTTTTTAAAAAACTCAACCCATTTGATTAAGAGCTTTTCATTTAATTTCGATTTAAAATATTTGTATACATAGATACCTTGTATACATTACAACGACAAGAAAGAAATATATTCCGAATAAGAAATAACAAAATGCTAAGAGTAATATTATAACACATGCCTTTGCAATAAAGAAAACTCTTAAAAGATTTATACTTTAAATAATGGGCTGTATTTTTAATTATTTTTAACAATGTCTCTTAAATTGATTGCCTGCTTCATAGTCACCCTCTTCCTACGCTCATGTTTATCGATAACAGCGCAACAGGTTCTGTGGACTCGGTTGTTAAGATTTACTTTAAAAATAATTAAGAGGTAAATAAGAAATACTGTTTATTTATTCATTGCCTTGTCGGCGTTCTCAAGAATTAAATTAAAGTTGGATTAAATTTTTGAGATTTAAACTTAACAATTAAAGTATATACCGGCATCTGTCCAAAGGTCACTTATAGATGTTTACATCTTGCTTTATCATAGGTGATTATGTTACGGTCCAAAGTTTTACTGCTGTTGGCCCGCGGAGCCCCAACCAGGATGATGTCCACTGCCACAAAGCTTACTACAGTGGCGGTGAACGACAAAACTGGAATTGCCACCCTCACAATGAACCGGCCGCCTGTAAATGGTCTTAATTTGGAACTGCTGCAGGATCTAAAGACCTCCATAGACGAAATCGAAAGCAACAAGAGCAGGGGACTCATTTTGACTTCGGTAAATGAAATTGAAATCCTTTATTATCGTGCACGTTTTAATTTATAAATTTTAGTCCAACGCGACAATATTTTCTGCTGGCTTAGATATTCTGGAGATGTACAAGCCGGACAAGGATAGGATTCGGGCTTTTTGGTCACAACTGCAGGAAACTTGGTTAGCGCTTTATGGCAGCAGTGTACCAACAGCAGCAGCAATTAATGTAGGTCCTCAAGGGAACAAGATAAATCTTTTTCTTTTATTTAAACGCATATACATTATTGTGTTTCAGGGCCATTCACCTGCAGGTGGCTGCTTGTTGGCCACATCCTGTGAATACCGGGTCATGTTACCCCAATTCACCATTGGACTGAATGAAACTCAGCTGGGAATTGTGGCGCCCAAGTGGTTCATGTCCTCTTTTCTTAGTGTGCTGCCGCAAAAGGACGCGGAGCGAGCCCTCAACCAGGGCCGTATGTTCACCACAGACGAAGCTTTAAAAGTTGGTCTGATTGATGAGACTGCTAACAGCAAGGAGGAAGCTATAACCAAGTGCGAGGCCTTTATTGGAACTTTTGCTAAAGTCAATCCTTTGGCTCGGTCTCTGACCAAGCAGCAATTTCGGGCAGCCGATCTCCAGCAATTAGAGAATGAACGCCAAGACGATCTGGAAAAGTTTTTGTTCTTTATCAATCAGCCAGCTGTTCAAAAGGGATTGGGTATTTATATTGAGGGTCTTAAAAAGAAGTCCAAGAAGCAATAATCCAACAATTGTATAATTAATAAAGAATAAAGCTACTTTTTTAAAACTACTTTTCACAAATTCATACAAATTTGAAACCTTCAATATTTCTTCAAACCAGGGATGGTGTACATATAATGATTATTTAAATATATTCGATAACTAACTGACAAAGTACCTGATACCTGATAACACTGAATTACTTTCACAAGGAGGATCGGTGGAAAGTAACAGAACCTGTAGATAAAAAAAAGGTAAGAAGCAAGTTATATTTTTTAAAATATTCTTAATAATAAAATACTGCATAGATAGATAATTGATCTGTCCATTTATAAAAAAAATAATCATCTTAAAAGATAAACATACTCTGCAGCCGCAGCCGGTACAAAGTTCAAACTTTTGATGTTCATAAAAAAAATGTTGCATTTAAATCTTCTGAGACTTGGGGTCCGCCAATGTCATCGCAGACTTCTTTCCACAAAGCTAACTACAGTGAAAGTCAACGAGAGTACGGGAGTGGCTATCCTTACCTTGTGCCGGCCTCCAGTTAATAGCCAAAATGTGCAACTTCTGCGGGATCTCAAATCCTCTATCGATGAAATCGAGAGTAATAAAAGCAGAGGTCTCATCATAACTTCCGTAAGTTGGTGCTTTTAAGGAGTTGTATTTATTTATAATTAGTTAATTACTTGCAGGCTAATTCCAATGTGTTCTCAGCTGGCCTGGACATCTTGGAGATGTACGATGCGGACAAGGACCAACTGCGTACCATATGGGCTGAGCTGCAGAATGTCTGGATCGCCCTTTACGGAAGCAGTTTACCCACAGCAGCAGCCATAAATGTAACATTTAAGGATATCAATTTTACAATTATTGCTATATATGTATCATCTTTTAGGGTCATGCACCTGCTGGGGGTTGCCTTTTAGCTACCGCCTGCGAGTACCGTGCTATGCTTCCCAAATGTGTAATCGGACTCAATGAAACCCAACTTGGAATAATTGCTCCGAAATGGTTAATGTCTGGCTACGTGAACATTCTCCCAAAGCGGGTAGCAGAGCGGGCTCTTACCCAAGGTCGTCTTTTTACCACGGAGGAGGCTCTGAAAGAGGGTTTAATCGATGAAATCGCAAACTCCAAGGAAGAGGCTTTGGAAAAGTGCCTGGCCTTCATAGGCAGCTTCACCAGGGTTAACCCTCTGGCCCGTAGCTTGACCAAGCTGCAGTACCGGGCTGCCAATATCAAAGAGTTTGAAAAGATTCGCGAAAAGGACTTGGACGACTTTGTGTCTTTGGCTTCCCGACCAGAAGTTAAGAAGATTATGGGAGATTATTTGGAAAATTTGAAGAAGAAAAGCAAAAAGTAATTGTGCTTAAATGAAGTTTATAGTTTTTTGAATTTCTATAATACATATATACAAACGATCTATTCGATAACCGTGTATATTATGCCTTGAAAAATAGTAATCAGCTGATCAGCTGAGTGCCGGGGCCTGAGTATTTTGTTTTTCTTTGGTTTGCAACTTGACTTTCTATATGATAAACAGGTTAATTTGTTTAAATTAATGCCTACCGCTCAGTGCGTGATTGCTGCTCCAAATTACAAGTCGTCAAAATGTTGCGTAACAGGGTAATAGATACTGCAGGAAGGATTACACCGATCTTTCAAAGGCAAGCCCTGCGTCCGTTTGCCAGTGCGAAGGAATCAAAGCTGACCACTGTGGAAGTGGATGATAAGAGTGGAATCGCAACCCTTTCGATGAACTTTCCACCCGTAAATACACTGACAATGGAGTTGATGCACGATATGATCGATTCCATTAACGAGATAGAGTGCAATAAGAGTCGCGGCCTCATTCTGACAGCGGTGGGTTTAGGAAATGAAAACGATCTAATAAACATTGTCTATAAACATTTTTCAGAGCAATGATAGAGTTTTCTCCGCTGGCCTTGATCTCAAGGAGCTGCTACAGCCGGAAAAAAAACGACTGGAGGAGTTTTGGACCATGTTCCAAGACCTCTGGCTAGCCTTGCACCTTTGTGGACTTCCCACAGCGGCGGCTGTTAATGTAAGTTCGTGAATTTAGAGAAACCAAGTTCTAAAATTCCACCCATTTATTTTCAGGGACATGCCCCGGCAGCAGGCTGTATTTTGGCCACAGCCTGTGAGTACCGCACCATGCTCCCGAATCTTTTTATTGGAATTCATGCTACACGCTTTAGCTTTGTGGTTTCCAAATGGATGATGCTTTCATATCAGAGCGTACTTCCACGTCGAGTAGTCGAGAGGGCCTTGAATCAAGGCAAGCTCTTCCCTACTCAAGAAGCTCTGAAATTGGGCCTGGTCGACGAGGTGGCTTGCGATAAGCAGGATGCACTGGACCAATGCGCGAACTTCATAGGCACATTCGACAAAGCGAATCCTGTTGCCAGGGCGCTTACCAAACGCATGTGTCGTGATCCGGATGTGCGGGATCTTCTTAACGACCGGGCGGGTGATTTGCGGGTATGCGTGGACTATGTCCTCTCGCCATTATTCCAGGAGGGACTTTGCGCCCACCTCGAGGGATTGAAAAAAAAGAAATAAGGTGGTCTTTTGAAGTTGGGTGATCAGAATGCATTTATTACTTATATCTGTACTTATTAAACATGTTATTCCGCGGGCAATTCTTGGTCGAACTCTAGCAAAACATTAGCCAGTGCCTCTGTCATCATTTCCATAAAGGAATTGATCTCCAATATTTTGGCCCTATGGCGATCCACTTCTTTGCTAGAAAATTAAAGCGTTATTTATATTTATATTATATCCCAAGAGTTCAATTACTACTTACGTGTTGAGCTTCCGGATCATATCGTCTATAAACTCTATGCTTCGTTTAACCATGCGATCCTCTCGCTCGTCCACTCGCATGGTGTGCGCAGTCATCATTCCCTCCACCAACTGAAGTACAGCCTCTCGATCATCTATACAGTTTTTCAGCTTTTCGGGTATGGAGTCTATATCGTTAGTTGACATCTTTACCGAGAGGAACTGTGTCGCAATCTCGGTCATGTTGTCGGCGAAGTGATTACAGACATCACGGAGTTGCCGAAAAAATACCTGGGCTTGCTCCACAAAGCTAGTCATGAGCTGGGAAATCGTACGATTAAAATTAAGGGTGGATTCCTTCCGACAAAAGAACAGAAAAGTTAGATAAAACCTTCGGATGTCAAGGAATGGAGTCTTGGCAACAAACCTCAATCGCTTCATGCATATGCAACTCCTGGGCCATCAGACTTTGCCACATCTGGTTCAGAGCATCCTCGAATTCTTCGTTGAGAGTATCCAATTGAACTTGGATCTCATCCAAATCTTCATCGCGTTGGTCTAAATCCCGCAGCTTCGATCGCATTGCTTCAAAAGTTTTCTCTTTGTACTGGAGAAACTCCTCAATTTGAGTTTGACCCTGCAACTGGAGTTCCTGCTGTCCTTCGTACAGATTGGCATTGAAGTCTCGGATTTCCTCGTCACGTTCCCCAAAGCGAGCCAACCCCAGACGGTAGATTTCCTGGGTCATTTCATACACATCCTTGGCGTACTCTTCGCTCAGCTCCTGTGCCAGCGTTCCTATCAGCATCAGGATTTGTCCATTGTTGTCATCGCGCCAAAAGGATTCGTATAACTGCTGGCCATCCAGATGCTCGACGAAGCTGGAGGCAAGCCGCTTTGCCTCGGATCGCTCCCGTGACTCCGTTTCCAAAGCTTGGATTTCGCGTTCCTGTCTGTCCTCGATTTCACGTAGCTCCCGGCTGTGGGAGGTTTCCACGCTTTTAAAAAGTGACTAAGGATATTTTAAGGTGACGCCACTTACTAAAAACGTTTCTGCGCTTCCTCCCGGGCCTCTGTTTTAATAAAAACGTATTCGTAGTAGTTCAACTGAGGAAGGATGGCAGTTACATACGAAGACATTGGGAAGTTTGGCATCCTGGTTATTGGATTACCCTCCAGGTTGAGCACCTTCAAACTGCTTATAAAACGCAAACGTTCGATCTGTTTATAGGTATTATTATATATATGTGTTTAGTTAATATATAAGTTACGTTAAAGTAATGGTTTATTACCCCTTCCACTGTGTCGATGAGATTGTTGCCAATGCTAAGGATCACGAGTTTATTCAGGGTGTTGAGGTTTTCAATTTTCTGAATTCGATTGCTGAACAAGGACAGCTTCTCCAGGTGGACCAGGGTCTCAAGGTTCTCTATCCGAGTGATGTAGTTGAAGCTTAGATTTAGCTCCTTGAGAGCGGTTAGCATGTCGATATGCTCAATGACCTCGATTTTATTGCAGTTTAGACAGAGGGTTGTTAGATTTGGCATCATCCAGAGATGGTCGATGCGAAGAATATCTAAGTGGTGGAGCATCCTTTTTTAAAAAAATAATATGCGAGTATAGAAGACATACTTTTAAACTCAAGTCGCATGGTCTGTATTCGTTCGTAAATTACTGGTTCCAATTGATGAAGTCGTCTGGTTTCACCCTTCTGACCATCCTCGAGGTAAGCCGTTTCAATCATTTTCCGATCAATGATGCCCGGCTCTGGGCAGTTGATCTCTTTGAGAAAGTCCTTCGCCGGCTCCCCATCCTCCTCCAATTCCAACTCCTCGGCTCCCGCCTCACTCTCAGCTGGCTGACTGCTGACCGGCTCGTCCATTTGGCTTGGCTCTCACAGGACATTTGTGGTGAGACCATAAGACCATGAGTCCAAGAAAGTGGACTCAACGGAACGTTGCCATGGACACCCAAACGAAAGGGCCCTGCCTAGTTACCGTCGTGGCGTTGTCGTTCCACCCCTGAAATGGACTTCGAGAGCAGGTTCACCTGCCGGAGACACATGAAGCCGGTGCACCAGCTTCGGGCACTAGTTCGGTTCTCTCGCATGTTTGGAGGAGGGTGGTCGGTCTAGTTAGTTCTGCGGTTGCTTGGCTCGTCGCGTTGTTGTGGATATCGGGTCTGGCAGTTGTTAGTTTTTGGTTATCAAATAAACTCCTGTCCGCGAAGGATATCCGTCCCGCCTGGGGAGTCATCAGTAATCTCACTTAATTCCGACAAACACATTAAATTATAAGATCCAGGATTCAAATGCTATTCGGATTAAGGTACGGCGCTATTGATAGTGCGCTCGTGCATCCTCTGGTGCTCGAAAATGGAGAAAGTCCGAAAGGAGTTTGTGTGAAAACCCACGTTCTTAATCGATAAAGTGACCCCCAACATTTGAGTTTGTTTATTTGTTTGTACATGGTGCGAAAAGTCGCGTATCGGATATAATATATAGTGGCATATAGTAATCGGGTAATCGGGTGCTGGATGTGCGTGCCCAGAGTTTAAGTGAGTCAAATGTGACCGGTTCAAGGCTGTGACGCAGGATTCAGAGCCAACATGGCTCCTTTTGTCCTAAAAGACCCTTCCCCTCCCTAAAAATTTGAACCAAAACAATCATATACACAGTCAGGACTTTATAGTAAAGGTGGAAATGGTTCGCATAGAATGAATAAATTATCGCCTACAAGCTAGGTTCGCCGAGTGACCACAAACCAATTACGACACACGAAAAAATCGAACAAGGCGAATATCCTTAGAACTTTTACAAATCTGAAACCCTCTTATGAATATTCGACACTCCATTAAATGTGCCAAGTTAATAGGAGCCATCGGTTTCATTTAAAAAAAAATGTCAAAGATGTATCACAAAATTTCATTACTTGTAGATTAAATATTTTCGGAGTCATTTTTATTGAATGGTTTTAAGGGATATTATTTTAAAACATAAGGTATACCAGTGGAATATTGTAGTATCCTTTATAACTACCCCTTGTCCGAGGGTTGAAATTGTTAGGTAATAATTAAATAGCAAGTTTTATTCAATTCATTCTCCTATTTTATGTCATGTTTCATGGTAGGACTCGTGATAGTAAATATTTAGTCGTTTCTTTCTATCCGAAAAGATAACTTTCCAGTCGTAGCGTTTACTAATGTAATTAATAGTATTTATTATACTATATTTCTTATTATATATTTTAAATAATTTATTACCCATGGCACAAATATTATCTGTGCTATATGAATTAGAATCGACTAAGTCTGTGGAAGGGGAAAGGAGCCTGTTAAACATTTCTAATTCAAATTGTAACCAAGATCTTTTATAACCAACTAATGATGGAATCTAATTTACAATATATTCATAAATTATATTTGATATTTATATTGATATTAGCTGTGATATATTGAACACCGAATATAAAAAATGTCTACATATTAAGCAAACTAAATCACAAATTTCAAAAGAAGTACATACTAGCTAATAGATGTCAATCATAAATCATGTCTAAAGGTGTTATTACTTTTCCCTGACTTCTAGTTAGTTGTGACCCTGATGGGAAATTCGTTTTTAGGTTGAATAAATTTGGTCAAGTTCTTAGACGACTGCCCCTTGATCGATATATTGATTTTAATTGAAGGTACTTATTTGGATGGTACCCAAAATGAAGACACGAATGCCAAAGTGGGATTGGATTCGATTTGATTCAAAGTTTAATGCCTCGTCATTAAATTAAACAGTGATTCATTTGACGTTTGCACACGTGGAAGGGCCTGAATTATTAAAGGTCCTTTAATGAGCCATTTGAGGGTCGTCTTAACTCAGTTTTGTTTTGGCATTTCCTCCTGCAGTTGCATCCGGAGAATGTGCGAAGAGCTACCACCGTCCGCCTAAGCATGAACCGCTACATCACACTGACCCAGCTAGGAGATGGTACCTATGGCACTGTGGTCCTGGGGCAGCGCAAGGACACCGGCGAAAAGGTGGCCATTAAGCGCATGAAACGCAAGTATTACTCCTGGGAGGAAGCCATGAATCTTCGGGAGGTCAAGGTGAGTTTGAGGATTAAACCAGTAATTAATATTTATTTTGTATTCACTGTTGAAATCCTTTTTTTAGTCTCTGAAGAAACTATCGCATCCAAACATTGTCAAGCTAAAGGAGGTAATCCGGGAGAATGACACTCTGTACTTTGTGTTTGAGTACATGAAGGAGAACCTCTACCAAATGATCAAAGATAGGGACACCCATCTGCCGGAACCTGAGCTCAAGAGTATATTGTTTCAGGTAATTATTTGACAAGGTACTTTTATTCCAACAGAGAGCAAATATTTTTTCCATTTATAGGTTCTGACTGGCCTAGCTTTTATGCATCGTCATGGCTTCTTCCACCGCGATCTAAAGCCTGAGAATCTACTCTGCTCCGGTCCAGATCTAATAAAGATTGCCGACTTCGGCCTGGCCAGAGAGGTTCGATCCAGGCCACCGTTCACGGACTACGTCTCGACTCGATGGTACCGGGCACCTGAAGTGCTCCTTCATTCCACCAACTACGGCAGCACCATCGACCTTTGGGCCATGGGCTGTATCATGGCCGAACTCTACACTTTCCGGCCACTTTTTCCGGGCAGCAGTGAAGTGGACCAGCTCTTTAAAATTTGCTCCGTACTGGGCACGCCAGAAAAGGTGAGTTCCAATGTCATCTTTGAATTGAAATAATATACTATTATTGCTTTCCGGTTTAGAGCGATTGGCCGGATGGGTACCGCTTGGCGTCCATGATCCACTTCCGGTATCCGGACTGCATCAAAGTGCCACTGAGCAGCGTCGTTAGCCGCTGCAGCCAAAATGGACTGGACCTGCTGGAGGACATGTTGGCCTACGATCCAGAGAAGCGGCCAACGGCACAGCAGAGCCTTAAGTATCCCTATTTTCACGCCCTCAAACGAATCTCGCCTACCGCCGCCACCAAGGCGAGTGTGCGGCTTAGCTCCAAGTACCCAGCGGCGATTGGTGCCCACCACCACCAGCCACAGAAAAACGTCTCGAACAACGTGCTTCCGGTGCAGGAGAAGCTTCAGGCGGTCACCGAGTTGCTCCACCAAACCAACAACAATAACGTTAACAATAACAATAGCAACTTAAATCTCGGCAAAGGCAATAATCTGAACAATGGCAAGGCGTCTGTGAAGAACCTGGGAGTGCCAAGGAAATACCAACCTAAGCTTAGCTTCCTGGCCAGCCACGAGTTGGCTGATTCCTCAAGTTTGGGTGGAACCATGTCGGATGGTGTTGCGGTGCAGCCGCAAATCCAGAATGGCAGCGAGTCCATCAACGACATCTACCTGAACCGAAACATATCGCAGCTTTTCGGGCTGCCGGCGGGGTCCCAGCAGCAACACCACCCACAGCCAGTGCACCACCCAAATGTCTCTTTTAGCACCACCTCATCGCGCAATGCCGGCGCTATCTACGTAAATGGTAGCCACCTCGGATACGACGCGGCCAATATGAATGCCAAGAACAATGCCAAACTTGTTATGGGTGTCCCCAACGGTGGCTATTACGTGCCGGTGGCCAGGTCATCGGTTCTGGCCCCCGAGGCCAAAGTATACAACGTGTTCTCCAAAGTCAGTGCCAGTCAGGCTCCAGCGAGCATCCTTGTCCGTCAGCCACCCATTCAGATACAACTTCAGCCGGAAAACGGAGCACAGCCGTTGAGACTCTCGGGGAGATCGCGTGTCGCCTCACAGGAAGTCAATCAGCCATCTATAAAGTCCGATGATTTGGATCTCATATTGGGGTAAGTCTCAGGGAGAAGGAATTAGATTGATTCGATCAACAACTTCTTTTGATGAAGATGAAATTGATTCGATCAAACTAATTAAACTAATTAGTTTAAAAAATTGTGTTTTATTCGAAATATTCGGATAATGGTATATGCACAAGCAATTAAATTAAATGCCTATGGAATTTTTTCTGAGTGTGCACTCCTGGCACCCTCGTGTTACTGTTTGAACCTCACTAAAGTGCATCTGTAGATTCCCTCACCATTGTCTCTCCGTCTCCCAACCCACAGTTCCAAACTGAAGACCTCCGCCAAACGTCAGCGCAATGCCAAGGCCAATATACTCCTGGAGGATCTGTTCGGACAGCTTTCCATGGACTCGGACAGCGACGGAAAGTATCCGCACACAGTGCCACTAACGCAGCAGGCTAAAAGCGGCCAGACGTCGACTGGTGGTCCCCGGGAGCGAGATCGAAAACGTGACCGGGAGCGGGATCTATTTGGAGACAGTTTCCTGGTCAGGCCAGGACTGCGGAAAAAGGCCACCCAGAGCAGCCTGGAAGTGAACAACGGCAGCCATGCGGACTCGCTGTAAGTGGATGTGAACGGTGGGACATCTACCTTGGCCTGCATGCCCTGTACCTTTACCTTTGGCTTATTTGCATCCTTGCGCTCATGCTAATCATCCTCAATCATGCTCATTTTGGCTATCTGTCGTTTCTATCTCTACATTGTACTGTCTCTTTCTATTCGTATCTTCCTCTCTTTCTGTGTCTGTATATCCTGTCTTTATCATCGTCTTGTGTGTTTTCGTTTGCTTGTCATTGAACATTGAACACTTTGTGTGGGTGCCCAAGTGATAACTCCTCCTCGTCCTCCCCCTCAAATGATGAAGAATGTCGCTTTTGGCCCATAAGGTAAAAAACAACATTCGCCAATTTGCTGTAAATACGTAGATTTTAGTAGTTTTAGAGACTCTCCACTTTTCTCTCACTGTATCATATCATCATCGTAAAGCGGAAAGTTCTAAGGACTTTTCCTCCTCTTTTATCATGCACTTTTTGTTTGCCTGTCTCTGAGTTCACGAGTTTTTGTAGACTATTGGAATTTTAATTTAATGATTAGTTGGTTGAAATGTTTTTTTAATTTTTACAAGAAACATTAGCTCAGAGAGTTGATATTAGAGTTTAATCATTTCTTTCTTGATTATAATATCAAAATCATTAAAAAAACAAACATGCCTGGTCCCTCTAAGCCTTTTAAATATTCCAATATTCCTCCCAAAAACATTTTCAGAGCTCAAATCGCACCAAAGGAGAAGGCCGCAGCCGCGGCGCCATCCAGTTTTCCGTGGGATGAGACCAACAAGACGGAGGACGAGAAACTTACGGCTTGGATGGTGGCCGAGAATGGTAACGTGGTTTTGGGTAGTCAACAGAAAGCGTAGATGTCAAGAGCACTCGTCCACCCCCAAGTAGTTTCACCAAAAACTCCAATTGGTCAATTACTTCACAATTTAAATCAAAACAAATTGAAATATAAAAGCATCTGTAGAAGAAACGGGGGCAGAAGACTCAATTCCTTTTCCCATTATCCCATCCCCAGGATCGCTGTTGGAGAATAAGTTCTAAGGAGATGGACTCGCTAATTGCCGTTGTACCTGAAACACGAAACGAGGAGAGTGACGAGAATGTGCCTGTGTTGTCCTGCGTGTTTTTGAACTGAATCAGAACCTTTACCGAACCTAAAATCAATCCATAAAACCATCTTTTCGGCATATAGAGTTAGTGTAGTTTCTATATAATGTTATTGCTGTGATACGACTAAGCTAAACTAATGTGTAAAGTAAGTTGTACATTAAGTTACGGTACGATAATATAATCCGAGTGAGTTTTGAATCGATTGCGATAGCTGGAATCGGGTTTCATTTCCCTCTATTCGGGAGTGCGACTGGCACTTGGAGTGGAGTGGGTTGCATAATGTATAAGATTTCAGCAGCATAACTTGGCCACTGCGACAATGGGCCAAGCATTGACTTATAAAAGAGCCCTGGGACCAGATCTTAGTCATCAGTAGACTGTCTTCCAGTGCTCCAATCACACCTCCAGCTGTTAGCCATGAGTGTCTTGGTAAGTTTAAAATGAGCTTGGGGGTGATCCACCTGCAATCTTTTGGTTCAGTATTCCAGCATCGTATTCTGCCTGCTCCTGAGCGCTTATCTGGGAGTGCATGCTGGGATCATTACGAGTCATCCCGATGAACTTATCGTTAGTCCGGCCCAGTACGAGTTCCACTACTCCGTCCACGATGGCCACACCGGCGATGTTAAGGATCAGTTTGAGCACCGACGGGGCGAATATGTCACTGGTCGGTACTCCCTGATCGAACCCGATGGCCATCGTCGCATTGTCGACTACACTGCAGATCCTTTACTGGGATTCAATGCTCAGGTTCGTCGGGAGCCTATTACCCTTTAAGATCACAAAAGGACTCTGCAAAGAACCCTCTCAGCTGACATGACTCACAAATTGGATATCTTAAAGTTAAGCAAAAATACACTATGTGTTTCGTAAATAAATTGAGAGGCTGTTAGATAAAAAATATATGGCTCATCCTTTCGTGAACCCGTTGATGGCACCGCGTACTGTGTCCTGAATCCTGGAGAAAGCTGAAACCAGTTGATGTCCAGAATTTTGAATCATTTCGCAATGGCCTGGAAATTAATTAAAAATCGACTAGAGACTACGTATTTTACTCCAATGGCGAGACTTTACCTTGGACACTTTTTATTGAAATACATAAAATATATTTTTGAGTATATCAATCATAATTTGTCTAATACTTGGCAGATTGGTAAATGTTTTACCTTGAAAACTAAGGAAAAGGACGTAAAAAGGACATTCGGACTAGTACTCGATGTTTAATCGATTTTATTTGGATTAAGTTTAGGGAAATAGCCATAACTTGAGTAATACACCTCCAATCGTCGCATTTTATACCTTTTTCATCTTATATCTTCGAGTACTATCATAATATTTGATATTTATGGAAACGTTTTCCTAAAAACCTAAGCTATAGTGCTAGAAAGAATGGTTTGGGTTCATATGTGGTATATGGAAAAGATTTTACTAAGTTTACGATTTGAATAAATACTTACATTTGCCAAAGATTGAACGAGATTGAAGTCCCAATTCAATAATGGTATTCCGATGCGAAATCGGATGCGAAATGGCAAAAATATTCCTTGAAAACTAAGGAAAAGGACGTAAAAACGACATTCGGACTAGTACTCGATGTTTAATCGATTTTATTTGGATTAAGTTTAGGGAAATAGCCATAACTTGAGTAATACACCTCCAATCGTCGCATTTTATACCTTTTTCATCTTATATATTCGAGTACTATCATAATATTTGATATTTATGGAAACGTTTCCCTAAAAACCTAAGCTATAGTGCTAGAAAGAATGGTTTGGGTTCATATGTGGTATTTGGAAAAGATTTTACTAAGTTTACGCTTTGATTAAATACCTTTATTTGACAAGGATTGAACGGAAATGAAGTTCCAATTCAATAATGGTATTCCGATGCGAAATCGGATGCGAAATGGCAAAAATATTTCTTGAAAACTAAGGAAAAGGACGTAAAAAGGACATTTGGACTAGTACTCGATATTTAATCCATTTTATTTAGATAAATTTCATCGAAAAGTCCATAACTTGGCTAATTTTTGTCAGATTTGCAAATGTTATGCCTTCTCGATCTTAGATCTTCGAGTTCTATCAATTTCTATCAAAATCTGGCAACCTAAAATCTGACCCGATTTTCGCAAATTTTGAAAGGGGTACCATCATGATTTTTTTAAAAAATCAGCAAATATTTTTTTGTTCGCGTTATGCAATCTTTTGATGCACATTTGAGAGGAATGAAGTTCTGATTCATAAATAGTACTCCGTTTCGAAACCGGATGCGAAATGGCCAAATTATTTCATAAAAACCTCATAAAAAGGACAAATAAGAATATTCGAACTTTGATGAGATGTTTAATCGATTTTATTTGGATTAAGTTTAGGGAAATAGCCATAACTTGAGTAATACACCTCCAATCGTCGCATTTTATACGTTTTTCATCTTATATCTTCGAGTACTATCATATTATTTGATATTTATGGAAACATTTCCCTAAAATCCTAAGCTATAGTGTTAGAAAGAATGGTTTGGGTTCATATGTGGTATTTGGAAAAGATTTTACTAAGTTTACGCTTTGATTAAATACTTATATTTGACAAGGATTGAACGAAAATTAAGTCCCAATTCAATAATGGTATTCCGATGCGAAATCGGATGCGAAAAGGCAAAAATATTCCTTGAAAACTAAGGAAAAGGACGTAAAAAGGACTTTCGGACTAGTACTCGATGTTTAATCGATTTTATTTAGATAACTTTCATGGAAAAGTCCATAACTTGGCTAATTTTTGTCAGATTTGCAAATGTTATGCCTTCTCGATCTTAGATCTTCGAGTTCTATCAATTTCTATCAAAATCTGGCAACCTAAAATCTGACCCGATTTTCGCAAATTTTGAAAGGGGTACCATCATGATTTTTTAAAAAATCAGCAAATATTTTTTTGTTCGCGTTATGCAATCTTTTGATGCACATTTGAGAGGAATGAAGTTCTGATTCATAAATAGTACTCCGTTTCGAAACCGGATGCGAAATGGCCAAATTATTTCATAAAAACCTCATAAAAAGGACAAATAAGGATATTCGAACTTTGATGAGATGTTTAATCGATTTTATTTGGATAAATTTTAGGGAAATAGCCATTACTTGGGCAATACACCTCCAATCGTCGCATATTATACGTTTTTGATCTTATATCTTCGAGTACTATCATAATATTTGATATTTATGGAAACGGTTCCCTAAAAACCTAAGCTATAGTGCTAGAAAGAATGGTTTGGGTTCATATGTGGTATATGGAAAAGATTTTACTAAGTTTACGATTTGAATAAATACTTACATTTGCTAAAGATTGAACGAGATTGAAGTCCCAATTCAATAATGGTATTCCGATGCGAAATCGGATGCGAAATGGCAAAAATATTCCTTGAAAAGTAAGGAAAAGGACGTAATAACGACATTCGGACTAGTACTCGATGTTTAATCGATTTTATTTGGATTAAGTTTAGGGAAATAGCCATAACTTGAGTAATACACCTCCAATCGTCGCATTTTATACCTTTTTCATCTTATATATTCGAGTACTATCATAATATTTGATATTTATGGAAACGTTTCCCTAAAAACCTAAGCTATAGTGCTAAAAAGAATGGTTTGGGTTCATATGTGGTATTTGGAAAAGATTTTACTAAGTTTACGCTTTGATTAAATACTTATATTTGACAAGGATTGAACGAAAATGAAGTCCCAATTCAATAATGGTATTCCGATGCGAAATCGGATGCGAAAAGGCAAAAATATTCCTTGAAAACTAAGGAAAAGGACGTAAAAAGGACATTCGGACTAGTACTCGATGTTTAATCGATTTTATTTGGATAAATTTTAGGGAAATAGCCATTACTTGGGCAATACACCTCCAATCGTCGCATATTATACGTTTTTGATCTTATATCTTCGAGTACTATCATATTATTTGATATTTATGGAAACATTTCCCTAAAAACCTAAGCTATAGTGCTAGAAAGAACGGTTTGGGTTCATATGTGGTATTTGGAAAAGATTTTACTAAGTTTACGCTTTGATTAAATACTTATATTTGACAAGGATTGAACGAAAATGAAGTCCCAATTCAATAATGGTATTCCGATGCGGAATCGGTTGCGAAAAGGCAAAAATATTCCTTGAAAACTAAGGAAAAGGACGTAAAAAGGACATTCGGACTAGTACTCGATGTTTAATCGATTTTATTTGGATTAAGTTAAGGGAAATAGCCATAACTTGAGTAATACACCTCCAATCGTCGCATTTTATACCTTTTTTATCTTATATATTCGAGTACTATCATAATATTTGATATTTATGGAAACGTTTCCCTAAAAACCTAAGCTATAGTGCTAGAAAGAATGGTTTGGGTTCATATGTGGTATTTGGAAAAGATTTTACTAAGTTTACGCTTTGATTAAATACTTATATTTGACAAGGATTGAACGGAAATGAAGTTCCAATTCAATAATGGTATTCCGATGCGAAATCGGATGCGAAATGGCAAAAATATTTCTTGAAAACTAAGGAAAAGGACGTAAAAAGGACATTCGGACTAGTACTCGATGTTTAATCCATTTTATTTAAATAAATTTCATCGAAAAGTCCATAACTTGGCTAATTTTTGTCAGATTTGCAAATGTTATGCCTTCTCGATCTTAGATCTTCGAGTTCTATCAATTTCTATCAAAATCTGGCAACCTAAAATCTGACCCGATTTTCGCAAATTTTGAAAGGGGTACCATCATGATTTTTTGAAAAATCAGCAAATATTTTTTTGTTCGCGTTATGCAATCTTTTGATGCACATTTGAGAGGAATGAAGTTCTGATTCATAAATAGTACTCCGTTTCGAAACCGGATGCGAAATGGCCAAATTATTTCAAAAAAACCTCATAAAAAGGACAAATAAGGATATTCGAACTTTGATGAGATGTTTAATCGATTTTATTTGGATAAATTTTAGGCAAATAGCCATTACTTGGGCAATACACCTCCAATCGTCGCATATTATACGTTTTTGATCTTATATCTTCGAGTACTATCATAATATTTGATATTTATGGAAACGTTTCCCTAAAAACCTAAGCTATAGTGCTAGAAAGAATGGTTTGGGTTCATATGTGGTATATGGAAAAGATTTTACTAAGTTTACGCTTTGATTAAATACTTACATTTGCCAAAGATTGAACGAGATTGAAGTCCCAATTCAATAATGGTATTCCGATGCGAAATCGGATGCGAAATGGCAAAAATATTCCTTGAAAACTAAGGAAAAGGACGTAAAAACGTCATTCGGACTAGTACTCGATGTTTAATCGATTTTATTTGGATTAAGTTTAGGGAAATAGCCATAACTTGAGTAATACACCTCCAATCGTCGCATTTTATACCTTTTTCATCTTATATATTCGAGTACTATCATAATATTTGATATTTATGGAAACGTTTCCCTAAAAACCTAAGCTATAGTGCTAGAAAGAATGGTTTGGGTTCATATGTGGTATATGGAAAAGATTTTACTAAGTTTACGATTTGAATAAATACTTAAATTTGCCCAAGATTGAACGAGATTGAAGTCCCAATTCAATAATGGTATTCCGATGCGAAATCGGATGCGAAAAGGCAAAAATATTCCTTGAAAACTAAGGAAAAGGACGTAAAAAGGACTTTCGGACTAGTACTCGATGTTTAATCGATTTTATTTAGATAACTTTCATAGAAAAGTCCATAACTTGGCTAATTTTTGTCAGATTTGCAAATGTTATGCCTTCTCGATCTTAGATCTTCGAGTTCTATCAATTTCTATCAAAATCTGGCAACCTAAAATCTGACCCGATTTTCGCAAATTTTGAAAGGGGTACCATCATGATTTTTTGAAAAATCAGCAAATATTTTTTTGTTCGCGTTATGCAATCTTTTGATGCACATTTGAGAGGAATGAAGTTCTGATTCATAAATAGTACTCCGTTTCGAAACCGGATGCGAAATGGCCAAATTATTTCATAAAAACCTCATAAAAAGGACAAATAAGGATATTCGAACTTTGATGAGATGTTTAATCGATTTTATTTGGATAAATTTTAGGGAAATAGCCATTACTTGGGCAATACACCTCCAATCGTCGCATATTATACGTTTTTGATCTTATATCTTCGAGTACTATCATAATATTTGATATTTATGGAAACGTTTCCCTAAAAACCTAAGCTATAGTGCTAGAAAGAATGGTTTGGGTTCATATGTGGTATATGGAAAAGATTTTACAAAGTTTACGATTTGAATAAATACTTACATTTGCTAAAGATTGAACGAGATTGAAGTCCCAATTCAATAATGGTATTCCGATGCGAAATCGGATGCGAAATGGCAAAAATATTCCTTGAAAACTAAGGAAAAGGACGTAAAAACGACATTCGGACTAGTACTCGATGTTTAATCGATTTTATTGTGATTAAGTTTAGGGAAATAGCCATAACTTGAGTAATACACCTCCAATCGTCGCATTTTATACCTTTTTCATCTTATATATTCGAGTACTATCATAATATTTGATATTTATGGAAACGTTTCCCTAAAAACCTAAGCTATAGTGCTAGAAAGAATGGTTTGGGTTCGTATGTGGTATTTGGAAAAGATTTTACTAAGTTTACGCTTTGATTAAATACTTATATTTGACAAGGATTGAACGAAAATGAAGTCCCAATTCAATAATGGTATTCCGATGCGAAATCGGATGCGAAAAGGCAAAAATATTCCTTGAAAACTAAGGAAAATGACGTAAAAAGGACATTCGGACTAGTACTCGATGTTTAATCGATTTTATTTGGATTAAGTTTAGGGAAATAGCCATTACTTGGGCAATACACCTCCAATCGTCGCATATTATACGTTTTTGATCTTATATCTTCGAGTACCATCATATTATTTGATATTTATGGAAACATTTCCCTAAAAACCTAAGCTATAGTGCTAGAAAGAACGGTTTGGGTTCATATGTGGTATTTGGAAAAGATTTTACTAAGTTTACGCTTTGATTAAATACTTATATTTGACAAGGATTGAACGAAAATGAAGTCCCAATTCAATAATGGTATTCCGATGCGGAATCGGATGCGAAAAGGCAAAAATATTCCTTGAAAACTAAGGAAAAGGACGTAAAAAGGACATTCGGACTAGTACTCGATGTTTAATCGATTTTATTTGGATTAAGTTAAGGGAAATAGCCATAACTTGAGTAATACACCTCCAATCGTCGCATTTTATACCTTTTTTATCTTATATATTCGAGTACTATCATAATATATGATATTTATGGAAACGTTTCCCTAAAAACCTAAGCTATAGTGCTAGAAAGAATGGTTTGGGTTCATATGTGGTATTTGGAAAAGATTTTACTAAGTTTACGCTTTGATTAAATACTTATATTTGACAAGGATTGAACGGAAATGAAGTTCCAATTCAATAATGGTATTCCGATGCGAAATCGGATGCGAAATGGCAAAAATATTTCTTGAAAACTAAGGAAAAGGACGTAAAAAGGACTTTCGGACTAGTACTCGATGTTTAATCGATTTTATTTAGATAACTTTCATGGAAAAGTCCATAACTTGGCTAATTTTTGTCAGATTTGCAAATGTTATGCCTTCTCGATTTTAGATCTTCGAGTTCTATCAATTTCTATCAAAATCATGCAACCTAAAATCTGACCCGATTTTCGCAAATTTTGAAAGGGGTACCATCATGATTTTTTGAAAAATCAGCAAATATTTTTTTGTTCGCGTTATGCAATCTTTTGATGCACATTTGAGAGGAATGAAGTTCTGATTCATAAATAGTACTCCGTTTCGAAACCGGATGCGAAATGGCCAAATTATTTCATAAAAACCTCATAAAAAGGACAAATAAGGATATTCGAACTTTGATGAGATGTTTAATCGATTTTATTTGGATAAATTTTAGGGAAATAGCCATTACTTGGGCAATACACCTCCAATCGTCGCATATTATACGTTTTTGATCTTATATCTTCGAGTACTATCATATTATTTGATATTTATGGAAACGTTTCCTTAAAAAACTAAGCTATAGTGCTAGAAAAAATGGTTTGGGTTCATATGTGGTATTTGGAAAAGATTTTACTAAGTTTACGCTTTGATTAAATACTTATATTTGACAAGGATTGAACGAAAATGAAGTCCCAATTCAATAATGGTATTCCGATGCGGAATCGGATGCGAAAAGGCAAAAATATTCCTTGAAAACTAAGGAAAAGGACGTAAAAAGGACATTCGGACTAGTACTCGATGTTTAATCGATTTTATTTGGATTAAGTTAAGGGAAATAGCCATAACTTGAGTAATACACCTCCAATCGTCGCATTTTATACCTTTTTTATCTTATATATTCGAGTACTATCATAATATATGATATTTATGGAAACGTTTCCCTAAAAACCTAAGCTATAGTGCTAGAAAGAATGGTTTGGGTTCATATGTGGTATTTGGAAAAGATTTTACTAAGTTTACGCTTTGATTAAATACTTATATTTGACAAGGATTGAACGGAAATGAAGTTCCAATTCAATAATGGTATTCCGATGCGAAATCGGATGCGAAATGGCAAAAATATTTCTTGAAAACTAAGGAAAAGGACGTAAAAAGGACTTTCGGACTAGTACTCGATGTTTAATCGATTTTATTTAGATAACTTTCATGGAAAAGTCCATAACTTGGCTAATTTTTGTCAGATTTGCAAATGTTATGCCTTCTCGATTTTAGATCTTCGAGTTCTATCAATTTCTATCAAAATCATGCAACCTAAAATCTGACCCGATTTTCGCAAATTTTGAAAGGGGTACCATCATGATTTTTTGAAAAATCAGCAAATATTTTTTTGTTCGCGTTATGCAATCTTTTGATGCACATTTGAGAGGAATGAAGTTCTGATTCATAAATAGTACTCCGTTTCGAAACCGGATGCGAAATGGCCAAATTATTTCATAAAAACCTCATAAAAAGGACAAATAAGGATATTCGAACTTTGATGAGATGTTTAATCGATTTTATTTGGATAAATTTTAGGGAAATAGCCATTACTTGGGCAATACACCTCCAATCGTCGCATATTATACGTTTTTGATCTTATATCTTCGAGTACTATCATATTATTTGATATTTATGGAAACGTTTCCCTAAAAAACTAAGCTATAGTGCTAGAAAGAATGGTTTGGGTTCATATGTGGTATTTGGAAAAGATTTTACTAAGTTTACGCTTTGATTAAATACTTATATTTGACAAGGATTGAACGAAAATGAAGTCCCAATTCAATAATGGTATTCCGATGCGGAATCGGATGCGAAAAGGCAAAAATATTCCTTGAAAACTAAGGAAAAGGACGTAAAAAGGACATTCGGACTAGTACTCGATGTTTAATCGATTTTATTTGGATAAATTTTAGGGAAATAGCCATTACTTGGGCAATACACCTCCAATCGTCGCATATTATACGTTTTTGATCTTATATCTTCGAGTATTATCATATTATTTGATATTTATGGAAACATTTCCCTAAAAACAAAAGCTATAGTGCTAGAAAGAACGGTTTGGGTTCATATGTGGTATTTGGAAAAGATTTTACTAAGTTTACGCTTTGATTAAATACTTATATTTGACAAGGATTGAACGAAAATGAAGTCCCAATTCAATAATGGTATTCCGATGCGGAATCGGATGCGAAAAGGCAAAAATATTCCTTGCAAAATAAAAGGAAAAGGACGTAAAAAGGACATTCGGACTAGTACTCGATGTTTAATCGATTTTATTTGGATTAAGTTAAGGGAAATAGCCATAACTTGAGTAATACACCTCCAATCGTCGCATTTTATACCTTTTTCATCTTATATATTCGAGTACTATCATAATATTTGATATTTATGGAAACGTTTCCCTAAAAACCTAAGCTATAGTGCTAGAAAGAATGGTTTGGGTTCATATGTGGTATTTGGAAAAGATTTTACTAAGTTTACGCTTTGATTAAATACTTATATTTGACAAGGATTGAACGGAAATGAAGTTCCAATTCAATAATGGTATTCCGATGCGAAATCGGATGCGAAATGGCAAAAATATTTCTTGAAAACTAAGGAAAAGGACGTAAAAAGGACATTCGGACTAGTACTCGATGTTTAATCCATTTTATTTAAATAAATTTTATCGAAAAGTCCATAACTTGGCTAATTTTTGTCAGATTTGCAAATGTTATGCCTTCTCGATCTTAGATCTTCGAGTTCTATCAATTTCTATCAAAATCTGGCAACCTAAAATCTGACCCGATTTTCGCAAATTTTGAAAGGGGTACCATCATGATTTTTTGAAAAATCAGCAAATATTTTTTTGTTCGCGTTATGCAATCTTTTGATGCACATTTGAGAGGAATGAAGTTCTGATTCATAAATAGTACTCCGTTTCGAAACCGGATGCGAAATGGCCAAATTATTTCATAAAAACCTCATAAAAAGGACAAATAAGGATATTCGAACTTTGATGAGATGTATAATCGATTTTATTTGGATAAATTTTAGGGAAATAGCCATTACTTGGGCAATACACCTCCAATCGTCGCATATTATACGTTTTTGATTTTATATCTTCGAGTACTATCATATTATTTGATATTTATGGAAACGTTTCCCTAAAAACCTAAGCTATAGTGCTAGAAAGAATGGTTTGGGTTCATATGTGGTATTTGGAAAAGATTTTACTAAGTTTACGCTTTGATTAAATACTTATATTTGACAAGGATTAAACGAAAATGAAGTCCCAATTCAATAATGGTATTCCGATGCGGAATCGGATGCGAAAAGGCAAAAATATTCCTTGAAAACTAAGGAAAAGGACGTAAAAAGGACATTCGGACTAGTACTTGATGTTTAATCGATTTTATTTGGATTAAGTTAAGGGAAATACCCATAACTTGAGTAATACACCTCCAATCGTCGCATTTTATACCTTTTTTATCTTATATATTCGAGTACTATCATAATATATGATATTTATGGAAACGTTTCCCTAAAAACCTAAGCTATAGTGCTAGAAAGAATGGTTTGGGTTCATATGTGGTATTTGGAAAAGATTTTACTAAGTTTACGCTTTGATTAAATACTTATACTTGACAAGGATTGAACGGAAATGAAGTTCCAATTCAATAATGGTATTCCGATGCGAAATCGGATGCGAAATGGCAAAAATATTCCTTGCAAAATAAAAGGAAAAGGACGTAAAAAGGACATTCGGACTAGTACTCGATGTTTAATCGATTTTATTTGGATTAAGTTAAGGGAAATAGCCATAACTTGAGTAATACACCTCCAATCGTCGCATTTTATACCTTTTTCATCTTATATATTCGAGTACTATCATAATATTTGATATTTATGGAAACGTTTCCCTAAAAACCTAAGCTATAGTGCTAGAAAGAATGGTTTGGGTTCATATGTGGTATTTGGAAAAGATTTTACTAAGTTTACGCTTTGATTAAATACTTATATTTGACAAGGATTGAACGGAAATGAAGTTCCAATTCAATAATGGTATTCCGATGCGAAATCGGATGCGAAATGGCAAAAATATTTTTTGAAAACTAAGGAAAAGGACGTAAAAAGGACATTCGGACTAGTACTCGATGTTTAATCCATTTTATTTAAATAAATTTTATCGAAAAGTCCATAACTTGGCTAATTTTTGTCAGATTTGCAAATGTTATGCCTTCTCGATCTTAGATCTTCGAGTTCTATCAATTTCTATCAAAATCTGGCAACCTAAAATCTGACCCGATTTTCTCAAATTTTGAAAGGGGTACCATCATGATTTTTTGAAAAATCAGCAAATATTTTTTTGTTCGCGTTATGCAATCTTTTGATGCACATTTGAGAGGAATGAAGTTCTGATTCATAAATAGTACTCCGTTTCGAAACCGGATGCGAAATGGCCAAATTATTTCATAAAAACCTCATAAAAAGGACAAATAAGGATATTCGAACTTTGATGAGATGTTTAATCGATTTTATTTGGATAAATTTTAGGGAAATAGCCATTACTTGGGCAATACACCTCCAATCGTCGCATATTATACGTTTTTGATCTTATATCTTCGAGTACTATCATAATATTTGATATTTATGGAAACGTTTCCCTAAAAACCTAAGCTATAGTGCTAGAAAGAATGGTTTGGGTTCATATGTGGTATATGGAAAAGATTTTACTAAGTTTACGCTTTGATTAAATACTTATATTTGACAAGGATTGAACGAAAATTAAGTCCCAATTCAATAATGGTATTCCGATGCGAAATCGGATGCGAAAAGGCAAAAATATTCCTTGAAAACTAAGGAAAAGGACGTAAAAAGGACATTCGGACTAGTACTCGATGTTTAATCGATTTTATTTAGATAACTTTCATGGAAAAGTCCATAACTTGGCTAATTTTTGTCAGATTTGCAAATGTTATGCCTTCTCGATCTTAGATCTTCGAGTTCTATCAATTTCTATCAAAATCCTGCAACCTAAAATCTGACCCGATTTTCGCAAATTTTGAAAGGGGTACCATCATGATTTTTTGAAAAATCAGCAAATATTTTTTTGTTCGCGTTATGCAATCTTTTGATGCACATTTGAGAGGAATGAAGTTCTGATTCATAAATAGTACTCCGTTTCGAAACCGGATGCGAAATGGCAAAATTATTTCATAAAAACCTCATAGAAAGGACAAATAAGGATATTCGAACTTTGATGAGATGTTTAATCGATTTTATTTGGATAAATTTTAGGGAAATAGCCATTACTTGGGCAATACACCTCCAATCGTCGCATATTATACGTTTTTGATCTTATATCTTCGAGTACCATCATATTATTTGATATTTATGGAAACATTTCCCTAAAAACCTAAGCTATAGTGCTAGAAAGAATGGTTTGGGTTCATATGTGGTATTTGGAAAAGATTTTACAAAGTTTACGCTTTGATTAAATACTTATATTTGACAAGGATTGAACGAAAATGAAGTCCCAATTCAATAATGGTATTCCGATGCGGAATCGGATGCGAAAAGGCAAAAATATTCCTTGAAAACTAAGGAAAAGGACGTAAAAAGGACATTCGGACTAGTACTCGATGTTTAATCGATTTTATTTGGATAAATTTTAGGGAAATAGCCATTACTTGGGCAATACACCTCCAATCGTCGCATATTATACGTTTTTGATCTTATATCTTCGAGTACTATCATATTATTTGATATTTATGGAAACGTTTCCCTAAAAACCTAAGCTATAGTGCTAGAAAGAATGGTTTGGGTTCATATGTGGTATTTGGAAAAGATTTTACTAAGTTTACGCTTTGATTAAATACTTATATTTGACAAGGATTGAACGGGAATGAAGTCCCAATTCAATAATGGTATTCCGATGCGAAATCGGATGCGAAATGGCAAAAATATTCCTTGAAAACTAAGGAAAAGGACGTAAACAGGACATTCGGACTAGTACTCGATGTTTAATCGATTTTATTTGGATTAAGTTAAGGGAAATAGCCATAACTTGAGTAATACACCTCCAATCGTCGCATTTTATACCTTTTTCATCTTATATATTCGAGTACTATCATAATATTTGATATTTATGGAAACGTTTCCCTAAAAACCTAAGCTATAGTGCTAGAAAGAATGGTTTGGGTTTATATGTGGTATTTGGAAAAGATTTTAGTAAGTTTACGCTTTGATTAAATACTTATATTTGACAAGGATTGAACGGAAATGAAGTTCCAATTCAATAATGGTATTCCGATGCGAAATCGGATGCGAAATGGCAAAAATATTTCTTGAAAACTAAGGAAAAGGACGTAAAAAGGACATTCGGACTAGTACTCGATGTTTAATCCATTTTATTTAGATAAATTTCATCGAAAAGTCCATAACTTGGCTAATTTTTGTCAGATTTGCAAATGTTATGCCTTCTCGATCTTAGATCTTCGAGTTCTATCAATTTCTATCAAAATCTGGCAACATAAAATCTGACCCGATTTTCGCAAATTTTGAAAGGGGTACCATCATGATTTTTTGAAAAATCAGCAAATATTTTTTTGTTCGCGTTATGCAATCTTTTGATGCACATTTGAGAGGAATGAAGTTCTGATTCATAAATAGTACTCCGTTTCGAAACCGGATGCGAAATGGCCAAATTATTTCAAAAAAACCTCATAAAAAGGACAAATAAGGATATTCGAACTTTGATGAGATGTTTAATCGATTTTATTTGGATAAATTTTAGGCAAATAGCCATTACTTGGGCAATACACCTCCAATCGTCGCATATTATACGTTTTTGATCTTATATCTTCGAGTACTATCATAATATTTGATATTTATGGAAACGTTTCCCTAAAAACCTAAGCTATAGTGCTAGAAAGAATGGTTTGGGTTCATATGTGGTATATGGAAAAGATTTTACTAAGTTTACGCTTTGATTAAATACTTATATTTGACAAGGATTGAACGAAAATGAAGTCCCAATTCAATAATGGTATTCCGATGCGAAATCGGATGCGAAAAGGCAAAAATATTCCTTGAAAACTAAGGAAAAGGACGTAAAAAGGACATTCGGACTAGTACTCGATGTTTAATCGATTTTATTTAGATAACTTTCATGGAAAAGTCCATAACTTGGCTAATTTTTGTCAGATTTGCAAATGTTATGCCTTCTCGATCTTAGATCTTCGAGTTCTATCAATTTCTATCAAAATCCTGCAACCTAAAATCTGACCCGATTTTCGCAAATTTTGAAAGGGGTACCATCATGATTTTTTGAAAAATCAGCAAATATTTTTTTGTTCGCGTTATGCAATCTTTTGATGCACATTTGAGAGGAATGAAGTTCTGATTCATAAATAGTACTCCGTTTCGAAACCGGATGCGAAATGGCCAAATTATTTCATAAAAACCTCATAAAAAGGACAAATAAGGATATTCGAACTTTGATGAGATGTTTAATCGATTTTATTTGGATAAATTTTAGGGAAATAGCCATAACTTGAGTAATACACCTCCAATAGTCGCATTTTATACGTTTTTCATCTTATATCTTCGAGTACTATCATATTATTTGCTATTTATGGAAACATTTCCCTAAAAACCTAAGCTATAGTGTTAGAAAGAATGGTTTGGGTTCATATGTGGTATTTGGAAAAGATTTTACTAAGTTTACGCTTTGATTAAATACTTATATTTGACAAGGATTGAACGAAAATGAAGTCCCAATTCAATAATGGTATTCCGATGCGAAATCGGATGCGAAAAGGCAAAAATATTCCTTGAAAACTAAGGAAAAGGACGTAAAAAGGACTTTCGGACTAGTACTCGATGTTTAATCGATTTTATTAAGATAACTTTCATGGAAAAGTCCATAACTTGGCTAATTTTTGTCAGATTTGCAAATGTTATGCCTTCTCGATCTTAGATCTTCGAGTTCTATCAATTTCTATCAAAATCCTGCAACCTAAAATCTGACCCGATTTTCGCAAATTTTGAAAGGGGTACCATCATGATTTTACGCGTTATGCAATCTTTTGATGCACATTTGAGAGGAATGAAGTTCTGATTCATAAATAGTACTCCGTTTCGAAACCGGATGCGAAATGGCCAAATTATTTCATAAAAACCTCATAAAAAGGACAAATAAGGATATTCGAACTTTGATGAGATGCTTAATCGATTTTATTTGGATAAATTTTAGGGAAATAGTCATTACTTGGGCAATACACCTCCAATCGTCGCATATTATACGTTTTTGATCTTATATCTTCGAGTACTATCATAATAATTGATATTTATGGAAACATTTCCCTAAAAACAAAAGCTATAGTGCTAGAAAGAACGGTTTGGGTTCATATGTGGTATTTGGAAAAGATTTTACTAAGTTTACGCTTTGATTAAATACTATATTTGACAAGGATTGAACGAAAATGAAGTCCCAATTCAATAATGGTATTCCGATGCGAAATCGGATGCGAAAAGGCAAAAATATTCCTTGAAAACTAAGGAAAAGGACGTAAAAAGTACTTTCGGACTAGTACTCGATGTTTAATCGATTTTATTTAGATAACTTTCATGGAAAAGTCCATAACTTGGCTAATTTTTGTCAGATTTGCAAATGTTATGCCTTCTCGATCTTAGATCTTCGAGTTCTATCAATTTCTATCAAAATCCTGCAACCTAAAATCTGACCCGATTTTCGCAAATTTTGAAAGGGGTACCATCATGAATTTTTGAAAAATCAGCAAAAATTTTTTTGTTCGTGTTATGCAATCTTTTGATGCACATTTGGGAGGAATGAAGTTCTGACTCATAAATAGTACTCCGTTTCGAAACCGGATGCGAAATGGCCAAATTATTTCATAAAAACCTCATAAAAAGGACAAATAAGGATATTCGAACTTTGATGAGATGTTTAATCGATTTTATTTGGATAAATTTTAGGGAAATAGCCATTACTTGGGCAATACACCTCCAATCGTCGCATATTATACGTTTTTGATCTTATATCTTCGAGTACTATCATAATATTTGATATTTATGGAAACGTTTCCCTAAAAACCTAAGCTATGGTGCTAGAAAGAATGGTTTGGGTTCATATGTGGTATTTGGAAAAGATTTTACTAAGTTTACGCTTTGATTAAATACTTATATTTGACAAGGATTGAACGAAAATGAAGTCCCAATTCAATAATGGTATTCCGATGCGGAATCGGATGCGAAAAGGCAAAAATATTCCTTGAAAACTAAGGAAAAGGACGTAAAAAGGACATTCGGACTAGTACTCGATGTTTAATCCATTTTGTTTAGATAAATTTCATCGAAAAGTCCATAACTTGGCTAATTTTTGTCAGATTTGCAAATGTTATGCCTTCTCGATCTTAGATCTTCGAGTTCTATCAATTTCTATCAAAATCTGGCAACCTAAAATCTGACCCGATTTTCGCAAATTTTGAAAGGGGTACCATCATGATTTTTTGAAAAATCAGCAAATATTTTTTTGTTCGCGTTATGCAATCTTTTGATGCACATTTGAGAGGAATGAAGTTCTGATTCATAAATAGTACTCCGTTTCGAAACCGGATGCGAAATGGCCAAATTATTTCATAAAAACCTCATAAAAAGGACAAATAAGGATATTCGAACTTTGATGAGATGTTTAATCGATTTTATTTGGATAAGTTTTAGGGAAATAGCCATTACTTGGGTAATACACCTCCAATCGTCGCATATTACACGTTTTTGATCTTATATCTTCGAGTACTATCATAATATTTGATATTTATGGAAACGTTTCCCTAAAAACCTAAGCTATAGTGCTTGAAATAATGGTTTGGGTTCATATGTGGTATATGGAAAAGATTTTACTAAGTTTACGATTTGATTAAATACTTACATTTGCCAAAGATTGAACGAGATTGAAGTCCCAATTCAATAATGGTATTCCGATGCGAAATCGGATGCGAAATGGCAAAAATATTCCTTGAAAACTAAGGAAAAGGACGTAAAAAGGACATTCGGACTAGTACTCGATGTTTAATCGATTTTATTTGGATTAAGTTTAGGGAAATAGCCATAACTTGAGTAATACACCTCCAATCGTCGCATTTTATACCTTTTTCATCTATATATTCGAGTACTATCATAATATTTGATATTTATGGAAACGTTTCCCTAAAAACCTAAGCTATAGTGCTAGAAAGAATGGTTTGGGTTCATATGTGGTATTTGGAAAAGATTTTACTAAGTTTACGCTTTGATTAAATACTATATTTGACAAGGATTGAACGGAAATGAAGTTCCAATTCAATAATGGTATTCCGATGCGAAATCGGATGCGAAATGGCAAAAATATTTCTTGAAAACTAAGGAAAAGGACGTAAAAAGGACATTCGGACTAGTACTCGATGTTTAATCCATTTTATTTAGATAAATTTCATCGAAAAGTCCATAACTTGGCTAATTTTTGTCAGATTTGCAAATGTTATGCCTTCTCGATCTTAGATCTTCGAGTTCTATCAATTTCTATCAAAATCAGGCAACCTAAAATCTGACCCGATTTTCGCAAATTTTGAAAGGGGTACCATCATGATTATTTGAAAAATCAGCAAATATTTTTTTGTTCGTGTTATGCAATCTTTTGATGCACATTTGGGAGGAATGAAGTTCTGACTCATAAATAGTACTCCGTTTCGAAACAGGATGCGAAATGGCAAAATTTTTTCAAAAAAACCTCATAAAAAGGACAAATAAGGATATTCGAACTTTGATGAGATGTTCAATCGATTTTATTTGGATTAATTTTAGGGAAATAGCCATAACTTGGGTTATACACCTCCAATCGTCGCATTTTATACCTTTTTCATCTTATATCTTCGAGTACTATCATAATTTTTGATATTTATGGAAACATTTCCCTAAAAACCTAAGCTATAGTGCTAGAAAGAACGGTTTGGGTTCATATGTGGTATTTGGAAAAGATTTTACTAAGTTTACGCTTTGATTAAATACTTATATTTGACAAGGATTGAACGAAAATGAAGTCCCAATTCAATAATGGTATTCCGATGCGAAATCGGATGCGAAATGGCAAAAATATTCCTTGAAAACTAAGGAAAAGGACGTAAAAAGGACATTCGGACTAGTACTCGATGTTTAATCGATTTTATTTAGATAACTTTCATGGAAAAGTCCATAACTTGGATAATTTTTGTCAGATTTGCAAATGTTATGCCTTCTCGATCTTAGATCTTCGAGTTCTATCAATTTCTATCAAAATCTGGCAACCTAAAATCTGACCCGATTTTCGCAAATTTTGAAAGGGGTACCATCATGATTTTTTGAAAAATCAGCAAATATTTTTTTGTTCGCGTTATGCAATCTTTTGATGCACATTTGAGAGGAATGAAGTTCTGATTCATAAATAGTACTCCGTTTCAAAACCGGATGCGAAATGGCCAAATTATTTCATAAAAACCTCATAAAAAGGACAAATAAGAATATTCGAACTTTGATGAGATGTTTAATCGATTTTATTTGGATAAATTTTAGGGAAATAGCCATTACTTGGGCAATACACCTCCAATCGTCGCATATTATACGTTTTTGATCTTATATCTTCGAGTACTATCATAATAATTGATATTTATGGAAACGTTTCCCTAAAAACCTAAGCTATGGTGCTAGAAAGAATGGTTTGGGTTCATATGTGGTATATGGAAAAGATTTTACTAAGTTTACGATTTGACTAAATACTTACATTTGCCAAAGATTGGACGAGATTGAAGTCCCAATTCAATAATGGTATTCCGATGCGAAATCGGATGCGAAATGGCAAAAATATTCCTTGAAAACTAAGGAAAAGGACGTAAAAAGGACATTCGGACATTCCATTTTATTTAGATAAATTTCATCGAAAAGTCCATAACTTGACTAATTTTTGTCAGATTTTCAAATGTTATGCCTTCTCGATCTTAGATCTTCGAGGTCTATCAATTTCTATCAAAATCTAGCAACCTAAAATCTGACCCAATTTTTGCAAAAATCGAGGAAAATCTCTTTGTTCCACTTTTCCAATCTTTTGATGCAGATGAAGTGGAAATAATTTCCTGTTTCATAAATAATATTCCTTTTCAAAATCCGATAAAAAATGTATGAAATATTTGCAAAAGAGTTCCAAACCCATCAGCTTGGCATGATGCCGATTTTAAAACATTTTTAAATGATTTATTCCAAAATAAGATGCAGATCAAAGGGAATTGATTTGGTGAATCGTTTAGAGCGATGCATTTTTAAATTGGTTGGGAAATGGCCAAGTTCTGCGGTTCGCAAAAACGCTATTTCGACGGCTACATTGGTTTAAATTCATATGAACGAAAATATCAAGTACCATGCAAACATAAAACAGCAGGAGGTCGAGCAAAAATTGCAATTAGTATGTTGCATTTTGTTTTTAAAGCATAATACAAATATTTGGTACAGTTTTATAGTTGTACCATCATGATTTTTGGCAAACATCAGGCCAAACAAGGACCCACCCTCCTGAAAATATTAAAATAAAGACACCCAAATAATTGAAAACACAATTTATCCATTTAAAACACATTTATTCATTCATTTTATTTCTATTTTTACAGGATTTATTTTCTACAGGATTGGAACACGTTGCTGTGATTTGTGGTTGGTCTTTGCGTTCGAGGTTTCGTTCCTTGAGTTACAGTGGCCGTCCCAGTGATGTCCTGCCACGGAAACAAGGATAACGAGGCTCAGCAAAAGTAGCAGCCGTCGAGCGGTTTGAAAGACTCCTAAGTGGATGCAGTGTCCGGTGGCATGGAACACAATGAAACAGCGATCCTGGTGGCTGAGCTGAAATCCTTAATCGAAGTCCTGGGAATACAGAATTTCAGGATTAGTTTTATTCTTATATAGTTTTTACAGTATAGTTTTATGTATTTTATAACACTATATGTTGGTTTATATAAATTATAGTTTTAAATAATTAATCTTAATATAAAATTGTTACTGTAGACATTATTTTACGTTAAA
Source organism: Drosophila vallismaia (assembly GCA_035047325.1). Classification (NCBI taxonomy): domain Eukaryota; kingdom Metazoa; phylum Arthropoda; class Insecta; order Diptera; family Drosophilidae; genus Drosophila; species Drosophila vallismaia. The sequence goes on along the minus strand of JAWNPU010000090.1, from coordinate 8,503,074 downwards.
GCAAATAATGTACAAAATACTGTATACAGAATATTGGATTTGCAATAAATATTGTTTAAAAAATTGAATTGGAGTTTTTAATTTACAATTAAGGGGATGAATGGGAAAGGGGTTTTTCATAGGTTGTTAAAATATGGTTAAAATATTTGTTATAGATTGTCTCAAAAGTTAATATTTTGGCCACTACCATCAGCCCAAGATTATAAAGCGTCAATGACGTTTTTAACTTCATTCATTTTGAGAAATATTTTTGAATTTTGAAAGGGTACCATCATGATTTTTTGAAAAATCGGCAAAAATTTTTTTGTTCGTGTTATGCAATCTTTTGATGCACATTTGGGAGGAATGAAGTTCTGACTCATAAATAGTACTCCGTTTCGAAACCCGATGCGAAATGGCCAAATTATTTCATAAAAACCTCAGAAAAACGACAAATAAGGATATTCGAACTTTGATGAGATGTTTAATCGATTTTATTTGGATAAATTTTTGGGAAATAGCCATAACTAGGGTAATACACCTCCAATCGTCGCATTTTATACCTTTTTCATCTTATATCTTCGAGTACTATCATAATTTTTGATATTTATGGAAACGTTTCCCTAAAAACCTAAGCTATAGTGCTAGAAAGAACGGTTTGGGTTCATATGTGGTATTTGGAAAAGATTTTACTAAGTTTACGCTTTGATTAAATACTTATATTTGACAAGGATTGAACGGGAATGAAGTCCCAATTCAATAATGGTATTCCGATGCGAAATCGGATGCGAAATGGCAAAAATATTCCTTGAAAACTAAGGAAAAGGACGTAAAAAGGACATTCGGACTAGTACTCGATGTTTAATCGATTTTATTTGGATTAAGTTAAGGGAAATAGCCATAACTTGAGTAATACACCTCCAATCGTCGCATTTTATACCTTTTTCATCTTATATGTTCGAGTACTATCATAATATTTGATATTTATGGAAACGTTTCCCTAAAAACCTAAGCTATAGTGCTAGAAAGAATGGTTTGGGTTCATATGTGGTATTTGGAAAAGATTTTACTAAGTTTACGCTTTGATTAAATACTTATATTTGACAAGGATTGAACGGAAATGAAGTTCCAATTCAATAATGGTATTCCGATGCGAAATCGGATGCGAAATGGCAAAAATATTCCTTGAAAACTAAGGAAAAGGACGTAAAAAGGACATTCGGACTAGTACTCGATGTTTAATCGATTTTATTTGGATTAAGTTAAGGGAAATAGCCATAACTTGAGTAATACACCTCCAATCGTCGCATTTTATACCTTTTTCATCTTATATGTTCGAGTACTATCATAATATTTGATATTTATGGAAACGTTTCCCTAAAAACCTAAGCTATAGTGCTAGAAAGAATGGTTTGGGTTCATATGTGGTATTTGGAAAAGATTTTACTAAGTTTACGCTTTGATTAAATACTTATATTTGACAAGGATTGAACGGAAATGAAGTTCCAATTCAATAATGGTATTCCGATGCGAAATCGGATGCGAAATGGCAAAAATATTTCTTGAAAACTAAGGAAAAGGACGTAAAAAGGACATTCGGACTAGTACTCGATGTTTAATCCATTTTATTTAGATAAATTTCATCGAAAAGTCCATAACTTGGCTAATTTTTGTCAGATTTGCAAATGTTATGCCTTCTCGATCTTAGATCTTCGAGTTCTATCAATTTCTATCAAAATCCTGCAACCTAAAATCTGACCCGATTTTCGCAAATTTTGAAAGGGGTACCATCATGATTTTTTGAAAAATCAGCAAATATTTTTTTGTTCGCGTTATGCAATCTTTTGATGCACATTTGAGAGGAATGAAGTTCTGATTCATAAATAGTACTCCGTTTCGAAACCGGATGCGAAATGGCCAAATTATTTCATAAAAACCTCATAAAAAGGACAAATAAGGATATTCGAACTTTGATGAGATGTTTAATCGATTTTATTTGGATAAATTTTAGGGAAATAGCCATTACTTGGGCAATACACCTCCAATCGTCGCATATTATACGTTTTTGATCTTATATCTTCGAGTACTATCATAATAATTGATATTTATGGAAACGTTTCCCTAAAAACCTAAGCTATGGTGCTAGAAAGAATGGTTTGGGTTCATATGTGGTATATGGAAAAGATTTTACTAAGTTTACGATTTGAATAAATACTTACATTTGCCAAAGATTGAACGAGATTGAAGTCCCAATTCAATAATGGTATTCCGATGCGAAATCGGATGCGAAATGGCAAAAATATTCCTTGAAAACTAAGGAAAAGGACGTAAAAAGGACATTCGGACTAGTACTCGATGTTTAATCGATTTTATTTGGATTAAGTTAAGGGAAATAGCCATAACTTGAGTAATACACCTCCAATCGTCGCATTTTATACCTTTTTCATCTTATATATTCGAGTACTATCATAATATTTGATATTAATGGAAACGTTTCCCTAAAAACCTAAGCTATAGTGCTAGAAAGAATGGTTTGGGTTCATATGTGGTATTTGGAAAAGATTTTACTAAGTTTACGCTTTGATTAAATACTTATATTTGACAAGGATTGAACGGAAATGAAGTTCCAATTCAATAATGGTATTCCGATGCGAAATCGGATGCGAAATGGCAAAAATATTTCTTGAAAACTAAGGAAAAGGACGTAAAAAGGACATTCGGACATTCCATTTTATTTAGATAAATTTCATCGAAAAGTCCATAACTTGGCTAATTTTTGTCAGATTTGCAAATGTTATGCCTTCTCGATCTTAGATCTTCGAGTTCTATCAATTTCTATCAAAATCCTGCAACCTAAAATCTGACCCGATTTTCGCAAATTTTGAAAGGGGTACCATCATGATTTTTTGAAAAATCAGCAAATATTTTTTTGTTCGCGTTATGCAATCTTTTGATGCACATTTGAGAGGAATGAAGTTCTGATTCATAAATAGTACTCCGTTTCGAAACCGGATGCGAAATGGCCAAATTATTTCATAAAAACCTCATAAAAAGGACAAATAAGGATATTCGAACTTTGATGAGATGTTTAATCGATTTTATTTGGATAAATTTTAGGGAAATAGCCATTACTTGGGCAATACACCTCCAATCGTCGCATATTATACGTTTTTGATCTTATATCTTCGAGTACTATCATAATAATTGATATTTATGGAAACGTTTCCCTAAAAACCTAAGCTATGGTGCTAGAAAGAATGGTTTGGGTTCATATGTGGTATATGGAAAAGATTTTACTAAGTTTACGATTTGAATAAATACTTACATTTGCCAAAGATTGAACGAGATTGAAGTCCCAATTCAATAATGGTATTCCGATGCGAAATCGGATGCGAAATGGCAAAAATATTCCTTGAAAACTAAGGAAAAGGACGTAAAAAGGACATTCGGACTAGTACTCGATGTTTAATCGATTTTATTTGGATTAAGTTAAGGGAAATAGCCATAACTTGAGTAATACACCTCCAATCGTCGCATTTTATACCTTTTTCATCTTATATATTCGAGTACTATCATAATATTTGATATTAATGGAAACGTTTCCCTAAAAACCTAAGCTATAGTGCTAGAAAGAATGGTTTGGGTTCATATGTGGTATTTGGAAAAGATTTTACTAAGTTTACGCTTTGATTAAATACTTATATTTGACAAGGATTGAACGGAAATGAAGTTCCAATTCAATAATGGTATTCCGATGCGAAATCGGATGCGAAATGGCAAAAATATTTCTTGAAAACTAAGGAAAAGGACGTAAAAAGGACATTCGGACATTCCATTTTATTTAGATAAATTTCATCGAAAAGTCCATAACTTGACTAATTTTTGTCAGATTTTCAAATGTTATGCCTTCTCGATCTTAGATCTTCGAGGTCTATCAATTTCTATCAAAATCTAGCAACCTAAAATCTGACCCAATTTTCGCAAATTTTGAAAGGGGTACCATCATGATTTTTTGCAAAAATCGAGGAAAATCTCTTTGTTCCACTTTTCCAATCTTTTGATGCAGATGAAGTGGAAATAATTTCCTGTTTCATAAATAATATTCCTTTTCAAAATCCGATAAAAAATGTATGAAATATTTGCAAAAGAGTTCCAAACCCATCAGCTTGGCATGATGCCGATTTTAAAACATTTTTAAATGATTTATTCCAAAATAAGATGCAGATCAAAGGGAATTGATTTGGTGAATCGTTTAGAGCGATGCATTTTTAAATTGGTTGGGAAATGGCCAAGTTCTGCGGTTCGCAAAAACGCTATTTCGACGGCTACATTGGTTTAAATTCATATGAACGAAAATATCAAGTACCATGCAAACATAAAACAGCAGGAGGTCGAGCAAAAATTGCAATTAGTATGTTGCATTTTGTTTTTAAAGCATAATACAAATATTTGGTACAGTTTTATAGTTGTACCATCATGATTTTTGGCAAACATCAGGCCAAACAAGGACCCACCCTCCTGAAAATATTAAAAAAAAGACACCCAAATAATTGAAAACACAATTTATCCATTTAAAACACATTTATTCATTCATTTTATTTCTATTTTTACAGGATTTATTTTCTACAGGATTGGAACACGTTGCTGTGATTTGTGGTTGGTCTTTGCGTTCGAGGTTTCGTTCCTTGAGTTACAGTGGCCGTCCCAGTGATGTCCTGCCACGGAAACAAGGATAACGAGGCTCAGCAAAAGTAGCAGCCGTCGAGCGGTTTGAAAGACTCCTAAGTGGATGCAATGTCCGGTGGCATGGAACACAATGAAACAGCGATCCTGGTGGCTGAGCTGAAATCCTTAATCGAAGTCCTGGGAATACAGAATTTCAGGATTAGTTTTATTCTTATATAGTTTTTACAGTATAGTTTTATGTATTTTATAACACTATATGTTGGTTTATATAAATTATAGTTTTAAATAATTAATCTTAATATAAAATTGTTACTGTAGACATTATTTTACGTTAAAGCAAATAATGTACAAAATACTGTATACAGAATATTGGATTTGCAATAAATATTGTTTAAAAAATTGAATTGGAGTTTTTAATTTACAATTAAGGGGATGAATGGGAAAGGGGTTTTTCATAGGTTGTTAAAATATGGTTAAAATATTTGTTATAGATTGTCTCAAAAGTTAATATTTTGGCCACTACCATCAGCCCAAGATTATAAAGCGTCAATGACGTTTTTAACTTCATTCATTTTGAGAAATATTTTTGAATTTTTAAAGGGTACCATCATGATTTTTTGAAAAATCGGCAAAAATTTTTTTGTTCGTGTTATGCAATCTTTTGATGCACATTTGGGAGGAATGAAGTTCTGACTCATAAATAGTACTCCGTTTCGAAACCCGATGCGAAATGGCCAAATTATTTCATAAAAACCTCAGAAAAACGACAAATAAGGATATTCGAACTTTGATGAGATGTTTAATCGATTTTATTTGGATAAATTTTTGGGAAATAGCCATAACTTGGGTAATACACCTCCAATCGTCGCATTTTATACCTTTTTCATCTAATATCTTCGAGTACTATCATAATTTTTGATATTTATGGAAACATTTCCCTAAAAACCTAAGCTATAGTGCTAGAAAGAACGGTTTGGGTTCATATGTGGTATTTGGAAAAGATTTTACTAAGTTTACGCTTTGATTAAATACTTACATTTGCCAAAGATTGAACGAGATTGAAGTCCCAATTCAATAAGGGTATTCCGATGCGAAATCGGATGCGAAATGGCAAAAATATTCCTTGAAAACTAAGGAAAAGGACGTAAAAAGGACATTCGGACTAGTACTCGATGTTTAATCGATTTTATTTGGATTAAGTTTAGGGAAATAGCCATAACTTGAGTAATACACCTCCAATCGTCGCATTTTATACCTTTTTCATCTTATATATTCGAGTACTATCATAATATTTGATATTTATGGAAACGTTTCCCTAAAAACCTAAGCTATAGTGCTAGAAAGAATGGTTTGGGTTCATATGTGGTATTTGGAAAAGATTTTACTAAGTTTACGCTTTGATTAAATACTTATATTTGACAAGGATTGAACGGAAATGAAGTTCCAATTCAATAATGGTATTCGGATGCGAAATCGGATGCGAAATGGCAAAAATATTTCTTGAAAACTAAGGAAAAGGACGTAAAAAGGACATTCGGACTAGTACTCGATGTTTAATCGATTTTATTGTGATTAAGTTTAGGGAAATAGCCATAACTTCAGTAATACACCTCCAATCGTCGCATTTTATACCTTTTTCATCTTATATATTCGAGTACTATCATAATATTTGATATTTATGGAAACGTTTCCCTAAAAACCTAAGCTATAGTGCTAGAAAGAATGGTTTGGGTTCATATGTGGTATTTGGAAAAGATTTTACTAAGTTTACGCTTTGATTAAATACTTATATTTGACAAGGATTGAACGAAAATGAAGTCCCAATTCAATAATGGTATTCCGATGCGGAATCGGATGCAAAAAGGCAAAAATATTCCTTGAAAACTAAGGAAAAGGACGTAAAAAGGACATTCGGACTAGTACTCGATGTTTAATCGATTTTATTTGGATTAAGTTTAGGGAAATAGCCATAACTTCAGTAATACACCTCCAATCGTCGCATTTTATACCTTTTTCATCTTATATATTCGAGTACTATCATAATATTTGATATTTATGGAAACGTTTCCCTAAAAACCTAAGCTATAGTGCTAGAAAGAATGGTTTGGGTTCATATGTGGTATTTGGAAAAGATTTTACTAAGTTTACGCTTTGATTAAATACTTATATTTGACAAGGATTGAACGGAAATGAAGTTCCAATTCAATAATGGTATTCCGATGCGAAATCGGATGCGAAATGGCAAAAATATTTCTTGAAAACTAAGGAAAAGGACGTAAAAAGGACATTCGGACTAGTACTCGATGTTTAATCCATTTTATTTAGATAAATTTCATCGAAAAGTCCATAACTTGGCTAATTTTTGTCAGATTTGCAAATGTTATGCCTTCTCGATCTTAGATCTTCGAGTTCTATCAATTTCTATCAAAATCTGGCAACCTAAAATCTGACCCGATTTTCGCAAATTTTGAAAGGGGTACCCCTTTTGAAAAATCAGCAAAAATTTTTTTGTTCGTGTTATGCAATCTTTTGATGCACATTTTGGAGGAATGAAGTTCTGGTTCATAAATAGTACTCCGTTTCGAAACCGGATGCGAAATGGCCAAATTATTTCATAAAAACCTCATAAAAAGGACAAATAAGGATATTCGAACTTTGATGAGATGTTTAATCGATTTTATTTGGATAAATTTTAGGGAAATAGCCATAACTTGGGTAATACACCTCCAATCGTCGCATTTTATACCTTTTTTATTTTATATCTTCGAGTACTATCATATTATTTGATATTTATGGAAACATTTCCCTAAAAACCTAAGCTATAGTGCTAGAAAGAATGGTTTGGGTTCATATGTGGTATTTGGAAAAGATTTTACTAAGTTTACGCTTTGATTAAATACTTATATTTGACAAGGATTGAACAGGAATGAAATCACAATTCAAAAATGGTATTCCGATGCGAAATCGGATGCGAAATGGCAAAAATATTCCTTGAAAACTAAGGAAAAGGACGTAAAAAGGACATTCGCACTAGTACTCGATGTTTAATCGATTTTATTTAGATAACTTTCATGGAAAAGTCCATAACTTGGCTAATTTTTGTCAGATTTGCAAATGTTATGCCTTCTCGATCTTAGATCTTCGTGTTCTTTCAATTTCTATCAAAATCAGGCAACCTAAAATCTGACCCGATTTTCGCAAATTTTGAAAGGGGTACCATTATGATTTAAAAAAAAAAAAACCGGAAAATATTTTTTTGTTCGTGTTATGCAATCTTTTGATGCAGATTGAGAGGCAATAAAGTCCGGATTTATGGTGGTAAAATGGTATTCCGTTTCCAAATCCAATGAAAAATGTAAGAAATATATGTAAGAGAGTGTATAATATATCATTTTTATCTTTGTTTACTATTAGTAGAGTTATATTTGATTTCCTCTAAGATATATGTAATTTTTTCAAAACAAATTTGGCCAAGATCAAAATATAGCTATTAGACCAAAATAAACACTCTTAGGTCACTTTAAAGTGAATTTCTTGGGCATTGCGAATCCAATTGAACGGGATATCAAAAATAGTTTTCTACAATGCATTTATTGCTTTCTATTTACATATACAATTATATGGATGGTCCTCAGATTAAGGATTATGGCGCTTACGATCACTGAGGACCGAAAAGTCTTAGGTTAGGTCTCGAAAAACAGGAAAGGAGTTACATAAGTTGAAAGTCAGATACGAAATGAGGTGCCTGGATAGTGTGGCCATAGATCGGGTACGGATGCAGATACAGATGCGAATGCGAATGCGGATGCGGATAGGTCGTCGTTGATGCGATGAAGTCAGTGTTGGCTATCTCTCTCACGCTATCTCAGAGCTTGACATCCTAGTGGTACAGGCTCAGGGGCAGCTTGGCGGGGGCCAGGAGCTTGGGAGCCGCATAGGCAATGGGAGACAATACCTTGGCAATGGGCGCAGCCTTGATCACCTTCTGGCCAAGAGGGTCGCGACGCACCACAGCATTGAAGCCGTTGTGGGCATCCGAGGTATAGTCAACAGTGCGCAGATATCCATCGGCGTCGATAAGCGTGTACTGGCCCTGCACCTGGTCGCCCTTCCTGGACTCCGTCTGGCTCTTGATGTCGCCGGTGTGTTCGTCATGCACCGAGTAGGCAAAGTCGTAGTGGGCGGGCGCCTCCACTTCAACGGTCTTAAGCAGGGGCTTTACGAGTGCCGCCTGGGAGTGGTAAATGGGGCTAATCGGCAACTCGATGGCGGCGGCGGCTCCAACACCCAGGATGAAAAGAGAAAGGAGCTGAAAAGGGTGTAATTAAATATATTAATTAATTTTAGTAACTTCATAATTATTAAAGTTTTTTATGGTTATTCTCCTGTAAACTTACAGCAAACATTTTGGATTTAAGATTGGTTTAAGGATTGGCTGACTTGGTGGCTATGGCTCCTGAACTGAACTATGTCTCCAAGTATCGTGGCCGCAACTTTTATAGTCAAAGCCATGAGCTCTCGGCCCCACCTCCAACCCCTGCCCAGCCACAGACTCCGAGTACCAAGCACGCACCACACACTCCCAAAAATAAAAAAAAAATAAAATATCTCTGATCACCCAACGAACCGGAATCCACCTAATGCAAAATCGTTATTATACTTCTATTTAATTTTTTTTTGACAAATGTGCTCTGGTAATAAAACATTTACCCTGCTCCAAATTGGCCAACAATGTAGCTTTGGTTAAGCTCTTGTCAGTTCAAGTGAAAGTTTGGGCGAAAAAACAATTGATAAGTATTATTGTTATGGACAAATATTATAAAACATATTTCCTAAGTTTTAAGAAGAGCTCTTAATTGTGAGATATCAAAGTAAAACCCTACCAGAAGCCTGAGACCAATAAACTTCCAGACAAGTTGCCTGACATATTGATCGACTACAGACGCTGGAGACTTATCGACGTCACATCAAACAAATTGCACGTTGACATTCGGCGATCATTTCATCGCCAAGAAAACGCCACTAAGAGCTAAGCCGATTTTCCACTTAATTAATTAATCAAATTGCAACATCCGCCCATGTGCCGACCAAGATCGCAGCAGTGTCTGTGATCTGAATCTGGATCTGGATTTGAATCGGTGTCCGAGGTCTGGGGCTGGTCAAGCGGTGCACCTTTCACGCATGAGCTGCGCCACACACAAATCAAAGCGACAAAGGCTGGCACAGAGGACTGAATCCCCGCACCAAACTCGTTGCCAAATTCAAAATGAAGTAATAGAACGGAGACGGGTGGAGTACTCGTAATGCAGAGTGGTACCCAGTGCGTATGCGTATTCATGTATCTTGCATCACATTCATTAGAACAAGATTACGTTTCCAGTTGGAGTGGCCGGCGACCAATTTGGCATCGTCGCCGACTGCTCACGCACTTGAACAGATCGGTTTGCAGAACCAAACCCCTCCACTCTGCTGGTCACCCGTCCTGGCGGCCGGGCGTGCCGCCTGTCGTTCACTGTCTAACTTCGCCCCACCCAATCAGACACCAGACATATAAATTTAAGTAGTCTCTATAAATAATAAGTTGTGTCTACTTAGCGACAAGTGTACACGCGTAGATCGTGTCCCATTAGAGGACAGAAAACTGGAAGGGAGCAGGGTGGCAGGAGCCAAAAAATGAGCCAGTTTGTTTTGGCAATTGTGTCAAATATGCTAAGTGGAGTATGGCCAGTGGTGTTCAATCACATTAACCACCAATGTACCTTCAATGTTTAGTACGCTTAACCCTTTACAATCCCAAATCAAAAAATATAGCAATCGCCTTTCTAAAATTTTTATTATTGATTTCAGTTGCTTATATGTTTTCATGAAATATCAAAAATTGAAAATAGATTACATATGTATTTCACTGATTTCTTTCCTTTACTTTTTTGGTTTTTCATTAATTTCTCAGATGTGTCAACAGTTTGACGCACTACACAAAATCATTTGTCTCACATTTGCATTGTTTATGTAGAAAAAGTTAAGTAAATCGCTATAATATTGTACTATATAGAGCTGTATATGTTTATAAATTGGCAATTTTGAAAAAATTGAATTTGTTGGCTTAGCTTTGTCTGCTCCTAAAACTGCCGCTCGTTTTTTTTTACATAATAATTAAAATAATACAAAACACAATTACAACAATCAAGGCGGTGGGCTATTTTTAGGAACAGACAATGGGCCTCTGAGATTGGAAAAAAAAACAAAGCAAAAGCTGTTAACAAGAAAAGGAGCGTCCATAGCTATATGCCAGTTGCCTACGCTTCTCATAAAACTCCCGGTTTGAGGGAAAACGACAGCTTCGGCCTAGAATTGTTTTTTCCTAATATGACCTTTTGCTCCTCTTTTACTCTTTTCTCCTGCTCCTTGCGCATACGTTGCCGCTCCTCGTCCATGAGACGCTGTTCCTCAATTATGGCCAAACGCTCTTCGGCCTAAAGGAAAAAAAAAAAAACATTTAATTAATTAACCAGAAGGTAAAATTTAGTTTTAAGTTTACTTACCAGTTTTCGCTGCGCCTCTTCGATTTTCCTATTGTTTTCTGCCAGAATCTCTTCAAGCTCTTCGCGTTTTTGTTTCTCATCCTCCTATAAAACCCAAACAAGTAGACGATTAATAAGACAAGTCAATGGCTTAGCCGGAATCTTAGAGCTAGAATAAAAATAAAGTTTCTTGACATCAACGATGCAAACTGGGCGACACATTCGGTCGCACTTTATGGTTGCAGTTTCTTTTCTTGATGAGCTGCAAAGGCAGTTAAAATCTATTTTTATGCTGAATAATAAGTTACAAAGAAAATTTCGGTAGAAAGTAAAACATTTAGAAGTGTCTAATAAGAATGTTTAAAGTAGGCATTTTTTTTTCATTTAGTTTATTATAATATAGGAACACACAACATAAACAATGTACTAGTAGTATTTGCTAAATGTTTGGTCTTCATTTGATTTTTTTTTAATTGTTGCTACTTACTATTTAAATAGGTCATTATTCCAGTACAATAGCTAAATTTGTGTTAATTTTAAGATTTTTCTTTGCAGATTTTTGATTTTGTTTTAATACAATTAGTATTCGATGTGTATTCGCTATTCCAAACGTAAATATTTTCATCGAAAAAAATAAAAAAGCTCAAAAGCAAGTAATGGGCAAACAATCGGTACTGTCAAGAATCCAATGCGAATCCGGATTTACAATTTATCAGAGTTCTATAGAGCTAAACAGTGCAGGGGGTGAGTAATTTTGAGTTTCTCTGATTGTCCCTCTGATTTGGCGTCCTTTCGCCGATCACACGTTATCCTTACAGATGCTGGCTTGTCACATCGCTGGGTCATCGTAGGAAACTCACCCGTCGTTTACTGGCTTTACAGCTTTGCTTGGATTTGCTTGATTCTGGTTTGCATGCAGCGTTCGGTTCGGTTGGGACTAAACTCATTTCAGAAGGCCCACCCTAAGCCACGACTATCACCTAACTAACCCCTCAATTAGATAAGACTTCTGTCTGTTCGGAAGCGGAGAAGAGGGCGTCCATGGACCAGGCGCCAGACTGCAGGCTTTGCTCAACTTCCGGCACGGACGCTCAACCGTTGGGTGCACGCGAGTGTTTTGCCGGGGCCACAAAACACGCACTTGCATGCGGGACAAGAGCCGCTCCTGGCGCTACACTGCCTACAGAAGCGTATTTTGCTCGCGCAACAACAAGGAGTTACAAAACCAATACCAAAATCAAAACGATACTGTATGTTATGTAGTGGTTGATAAGATTACGAACAAAAGATGAAGCTAAGAGTATGCAAAAAGTCATGGGCTTCAAAATTGTGACACATGCGACACATTGGCAATGTCGTCATTTTGGCTTTTCGTGGTAGGAAAAATAAAAATTACAAAATTATTGGCAAGAAGATAGAGACGAAACCAGCCGCGTCGTTCCCGGGCACGCAGACTCACTGGGTGGCCGGGTGCATGTGGGCATGTGGGCAAGTGGGCATGTGGGGGGCTCTGCAAATGTATGTGTGGTTAGCGATGAACCGCATGAAGCTGTAGCTTGTCGGTTAATAATGCAATCCGCAGACTAGATGAATGCCGATGAGGTGATGGTCATGGATAATTCACATTACAATTAAGCACCCGCACCCGCACCCAACGAGCCGCGGCCGAGAGCGTCGCGAGAAAGATTTCGTGTGGATTGGTGGAGACGACTGTTTTAACTGCTGTCTTGGGTTTGTTCGCGTGTTCAGTAGATGTGGCATTATGTACGGGTTTCAGACAGTGACAGTGATAGCAGCAGTCGTCCAGCGGAATCTGAATACGAGCACCTACCTCACGCCGACGTTCTTCTTCGCGTATCTGTTCACGTCGCCGCTCCAGCTCCAACATCATTTCGCGCTCCATTTCGGCCTTTGCGGTCTCGACGCGGCGATTAACTTCCTGCTCAATCTCATCGCGCCGCTTTTCTAGCTCTTCTTCGACGCGCTTTTTCACCAGCATCTCAATGCGTTTGGCGGCCTCCTCCTCGATGGTCTTCTGTTCGACTTCTTTGGCCCGCCGCTGCCGCTCCATCTCGGCCAGGCGTTCGACCTGAAGCTGATTTTGCTGCACCAATAATGAACCGCGATTAGTTTCTGATACACTAGGAATCTGGATTTACTTACCTCCTCCAGCTTCTTGAAGCGACTTCGTTTGTGTCTGCTGCGCTGCGACTCTTGGTCCGAGTATTGACTATTACTGCTGGACGAGGTGGAGCGCTTCCGCGACTTGAGCATCGAGGGCGAGTGACGGTATTCGCGTTCTGTGTGGCGATCGCTGCGGTGTCTCTCCCGCTCTCTGTCCCTGTCCCGCTCGCGGTCCCGTTCCCGGTCACGCCGCCCATGATGGTTCACCTCCGAGGACTTGTCTCTGTCGTGGTCTCGATCCCGGTTGTGCGACTTACTGCGCTTTTTGTGTTTGCTCTTGTGATGTCGCCGTTTGCTTGACGGACTGGGAGTGCGTGAACGGGAGCCCATACTGTATCGATTAAAGTCTAGCAAATTGACAGCGTTCGCTTTCGTTTGCACAACAAATCAATTAAAGTGGATACAATTCGTACGCTTTTCACAGCATTGAAAATAGTGCTGTGTAACGTATTCGCACGCCCCCTAACAGCTTGGTATTTTGTTTTGGTATTTTATCAGTATTTATTTCTTATCTTCAGGGTTGACAAGCCGTAACAACAATAATTGAATGTTTACAACTTTTGATTTCACTCTGGTTTTTTTTGCGCCAAAATCATGTCGTGGAACTTGTCAATCATCACTTGGTTGTCCTGGAAGCCCACGCACTTCTTGGCCTCTTCTTTGGGAAGCCACTTGAGCGCTGTGTGTTCCTCCGACAAAATGGGTTCCTGGCAAGGATTTCGCAGCTCAGCCAGCCAGTAGATGACGATTTTTGGTTTGCCCTTTACCTCGTAGTTCAGTGTCAACGGTGTGTCCTTGTAGATAATCAAATCCTTTTCTTCGTAGCTATGGTTGAAAATTACAAGCTTATAAAACTGTGAGGATGGACCTATGCACGGCGTAGCACTTACCCGGCTTCCTCTTTGGTTTCCCGCAGAGCCGTCGTGTAATCGTCCTCGCCTGGATCAACGTGCCCTTTCGGGGAGCTCCAGTGGAAGTCTCCGTAGGAAGCTTTCAGTAATAGATACTGTATTTCTCCACAAAGACGTCTGAAAATAACAAAACCCGCAGCTTTCTTCATGTTCTTGATCGTTTCCCAGCTGTTCCAGTGCTAGAAAATTTGAAAGTTATCAAAGTTTACTATTTTCACTTTATTTTGAGAAGTTTATTTTTTTTACTAAAAACTGGCTATTCATTAGACAACAGTCCTTTAAAAATGGGTTTATTTACTATTTATTATTAAAAAAAATAAATAAGACTTATGCCTTAATGCAGAGGTAGTGTTGATAAACGTTTCGTTTATTTTATAAATGTACACAACTTGATGGGCACGTTTCTGGTGTAATTTCATTACATAAATACATATATCGTCGACCGTGCATTCAGGATGTACGCCTTACTACGACGATTGTCGGGGGTTCCCACCAGGATTAGCCCTCTAAGGAGCTATGCAAGCTTAACGCCTAGAGATGTCATGCGAAGCACCTCGGACGAGACCGGCACCTTGCTCACTCGGTTCGCCAAGCACATTGCTCTGGAGCGGTACAGGGATCGAGAACACGTGCTGCCCAAGACGACGGTCCGATACGCTGACTTCTTCCCCATCACGGACGATCGGCACTTCCAGCGATCTGTGCAACAAACTGATGTCTCGCAACTGCCCGCCCTGATTATCCTGGCGTCTAGCTATCGGTCCAACGCCGCTGTACCCATGTATGTGGCCGCCCTGAATGCTCTGGATGTTTGGGCTGAAAATCAGCTAAGGGAAATGGACACCGGCACTGTGCTGGAAACGCTGTACTCATTTCTCTTCCTGATGCCCGGCTGGATGAAGCGAATGGACTTCTATCAGGCAGCCGTTCATCGATTGGCGAAGGAGAACTACAGCGACAACAAGGAACGATTTGTTCAAGTATGCTTTTATCTGGGGCTGCAAAAAAAGCAGACGCAGTCACCAAATAATTTCCAGGCGCTCTTAGAAAGTCAGCTGGAAGCCCACTTGCCCGCCTTGAGCGAACTAGATCTCGCTGTGATCAGCAATGCCGCCTACAAGACTTCGACTGTGCTGACTGGCGAGGTTAGGAAGCTGTATGAAGCAGCACTAGTCGATGCCGTCTTAGATTTAGAGCTTACTGAGGAAAGTAGTGCCCTTCTGATATCCTTTGTAAAAGCCCTAAGGCTGCAACGAGTAGTGGATGAACGAGTCTGCCAATATCTGCAGGAAATTTGCCTGGATTCTAACAAGATAGCTCTGATTGAACCGCGCGGCTTAGCCCACATCTTTGCATTCTTCGCTGAGCAGCTATGGGACCAGAAGGAGTGCCTGGATGTTGTGATCGAGCGACTGATGACCCTCCTGAAGCCGGGTGACTTGCGAGCAAAGGACTTGGCCACATTCCTCTGGGCCAGCGCCCAACTAGATTGCAAATTAACACCGCAGCATGTCCGGCAACTGGAGCTGGCCGCTCTTCGAAAACTCGACCACGGAGAGTACGACTATTTCCCGGACAATCTTGTGGACACTTGCCTTTCGCTGTGCACTTTGGGGCACTACTCTAAGGATCTGATTGATGCAGCTGAAAGACTGAAGGCCACCCAACGTCAGACACGAGCTCAACCCAAGGTGGACAGTCGTTTGACTGTCCTGCGGTCTGCTGTAGCCATTGAGCAACCATCGATATCGAACTTAAAGACAGAAAAGGCTTTTAAAGAGTTTGAGCGGGCACCGACTTATTTACTGAGAGAACGCACAGACCTGAGGAAGTATGCCCTGGACCTGAGTCAAGATAATCAAGTCGAGGGTGTGGATTTGGTGTGTCCGATCAATGGCGTAAATATGCCAAGTTTGCGCGTTCAAACGATGGGCGATCAGGCCAGTGTATATTTCGTTGAACTTCTTACCGCTAATCAAACATTGAAGTTCAGTAAAAAGCCCACTTCTTTAATACGCCTAAAGAAAAGACTCCTGGAATTTCTGGGTCATAAGGTTGTGGTGGTATGTATTGTATTTTATTGTCATTATTCAGTTAATAAAATGTGTTTATTTCAGCTAAACTCCAGCCAAATGGCCACAAATGCCAAGGAACTGCAGCAGTTACTTAACCCAGTATCAGAGGCGAGAGACGAATCCAAAATTATACAAGGTGTAACCAACTGATTCCTGTGATAAAAAAGTGGGCCCCAGGGCTTTCTAGGCTAGTTACATAGAAAAGATCGTAGCTTTATTTAACAGTGTTTTGTGTACTTGTACAAAATATTATTTTAAAATAATAATAGCACTAAACATAATGTTCAACAAGTAATTTATAATACAAGGAATGGAATCGTGGATTTTTATTTCTAAACAAAATCATCGTATAGACTTTATCTTTGCCTTGAGTATGACATAAGACAATAGCCTGAAAAGAACTATCATCAATCCAAGCGCGATGACGTCGTTCCAGAACTGATCTCCTCTCATGGTTATCTCCTCCAAGAATTTCTTTGGATATCTGGAAAAAGAAACCAATTAAAGTTTCGGAAAGCTCCTTTGCAATTCTCGCGACTTACCTATAGTGGCAGTATGGGGCTTCGTCACATGCAAGTGTTCCTCGATCTAATCCGTAGATCGCTGCTATGAATCCTTCTAAACCATACCGTAAGTATGATATGTGACTACCCCATTGTAAGTAGCTTGGCAGGTCCCGCAGTGTGACACCAAAACCTGCGAACATCATCATAGGAATAGTGAGCACGGGTGCCAGGAAAGTTCCATTGGTCACGTCAAACCAGGCGCCGATCATGAGGCCAAAGCTTTGACCCACAAATACGGTCATCAAACTAATGACGAAGAACATCCAAAAGCGTACCCATTCCATCGGTTGATAGCTCCACAGGTAGACAATGGCAGTGAAGAGGAAACAACTTAAGATCTATGGTAGATATTAAGGATATTCTATTAATTTGGCGATTGTGGTTAAAATAATAATAACATACCGATACGGGGAGATCTACTAAAGTCATGGCAGTATAGTAGGCTTTAAGGGAGTACCAGCGATTGAAGTGTTCCTTGATCAGAATCGACAACTCGATGGGAACTGGGAAAGACAATTTAGATTACGGTTACTTATTCGCTTTGTTATAAAAGAAATGTTGATCCTTACAAGTCAAAACCGTTAACATCATCGTAGTCATGGAGTGATGCATCAATATGGCAAACAGCAGGTTGTAGTTGTCCAGGACACGAGATCCTTCTCGACCTGTGTGATCGTACATGGCTCCAAAAAGAGCAGCCACCGCGATGTTGACTCCAATTCGCAAGTGAGTCATGGTCGTATCGCGTTTAGCTTTAATGTAACCTCGACGCAACAGCACAGAGCACTGATTCGAGTAACTGGTGTCCTCCAACGAACGGGTTTTGGTGCGCTTCGGAATAGGAAACTTTCGCATTAGCGCCTCGGCCCGCATCACTCCGTTGGGATTATCAAACCAGGTAAGGCAGCTTCCGTTTTCAGTGGCACTTTTCAGCGTATCGACCTTGTCGAAGCCATATTCCCCGCAAGCCAGTTCAATGACTGCCAAGAGGAATATCAATTTAAATATCATTTAGGTTAAAAGATCTCTTTTTCAAACTTACTGTAATCCGCTGGATTGTGGTACATGGGACACGGCAGGTCCACGGACTGCAGGAATGGTACCAGTTTCTGAGTGCTGCCCTGATAGACGCAGTTACCAGCGGAGAGGACGTAGACCTGGTCGAAGATCTGGAACAGCTTGGCTGTGGGCTGGTGAATGGTGCATATAATAGTGCGTCCTTGGCTTGTCAGCCTCTTCAGCAGCTCCAGGACTTTGGTACAAGAGCTGCTGTCTAAGCCACTGAAATACAAATTCATAAATAAATTAGAAACTAATTAGAACTTAAGAAGCATTAAATAATAATTATACATACGTTGTGGGCTCATCGAGAAACATCACAGTTGGATTGTTGATCAATTCCATGGCTATGGAAAGTCTTTTCTTTTGACCACCGGACAGTCGGACTGTTAGGGTTTGATCATGGTTATAGAGACCCAGCAGCAGCAGGATATCTTCAATCTGGTAGGAATAATTTAAGTTATTGCAGACTTTGGGGATAAACTTTGAAACTTACCCTGCTCTCCTTCTCCTCGTAGCTGACGGTCTGTCCAAGCTTTAGATCAGCGGCTATGTGCATGTTCTCGTTGACAGTCAGCAAGGGCTGGAGGCGATCGTCCTGTGTGATATAGCAGGACATGCGGCGAAAGGACGCTGCATGGCGGAAACATTGCTTAAAGCTTGAAACTTGGTAAATTTTTGAGTTACTTACGTAAATCACGTCGCCTTCCATTAAGCAGAATAGATCCATCCACACCAGTTGTCTTAAAACCAGAGAGGGCATCCAATAGGGTGGACTTTCCGGCACCCGACGGTCCCATAATAGCGATGAGCTGACTGCCGGGGAACTTTCCGCACACATCGTGCAAAATTTCCTTGTTGCCTAGACCACAAAATAGTTGGAAATGAAGCTTAAACTGTAATTTTTTTAATCGTTAGCTTTAGTAAAACATTGAAAACCGGTTCAATTAACTTAACAATCTTTACCATGAAAATGGTCTCGTATATAATTCATATAATTTATAACAATATAAATATTCTATAGCACATTTTCTTGTTACCTTTAACTTGAAGTATTTAAAACCGGACTCAAGGTCTGAAACGTATTGGTTTAAATGTGTTTAACAAAAGTATTTAAAACTGTTCACCCTTTCTTTATTTAAAACATTGATAAAAGTGGCATGAAATCGATCATTATTTTTATATTTAGTATAATTACCGCAGAGGGAAAGAATGGTTTGGTCATCGCACTGTGCCCTAATCAAGTTACCAGGGGCAAGCTTATGAGGTTGGTTCTGCTCGTTTCCTCCTGGACTTTGATATGGCCCAGAGAGCCTTGTAAAACCAAAAGCTATTATATCGAAATAGCAATACTCTATTTAAGATAGGAAAACGACATGGCTATTGGCTGTTGAACCTATGCAAAAAGGGAATTTATGAATGACTAACTGGTTCCCCGATTACCACGCACTGCTGGGAAATATACAACCGGGAAGGAGGTGTGATCGGCGGCGTTTGACGCTTATCTAATCAATGGAGAAGCGAGTTGGTTAACGAACTACCAAGCAAGTGTTTATGGCTGATTGTTATGTGAAGCTTTGCCAAAAATATAAAAACCTTGAGGTTGTCTAAAGAAGTGGAAAGGTTTAACAAAGAAACTGAACTAAGGAAGTGCTTTAGGTATCAAAAGAAAAGGCAATTTTTTAAGGTTAAAGTGGGAAATTCCAGAATCCTTCTTTTGAAAAAGCAGTTTCATCCATGTATGGGACTAATCGATGTCAAAAAGAAGCCGCATATTGTAAAATATATTATACAATTACTAAAAGTTCGCTGCGAGCAATCTTATCAAAACCATATCTTAGATCATACGATCGCATTAGTTCATAAAAAGCACCTTCGGTTCTGTGTTTTATTAATTATTATTCCCCCTTACCTCGTTTGAAACCCAAGTTCACAGTCAAGGACAACTCCTTGAACTCCATGTCCACGGGCTCGCGGGCGGGCAGGTTGTTCAGAGCATCAGTATCAAAGTGTACCTCCTCCTCCTCGACTGGTTCCAGTGGCGGCTGCTTGCTGGCCGTGGATCCGTTGGTAAACCCCGCCTGGGGCGGAGTGGAGGGGGATGTGGGCGTGGCAACAGTAGTTGTACTTTGTTGGCCAACACGTCGACCACCAGCACTGTTCACCGGCTCTGTTGTGGCATTGTAGACGCGGCTGTTGGGCGCTTCTCCGATCTCGATGCCCAGACCGAGTCCTGCAACGCCGTTGTTACTTCCAAATAGAAATTGCTCCCTCGTTGTCGCCATATCAGCGGTAACTCTTCAACTATAAAATATAATAGGAGATTAGAAAACATAAAATCACATTTATAACTACTATATTAAAGATTAACATTTGAAAAAGAAATTTTTCGAACAAAAACCTGCTTGATTACATAAATTACACGATGCAGTTTGTTATGTTGACTTCTTCATCTTTTGATTGATTTGAGGGATTATGCAATAAAAGTATGTTGCAAATATTGTATCTGCAACATGTATCTGGCCGCTTTCGTAGATACTTTCGCAAAGTTTCGCCAAGAAACAGGTTTCAATGCAACTTTACTCGCACTTTGATCGAAATCTGGCAGATCAATCAACCTTTGTCATCGAATGTCGTTAACTTATTGTTCAGATAATCTAGTCAATTCCCATTATAAGCTAAAAATGTATTATTAAAAGGACTTTTGGTATGCCCTACTAAGCCCAACCAAGGCATCTTCGACGATTGTCTGCCACAGTCTTAATTAACTTAAGCGTTTACATAAGCGAAATATAGCACGCAGTTTACTCCACATTTCGCATTGCTGCAAAAAAGACAATTAAATACGGATTTGCGAAAAGATCAAGGTACAGCGGGCAAACAATAAAAGAGCACAATTGAGTGGAAACGAAAATGCAATCGTTAATACTGTGTCGTATGCACATCTGCGCTATTGATTCGCCCATCCAATCCAATCCGATCCCAGATCGGAGCAGGTCGGAGCAGAGCGGAGCGGAGGAAATCAACACAAAAGCATTGTCCCATGCAGGGAATTAACAAATGGGACGTCGTCGCTGTTCCTGCTTCTGTTTATTAAACAAAACAATTAAGACATTTCAAATAAATCGGTTTTGTATTAGATTAAAAATAAATAATCATTTTCTGTAATATTCTAATTTTGGAAACCATTTATTTTGGTAAAGAGAAACGGTTTGGAAAATATTTGAAAACTGATTTCCAATTTGAAGAGTGTTGAGGTTGGCTTATAATCTTTTTTTAAATCAAAGATTGTACAAATTGATTGGCTTGTTTCTATAAAAAAATGTCATATAAACTTTAGCCACAGATTCCAGCCGATCTGGCGCGTATTGCTCGGATTCAATCACAACAGAAGCATTGTTCCATGCCTGACATTAAGAATAAATGCAATTGTTGAGTTTACTGGTGACGAATTGCCATCTACATAGTATAGTAAGCTATAGGCTATAGCTATTGCTAAATACCAGGCAGCATCTTATCAGCATCTGGGCAAAAACAAACTTCCAAGGAGGGCATTTTCCAACTGGGACATTTTTGTTTTTTGCATCTACGGGTTTTTTTTTTTATAATTTAGTTGGGTCAGGTAGGGAGGGACTGGAACAAGTTATCAGAGCTGCCAATTACCATTCCCGGTGTCAATGCCCCTGGGGATTCTCGACATGCAAGGGCGAAGGGCACAAGTTTTGACGAGTATGACGTTGATGGGGCTTAATCAGCTTTACTTTAAAATGGATTATTAATACGAGATCGGTTGTCACTTGTCACGTTTCGCCATATTTGCTATTTTCTGACTATTAACTGTTTGCAGTCAAAATTCCTTTGTTCTTGGCATTACATTTCATGTTTACCTGCGAACTCTTAGATCTGAGCTCATGCTGAGATACATACTCGTATATGGTTTGCATGTTGATGCTGATGATGCTGCCCTGAAACATTGTTTTGTATTATGTATACCAGAAGTATACCTTAACAAATTCTGGCCAAATAAACCGGTTTCCATCCTCCCCCTTTCCATCCGTGGATCATTTCTCCGCCGGCAAGAGATGGATTCGAAAGAAGCAGCAGCTGTTCGATTGGAGAGCAAAGCCAAATCACTGGGAACAGATTTCTGTTTGTATTCTGATAATTTGATAATAAAAAACTAGAGAAAAGCTTTCGCATTCCATATGTCTTATGCGGTTTTTGTGATATTGGTTTTTAATGTCAGCAAATCTGTTTAATTTACTTCACAGGTTGCAATTCCGCACCTCAAAATGCGGTTCAAGCAGTTATTTTAACGGAAGTGACCCAGTCTCGGAGGTTTGGCGACACCGCAAGATACTCATCGTTTGTATCTATGCCATAGCAGATATAAGAAAATAAATCAGATGTCAAAGTTCTAGCTCTGCCTCTGCGGCTCCCCACATTTTTTCACAAAAATGGAATATATCACGAAAACAAAAGGATTTAAACATATTATTTTCCAAGATTAAAACATCACTTATAAATTTGAATTTCTTCTATACGTAAATAGTCTCTTAACTATTTATTACACTTTATAAACAACAATGTTATATTTTATTTTATTAAAAATTGCTACAGCTTTTTCGCACCAGGAATTTAAATAATTTTTATTCGAAAAACTCTCAAATCACATTTATTTTAATTGGATTCGTGTAACAAAAACTTAAATTGTAGCTTTAGCTATCGGAATCGAGCACTTTATGGCATTCCTTACCCTTGGAAAGAGTCAGGATTTTAACACTTTTTCAAGGATCTGTTGTAGAAGTCGAAACTCTTCGCGCTACTTGCAAACCGTCTATCTGGCGATCCCCGCAACCGAGTAACAGGCGTCTTCGAAGCGACGTGCGCGACTGGACGGTCAGTAAAGCAAACTGTGATCCCAGCTAGCTGCCGTGCTGGTTGTGGCTATGGTAATGGTAATTCCCGTTCCCCAAAAGTCGGAGAGCTGCTGCTTCATCGGTTCCCAGCTGACGGCAACGACGCACTCACAAAGAACCCGACGATCGGCTGTAAATATCTGAGCGAACGTCTTGTGGGTGTGTGAGTTGAATACAGGCTTTATCGTTGGGGCCAGTGATGTTGGGATCACAGAAAAGGGAAATCCTATTTTTTCTACAAAAATTCATTAAATAATATTACAAAAAAGATGATGTACTTTAAGTATACTTTTATGTTGAATATTACACTTGTGAAATGGTTCTTTAAAATGTTATTAGAGGGGAATAACAGCTAACTTCAGATCAAAGATCGTTCAAAAAGTCCCGAATTTAATTTGGCAACAAAAAACTATATAGACTTGAAAATCGGCTGAAATATCACCACTCACCCGATGATCACTTGCTCGCCTCTGTTAGCTTTTATTTCGCATTGGTTATTAATGTTTTGGCGTTGTTATATTGTCGTTTTCCTTCGTTGATAAGAACCACTCTCTCACACACGAGCAGCTTACTGGCTCACACAGATACTACTTACCTGTGGCAGCTGATTAAGTTTTTGGTAGTACGATCTCCGATCGGCGTTACCCGATCGACCCGCTTGACGACGAGCTTCAATCAGATCGGATACACTCAAGAAATTTCGTAAGTTAAAAACTATTCCAAAATTAAAAGTGATACTTAGAAAACAAACATCAAAGGATAACAAAAAGGAACAAGGTTTCTAATTGTGGTATTTATCATTTCTATGATGTAGTCACTGGTTTTCTTCAGTTTTTTTTGAAGTGTGAGCTCTGGTTTCGGGTCACAAGTCCAAATATCGAATTTATTGGACGCTTCATAATAGGCGTATACGTAATACGTAATAAAAAGTTCGCTCAACGTTGCCGACGGTTTCTTCCCGCAGCTCTTTTGTTTCTCTACCGTGAGACAACGGCCAGTTCTATCCCTGCACAGCATTATCAAGGCAGTTTATTATGCCATATACAATGTATTCCCACCCACACTCGAGTACCTATAAGATTCTTTGTGCCTGCTCGTGAATCAGAATGATTTCGCTGATTAGCTTCCTTTTTCCGACGTTCTTTGGACCCTTGCAATTCATTAGCATTCACAAAAGGTGAGGTACTTTAACCTTGGGGAACCTTATCCAGATGATTTTATTGGCATTAATGGGAGTTTTAACATATTTGTTTTGATAATGAGTAGAAATCTAATCAATTCTTTTAAATACAAAAAAACATAGTTAAACTTTGTTATCAAAAATAAATTTTTCTTGCATTCTTAAATGATCCAGAAGCTTAAATTTGAAATCCCCTATTCCTGTAATATTCCCCTAAATAATATGAATTATAAATGACCCAATTCTGTATTTAATAATCAAGCTTTAGCTCTTTCTAGCTACTTCCCAACTCCAGTGTAGAATACAACATTGATAAGTACTCGTTTAGTTATTATCGTAATAATTGCTTCATTAAACAAAACCCGACCGACACTATGATTCAATTCTATAACGAGACTTTGACCCTTCTCAACTCAAGCTAAACAAAAGCCGATTGATATATAAATATATTGTAAGTTCCGAAGCAAATTATGGAGAGAATAAAGTCTTAAAATACGTCACGGTTTCATTGTCGAGGGAGCTGCTACTGTTAAGCCTCTGATGGGGCTCGAACTTTGGTCTGAGTGGGTTCCGGGGATTAGTAAAGACGAAGGAGACACTCGTCCTACAATCTTCCGGAGATGTCAAAAATGCTAATAGTATAAATAAGCATTTACATAAGTGTTTGATAAGCTTAAATATTGACCACAATCTGCACATTGGCGAACACCCAAGCCAAAGATAAGATTAAAATTTACGATCGATTGTTCGTAGCACATAAAAGCTATAGGAAATCGTAAATAAAGCGCATGGGAACGCATCTTTCTTTAGACTAAATCAAGTCGATAGTTTTAGTTTCCCGTATTAGCTAATCGCACCGTAAACCTACTACAAATATTGACGAATATCATTCTGCCCACCTAACGATCAACCGATCAGTTATTTAGATTCCCTCGGACTTGACTTATCAAGTGCCCTGTCCATGTTATTGGTTGTGTTCTAAAAAAGCAAAGTCCAAATTTTGGCAGCGTCTTTTTATTGCGAGCTTCTTTCGCGGTGATATGGTTAAGGCATTGTCGTGGGCGATTTGTCCAGATTGGGTGCAATGAATCTCAAAAGCAAATGGGTCCCACTGATAACCGTGAGCTGACGCGTGTGCTTGGGTAAGATAGAATGATCTCTGGCAGATCGGAAGTGGTTTATTTCCATAGATTTTACGATACTTTTATGATGACTAATGGCGTGATTTCGAAAGAATTTACTTCTCAAGGCGATACTAAGAAATTGCGATTTAAAATGATTTCGTTTTTATAAAATAATTCGAAAGCACTGAGAATGGAAGTTTCTTTTAACGTTTGGTTTTTTAATTTCTATTTTCTGTAGGGTTTACTTTTGAATAAGCTTTAATCTTATTTATTTTGTTTTATAACAGGCAAACTTTTTGACAAATATTCACGGTTCTGACTTCCATTTTATACTTACTATAGCCAGACTTCCGGATCTCCACCCCAGGCTAAGTCCTTTGGAAGATTGATTAACAAATTTCTCACACACCTGAAATTTTGCTCAACCGGATCTGTGCCAAATTGGTAACGGTTCAGCAAGATACAGGCGCGAATGAAATATGCCGCTAAAAAGGATTAACTTTGATCCAAAATGGATGCCTCACAAGTTCCGAATATATTTGGAATTACCGCAGTAACCGCAACTTTTCCTGGCCACGCTCGGACCCGAACTGATGGCCAAAACCCAGAACAGTTTCTAGGTAGCCACTTCTGATCAACCCGGACCCGTACGGGCGGGCGTCTAACAATCTGCCCATTTGTATGTGAAAGCATATTAGAATTAGAGACCCGCAACAAAAGGAAGAGCTCACAATGCCGGCTGCCTGGTTGGCTGAATGGCTCGGTTGGGGTTGGATGACTGTCCGACTGGCTGAATGGGTGGGTGGGTCACTAGCACTAGCGCTAGCACAACTTGCAACAGCGGCGCATGCTTTCTAAACGCCACCGTTTAAAGTCGTTTTTTGTTGCTGCGGTTGTGGGACGCACCTTACTAATACAAATAGCCAAATGGAAGCGGAGCGACAGCTGACACCATAAGCGAACGCGCCTTTTAACGAACGACTAGCGACCCCACCTAGTATCACCTGGAATGATTACATAGACCACCAGATGGAGAGCGGCGATGCCATGGCCCCAGGGTCGCCATGACGTGTGCTCGGTTAGAACTGCGGATTGGATTGGTACATTGCCGGACCGTATATCATTGGACAAACACACAGCATATGGTGGGATCCTCTCATATATCCTGCCTTTTCAGCTTAATACGCACCCATAAATGGGTTAATGACTTGGCAAATGCATATCCTAATTAAATTTGAATCCCAAATGCAGTGTGTTTTACCCAAAACGGCACTAGGAAGAGTCTGTCAGTGACCCCAATTGGAAAATATTTAATAATTGTTATAATTATTTAATTAAATGAATATTCTACTTATTTAAAGAACTGAAACTTTTGAATATCCGCACTATGATCCTAGAGCTTTTAAGTAATTGTTGTTTGGTAAAAAACAAGGTAATACGAAATCAGGTGAAGGAATATGCTATTTGTAGAGGTGTAAATTTTCTTTTATTAAATGAAAAACATCAAATGAGCTTCGTTAAAACATTTTTAATACGAAAGTGCTGTCTTTGAAAAACCCCTGAAAAAGAAAGTACACAGACTATGCCAGGTCCTTTTGCCTGTTTTTTTTTTTTTATAAGCTATCATTATACACACACAGTCAGCACGGAGACACACCTTTTTCCATAGCCAATCCTTAAAACCATACAACCATTTCTATAAACCAAGTCTAGTAGTAGTACCACACCCACTCTCTCCCGAACGCGGAGTGCCACTTTTCGCGCCCCACAAGTTGCCCTTTTTCAAACACGTTATGCCCTTTTTGTCAAGCAAAAGCCAAGACGGAGCAGCAGGGATGATCCGCAGTCGTTAAAAGGGCGCGTCCTGCATTAATACATCCCAGCACACATTGCCAAATGTCAGTCCAAATGGGATTGGCCTCTGAAATGAAACTTCTGTCCAAACATTTACGCGGTCAACTCCAATCCCATTAATTTAATTTTAAAGCAGGATTTAGTTAAAGAATTTAAATTATGTATTTAAAAAAATAAATAACAATATTCATTAGCTGAATTATTTAAAAATTAAGATTACATATTGAATTAAGCTGAAACGTACACCCTTAATGAAATCGGTGAGAAACGCGAAGGCACTCCTTCATGGTCGCCAAAGTCCCCCTAAATCTCATTCTACATAACGACACATTAACACACTGGGCGTGCTGACAGCGCTGACCATTGGCCAAGAGCAACTCCTATGTACAGGTGGCGTTATATAACTAGATGATCCGAAACGATGAGGCTAACCCATCCCTCTTTTATTCAGCCTTACATTAAATCTAGGTGAGGGTGTGTTGTCCAAGCCGTTCATCGAAATTTACTATCAATGAGCATGATGCCCCGCCATTTGGATTGTATGGTTAATTTAAATGCAACTATTTAATTAATTTCAGCTCCGCCCGCAACGATTTGTTTGCACATAATTAACTCGACTAATTGGATGCCAGTTTTTACTATCAATTAGACTTGAGTAATGCAGGGTGTAACTTAATATCTAACATAGTGATTCAACAGCTCAAGCTATGTCGCGCTGGTCTGTTCTGTGGTTGAGGATTCAGAGGAGTCGCGTTTCAGATGCGGTTGTCCCAGTGACATGGGCAGGCGATCGCCCCAACGGCTGACTTTCGCACAACTGTAGGCGGACCTTTAAACAAGAAAAGCATTAACTAAAAGTTTCTTAAATGTTTGGATTCTACTCACTTTCCATGCTTTGCTTTCGTGAATATAACCTCTTGGAGATTTCCCTCCTCCGTACAAACTCTGCAGATAGCGTGTTTTGATCGAACCAATGTAGGTCGTACAATCCGAGGCCAAGAACGGGATGTATCCGATGGTGGACCCTTTTTCAAAATAGCATAGCTATAAAGGGATGTGTGGCGATCTCCTAGGTGGTCGCTGCCCAAGCGCAGGGGGGCGTAGGATATGGGGAAATTACAGGGCGTACGATCAGCCAAATCCTTGAGCCGTGGGCAGCTTACATCATGAGGACACTAAATGTTATTTGGAAATCAATACCATTAAATATTCATGTTTTAATTATTGTTATAAACCTACCGGTGCAACTGTGTGGCCTTCTTGCTCCAGGCTCAACACATATTGTCTCGCCTCATTGACCAACTCGCTGCCACGTCGAGTTCCTTCCTCTACAATAACCAAATATCCATCGCATTTCCGCCACAGATTACGTAGCACTTCCTCCCGTTGCTCTTGGCCCACCAATTCAAAAAGCGTATGCGATATAATAACCAAATCGTACTGCGTTTCGATGGCAGGCAGGAACTGTCTGTAGTAGACATTGCGTAAAGAAATCTGTTTGTTCTCGTGGCCATCTCTCAGAATAAGCTCAGAGATCTCATTCATTTCCCTAGATCTGTCCACATTGTAATACTCGAATATTTGATCACGCCACAGTTCGCTGGCCACCCACATCCCAGTACCGATGCCGGATCCAAAGTCGAAGAAACTGCGCGGCTTGAAGTCCTTATCCCGTTGGGAAAGCTCCGTAAGCAAACGCTTCATTACGGCATACTCCTGTGCTCCTCGAGCTATTGCATACACAATGGCCTCGTAAGCTCCGTACTCAATGCGTTTCCAGGAGTAAATACGCTGACCCAACCGCCGGTTGAGCTCAGCATCGCGCTTACGAATCCAACGAGCCGCCTCTTCCTCATCCAGCATTGAAAGGCGATCCGGCGGCATCTTAGCATTAATTTCTTCGACAATAATGCGTTTTTTCTCTTCAATCTCCTCCTGCGTTGGTGGCGGGTGGCGGGATCGGATGTACGAATTCAATTGCTGTCCATCACGGTGGATCTTCTTGGCTGGATAGTCACCTACGATGCGCTTTAACGTGTCGCTCAACTGTTTAGGAAGCTCGACATGATTGGGTTTAACCACTCCTGGATGTTTCCTGGGTTTAATGGTGGCATGCTCTAGGCCAGATAGCACTGCCGGCTCCACATCAACAGCAATCTTGCAAGAGAAACGATGCAGATGCGGCACTAAGCTCCTTGATGTGCAATTAAAGGTCGAAAGCATTCCGATTTATCCTGTAATATGTAACCAAAAAATCATAACAACAGATGGGCCTCACGTTTGCCGGTTAGTCAGTGCTGGAGAAGTTCCACGGAATCAGCTGTTAGAGCTACCAGATCGATTACTTATTACCAACATCAAATACATGGCTCCACAATCATAATGAATTCTTTAAAGTTGATTGAAAGAATTTTTAATAGTTAACATAATTATTATTTGTCTTTAGTTCATTTTTAAAGTGCGGAATTTATAAGCAAAGAAAACATTATCGATAATCAGAGAAGTACTAGTTTTATTACCCATGCTGTATTAGCCAAAATTGTATGTGGGAATTTTTTAAATCCAAAAAACTGCAACCTTAGAAGCCGCGCCATGCAATTGGTTCCTTAAAATGGACGAATACGAAGCACAAGTGAGATAAGGTCAGCATAATGGTATCAAAACTTTCTTTACGACAATCCTTGCACCAAACAGTTGCTCGTCGTGGAGCAGGCCTTGGTCGATGCCACCGATGACCAGCAGCGTCAGGATCTTCTGGCCTTAAAAGCGAACCTACAGGAACTTCTATCCTTAACCAGAGAAGACGCCGAGGATGATTCGGCCACCGATGCTGAACCTCAAACTACATACAACCTGGACAATGAGCTGGAGCGGCTTAAAAACGAAATCAATGATATGGAGGCGGCGGGAGACTCAAAATCCGATGAAGACGAGCAGCAAATGTTGGCTGATCTGCGGGCGAAGTACACTGCAATGATTGGGGAGAAGTGCTCAGCGCCGCACGAACATAGTTGGGGCGCAGTGAGCTACCACAACGCCCTCATCTGCGGCGTGGACGACGAGGTGATCATCAACGA
This sequence comes from Drosophila vallismaia, assembly GCA_035047325.1. Taxonomy (NCBI): domain Eukaryota; kingdom Metazoa; phylum Arthropoda; class Insecta; order Diptera; family Drosophilidae; genus Drosophila; species Drosophila vallismaia. The sequence goes on along the minus strand of JAWNPU010000090.1, from coordinate 8,472,939 downwards.
GAATGGCATTCTAGACGCTCGACTGCGGGTACTGTTTACCAATCCCACGCACCGCGAAATGTTGCCTTGTTCCTACTACCTCGAGGGAGACTGTCGGTTTGACGAGATACGGTGTCGCTTTTCCCACGGAGCACTTGTAACCGGAAGCTCTATCCGGGAGTACAACCCGCCCGATTTTCACAAATTATCTCGGAGTTGTCCCGTGCTAGCCCAACTCCCAGATCGACTGTGGCATCGAGGACGGGTTCTATGCGCAAATTTTGTGGAGCAGGTGTGCCGGGTGCGCTTGGATGGCCAGGAGCACAAGGAAAGAGAGCGTGACTTCAAGTTCGAGGAGCTGTTTCCCCTGACCACTGACCAGGAAGATGAGCTCACAAGCGACGACAGTTCCAGTGTGAAAGATGAAAGCAGTGATGAAGCAGACTCGGACATGGATGATTTGGAAGCTGCCAGAAAGGCCCGAATGGTGGAATTGAGTTTGTTTACTTTTAAGCCGACTGAAAAACTTGGGGCCTGGGAGGAGTACACCCGAGTAAGTGTCATACAAAGCCAAAAGGATTCTGTATTTTAAAAATCTTGTTCGTACAGGGTATAGGCTCAAAACTGATGGAAAAAATGGGCTACATACACGGAACTGGACTTGGGTCGGATGGCAGAGGCATTGTGATACCTGTAAGCGCTCAAATTCTACCACAAGGTCGTTCTTTAGACGCCTGCATGGAGCTAAGAGAGGCAGCCAACGGTGACAAGGATTACTTCAGCGTTGAAAGAAAATTAAAACGTGCCCAGCGCCGGCAGAAAAAAGCAAATGAAAAGGCATATGTCCGGGAGTCTCAAAGGACGGATGTCTTCAGTTTTCTAAATAGTAGCGTGCTTGGTAGTGAGAGCAAACAACAGGCGGAGCTGGAAACTAAGAAGGCAAAGGAAAATAGTTTACAGAACCAGTCAACAAAGACGCTTAATGTGGAGACGGTCCGTGTGGCTGATGATATTCGTCGAAAGCAGCGGGATATCGCGAAGGTGCAACAATCTCTGGACCGAAACACCGGTGATGTACAGCTCCAGAAACGCCTTCAAGCGCAAATGCACTATCAAAAGCAGGAACTGGCCACGTTGCAGGCTCAGGAACGTACTCTAAGCAAGGAACAGCAGACGCGCAAGAGCAAGAATAAAATGTTTGAGTTTTGAAATGTATAAGAAATATAAATATATGAAGAGAGATCCACCATAACTTTTTGATTTAGTTTACAGATCTTTTAAAGCAAATCCAAGGTGACTAAAGCCTTGATATTTAAATGGCATTTCATTCCCATTCGTTCGAAACTCTGAAAGCTAAATTTTTCTCACTTTTAATGCAAGGATTAACAAATTTTAAGGTCGATTCTTCCCCTCTCAACTAAAAAGCTTTTACTATTACTTCCTAAATACTACCAAAAGCACCCGCCGTAATGATCCCCGTCATGTATTGCTCCAACAAGGCTTGGGCCAGGTGAGCGCCATTCTGAACAGCTAAGGAGTAGGCCGTTTCGCCGTTTTCGTTGCAGGCACTCAGATCCAAGTCTCTGGCTAACAGCTCATTGCAGGTATGCGGATGATTGCCAGCCGCTGCGTACATAAGCGCCGTGTTTCCCATAATGTCCATGTGTGTCGAGTCCGCTCCGTGCTCCAATAGAAAGCGAACAATCTCATTATGCCCGCCTGCGGCCGCCAGAAGGAGAGGACTGACCAGATCCGGTGCCATGATATTTATATTGGCACCAGCCGAAACTAGTAGCTGCACGGAGACCAACTGGCCGTAGAAGGCAGCCCAATGGAGGGCAGTGAAGTCGTTACCGTCCTTGAAGTCAATATTCGAATGACGTCGTCTTTCCGCGGCTACCTGCTCTTCTGTGATCTCTCCTTGGCCGGCACGTTCGTGAAAGGATAGCGACACCTCGACAGGACAGAAGGTTGCCTCGGTGTTGCCGCGCTGCAGATTCGTGAGAACGGTTGACTGTGGGCGGTAAGGCAGGAAGGCACTCTTTCGCTTGGCATCCAGCACCAGCATGGAGGTAGGAGCCGATCGTACATCCTCATCCTCGTCAGAATTTCCGTTATTTTGAAGTTGACCCGCTGACCCAACCATTTCATGGGTTGGCTTGTTTCGAAACTCTTTAAAACAAATAGTTTTGAAGTTTATGCAATCGAAAAACTTTGCAATTAAAGAGCAACTTACTGTTAGTGACTTTTTCGAATTCAATCTAATTCATACAATGATAGATTTTAGCGAAATTATGTTTATGTTTTGAATACCTTGATATCCCTTATCTTTATGGACAAGAACAGTGTTGTGAAATGCCAAAACTCCACAGCCGATAGAATATTTCAGGATAGACCAGGCATATTTTAAAATAAAAGTGGTTTAAAATTTGTAAATTTCTTATAGCCTGAAATCCAGCCAAATTTAAATTTTATATAGCTTATCTTAGCTTTTCAGCATATTTTTCTTACTTTCTATCTTATCTCTAGCATATTTTCCAACAGATCTAGGAAATTTCCCTGCGCGATACATGGCAACACTGGTTTGGTTTGTTTTCGTTTCGTGTTTTTTTGTCGCATCGAAGCTTAATTTGCGTTTAATTATGTAAATTTATTTACCTGATTTGTTAGTACTGTATTTGTGTATTTCATAACAGGTTTTGCGACAGCGACGCAGTTTTTTTTCGGAAAAAAAGTCCCTGCACCTGTTGCCCGATTTGCTGCTGCGAACCCGATTTCAGTGCAAACCTGCGTTTGGCCTTTTTTATGCCCTGTAGTTGTAAACGTTGGCAAAGTAATTGCGTCTAAGTGAAATTCTATAGTAGAAGCAGTGTAAAATGGGCAACACCAGTTCAAAGGGGGAATCGGACGCCAGCGAGCCGCCCCTGGAAGGGGGCAAGCACAAGGCCAAGCCTCATATCCAGATCCAGAACAAAGGCAGCACAAACTCCACTTCAAACTCTGACGTAGGCGGCAGCAACAGCAGCCTGATGGTTCAGCAGGCACAAAGCTCGATGACCAGATCAGCCTCCGGGGCCGATGTTACCGAGAAATACCTTACCCAGTTGGTGCCGGTCGAGAAGCTGGCCGAGATTCTTAGGGAGCAGTCGTCGGCCAAGTTCGGCGTTAATGGCATAGTGGCAGATGTGTTTGTGGTGAGTAATAGCCTATGTTATCAGCTCGGGCCCACTCATAAAAATCACCTTTTCAGTCACAAGTCTTTTCACAATATGCGGATCTGGGCCAACGCTTGTTCAGGCTGATGCATTCGAACTCTAAGGCCACCACCAAACACCTGGGAGCTGTGGCCTTCCGACAGCAATGTGAGCGTTTTCTGGGCATCATGGACGACGCCAAGACACTGGAGTGCTATATAAAGATGTATGCGCAAGATGACAATCCCGACTTTATAGACAAAACGGGCGTTACGCGGCTGTTGCATATATGCTACACCATTGCCATGCAGCACTCGGGCAATGCTGTCCTCTGCCCGGCCATCAACCGCACATTTGGCTCCGTAACAAAGTCAATCTTTCTCTGCCACGACAGCCTCAGTCTGGGCTATGTGTGTCGTTGGTTCGAGCAGAACCTCATTCGCCTTGTGCTGCTCGTCCACAAGTACTGCGTGCACACGTTGTCCACTGCTTATCGCGGCCTGGAGCAGCAGACGCAGTCATGCGGCATTGAGCTGCAGACACCGGTGCTGGAACAACGCAATCCCTTCACGGACACCACAGACCACAGTGGAGGAGCCGCTGAAATGGAATCCCTGATGCCACTCTCGCAGGCATGGCTTCTAGCTGGAGCCCTGCCGCCGCACTACTCCAAGCCTCAGACGGTTGCCCCATCGCCTGCAAGCAAAAGCAACAACAACAGCAGTGCCTCCACAGCCGTGCAGATCTTTAAGGAGAAGCTCTCGATGATGCCGTCGCACTGGACACTGCTTTACGATTCCAACGAGCACGGTGTAGGTGCCAATCGTTTCTTGCATCACGTTCTTGGCTATCGGGGACCCACACTCGTCCTACTGCACACCAAGGACGAACAGACATACTGCATCGCTGCACCCAATGAATGGAAGGAGACCCACTTGTTTGTGGGCGGGGAGGGAAGCTGCGTCATTCAGCTGCTGCCTAAGTGGGTAGCGCACGTTTAGCAATCGTCGCAGTAATTACTAATTCTGTTTGTTAAAGGTTTGTGATTCTGGAGAAGAAGCCCAATATTCTGTATCTGAACACGAGCATACGCGGCTACCCGAAGGGATTGCGTGCTGGCGCCGATCCCCGGAAGCCCATCATATCAGTCGACGAGCACTTTGAGAACGTAGACTGTAAGGGTCTTGCTGCAGGACTAATGTCAATAGAGGTAAACAGTTTGTCCTTTAGCATATAAGAATACTCGATGCATTACAAGATCCAATATCCCAAAACCATATCCAAATATTTGTATATTTTCTCGCTTTAATTATATTCATGTACAATAGCCTTATTCAACAGAGTATATATAATATATATGTGTATATGCATATATGGTATATGGTGTAAAATTTATAGACGTATATCGCTCGCATATTAACGTCATATGCTCCAGTCTAAGCGGTTAAAAACCACACACCTGTGCCGTCTAATGGACAGGTGTGCTTTTACGATGCATTTAAACTAAGTCTACTTTCTCACCTCTCACAACAGCACTCTACCAACAACAAAAACTACACAATGCTCTCCTTTATCCTTTATCATTCTCCATACTCCATAGGTCTGGGGCTGCGGCGACAAAACATCACGCGAAGTGCAATTGGACATCAAGAAGTGGCAGATCAAGGAGGCCGAACGACAGCGAACGGTGAAGCTCACGGCCGCCGACTGGATGGACCATCCTGACCGATATCTACTCGAGCTGGGTGGCAGGCAGAACTACAACAATTGATCGATCGGAGTAGTAGCTGCTCTGCGTGTATATATATTATCATAAAGCATATGAAAAGCAATCGGAGTGCCCATCAGGGGCATTACGCGTCCAAATTTACTGGGATTTTTTACATTTATACACACGCAGCAGCACGAGAAGCAATCACTGGACTGAATTTGTTTTTAATTGATGTTGATTGATATTTGGTTTACTTGTTTTTTTCATATCAGCGTATCATTTAACGTAAATTCCGTGTATGCCTTTATATGTACTTCGTGTCCGTCAGTTTTAATTTTTTGTTTGTTTCGTTTTGTATCTTCGTTTAAACTTAATGCAAGTATTATGAAAAGACATGGAAATCGAAGTGCTAAACAAATAATTAAATAAATGTTGAATATAAAAAATATGGAATGCGATTTATCTTTTCTGGTTTTCTTGATAAAAAGCAAAATAACTTTATCAGTAGGAGCGTGTCTTCTACGGGGGAATGAATGTGTGATAAAGCCATGTGATAAAACTGATAACAATACCAAGGTCCCAGGCGCAACTTATGGAAGGTCAATGGGTTTGCGAATTCGTCAGATTCCTCTTACGTCTGAGATTAAAAATAATCGAAACGATAATAATTAATATATAGTATTAACTAAATGCATTGTCAGGATTATGCGTGCTGTTTAAAGTAAATAATAAAAACATAAAAGGCAGTTAAGAATAGTTTTCAATTTTATATTATTACGTTGCGTATATTAGTATTACAATAAGATTTATATTTAAATACAAGTCACGCCCTTTTATGACTGGCGGCAGTCACAAAATTCACTATCGGTTTAGGCGTGGTTTCGGTTTCCATTAACTACTTCGCCACACAAAATTTCGAGCTCTTAACTACCGGGGATGTATGGAATAAAAATATCGTTTCGGGAACATGTTCACCTACAAAACTAGCGTGTAAAATTTACTTACAAAACATCTAACCCCCATTTCGCACATATGATGATTCTTTGGATTAAGACGGATGAGTGGATCTAATTGTGCTGTGGTCTACGGAAAAAAAAGCATTACAATTGTGCCGATGAAATAATAGTAGTTCCTTTTGCGTTTAAAACTAAGGCCACGATTTCAAAGACCCCATCAGATCAGATCAGATGGGGTGGGTAGAATGAGTATTTTTAAACTATAACAAATCAAGATACGGGCAAAATAAAAAGTTTAGCTTGTAAGTGAAGAGATTAGGGTCTAGTCTGGTGATGTCTAGGTGATGTATTCGCGATCGCGGCGACGCCGCGTCATCGAGGCAGCTACCACGACTGGCTGGTCTCCCCCTTCATCATCGTCTCCGTCTTCGTCAGCGTCCGCGTCATCGTCTTCATCCCCGCCCGTTGAATTCGACCACTCAGATGCGGTCTGGTTGCTGCCAGTGGCGCTAAACTTTAGGCTACTCGACATGCCAAACGAAACAGACAGGGAGGCGCTAAGCGACGACGCATTAACGCCATCCTCATCCTCGAAAGCGTCGTCGATGTGCAGGTTTTGATGGTGATGATTCTGGGGCTGGTAGTGATACTGTTGGTAGCGGTGTCACCTGCCCGCTCCCGTTCCCAATAGCAGGGCATAGTCGTCGTTGGATTCAGGAATAGGCGCCGCTGCAGTTGCCCCGGGCGCCAGACGCAGAAAGTTGCTGCTGCCCGCCCCCGTTTCTCGCTCACGCTCACGCTCACGTAGATGCAGTGTATCACGCTGGCGCGTCGACGGCTGTGAGCCCGTCGCGTGCAGTTGTTGTTGTTGGTAGTGGTTGCTATTGCTACTGTTGCTATCGTCGGCTAAGCCTGCTTGGGGAAATCGAGATTGAGATTGGGAGTGAGAAGGATAATGGTTTTCGGGTAATGTGCTTAGCTTGCCCTCATAGACGGGCACGACCAGACGGCTTGATGTGGCGCCATACATGTTACCTGATTGCGATGAGCTGCCCGATGGCAGTCCTGGCTGCTGGTCCTGGCGCTTGCTGATCAGATACTCCGATTCGCTGCTCGACCGGCGCGGACTGCGGGCCAGTGGCTGGTATGTGCTACGTCCCTGAAACCGGCGACTTAACGTGCTTCCGACTACGCCCAAGTGTTCCGTGACATCCTCCTGCATGTCCGAGATGTCCATCATGGAGAGGAACGCGCGGCACCAGCTATGATTCGGATTGTTCCAGTACTGTGGCGAATTAATGTGGAAGGGATGATGGGGGAAACTGTAGATGTGCGCAACGGCGGCAATAAACATCTCGATGCAAATGAGAAAATTCTAGAAAGGGATTAAGAGTTGAGTTAAATAAATATAAAGACTAAACTTCACACTTTTAAAGGCCACTTTCACCTTCTCCATACATCGTATATTATTTTCAAGAGCATTTTAATTTTGGCAACTTGAAAAAGAGAAAGTTTTGTTTTATTCACGGATTGGCGATACCTTTATCATCTCATACTTTCATATAATTGATTAATGACCAACCTGCAGAAGCGATGCCAAATTTGTGTCGCCTACATCCGACCCGAAAATATCCTTAATTATGTTATAATAAACCAGGACATTGAGAAGCACTCCTTGACTGTTATAGGGAGAGGAAATTGTTAAAAATATATACATTAGCAAGCCTTACAAGCCATTACTTACAAGAATGAAAAGAAGACCACAGCTTTGATGCACAAAAACTTGGGGATGGGTTTCATGGGTTTGAGGTCCTCCTTGTTGGCACGATAGAATAGAACCAGACAGTACATGGCCACGAATTGGGAGATATTATTGACGACAACGATGTAGGGAAATGCCACGTTGCCAGCAAACTCTCCCTCGCCGTACACGCCGCACAGCTCGCATATTCTAAAAGATAAGGTTAAAGCGGATGCCCCATAGGACTAGATGGGTCAACTCACACAGATATGAAGGTTGTAATGGGCCGCACAACCGTGTACTGCAAGATGCCGTGCTTGCAATTGTGGATGAACTCGCGACCCATTATCCAGGGTCGCATGCAGCAGAGCGGGAAAAAGTGCGGCACCTGCGGCTTGTACTCCATGGTGGCCTCCAGATCCATATTGAGATTCAAGTAGTTGAGCAGGTACACCATAAAGTTGTAGATCACATAGGCCTCGTAGCACTCGCGCAGCGAATCCACGTATATGGAGTGCTTTGGAAAGAAGAGACCGATCCACTGCATCGAAAAGAAGATATTGGGTTTCAATTATTGATTCAGATTCGGATTTGTGGTCTCCGATTCACGTGACACACTTACCGCGTTCAGGGCGTAGATAGGCACCATCCACAGAATGCGTATAATGTGCTTTTGCAGAATGGGTTTCGTGAAATGGATGACGTGTTGGATGATGTGCCATATCGACACGGGCACCGCCGACAGCACAAACAGGCCGCCGATGAGGATGAGCTGATCGTTGCGTTGGAAACCGTCCTTCACGGAGTTGACAATAAGCAATGGTACTACGATAATGGCGAAGATGGCGTAGGTGACGATCAGTAAGGGCCGGATCCAGATCCGCCAATCCTCGCAAAACCGGCGCACGTCCATGCCGCACATCTTCCTCTCTGTCCACGTAGAAAGCGAGAGTTAAATTTCCTCTGGTGATAGCACAGAGTCCGGAGCGTAGGCCAGAGCTCTTGTTTCGTTACTGTAGGCGTTTTCACTGGGCTTCCAAGTCCGTCCGCTCCGTTCGCTCCTTTTCGTCCCTTCAACCGACACAAAATGAAGTTTACAGGCCACAACAGACGCAGCCACGTTGTCGGCGCATTTTCAGAGTATTTCTCCTAGCAGGACTGGCGCTGTTAATCAGAAAATCTCCAAATCGCTGTAATATTATACGTTTAAGCTTCTTTTGTGTCAAACTGCAAGTGCAGCATATAGGGGTGGGGAAACAACACGGAGTGTCCGATGAAAAATCTGATTCATCGATATATCGCCCCTTTTAACACTTTATTTGTATTTTGATAACGTTTCCATTTTCTTTTCAATGCTATTATCGCGATTAGCGACAAGCCTATTTTATTTCTCCCATATATTATGCATAGAATATAATCATGGGTCATTCTTAAATCAAAATATACAATTTCAAAATTCGATTCGATAGCAGGGGAAATTCAAATATCCCTTGTAAAATACCTACATGTAAAATAAGTTCCCAATTGTAATATTACATGGCCAAAAAATAACGTTTTTTTCCTAAACTTTAAACTTTCCCAATGATTTGAAATTAGAATAACTTTAAACCGAAGTAACATATTTCATATTTGCCTTTAAAATTTATTTATATATTTAGACAATTTTAGATATTAAAACGCGCCATCCAAATTTATAAGTAGCTCGCGTTTTGTGGTTTGGGTTGTAGGTATTTTTTATTTAACAATTAGGCTTACGTTAAGTGATTCATTGGGCCAGCAAATAAAGGATAGAATTTGGTGTTTGTATTTTAAAAACTTTTGCTAACCGCTGCAGGTCGAGTCCTGTTCTCTTTATTTTTATTCTTTTTTTCGTGTTGTCTAAACCCCCGCGGTTTATTTGCATTGCCCTTGGTTGTCATATACGTACATATACAATAAGATCGGATTAAAGTTAAGATAATTATAAAATAATTATACGATATAAAAACAGAGTTAGGCGGCTACTTCCGCTTAGACGTTGTGATGGTGCAGGAAAAGAATTGCATCGATTTGGTTGCCGGTAAGCATGAATCTCTTGTTGAAATCGTAGATCTGCTCTCTAAGCATCTTCTTAAAAGTCAGGGTCACCACGCCGGGCACACCCTGGTAGAGACTCGCCAGGTCGCGAAGGGTTCCGTAGATGTGGCCCATTTTGAGCCACCACTCAATCGGGGATTCGTCCAGTTGCACTACCACTTCGTTGCGGTATCGCTTCAGGTCGGTCTCTACTGTACTGTCGACATCGCGTTTTGGTGGATTCGGGATCTCGGTGATGTCGAACAGGAGTTCAAGCTCTGCAAAAGATTCAGAATTAATTTCAGCTCGACATATGATTTATCTAATACTCACTTGACTTCCTTGAAACACCTCCTGTGGCCCGTTCCGTCTTAATCAACGTGGGCGTGCTAATTACAGAGGTGGCAGCTGTGTCTGCGACCTCATTGGCCCCAGTTCCTCCAAAGGCCTTATTGTACTTCTGGGTCAGCACACGCACGCATCTGTCCAGATTATCAATGGTAGTCAGGCGGTGGAAGCGGGGATCCAGCAGAGCTGCGGCGGTCAGGTTGTCGTCTGAGATGACATGCGACTGCAGCACCCCAGAGATGGTGCGCTTGATGTTCATCATCAGAGGATCATCCTGTTCCGCGATTCCCAGCTTCTTAATAAGAATCTTTGACGTAATGGGTGACAGCATGCTGCTAAGGGGAATATCCTCGCCACGCAGAGTATCCAAAGCAATCTGAAGAGACAATTAGAGCAATTAGAATTCGATTCAATAAATGGGAGTAGGACCACATACCACCAGAGCACTGAGAGCTTCGGTTACTGTCTTTGCTGACAATACCAGCTGATCCATGTCCTCGGACCAGGCAATGGATTCGGCGAAGAATTTGAGCATCTCGTACAGCGTCCACGGGAAGTGTTCGTTGTAGGAAGGCAGTTCCGAGACTTTACTGCTTATCTCGGCTGCGTGACGCTGGATAATGTCCTTGACCTGTTCCAAGAGCGAGGCTACTTCCTCAATCTCGAACACACGACGCAGACACTTATCAATGACCGAAACGTAGCACAACACAATGGGAATATCTAAAGGAGTAAAAGGAGCATTAAAATAAGTCATTGGTTCATATACTAGTCGCCTTACTCTTCTCCCTTAGGTAGGTGTGCAGGAAATCCTCGTCATCCTCGTAGTTGACAATGGCCAAGGTACAGTTGGGTAAATAGAAATCGGTCAGCAGATCGTCAAACACGAGATAATCGGTGTACTCCACAGTGGCGTACAACATGCTCTTCACCGCATTCGTCTCATCGTCCAGGTAGTGGTGGAAGATGCTCAAGAAGCGACGCTGCTCCACGTTCACCCACTGCTCGAAGGCGAAGGAGAACGGCTTTTCGGAAGTAAAGTCGCGCGTAATGTCGCCGATCTCGAGGAACTTCGAGGCGTGCATTTCGCTGATCAACGAGTCGACCTTCTCAGCCTCTGGCATGAGAGTCGTTCCACCCATGGCCAGGCGCACAAAATCACTGAAGCCGACATCGTACAGGGAGTCAACGGTACGTAGATCCTTGATGATGATTTCAGCGAGCGCCTCCGCCAGATTGGCGATTGGGGCCGTAACATAGCCACCGTCCTCCTGCTTGACCCGCATGTGAACGAGACCCGCCGAAGGAGTAGCCACCTTGCGCTTCCTCCCGTACTTTGCCTCCATGGACACCATGCGATCTTCCTCCTCCACCAGAGTGTCCGCCTCGTCGTAGGTAAACGGCACCATAGTCTCGTACAGCATCGTCTGCGAAGAGGCATCCTCCTCCGCCTGCATGGCAGCTGTGGCCACCGCAGCCTCGTCCAGCTCATCGTCCGAGGCGTTGTCGTGGTTGCGGTTGTTGATGAACTCCAACTTGACGCGGCGTGAGGACACGTTTCGCTTGGACAGCGGCGGATGGGTGACATTGCGCGGCGTTTTGCGAGGCGGCACATGGATGTCGTGCTCCTGGCAGAGCTCCTTGAACAGATCCTTGTGGCGGTGCTGGAGATGGGCCCGCAGGTTGGTGGTGTTGCCGTGGTTGGTCAGGACCTTGTGGCACTTGATGCAGACCACATTCTGCTTGGTGATTACCTCGTTGTTGTCGTTCGAGGGGAAACCAAAGTATCGCCAGTAAACACTCTTCATCTTCGGCGAGTACAGCTTGGAAAAATTAAGAGCCGACACATCTTCGTATTTGATGTCGCTGAGCCGTACGTCGGCGACTGGCGACTGGGACACCTCCTCGCTCATCTTGAATTGCGCCCAGGTAATGAGGAACCTTCTGTTGTTTTTATTTGGTTTCGGAATCGACTACGATTGCCTTCCGATGCAGAATTAGCGCGCAATTTCCGATTATAGATAGATCGTCAATAGTTTTTTATCTGTATCAGAAAGTACAGTTCAGAGTTGCCACGCGACACGGCAGCCAATCGATAAGGCAATCACCTCCAATAAATGCTTCAAATGCACTCGTTTGTCTTTTATTTGATTTTCACTCACTCCTCGAACTTTGGTTCGCCCTTTTTACACATTAATTGTCTAGTGCGACGGCAATAAATGTGAATTCATGAAAATTCTTTGTAACACTGATTGCATCACCAATCGATAGCTGGGGTAATTTTATTATACACACTGGGAATTTTTGAGGGAAATTTTCGTTGATTCTACGACGTGAAGTTGGTTGCGATTTCCTTTTTGATTCGTTTTTGGGAAGAAAAGGTGTGTGGGATTTTGTGCGTCCCGAATTTTATTGAAAATAAGCTTTAAATGGGAAGGAAATTCGTGAATAGCATGTGCAAAGTGTGCTGGACATTAGGGGATATGTGTTATTACCCATTAATGATTTAAAATGCTGTTTATTTGCTACTAAAACAATTAAATTCCCCGGCCACGTGGGATAAGGTTATGCCGCAAGCCTCCACAGTCGCAAACAAACATTTACCAATTGGAAACATTACTAAATTATGGTTTTTGATTTTATCTTTCGTGTTCCGTGCAGCTAATCTAAACCGCCAAGATGGGTAAGGGTAACAATATGATTCCAAACCAGCACTACCACAAATGGTGGCAGCGCCATGTGAAGACCTGGTTCAACCAGCCTGCGCGTAAGCTCCGCAGACACGAGAACCGCGTTAAGAAGGCCAAGGCCGTCTTCCCCCGCCCAGCCAGCGGTCCTCTGCGCCCAGTGGTTCGTTGCCCCACCATCCGCTACCACACAAAGCTGCGTGCTGGCCGTGGATTCACTCTGGAGGAGCTCAAGGTAAGGAAAGCAAACAGATGCATCTTTCCAGTGACTAAACAAGGCTTTCTTAAACCCACAGGGTGCTGGAATCAGTGCCGGCTTCGCCAAGACCGTCGGCATCGCTGTGGACCGCAGGCGTAAGAACAAATCTCTGGAATCGCGCCAGCGCAACATCCAGCGCCTGAAGGAGTACCGCAGCAAGCTGATCCTGTTCCCCATCAACGAGAAGAAGATCCGCAAGGGCGAGTCCTCCCTCGAGGAGTGCAAGCTGGCCACCCAGCTCAAGGGCCCCGTCATGCCCATCAAGAACGAACAGCCCGCGGTGGTTGAGTTCCGTGATGTCACTAAGGACGAGAAGAAGTTCCAAGCTTTCGCTACCCTCCGCAAGGTGAGTTTTTAGCTTTTTAAACGATACGTAGCCATAATTCTAACAATTTTTAACTATTTCAGGCTCGTACTGATGCTCGTTTGGTTGGCATTCGCGCTAAGCGCGCTAAGGAGGCCGCTGAGAGCGAGGATGCTGCCAAGGGAGACCCCAAGAAGGCCAAGAAGTAAACCACATCTAGACCTGATAATTCTGTCTTTAACAACAACCAGAATAAAATATTAGTTTTTTCATAAATGTGAATTTACGCCGGCCTTTGTTTTGTGTTCCTATTGCATGGTTGCGATAAATGTTATCGATTATCCGGGGACTATCGATACTAGTTTGGCGCGAGTTTATGAATTTTGAAAAATGGACTTAAACGAAATTGTTATTGCGAGGGAATCAATAATCGGTTTTTATCAGAAAAGTGCGGGAATATTTGAAAATCATTTCCAATGTCTAAACTTAAATAAGGGAAATTACTTTTGTAATACACTCTTTGTAGTACAAAATGTGTTCTAAAGAAATCTAGTTAACAATAATTTCTATTGTTTGTAAAGTATATAACAATTTCTTGCTTAAGTACTTCCAGGGGAGACATCTATTAAATCCAATGACGTTAAACTCAAGATAAGCGTATTTGCACTTAACGTGGAACTATTAATTGGATTGTCACCCCGAATTCACTTTCCATATGCCAGTAATTGAGGCAGACCGCATTCAAATCTGACCATATTCATATGGGTGTACGTTTTTTCCATGTAAAACCATAACTCCTTGAATAAATAAAAAAAAAAGGGTTGCATATTCTCAGCGACAAATGCGACAGGCCAATTCAATTACCCGGTGGTGCAGCAGCATCCAGACTCTGATCCAGATCTAAATCCAATCCGCCGACCCAACACGACCCGACCCGCACCTTGAACCTTGTTTATGCACTTCACTGATTTTTATTTCACTTAACCTTGTTTGCTGCTCTTCCCTGTTAAGGACGGGGAAGAATATGGGATTCAACATAAGGGGCAGAAAATGCTTGTTTCGGTGTCGTGTCAACTGCATTCAAATTTTTATTATTGAAATTTATGAGCGCAAAAGTGATTTTCCTCATAGTTTTTCCCGCCACCCATTGTCACCCTCAAATTTTTTTGTGGCTTTCCTTCGTTTTGATTGTTTCTTTTTTCTGTTTTCTGTCCTTTGTGTCGACTGTTGTTTATGGGCCATGCTGGTGGCTACTGGCAAAGATTCTGGGGTAGGTCGGTACTGGGTGGTGGTGATACGGGGGCAGTGGTTGAATCCGTAAACTGCTCGCCCGTAATTGGCAATTGTTTTTCTATTTTTGTGTGTCACCTTTCGTGGCGACAGTTGCCGGCGAAACTTTTTTGCAACATGTGCGCCAGGACGACAAATCAAATGCAGATTTACTTTGCGGTTCATTTGAATGAAGGATATATGGCGGGGTAGTTAGCACAGAAGAAAATTATATAAATTATACTTCAAAAATATATCCAAAATATCTATGGGGGCCTCGAATTACATAGACCAGAGTTATTTTTAATCGATAACATTGTTTAAATTCTTTTAAGGAAATGAAAGTTCTTTCTCGAAATGTTAAAATCTTCTACTTTTTTTTTGCTGTTGAAACTTTGTGGCGCGAGAATGCCATCCCGAAGATTAAAATATAATTTACCACTTTTCTTCGCTTAAATGCTTTTCAATTTCGTTTCTTTTTATCATAAAATCGATTTGCTGTATCTAAAAAGAGATGATTTTGCAGCATAATTGATGCCAAGCCACCCCACACACCCTTTTTCATTGCCAGTGGGTTAATCTGCATATGCTGCTGCTGTGATTGCTTCGCAAGAAATGTCCTTGCAATCGATCGGAACTTATGTCCTTTTGTACTTCCACATACATCGGAGTAAATCCGTAGGTTTGTGGGTCTTTCTGTCTGCACCATAAACGCAATCAGTGCTTAATGACCCATAGAGCTATTGGATTAGTCTCCGCCTGCTACTGCCTGAAGGGAAACCATCAGGCTGATGGATTCGAGGAAGAGCAGGAGCCAATGCTGATTTACATGATAGCCTATCAATTAGGGGCATATGCAAATCTTTAACAAAATTCACAGTTGATAAAAATAATAAAAAAAATCGTGAATTTGATCAGAGTTAAAAGGAAAAATCATATGAATCATGGCTTTAGACAGAGATGGATCACTAAAAGAACCAAACTTCCTGCCCAATCTATTTTTTTTATTGCTAATCCATGTTCCTCTAATTTGGTAGGCTATTCAGAGTACATTGTTTATTCTCTCCCCTCGCTTTGAGCACACAATAAAATGCTTATTATTTTTCCATAAAAAACCACCCAAAAAACCAAACAAATTAATCAAATATGCAAATACGTGGGCTCTCTCCCTCTGCGTGCCATATTTTCACGCATCATCTATCAAAAATTGGCACGCCATAAAAAGCGCAAGCGGATGCAAATCAAAGGACCCTTATAGGATGTTATGTTTTTTATACCACTTGGTTTGATTATGAGATCAATAGAGGGAGCACGATCCTGGCAAAACAAATCGTAAAAAAGGCATATTGCAAATTGCATTGGGCGCGAAATATCAAAATCGAATTAGAATTACAATGGCTGGAAAAATTTCGCATATGCAAATAATAATTGCCGGAAAATATGCAAATGAGGTGGGAAAGCGGGCGATGTGGTGGTATACCGTGAAATGGAAAATTGAAAATTGCACAGACAAAGCTGTGAATGGAGGAGCACTTAAAACGATTTGCAATTGTTCGCCATCTTTCAGCGAGTTGAATGTCCTTTAAGCGGCCATGAGCTGGGCCTTTTCGTGTGTGTGCTGGCTGACACCCTTTAGGCCCTTGGCCAAAATCAATTAGAATTTTGGGGGCAGTGGGCGTGGCGTTGAACAATAACAGCCGCAACAAGAGGGATAATAATGCATAAAGTTGGACTGGGGCCACCGCAAAATTGTTTAATGTTGCATGCCACAACACTTAAATGGGGAAAGGATGTCTGTGAATGTGGTTTAAATTATTGATTCGACAGCGTATTAATGGTTTCCTGGGTTCACAATTTATGTGTGAACTTTAAACTCTGCCAAATAGGTCATTTTTAAAAATGAAATGTAACAGAAAATGTGGTTTACCATAAACCCTATCCCAGCGTTCATCTGAAGTCGGCTAGGCAACTTGTGAAACTCAAATTAAATTAACCAAAAAAAGGTACAAATGTGTTCAAGTGCTTGGCAGATGATGGCTGCCCAGACTTTAAACTATTTCAATTTTCGAAAAGTCCTGGTCACAATTGCGGAGTCCTTGAAGCAAAAAACAATTACGCAACTGTCCAAAAGCAACAAAACTGAAAGTCCTGCCAAGTATGTAGCCCAGTTTATCGCATAATCAAGTGCAGACAACGGATTTGAATTTTTTACTGAAAAACACATGTTAGAAAATTGTCCAGGGAGTCCAACCTGACCCTTCCGGGCTCTACACTTAAATGTCAGGTCGGGTGGGCTTTCGAATCAAGTGGCTGTGTGTAATGCGATATTTAAATTTCATTCAAAAAATGTTGCGTAAAAAAACGGTCAGATTCAGGATGGGAAATAGATACTCCTGGGGGTTGGCTAAACCTGCTAATGTGAATACAATAGAGCTACTTGAAGCGATCTGGGATCGTTTACTCACGCCACCGAAAAAACAACAAAGCCACCACCATTCACATCGGCCCAACCCCTTCGATCAAACCGCCGAAAAAAAAGGTCGTAGTCTGACTTTCAATTAATCAAATTATCGCGCGCCTCGGGGGTTGGCACTATTTCGCGGTTGGAGGGAGAAGCGATTCGCCACTTGAAAGTTGCAGATGGGAGGACAAACATTTTTCCACTTTTTGCAATTTGTACAGGTCAACCTACCGGATGCTGTGGATACGTTTTCGATTCTATAAATTTTTGATTGTTGTTGTTTGTCGCGTGTTTTGTGCACGCTGCTGGCAACATCAATAAATTGTCAAAATCTGTCAAAATTTTTAATGACTGTGTGACGGCTAATAACCGAAAATCGATTTGTTCGAGTCGGCCCATCTATTGCGATTGAGTTTGCAATTTCCTGTTGGGTAGGATACCATTTTTAAGGACATCGTGGACGTTTTTATGAATTGCTCTTCTGGACAAACAATCGAATCTCTGCTTTAATGATCGGGGACCATTTTAGAGTTTTTAACGTCATGCGGTTATATTTCATCCATCTAGATTCTGGAAATTGAAAAGCAAACATGTGTTCAAGGGTCTTGCCAGCAATCTATCCATATTTTTAACATGGTCAAATTTGGTTTGATTAATCAAAGAAAGGTAAAGAAAAATGTTTATTTAAAATGTTTAAATCTGCTTGAAATTTAATTTGTTCGTGTCTGTGTCCCTTTCCCTGCCAACCTTTCTCTTTACCAAACCACAAGCTCTAAAACTTTCGCACCTGCATGAGAGATGTCTGGAAAACCTCAGATGCTTGCAGGACTCTGACTACGACCACCACCACCATCACAAGGATGTGGATTCTCTAACCCTTTGCTTTAATTGCTGTGCGGCATATCATGCAAACCAAATCGTTGATGACGCTGGATAACTGACAACAATCCGAGTCCTGGCAATCCGAATCCTCTGCCCCTCAGTCAATGGTTGTACAACATGCATAAATTATCGGAACTGTAACAGTCGAGCTTGTCTAAGTTCATTAAGGGACAGTTTCGACTTTAACCCTTCCACGAGGGCGTTGCTTTTCCCGGACATATGCAAAATAATGTCGCATCATTAGTGCATGGCCAGGATTGGGAAAGGGTTGCAAGTGGGGCACGTGTCGAGCAGCGGCTGTTAGATCAAGTCTGTGGACTGTTGTCCTGTTTTTTTTTTATAGATTTGCATATGCTGATGTTCACAGAATCATGTGAATCTGATTTCCGGGGTTTTGTTTTTTATTGTTGCAGGTCAAAGGGTTCGAGGCAAGTGAAAAAGTGTCGAGTCATATCAGTTTCCGAATATCAAGTCCACAATAGAAGGAAAACAGTTTAAAAAAGATGTTTCTTGCGAATTGTATTTGGCCAATCTCTTTTGGAAAAAATCTCCTATTTGTGATGTTCCGCCTAAGATTTTGAACCTTACGCCCGCCTCCTGTTCTCAGACAGAAACTTTTTCCCACACGGCAAAGAGACCGCACAAAATATGTTGACCTTGTTAAGTTTTGGCAAAATAACCAACAGAATCGCCGGTCCATCTGCACAAGGCCAGATACCTGCCGCAGCTTGCAGGAGGCGAAGAGGCAGAGACTTGGACAGGTACTCACGCTTTATCCACTCATAAGTCACGGCTTCGTTTTCCAGCCAGGGCACCCATAAATCAGCTCCTCATATAGGTCTGCCTCGCATATCTCTAATAATGATATCACAGGGCTCCCTCTCCGGGATACCGCATCTCGGCTGACTTTTCTCAGGCCCTTTCCCTTTTAACAGCCTTAGCTGGCGATGCATCGTGACACCATCCCATCTCCATCTCCACCTCCATTTTCGGATCCATTTGCAACTTCTGCAGATTCTACGTGCAGTTGGGGGAATCTCCTCAGCGGCCTGTGCCTTCTTTTTCAGCACCCACGATATACTATCTACACTGAAACAAATCAGTTAGCTTGACGATTGACTCTTTTCAACTACAAGCCTTGGAATTTTATTGAAGGATTGGTTCTGAAAATCTCTTATTAAAGGCGGTGTCCAGTATTTGATGAAAAACCTTATCAAGTGTATCTTCTTAGATAGAAAATTGATCAGTAGTTGGATTTCCTTGATTACCGAGATTTGATCGAACTGATACCAGGAAACGTAGACGAAACGGAGCTTTTCGATTTTCGTGCACCATAAAAGCTAAAAAAATTGCGACAATGATGATGCAGATGGCAATAATGATGATCATCAAGCGGCGATGTGATTGAAACAAAACATCTTATTATTACCTCCGACCGGTCGCAGGAACGACCCCGTGCGACCTCGAGGTAAAAAACGGGCAAAAAATCACAAAGAGTGCGCAAAATAATTCCCACGCTCAGTGGCCAGAGGCAACCTTTTGTCGTCGTTTCCATCTTCCTTGCTCCACCATCTCATCATCATCATCATGAGTATCATCATCGTCATTATTATCATCATCGTCTTATTCGTTTTGTCTGTTCCTGCCATATAAGGCAACGTCCTTCCAAACGCCCCATGTCTGGCCCCAAAGGAGTTTGCGGAGAGCCAACAGTGACGAAATTCTGCGCCTGCTTTGTCTTCTTTCTTTTTATTTTCTTTTCTTTGTAACTTTTTGGTTTTTGTATTTTTTTTTTTTTGGTAGGTTGGTCTTAACTTTTTTGTGATTGATTTCACTTTGCCCCCATCCCCACCGACTCCTCGCCGCCCTAGAGGGACTCACACAATTTCTTAACTTTCACAGCTCATTGAGCTTGAAAAGTCACTCACACGGGGTCAGGTTGACAATTGACAGGTATCAAGTGGTTAGGGCTCATAATTATAGTTTTTAGTGGTGCGGAAAATGTGAGCCAAGGATGAGATTTTTGGATGCTTATAGAAGGGTATACACTGAAAAGAACGCTAAGCAATCTTTGAAACCCACTTTAAAGATATATTCGAAACTACAACTTAAAATATCCTTTAATAAAATACATTCCACGATTTTATAATTATTGAAGGCAAAATGCAAACTTTCATTTAAGTTATTTGTTTTTGTGTAAAGTTTTAAGTGTGCTGGTCCTGAGACTGTCATCAGGTTAATGGTTGTGGGTAACCGAAGTAACCACAAAAATGGTATCACCCCCCGCCATCGCCACTCCCGTCTAATCAAAGCTTTTGCCCATTGAGCCAGATTATTTTACATTTCATTAATGTGCCGAAAAAAGGGAAATACTTTCAATGAAAGCGGCGGCTCCCAGGGCCAGATGCCTGTGTAGCCCTACCATCATTATCATCATCATAATTATCCTTGGTTGGAGTTCAAGTCCAGAGATTCTCAAATCTGTTGTATTGATCAGAGCTGCGCTTGCAATTAACTTGCAAGCTTTTACTATGCAAGTCACTTTATCAGCTCACCTTCTAAGGTGATATTTATTTGAAGGATTATTCAAATCATACTTTTATTATATTTATTATGGTAAAAAATTAATTTAAAATTTATAACTATTGTAGGTGGTATATTTAAGTGGCTTGGAGTGTATGTTTCCGATTCCGAGATATTCCGAATCCACCATTATAGTGGCAGTCAACAGGTTGACAGGCTGCTGTTTCATTTTAAGTCGTCGCAAGGGGTTGCTACCCACCACTGGCTCAGGGGTATGGGACACACATATGCACTGGGAAAATAAATTCTTATAAAGAAATCATAAACAAATATAGGGTTTTATTGGCTTGTATAGTATACCTACATTAACCCAGGAAAAGTATTAATAAAAACCAAGGAATCGAACTACCGTGGAAAATTGTGATAGATATGTTTGAACTTGTAACTAAGCTTTTTAAAAGGGACTTAATCCGGGTTTAATTCAGGGCTTAATCATGAAACACAAACTTCATCTTAATCCATAATATAATATTATGGCATTAATTCTGGATCTTCCAACAGACCACTAACTCCTTCACCCACTTATACTTTTGTCCAAAAGAAAGTTTGATATATGAATATTTTATTTAAATAAAAAAAAACTGCAGGTAAACGAAATGAAACCTTTTTCGTTTATAAACCCGAACAACCCCTGACTTCCTTTTTTGTAGTGTCTCTGTTGTGGTGGGTTTCAGCCTCAACTTGTTCCCGAGGACAAACTCAACCTGACCTGCTTCGTTCCTTGCCAACCCCGGCTCAGTCGTTCATAACTGCATTCACTCATTCGTATCTTGACTACGGACGTGTTCGAATCGCAGCGGACACTACGGGTCGATCGGTCGCATCGAATCACAACGGTTGGGAGTTCAAAAAACAATTGAAGTAAATTGATCGCAATTTGCAAGTGTACGAAATGTCAGAATAAACGAAGAAACTTGGCGAATCTCCATTAATTGGCGCGTTCTCAGTTTTTGTCTGAAATTAAAAAAAAAACGAAAAGTTAATAAATAAATAAAATTAAAAGCGCGAATTGTCAAATTTAAAATTAAAAAATGGCTGATGAAAGCTTGCACACCGTGCCATTGGAGCACAACATTGACTATCATATCGTGACCTTGTTCGAGCGCCTGGAGGCGATGCGGAAGGACTCGCATGGCGGGGTCAACAATCGGCTGTCCAGCACCCTCCATGCCCCCAAGCGCAGCATGCAGGCCGAGATTCGAACTCTGGAGTTTTGGAGGTAAGTCAAGTCTAGACATCATACTTCATACTGTTTTTTGAGAATTGTTAAAAAAAGATGGAAATTTTTAAAACCTTTAGAGAGTTTCAAAAAGATTTAGAAACCAAAGATTTAGAATCTCAGTGCATGTGCATTAAAGAGCTTTGTTTTCGCAGCCATTATCTGCACTTGCTTTCAATTTGTTCAACTTTAGATGGCAATTGTTGGATGTCATCATTCAGCTTTGCATGAACTCTAAGTAATTGAAATCCCAAGTTTTCTCCAGACATCATCCAGATAATCGGCAAAACTAAATACTGGCAAAGTTTGCAGCATTTTGTGGCCCCACCACGTCTGAAAAGGAGGTGGAATTTCAAAATAATTAACATTTCATCACAAGCTGATGGAGTAATTAAATCTGTCCCAGGATAGAATGCTTTTGTAGCATGTCAAGCGCATAAATTCCGACTAAACTGTGCGCGACACTTGTGCCGGCATTCTCTCTTCCCAGCTGGCTGACCATTAAAAAGTCAGGAGTCAGGAGTTGGGGCTCTTCCCAGTAGTTCCAATTAAAGAGAATCCAGAAGGCGAAATGCAAACTGCAAAAATTTATGATTTCATGGAGATCCGTGGATCCCCGAGCTCCCTCGGATTCGCGGTAGTTTGTTTGATTTTTGTTATCGTGGCGGTAATCCCTCTCCTCGAGCTGCACGTCCAGCGGGACTCGACTGGAATCAACGCCACATTGCACTCCCCCACATCCCCAATCCACCGCTCAATTGTCATTGCAACGCTTGGGGGCAACAAGAGCGGGCATTGTGTGCAGTTTGATTTGTGAAACAAACAGTGAGCCTCAACTACAAAGTACTCTCTTAATAAATGGGAATCCTAATCATAATTTTCATACATGGAAATAATCTAATGAGCATTTATTCTTAAAAATATAAACAAGACTCAAAGGTGGGTGACCCGGTGACCACTGTACCTTACCCCATCAAGTGTGACAGGCAAAACCTCAGTCATCTGGTGTGGAGTTATACTAATCCTTGTAACCCTTCTTTTCAGATCCATCATCAGCGAGTGCCTGGCCTCGTTCCTGTACGTGTTCATCGTGTGCGGTGCCGCCGCGGGTGCCGGCGTGGGTGCCAGTATGTCCTCCGTACTCCTGGCCACGGCCCTGGCCTCCGGCTTTGCAGTGGCCACGCTGACACAGTGCTTCCTTGACATCTCGGGTGAGTCTCAACGATGGGGACAGTAAATAACAATAACAAGAAAAACAAAGACAACTGAAGCATCAACAAAACGGGGCGACATTGCGTGGGAAACTCCAGTTTCAGAGCCAAAAACCCAGTAGACACGAACTGGAACCCCTTTATTATTATTTTTGTTTCCTTGCTTTTTGTTGTTGCCACACTCGCAGTTGTATTTTCGAAAAGGCAATGCACTTTGTGCGGTTCCAACGGTTCCCCCGGCTCCATCTTATCTCTCGGGGCGCACTTGTGGTGCCATCGACTCGCCCAGGCCCTCCTCCTCCTCCTCCTGCATATATTCTTGTATTTATATATTTGTTCATTTGCGTTGACATCCAAGGCAATTAAATATCTTCTTCTCCTTAAAAAAAGAAGAAAGAAAAGTAAACCAAAGAGGAGTAGGAGGAGCTCCACCAGGAGAAGCTCCTTGAACATGTGTTGCTGATTTGCCTTTCCAACCGACTTCCCCCTTTCCGAGGTCGATGATTTCTTCGCTTTTTCACAGCCAATTGGTTGGGCATTAAGTCATTATGTTATCTGCCATATTTTGGGGCAAGAATTCCTTTCCCTGGAAGTGTCAAAGTGATGTTTAACGGGTTTCGGTGGGGAAACCACCTCCCATCCATTGGGTGGCCACCAAACACTGGCTTGTCTTGGTAAAGTAAACTAAGTTTATTTATTTATTATTTATAGGCGCCCACATTAACCCCGCCGTGACTTTGGCCTGCATGGCTATACGTTCCATATCTCCGATCAGAGCAGCCATGTACATGACCGCCCAGTGTGGCGGAGGAATCGCCGGAGCCGCTCTACTCTACGGGTAAGTTCAAGGAATTTAAACAATAAACTATGTAGGGCCTCTTGTATCAAGGAACAGAAAGTTAATTCTTTTTCCACTTTATTAAGCTTTCAATAACATCAAAACCAAAGATATTCGATTAGGCATTAAATCACAGTACTCCTGGTAATTAATTGAACCAAAAAGATTCTCATAAAGCCGCTATCCATGCTTATAATTAAAAGCATTCAAGCATTAAATGAATTCAACGAGGAATTCATTTCGAATTTTGTATACATATTCATAATGCACCTTTGGGTTTCTATGTGTCCTGTAGCTGTAGGGCTGACCACAGGGATGGCTGAATTATGCGAAGGACACTGCATTCTGTATCTGCAAGAAGATTTACCCAAAAAGCAAACTCAAGTGTTTCAAATTAAATCCAACAGGCTGTTGGAAACGAGCAGCTCGTAAATCAAAGCGGAAAAGGTTGCTAGACAGGGACAAGTTCGGGGTGATGACTGTACAACAAGGACCCTCGGCAGGAAGCATGAAATGCGTGTGTTTGCAGAACCGAAGAAATTGTGGAATTTCTATAAATGGGATGTGCAGGTAACCTAGGCCCAGCACCTGCCGGCCGCAGGTAGCTAGGAGTCTATCTGCTATCTGGAAACATCTGCCCTTGTGCCTCTATGTTTTGCGCAGTGATTTCCCGCTCCGAAAACGAGAGCCTTTGTGATGCCTAGATAAAGGATGCCCAAGAATGCCCAAGGATATGCACGCACACCAGCCAACAGCCAACAGTCAACAGAAAATCTTCTGTCAACCGGGGTTTTCCTTCAAACCAAGGACTAGCAACAGGATGAGGGCGAAGGAAATATATAGGACGTTACTCTCAGTTCACGTTTTTTGAAAAAATGTCGATCCAGTTTTTTCTGTTGTTGCTTCTTCCTGGCGATGAACTCAGAGCAGAGTCCAATGTATTAATGCCTCTCCCCCGATATTGTCTGCTCGACATCTGTTCCGACCCTTCTTTTAAGTGCGTTGGCATCTTTACTTTCTACAGATCCGTGCAGGAGAAAGAGGACGAAGACGATCTGTCGGGGCAAAGAGAAACATGTTTCAGCTGCTGCCGCTGCGATCAAGTTCGGGGTTTTTTTGTCTGATATGGATTTCTTGGGGTCTGACGAGTTCACGTTTTTGGGTTTTAGTCGAAACATATGTCTGCCTAAACGAAAACTAAAAAACAGAAGTAAAATATATAACCAAAATCCGGCTGCCTTTGCTGATTAATTGGTTAAGATTTGGACTTGGTTCGGGTTTCCAGCAAAACGTTCAAGGTTTTGAAATATTCAATCAAACCCACAGCTCCCATTTTGAGTATTAAATATAAGAAATTATGATTTCCTTGTTCGGGAGCTAGACTAATACACCCAGGACCTGCCTGCCACTCAGCTGCTCATCCTGCTCCTCTCACATGTCACTTGGCACTTACCCTAATTGCGTCGCCTGAGCCACATGTGGCACGGGAACAGCAAATACCAAGCTGGGCAGATAAAACACAATCTTTCATAAACCAGAGAACGCTTAAAAAAACATTGTCCGGAGTAGGTAGGGGGAACTTTTCAGTCAGGACTGGAGTATCGATATCCGGCTCAACAATATTTGAATAGTCTTCAGCTCTTCCTCGCATTTCAATGATTTCGTTCTTTATGATTACTCCTCGTTTTTTTCTTGGTTTTGGTTGGAAGAACGTGCGCCGAGCACGTTCCAAAAATGCGAGTAGCCTTTGAAAATGATGAAAGATAAAAATCAGGTAGAGGCCGCCAAAGCCAGAAGACCTGAGACCTGAGACCTCAGACAGCAAAAGCAAAGAAACCAGAAAGCTGAAAAAAAACATAATTAACATTTCCAGCGGATTGGTCTTTGTCCAGGCGGAGCCTTAGGGTTGCGCCTGCGCAGGACAGGATAGCATGCAGAAACTTGAAATCAAACACGTGTCGCCGGAGTGGCCGATGCACTGCTCTGGTTGGTCAGTCGAGGAGCAGCTGGAAAAGAGTACTTGGCCTGGCTTGGCTTGGCGCACACCTGCTGCCCAAAACAGAAATTACTGTTGCCGAAGATACTCAGACAAAAGGAAACCTCAAAACAGGATTTCGAAGCGACGAATTTAAATTTTTAGCCAGCAAAGCGAACCGAAAGTGGGATCAAGGCTTACACTGAAGATTTTTTTTTATTTCAAAGTGGAAACTAGCTCTCCAGGTAGTAGTAGCCTATTGATTGGTATTTAACGTGGAAATGCACTTCCTGTTCGCCAGATGAAATGAAATGATAATCGATTCGTGTCACAGGGGCAATTCAATTACTGAATCGGATTCCCGAACGGGGCACCGAATTCCATTCTGAATAGTTGTCGCACTTTGCTGGCACTGGGTTATCGCACTGGGTTTGGAAATGGCATCCTGCCAGTGTTTCCGTTTGCCCTCACTGTGGTCCTACATCCTCCTCCGAATGCTTCACAGGTGGTCTACTCCTCCTCGGGGGGACAACAGTTCATAAAAATTGTGTCACTTGAAATGCACTCAATATTTTAAAGCCAGGATTTCAGATACAGATTAAAGTTACAGCCTGACAAAATCCATTACAGTGGCGTTGCTGTAAATACATTTCTGATTTAGTTTTTTTTTGGGGCATAATTTGATTTTGGGGTCGCATCGGGATCCCTATCCAGCATTTCTGGTATTCCCGAATGGCAACCGCAGGCCAACACTGAGCAAAGAGCAAACCAAACCGAGCGTGTTGCACATGGCACATGCCACATCGCTACTTCCCCCGTCACAATATGTTAGTCCTGGCCCACGCTGGAGCACAAGGATAACGACTGAAACGATTCCTGTTTAACTTGGCTATGAGCTTGCTTTTTTTAAACAATTTTAGCAGGAAGTGCTGCTGAAAGGCCCTGGATTCGCTCCACATTTGCCATTTCCGACTACTTAGTTGCTTCCTCTGCTCCTCCTGGCTATGTTTGTTTATTTGTGCGGTCGACTGGCTTCGTCCACTGGATCTCCTCCTCGTCCTCATCCTCCTCCTTGTGAAATTAGCACTTTATAGATTTATGAGCAAACAGAAGCTCTACCTCGATGGAAAAATGTTTTCCGAGGCGATCAAATTTTAATCAACACCAAGGAGGAACTGTGTGTTGACAGTGGAACTCATTATGCCTCAGGCTGCTTGGGGTTCAGTCAAGGATTAGGTCCGCCTAATGCCCGCTAAGCCGTCCCACAGTTATGACGATTGTGACTTCAGGTTTTCACCCCAATCCTCCTTGCAGCCGGATTTCGGAGCAATTTCCCATTGCCAGGCCCTCTATTTGCTCAAGTACTTTTAAGTGCATTGCAAAAGCATTTATTTCCGGATTTTCGCATCTGCTGGAAGTGGGTAGGTGAGTAGGTGGGTGTCTGTGGTTCGCCAGGTGTGTCAGGTGAGGGATTGTGGGTGAACTTTATAAATATTTGCTTTGGTTTGCTGCGCTAAAGGTTAGCTGTGTGTGATGCCATTCTAGTGCTAGAGCTATCTAGTATATGATTATTTCTTTCCAAACAAAACGATTTCAAAACTTATTTGGGCCTGAAGTCCTCAACAATTTGGAACTTTGACAATCTAAACGACTTTGCGACAGTTCATGTGTGAGAAAATTAATGGGTTTCAGTTTGGGGAGACAAATTTTGTTTCAAAACTGTCAAAGACAGAGGATTATCTTAGAAAACTTTGTGATCAAATCAATCAGTAATCAATTAATTAATAATTTTATCTTTTTTTATCTTTTCAGAGTTACGGTACCTGGATATCAAGGCAATCTTCAGGCAGCCATCTCCCATAGTGCTCCTGTAAGTGCCTGGGAACGATTTGGTGTGGAATTCATCCTCACCTTCCTGGTCGTGCTCTGCTACTTCGTGTCGACGGATCCCATGAAGAAGTTCATGGGCAACTCAGCCATTACCATTGGAGCTGCCTACAGTGCCTGCAGCTTTGTCTCGGTAAGTTGGCTTTTGTGAAATCCCAGACCCTTGACCGAGGAATTCGGCGCAAAAATCTCGAAGCAGAAGCAGAAACCCGCCAAAAACGGGAAAAGGAACCGAAACCAAAACCGAAACTGAAACTGAAACTGAAACCAAAGACAAAACACACAACACAAAACGCACCTGCCGACTCGGATTCTGACTTTTATTCGCATTCGATGGTGCAAAATCGCAGCATGACAACCGACTGGAGATCAGGCAGGACAAGAGGGATAATTAATTTCGCACAGGGTCTCTGATCAGGACGGAGCTGCATTGTTGGCATAACGGACAGTTTTTGGCGGCATTCAAAAGAGCCGGAATGACTTGGCCATGTTTTTGGTTTATGGGTTGAGGCAGCGATTATAGTCGGGTTTCTATATCGATTGCGGTTTGAATTACGACGAAGGGATTCGCGGAAACCGCTTAAGGTTAAGGCTAGGTTTTATTTGTCAGGGATCCTAAAGGAGGGACGAACTTGAAAGAGTATCTCACAGAAACTTTTAGTAGATGCAAATTTTGACAGATTAAAAGGTTTAATGACACGAAAAAGCACTGTCATACGATTGAAAACTTTTCACAAACAGAAACTTTTTGCATACCCAAGGCTGACTTTTAAACTTTATAAATTAGTAAAACATTCTTCCTACTTTCTGCATTAAATTCCTGTGAAAACTCGTCACTATAAAGTTTAAAGCTACATATTTATGTTTAAAAACCCTTTGAATTCCTTCTTAATTTGGCAGGACACTAACCGTATGCTTATGCTTGGCTTATCCTTTCAGATGCCATACTTGAATCCTGCCCGCTCCCTGGGTCCTTCGTTTGTGCTGAACAAATGGGACCATCACTGGGTGTACTGGTTCGGACCCCTGGTGGGAGGCATCGCCTCTGGCCTGGTGTACGAGTATATCTTCAACTCCCACCGCAATTTGCGCCAAACCAAGGGCAACATCGACAACGACTCCAGCTCGATCCACTCCGAGGATGAGCTTAACTACGACATCGAAATTGAGAAGCCCAGCAAATACCAGCAATCGCACGGCACCTATCCCCGCGGGCAGTCCAACGGAGGTAATGGTGGTGGACAGGTCCAGGCGAACGGCCAGCATGCGGCTCCCAACATGGGTCAGATGCCCGGCGTGGTGGGTGGTGCCGCTCAGGGCAACTACTGCCAGAACTTGTACACGGCGCCGCCACTCTCCTCAAAGTACGAGCAGCAGCAGGAGCCGTTGTATGGAGGAACGCGCTCTTTGTATTGCCGCTCACCCACTCTGACCAGGAGCAATCTGAATCGTTCACAGTCAGTTTATGCCAAGAGCAACACCGCCATCAATAGGGATATTGTGCCACGTCCTGGACCACTGGTGCCGGCCCAGAGCCTCTACCCAATGCGCACCCAGCAGCAGCAGCAGCAGCAACAGCAACAGCAACAGCAGCAACACCAGCAGGTGGCATCTGCCGGTCAATCCTCACATTTGCAGAACCAGAATGTCCAGAATCAAATGGTGCAACGCAGCGAAAGCATCTACGGAATGCGTGGCTCGATGCGAGGGCAACAGCAACCCCTTCAGCAGCAGCAGCCTCAGCAAATGCAGCAGCAACCGCCTCCCGTGCAGCAGCAACAGTTGCAGCCACCGCCACAAATGATGGCCGATCCCCAGCAGCAACAGCAGCAACATCAGCAGCAGCAACAACAGCCGCAAGGGTTCCAGCCAGTCTACGGCACGCGTACAAACCCCACGCCGATGGATGGAAATCAAAAATTTGAGAGGCGCGACCAGCAGCAACTGTATGGCATGACAGGGCCACGGAACCGCGGACAGTCGGCGCAATCCGACGACAGCTCCTATGGCTCGTATCACGGATCGGCCGTCACGCCGCCGGCACGTCATCCAAGCGTGGAGCCATCGCCACCTCCACCGCCCATGCTGATGTATGCCCCACCCCCGCAGCCAAACGCCGCCCACCCGCAACCCATTCGCACTCAGTCGGAGAGGAAGGTGAGCGCACCCGTGGTGGTGTCACAGCCGGCAGCCTGCGCCGTCACCTACACAACTTCGCAGGGTCCTCCAGTGACCACCCAGCAGCAACAACAGCAGCAGCAACAGCAACAGCAACAGCAGCACCAACAGCAACAACACCAACAGCAGCAAATGATGATGCAACAGCAGCAGCAACACTACGGAATGCTGCCACTACGGCCCAACTGAAAGCGACTGTCATGGGGTCCGGTGACCACGCCGCCGACGCAAGGGATGCATTCGCTTTCTCTACACGCCGCTGGCACCATGACCCTGCACCGCTGCAGCCTAGCCAAGCAAAGCAATTTGTTTTAGTCGTAATCCAAAGGAAACGTACGAAAGTCTCAGCCCTTAGTCTAGACTAATCCTAATTAAGATAGATAGATGCACGGTACTTCAAGGATCTACCAATGTAGGCAGATTATATTATTCAGACGCCAACGAGACAAGGAACTCAAACCTAGCAGCAGACGAAGATGCCATAGAGACAAGCTATTGGACAGGTTTTCCTTCCTTTGGAGATCTATTAGAGAGCAGAGGTTGCTTCGCATAGATCCCCTTAAAATCGGAACAAGCCTAAAGCCTAAAGGACTAGATTATTCCTACATTTAATACAATAGCTTAATGGCGATTTAGACTGAACTCCCACTATATTTGTAGAATCGAGTCTCAAGATACATTATTAATATAATGTTTATTTTAACACTTTTTTCCCAAAAAGTAAAATCTTTCTTTGATTGTTCGTTTTCGTGTCTTCCCTTGAAAACACTTTTATTAAAGTATTTTTTTGTAACATTTTTGTTTATTAAAAAACTATATCCCAATGCATGTTTTATTTTTCATTGGTTAAACTGTTCATTTGTTTATCTTCCATCTATGAACAACTTTTGTTCTGTCCTTGATCTAACTATTATGATTTGTATATAAACTACATTAAGTCTTAAGGTTGCGCATAACTAGGCTTTGTAAATGTTAGACTCTTAAGCTCACAAGTCGATATCATCTCTCGGATATGGTCTTATCTATGTAAAATATACATATATATATTAACGATTGGTAATAGTAAATCCCAAAAAGAATACCAGAAATGTATACTGGAACTAAATAAAGAAATGTTTCATCATATCTAAATGTATCTTATAACAATGACAATGATTTTATTTACTATTTTACTAATACTATTTGGGGAGTAATTTCACGTTTCTATTCACGAAACTGTTTGGTACATCGAGGCACTTAGCTTATCTCACCCAGGAACTGGGGATCTTCTTAAAAGTATATAGAAGTATGTTTCCTAATACAGGAATTAATGATTTTCTTAACATTAACCTCACGACGGCGTAGTTTATAAGAGTATAGTTAATTATCTTTGGAGGTCTATTGCAGATATGTCTTTTGGAGCTCAGACCGAGTACATGAAGTTGAAGTATTGGCGAACCTCGGCAAGGGGGAAATGTGGCAGCTGCTCCTTAACCTTCTTGAAGTCGTTCCCGTGCTTCTGGAAGGCCTTTGATAGATGAATGAGGTCTTGGGCCTTCCAACGATGGTAGCGACATCCGCGTGCCGTCTCGATCCCAGACAGACGTCGACGGGCCACCGCAATGTCAAAGCCTTGTTGACGCAGGATGAAGAGTGCCTGTTCCTCCTCGATTTCATATTGACTGGCGGCAAAGTCTAAATAGTCGCGCACGTTCTTTTCGTCCTGGTCCTTCATCTGCGGTGACCACAAAATCGAGGCGCGATGTTGGACCTGGGCCAGCTTGGGGTAGCGTTCTTCCTCGGGCACGCAGTCCGGCAAAGTGGCTGCCTGCTGCTCCCAGTAACGGGCATCTCGTTTATCCTTTTGCGGGGACATCATTCTTAAACTCAAATTAACAATGTAAACAACGATCTACACAAAGCCTGCTTGAATTGTCACAGGGCTGCCATGTCGGGTTTCAGTGTTGGTAAACGCCCAAATTAAAATACAGTGGGAAAAAATTTGTTGTCACCACTCTTTATATTTCAAGAACGAGCCTGGGACTTTGTCCTAAGAATTAAAATCATTTGTTTATAAAGAAAATATCTTCATCTTATTCCGCTATATATCTGATTCTCAGCTTTAATCTTTAGAAGCTATCCAATCAAATTTGATAGTTGGTAACTATAGATCCAAAATCGATATTTGTAATCGATGAACTATTTCGGAACATTAGGCGCCAAATCGAATACATTCAAATATTCTGTATTCCATTGAAAATTTTTATAAAAAACACATAAAAACTTTCAATGACACAAATTAAATAACAAAATATTTTGAAACTAAAATGTTTTTATAAACGAGTATCAAAAAAAAATTGAAGTTTTACAGTATAATAATATATAAACCATAATTAAGTTTAAATTTGTCCATATGTAGCATCTTAGAAATCATCGTACAAGATAGAGTCTGATTCATCAGCGGAAATATAATCCTCCTCGGATGTGGCTTCCTCCTTATCCGAATGCCTGCGGGCGTAGCGATCCCAGAAGAGTAGACCCAATGGTGTCTCCGGCTCCTTTTCGCGATCAGTATCATAGGTCAGCCAATGGGCATTCTGCTGAGCATAAAACGAGCTGAGAAGCGAAGGCCAGATGCAAATATGACCCACCTTGGCCAGCCTGATGTGAAGGTAAAAGCCAATCTGCTTTTCCGATTCTATCACCACCTCGCCCAGCAGGTTGAGGATGCAGCATTGTGGCGGCGATATAGTTGGCACCATATAGACCAATGAGTTGTTTTCGAGAATAAGTTCGTATTCCGGGACTTGCTGCTCTATTACCACGTCAATATGGGCAAGGTCTTGGTGCCACTTCACTTTGGGATGAACAGTACCGTCGACAGTTGAAGCGCATTGCAATGACATTGCCACCTCCTTGGGCAAAGGCACCTGGGGATTCGTTTCAGGTACATTTTGGAGCTTCAAAGCCTTAGCAGCCTTTGTCTGCTTGGGCTCGTGTATTGGCTCTTGGCCAAGTAAGCCGCATATAAATTCTTTGGCATTTTCTTTTTTCGAAGGACTAGTGGAATTCAACTCGTAACTGAGAACCTTTAAAAGTTGACTAGTAATGTCATTTGGAAAGTCTATATCTAGGTATCCGTCCTCTTTCTGTATTTTCTTGTCTGCTGAGGAATCCATGGCAGTTTCATCTTCATCATTGTTTATTGATTTAATTTCTTCAGGTTCAATATCCCTAATTAATTCAGTTTTTTCAGGTGTCGTGGCTTTGCTTTCAGATATAGGTAGATTCAATCCAGTTGTCGAAGAGGGAAAATTATTCACTGAAAAGGGAGCATGCGCTTCCGAATTCGAGGCCGAAGTGGAGTCTTCATTTTCCGAATTTTCAGCAGTGCTATCATTTTGAGCTAACTTATTTATCTTTTTTTCGATATCCTTGGGGTCTTTGTTGGAATCCTTTATTTTTTGTTGGACAACGTATTTTCTTTCTTGAATACAGGCTCCGTTTGCCAACTTTGCAAATCCTTGACGAATCAGATCCTTTTTAAGTAACACTTTGTAAACACTAGTGTGCATCTCTCGGCACTCTTCGATTAGAGAGATTCCCTCGACATAGACCACGTTCACCATGGCAAAATCGACAGTGACTTGTAAATGCATTTGATCAGTGATATCATTAAACTGGTCACAAGTCCATTTTGTAGATTCCGCTGACCAGCCAGTTGAATTGGCTGGTTCCAGTCCAGATAGTCGAATATTGAGAGCCATCGGCGGCAGCAAAGTAAATTTCTCTTCAGGACACTCTAATAAGTCGCATGACTTAATGTGCAGCAGTTCTGAGCCATGATCCATTAGTTGGACGACAACAGGGCGCCTGGCAGGAGTGTCCACAACGCGCACACGTTGGAACTGGCCCTGGCGGATCACCACACAAACATCGTTAACGCTGTATGGATGGTGCACCTTACGCTGCGCTCCCATGCTCAATTCCAAAGCCATAGTCGTTTGGTTGACTTGAAGAAGGACATCCTGCCAATTATCGCCACTTTGGACCTTAAACTGCAAGGGCCAAAGGGCAAAGTGAACTGGACTATAGACCTTGATTAGTCTGCACCGAATTTTAGTACCGGGCTGCAGAAGGAGATTTCCTGGATCTGGCATATCTGCCTTGATAAAATCGTGCCGTTTGCTGCAGTTTATCATTCGGCAATGGCCATCATTGAGGAAATAGGGGCAAATATTACGAGTTTCAACAGTCTCCTCGTAGCATGCATTTGCCAACTGAGTTATCCCTTCGTTTGGTGTGGTGCCATGAAAATGAAGGAACTCTACTAAACGCAACAGCTCTCTCTTGTTATTCTCGTCAAGAAGCACAACACTGGCTATACGTTTCTCATTATCCATGGTTGCGTAGTGCAGCAAGTTCGGAATGTTGTCCGCCATGGAATGGAATCGGTGAGAAAACTTCGTCCAGGATGGTGGAAGACTGAAGTGAATAAGCAGCTCAATATTACGGGCAGGTAGTTTTGCAAACTCTAGTTGGTCATTAATCAACAACAACTCGTGTGGTTGCTGAAAAAAACATCATTAAATAGATTTAGATTTTGATTTAATTACGTGATTTTGATTGATTTTCAACCTACCTGGTCCTTAGCCATCGATATTCCGATGCACTCGTATCCTGCTTCGGTTAAGATATACCTAAAGTCTTTCAATTCGTCCTCATTTTTAAAACAGATCATCGTACGCTTTTTTGAATGTTTTTTTGACTCCAGGAAGCTAAGCAAAGATTCCTTCTTTTTATCCTCTTTCTGTGCATTTAAGGTTAACAAGAGATTACCGTACATGGCTGCCTCAAGGAAATTGCCGAATAGAATCAAAGGTTTTGGCATTTTTTTCAGTAAATTTTTAAAAGGCTTCGACTGCCATTTCTGGGCTATCATAATGATCTGGGTTTTGGGATTCCTAAAATCCTTAAGTTTCTGCATCATTTGATCCACCAGATCGGGGGTGTCCAATTGCATTGGCTCAAAGTCATCAATGGCAAGGAATCTCAATCTATCCTTGACAATCAGCGGCAATCTATCCCTAATAATCGAAAGAAATTGTGGTAAAGTAGTTACCAGGATGCCACATCCATTGAGCAGCAAAAGGTATAAGTCTCGCTCGTCATGGTCTGGTCCGTTGATCACCTTCAAATACTGCGTAACGTGATGTTGCATCAAATAGGATGTTTCCTTGAACAGAACAGTGGCATTGTCCACCGAATCCGCCACCAGAACGGCCAAAGGTCCGGGATGTGAACGACCTCCAAAAGATGGAAGATGTTTGATCACGGTTGAGCAAAGGATGGGCAGATAGCTCCAGGTACGAACCGTTACACGACCATTCACGAGTATCAGAGATCCTCCCGCGGACAGGTGGGGCCAGGCATATTGCTGCGTCGGCACTAGGGAATGGAAGTAGCGATCCTTCAAAGCAGTTTTGATCTCCTTTGCAAGAGGAATATTGTCGAGATCGCTTAAGGCTTGAACTGGTTCTAAGCTGTGGGCTACCACACAAGTATTTAAATGGTTTAGATCACATTTGGCCCGAACGTCACCACAACCAACCAGTTTTCCAGTGAACTGATTTGTTGGGTTGGTAACCGTTTTGTTCACTTTAGGGATCTCATTTGGTTTTACCATACCACCCAGCTTTCCAGTGAACTGATCTGTTGGTTTGGAACCCGATTGGTTCACTTTAGGGACTTCATTTTTAGTTACCATAGCATCAGCTTTAGGGACATCATTTTCAGTTATCATAGCATCCGCTTCGCTTTCTTTTAGTTGATAAGAAGTAGATGCTGAATTCCCAACCAGTTGCGATAGTACAGGCTTGGATTGTTCGTCTTTAATGCATCTGGGAGCACATTTCAATAGCACAGAGGTGGGTATATTAGTAATATTCGGAGTTGAAGGAAAATTATTACTCTGTTTTGGATTGGGGTCATCTGGAATAGGATTCTCTTCTTTGTGTAAGTCCGAAAAGTTTTGTTTTAACTTAAATTTTGGATTAAATTCGCTATTGCGATAAGTTATTATGGAGCCTTCTTGAACAGTATTAACCTTGCTGAACCGTTTTGCAGTCTTCGGGACCATGAAATCATTGCGACATTGAAGTAAAGCATCCATTTCTTCTGGTTTCGCTGATGGCTGCTTTTTTTTGGGACTTGTAGACCAGCTCTCTGTTTTGCCAACGACTTTGGTAAAATC
This sequence comes from Drosophila vallismaia, assembly GCA_035047325.1. NCBI lineage: Eukaryota > Metazoa > Arthropoda > Insecta > Diptera > Drosophilidae > Drosophila > Drosophila vallismaia. The sequence continues at coordinate 8,436,970 of JAWNPU010000090.1, read as the reverse complement.
AAAGCTTATACCCATGTACGTTGGTTCCTGATTTCTGACAAGTTTAGACAGATGCGACTCGGCAATGGGTTGGACCACTTGGAACGGGGATAAATCTACCAATTTGAAGATTTTTGCCACACGCTGGGAGGGCTCGACTAGGCTGTTATTAATTTCCGCCAGATCAAAACTGAAGGCAAACTGATTTCTCTCCCATTTGATTATCTTTGAGCTAAAGCTGGCGTGTTTCTTCTCAAACAGAAAGGTAGCCCCATCGACTTCAGTCGTATCATTCGATTTTATTGTTAGCTTTCCATAATTTGTATTTTTTGATTGGTCCTCATACACGACCTCAAACAAGAGGTCGCTTGCATCCTGCAAAACCTTATCAAACACGCGACGAGAGGAGAAAGTCCACTCACTACCATTGGACGGCATAATATTAGACAAAGCACCCAGTTTGAAGTCCATGTATGGCTTTGAAAACTCCTCCGGCAGTGGCCACAAATCCCGTTTAAAGCAAAACAGGCTGAAGCCATAATCCGTTATCCACACCAGGTACTCCTCCTCCTTTTGTACCACAATCTGGCCCCTAATCATTCTGGGCTCTTTCCCACCCGTGTAGCGAACAATGACACTTTCTTGTACTGCGTACTTCTCTTTCATCTTATTGGGTAGGCAGTAGTCCGGCAAATGCTGCTCCATCTTCCTTACCAACTGGCCCGAGTCCTTCACATCCTGAATGTGAATATAGCAAAAGTCAACCGGGCTTACATAGAAGGTAATATGGATGGATTTCGGAGTATCACGAGGACCTTTAATTAAAAATTAACTCAATATATTAGCGATCTGTTTATCAATGTCTGTTTCAAATGGGAATAGAAAATAAGTTGAAATTTCGTGTAAATTTTCCCCGTGCATGTAAAAGTTTCCACGCCAGAAAGTTTCCCCCAAAAGCGAGCCAAAAATTGTAAAACCAGCCACGGGATTAAATTTGTGGGGTTCCGCTTGTGATTAGCAGAGGGTAACTAAATTAGCGAATTTAAGTTGGACAAAAGCGAAAGCAAATGCGGCACACTCTGCAGCTTCCAAATGGCAAAACAAAGCAATCGGCCAAAGCCGCAACTGAGGAGGTCCTTGTGCCTATTTGGAGTTTGTTTGCGCGGCCCTACATCTGCTGCACTGCCTCCTTTGGGGCAATGTGGGCAGCGGTGCTTGCTCAACAATCAGCAGTCAAGCGTTCAGCAAGTTCTTGTTTTATCAACACTTTTAAAGTTGCAATACTTTGTAAGCCAACTAGTTTATGGGCGGAACGAACAAACCATTTAATTTCAATGATTAGAATAAAAGAACTACCTTTAAGAGCTATAAAATACAACTCTAAAGAAAGAGTAGGTTAGTTCCTTATAGCTTATAAACTTATTATTATTGCTTATATTATTGTGGTTTCTATTGTTAAGAATATTGACCAAATATGGGATATAGTTGCCCGATCGTTTTGGGATCAATAAAATATATACCTTTTAGGGTCAGCGATGTCTCCTTCACTTCGTTTCTCTCTGCAGGGGAATAATTATAATTAAATAAACCCAAAAAAAAAGATTTAGGAGAAGCAGATACTCACTTAAATCGGTAGTATCCCCCTTTTCTGGATCCATTTTTAGGCTTAAATTCAGGGTCTGTAAAAAAGTGTTTATATTAGTTATGAATATTAAACTTTTGAAGAATTAAAGAAAATAAGCGTGTTTTCGACTGTATTCTTTAATGTCTATGGATGCCCCGGACCTGCTCAAAAGACTTTTTGTAGAGTCAGCAATAGCGATATAAACAAATGCCTCAAAGAGCTCGACGAACACAAAAGAAATAATATAATAAAGTATATTTGTGCCAAAGAAGTTGCTTATATACTCGCTCTTCTTGAAGCAGTGGGTTCCAAGAGGAGTTTCTTGGCTTGGATTAGGGGATTACTTAGAAGTTAATTGATTTTGTGTATTTTAGCGAGAAAAATATGTATCAATTTCGTTTGTTGCGGGAATGTTAAGATAGGTCACGCTTTTGGCTTCAAGAAGTTTTTAAATTTCATTATCTAATATCAAAATAATTAATGGTGTCATTACAGGCTTTAAATTCTTAAAGAAGGATTCGCAATGTCTATAGAGATTCGGTGACGTTGTTGCCAGAGATAGATCAATTTTCAAATAAAATTTTTGAGTGGAATAGTGAGTAGGCAAGAAATCATTCATGAAAGTTAAGATGACATGTGATTCCCTTTGCAGTTATGAAAATTTTGTGGGTATGTGTGAGTTCTACTATTTTAAGTTTTAAAAGGGAACTCTCTGGAAGCATCGTGTACCGATTGTCACCCAGATTAGGTTTTCCTATAACCAAAGTTTATATATTACTGTATAAACTTGATCGCTGGACCACCAGTACAGCATTTTTTACGAGGTACCTCATCAGAACCTCTGATATTTATGGTATTGATTGTTGGGAACACACTTGAAAATGCACAACAAAATTGTTGAATCATATCTTTTTTTAATGAAAACCAAATAAAAAAAATTGACAAAGACTTTGGTTGTACAAATTCTAAAAACTACATACCTCTTCAGAATTTTTTGCAGCGCTCAATCGCATACAAAATAGATTTTGTCTTCGGATTTGACACTTGCAAATTCAGACGCGTTTCCCTTTTTTAAACGTATTTTCATAAAGAGTTAGAGGCGGACAGAATTCGATGGATCCAAAAGCTTATCGATGATGGCCAAAAAAATACACTAAAGCTTTGCAACAGAGTAGAAAATATTTTAGGTTACAATACAATGCATTAAGTTTATAATTTAAATTAGCTAATAAAATCAAATTAATTAGGCCTATACTATTAGGTTTTGTCCGAGCTTTATTTCAATTTCTGAAACGTTAATGAAATATATACTATAAATTCCTAATCAAAATCGCACTCCGGTTTCGATTTTGAAAGATATTTTAGATTATATTAGTTACATTTGTTTATGGCGAATAAGTATATTTCTCAATAGCAGTATTCTCTCAATAATTAGCAAGACCTATATTTCTTTCTAATTTATCTGAACCTGATCCTTAACCTTTTTTATATCCTGATTTTACTAATTGCAAAAATAAGTGGAAACCATTTATTTACCTCAAAGTACGGTTTCATTTTCCCTAAAAAAAATTCCAAAAATTATACTTTTCACCCCTTTAACAGCCACAAATTTTCCCTTTTGCGCTATTGTTTGCCCGGCACCGGTCGCTCATAAAAGTTTTGCCAAAGCAGGGATGCCGCCTGTTCGCCCGCCAGGCCCACAGCAATTTCTTTTTATTCCTTCTTTATTTGATTGTTTCATATTTATGAGGATTATATGGTTGAGTTTTGATATCAGGATAAAAGTTGGCTGGGAATGAATGTGTGGCAATTTATTTTGCAACTAAGAGCCTTCCCTTACACTTATCCGTTAAGTGGAAGCATATTGTCGGTCTAATCCAAATTAACATATTTTCTTTAAATAGAAAACTTGGTTATAATTTAGATTGTCGTCATTTTATTTTATGTTACTATAGTAGTAAGGCTAACTAATAAATGTTTTTACAAAACTAAAGGGAAATTTTATTTTTTTAAGTCCTAGAAATTTTATAATTTTAGAAGAAAAGTCTGCATAGGTACATAAAATAATTATACTTAGTAGTGCTTACACTATTTATTACACTTTAAATGGGTGGCATTTTAAAAATTCTTATTGACGGTATTTTGAAAGTTTTGAAAAGTAACAGAAGCGGCAAAAATAAACTTTCAAATACGAATCGAGTATCGATATTTGCATTCGATACTTTTACAAAAACAACTGTGGTTACTAAAACTGAAGTTTTACCTAATAGGCAAGGTAAAATGGGGGCTAAATTTATGTTTTTTAGAAAAAATAATTAATGATTGCAATTGGAATTTAAACAATTGTAGTGGGACCGTTCTTTTAAGGGGGGGCTTACATGCGGTTTTTCTAACACTAGCCGATAGCAGCCAAAATGGCGCATACTATCGTGTTTTCCTAGCAAATAACATCGGTGCATCACAACCAAAGCGAAAAAAATACGGGCTGCGTACGAAAACTGTGAAAATTCACCGAACGCCAACTCAAACGCCAAGTTTTGTGGTCCAGCCCATTAAATAATTGTTCTTCCCGTGTGCGTCCCTTCTAACCAGCAAAATAACCAAGTTCAATATCCGCCTGGAAAACATAATGTCGAAGAACAAAAAACTGTCGCTTTCGGGCGGCGATACGGCGGAGAAATTCATTTACAAGCCCAAGGATTTGATTTGGTAAGAGCCGCTCCGGGACCCACGTGATGGGCAATAAGAATTTCCCGAATTGGCTACGCCTGGTTACTGGCTGGTTGGCTTCTTTTTGGTTCCAAAGCCAAAACATAACCTCAATGGCCGCGCGATTGTCGCTCCAAAACAAGAGAAAAGAGTGAAGTGTACGTAAAATGGCAATTAGCGCTTGTCCGAACGCCACGCCAGGCGTTTGCCAGTACCCAAAACTGTTCCAATTGGCACCACGAATCCGGAGTTACAAGTGCGACATGGGGCACCGCCGGTGGGGTCACCAACGTCTCTGCGTTGGCGCTTTTTCGCGCGCGCGCTCTTTTTTTCCCATTGTGAATTTTATTGGACCAAGAGGAAGATTTTTTCCAGCCGAAACGAAGTTCTAATTGCTTTCTTTCTCTTGCAGGGCCAAAATGAAGGGCTTCACTCCGTGGCCGGGAATGGTAAGCGATCGGAATGTTATGCGCGTCGACGTCGCGTCGCTGCTTTGTCACTGCCACCGCCACCGCCTCTGCCGCCGCCTTGCCACTCTGCCATGTTGATGTGCTTGTGTTTGTGTTTGTTTTCGACTGTACTTTTTTTTATGCAGCAGTGCGCTAGCTACGCACTTGCACACGCTTTGTGGCACTGCCGAACCGAATTTGTACGCTTTTGGAGCCGCTATCACAGCTACTAAGCTATAGTTTTCGATTCAATGTACAGCCACAGATGCTAATGGCCAGCCGTGGTGGTGGGGGCGTCAGAGGCGATGGATTATTGTGGCAAGTGATGCTATCTGAACTGTGTTCGGGTCGGGTTTGGCGAATTTTTAGAATAACTTTGCAATGTTTATGCTTAAACAGTGGAAGTAAATAATTAAAATTGCTTTTTTTTTATTTATACAAAAAAAACTCGTATTTTTTATCGTCTACTTCTGTTTTGGTTAAAAGAAAAAAGCATTTTCCTATTGTTTAATCTGAGAAAAGTATAAAGTTCGCCAAATCTTTTAAGCTAGCAGCTTTTGTTACTACATTCTGCAAAAATATACAAAATTTCACCTTCTGTAGATTGTAGAGCCGCCATTGGATCTGCTCGCACAGCAACGACGTGCCAACACAAAGTGTGTGTTCTTCTTTGGCTCCCGAAACTTGTAAGTTTTATCAACCAAGCGGATTAGAAAATGTTCACCTCCTTCTTTTATTCTAAATATAGCGCCTGGATCGAGGAAAACAATATAAAGCCTTTTGAGGGTCCGTGGAAGGACGAACTGGCGAAAGTAAGCAAGCCGGCAGCCTTCCGGCACGCCATGACTGACATTGAAAAGTACATTGACGACCCCGCCGAGGTGGACGAGCAGATCAACGACAGTTGTGGGGTGCCCAACCACGCCACCGAGGCGGACTTCGATAAGATTCGCGACGGAATAGACGGAGAGGACAATGTCGGCGACGACGTATCGACTGCAGATGGCAATAATGGAGTGGTGGTCCATGTGGTCGGCAGCCCGGACGAGGAGGAAGCTGTGGAAAACAATGCAGATTCGTCAGCTTCGCCTTCCGCCGCCGCCGCGGTGACGACGACGCCGGCGACCACGGCGAAGTCTGGTGGCAAGAGGACGCCCAAGGCGAAATCCGTATCGGCAGTCTCAGTCAGCAAGTCCGTTAAGGCTTCCGCCTCGAAATCAGCACAGAAACGACGTGTTTCCGCCCACCAGACACCTAGCGGGGCGTCGAGTGCAAAAAGAGGTAGGAGGGCGGCTTCCGGCGATGCTGCTGGTGAGGAGGGAGCCGGTTCCTCGCCCAACGCCAGGCGCCGCATAGAGACAGACGCCCTGCTGGCATCGCTTGCAGCCAAACGGGCACCCAACGCAATTGCCCTTCTCGACCGTCCTGTGGTGACACGGCCAGAGACGCAGGCAATCGACATGAACTCGCGGTCCAATACGCTGGCTGACCGCGACATTGTGCCCTCGGAGCAGACTTTCGGATTCCTTGGCCTCGGGATGATGGGCTCGACTATAGTTAAGGACTTAATATATACAGGGCACAAAGTTGTTGTCTGGAACCGCACTATTGACAAGGTAAGCTTGGATATAGACATTTTTGAAGAAATCCTTTATATGCAAGCTTTGCTTTGTAGTGTCAGCCTTTCGTGGAAGCTGGAGCCGAGGTTAAAGACACCCCCATGGATGTGGTTGAGGCAGCTGACATCATTTTCTGCTGTGTCTCGGATCCAAAGGGCGCCAAAGATGTAAGTTATTTAACGGAGGGGCATTACTGCCTGACACTCCTTCTGTAATTGACATTTTTGTATCGATTACAGCTGGTTTTTGGCAACTGCGGTGTTCTACAACTTAAGGATCTGAATAACAAGGCCTATGTGGAAATGTCGACTATAGATCCGGAAACCTCGACAGACATTGGCGAGGGCATCAAACAGTGCAACGGCCGCTATCTTGAAGCTCAAATTCATGGTTCGCGCCAGGAGGCCGCCGATGGCATGCTTATTATTCTGGCCGGTGGCGATCGCTCCGTTTTTGAGGAGTGCCACTCGTGCTTCAAGACAATCGCAAAGAATACATTCTTCTTAGGGAGTAAGTACCACTTATCCCACAAGATGGGAATTATCTACCTAATAGATCAATTTATTAAATTTTATTTTGTGTTCATCTAGCAGATGTCGGCAACGCATGCAAGGTCAATCTAATTTTACAAACCATTTTGGGAGTGAGTCTCGTTGGACTGGCCGAGGCGTTAGCATTAGGTAAGTTACCTTTGATAGCAAGCTTTGAATCAGTAAAATAAGTTTCTGATTTTCAGCTGATCGTTTCTCTATTTCATTGAACGACATCATTGATATATTCGACTTGACTTCAATGAAATCACCACTGCTCTTGGCTAAAGGCAAAGGTATGATTGTTTTTTGAAACACATTCCATAATTTAACTCTATAACCATTATAGAAATGGCAAAGGGCGACTTCAATCCGCAGCAGCCCTTGAGTCACATGCAACGCGACTTGCGCCTGGTGCTGAATATGGCCGAGAACTTGGATCAATCAATGCCCGTTACCAGCATCACCAACGAGGTGTTCAAGCACACCAAGCGCTTGGGTTACAGTGAACATGATTCTAGCGCCGTATTCGTAAGATCCAGATTTTAACATTTAGTTAACACGACTACAGTTTAAACTATATTTTATCAATTAGTTTAAAGCGTACACCGAACACGAACAGAACATAACAGACACTGAAACTGACACACACCACTGACACTACCAACAACCGTAACTCTAACCTTAACACCTTACCCGTAACATATAAACCCACACCTATACCACCCACCCACCCCGCCAGTCCCATGCTGACAGAGGTGTTTAGCCGCAATGGTTTAAAATGATGGCTATTGGTTTCAATGGAGTCTCTAGCCTCATTTCTATGTCATTGCGTTCGAAAACGTCCTAACCATCCTATAATTTTCCCAACCTTCCCAACCCACGAACATAGGACTACTGCTACGCCGATCAGAGTTTGAAGAAAGGTTGCGAGTTAATTCGTATAGTTGGGGGCTTGTCATCAGCTCCCAGGCCCGGTTCACTGCCTGCTCTTGCCCTGCCTTTGACCTCGTCATGCCCCTTGCGACGCAAACGTTACGCAAGTCATTGAATTGACTTCAGGGCTATATTCAAGATAGATCGAATGAAGAATGGGGTGCCCCAGATCAGTTGCAATACATCATTTCGCAATGTCCAGTCGTAGTTTATCGGACAGGACAGAATAGGGCAGGATCAAAGCAGAAGGGCGCTCGCTGTTGCTTTCCAAATATTTATACATAAACTGTGTATGGTTACTAAAATTGCAAATACATTAAATCAAGCATGAGAATAAAATGTACAAAAATGATTTCTTGAACACAACTCGGTTCAATAGCAAATTGTAGCAATGTCCCCTTGTATGTACCGACCCACGTTACGCCCCATTTTAATATTTTTCTTGCATCCTGGAATATTTTAATTTTTATCAGAGCATATTTTTCTAAGAATAAAGTATAAGCCAAACAAAATTATGCATTACATTTGGCACTTTCTGTAACAATAGTTTCCTTTACCTCTACGGTACTGAGACCAACACGTGTACGGAAGACGACGCATATACGGAAACAAGAAAACAACACCCGGAAGCAAAAACAAATAGCATAAAATTTGAGCGCCCAAAATGGCGAGGGTCATTATTAATAATAATAATAAGAATATATAATAAATAATATATTTTACTTATTATTTAGTCTGTATTTTGTTGTAAAACAAAGATTAATAAAAAGATAATTTTATAGAGGATTTAAGGAAATTCAACTTCTAGAGTTTCTACTTGGTGAAATTTGTCTTGAAAAACAAATAAAAAGAACTATTAATTGGTTGTAGATCTGTATTTTTAAATAAACTATATCATTGCAGTTTTTTAAATGGTATCCTGGAAGAAACTTGGACTAGATGCCTTTGAAACTATGAATCTATAGTCTAAGATCGTTGACTATGATTTTTAAAAAACCGATGAACCGATTTGTATTAAACTTTCAAACTAACTCAATAACCCTATTTTCTTGTCATTAATAGAGTTTTTATTATAATGTATTTATTTATAATGTATTAGGAAGAGAACCAAATTATAAACAATATCTATCGAACTTGTTGATTTCAGATGGTAATATTATGTTGGCCAACGCAATTACTTTATTATTTACTCCTTAGGACCTTTGGGAAATCTTATAAAAATGATAAAAGAAATAATATTCAATCAATGGGTTTTGTCGAGGTAAATTAGAAATAAATTTTTAAAATCCAAATTTATACATTTTTTCTTTTTTTTTTTTTTAAAACGTAACAAACGATCGGGGTGTTTTATGTCTATATTCAGAGTAAATAGAACAATATATTTAAATTTTTATATTCAATTCGTAATATTTAAACCAAAGTGAAACGTTTTCCAGCACATGCAATTGGTGAATGGTATTTGAGTCGGATGCAGAGACGGTCACACTCTTGATGTGATTTGTCGTGCGTGTGTGGCAGAATTATTATTAAAAACTGAAAACAATTTGTTTCGAGCTTCCCGTTCGTCACACCTGAGCGAAAATGTCGGAAAAGAAGCGTACACGTCGCCGCAAGGATGTAAGTGAACCGATGGCCACATCAGAGTCTGGGTTGGGGCCGTTTCTCTCGTATTCCAATTGACATGCCGATGGTGTTTGTTTTTTTGTTTTGATATCGCAACAGAAAACGTGAATCGCAAAAAGCGCCGCGATAAATCGAATGACTGATATAAATGACCCAAACGGGCGCCTTAACCCAATGATATTTCCAAAAATGTGAAGGGGCAAGTTCAATATTAGGTGCCTGCTCTTGTACATGTGTGGGTCCTGGCCTTTGCGTGTTGCTCTTTGGATTTCCGTTCTGTGTTTTTTGCCCCCCACAACACATTCGTCTATAATTAACTTGACCTGCAGCGCAGAAGATTGTGGAAGATGTTACGGTTGGCTATGGTGCCTGATTTCCTGGCATTCCTGGCTTATTTTCCGATTCATCCCCTTTTCCGCTCCACCAAGTGTAACAATGTAAACAGCTGTGAGCTTGTAACGGCTTCAAAGTCTGGCAACGCCGGGGTTCAAGCTCGTCTTGCAATTTGATCTCGCTGATCTTGGTTTAGATAACTGTTGTACCAGAAATGCGGCGTAATTAAGAGGGGATGTTCTAGTTAATATTCGTGTTAATTTATAAAACGTTTTAAAAAATAATTTATTTAACCCCGTAATAAAGCAAGGTAATTGTTAGTTATTTTGATAAAATATATTTAAAATAAATATAATATAATCATGATATGAGAGTCACCCTTTGATCAGCTGTGAGCTTGATCGCCACTTTGGCAGATCGCTGCTTGAGCCTCTCTCCTTACCACTGTTCTCTCATTAACCACACTTGTCAGGTGCACCCTACTTATCAGCTGCTTTGATTGTTGTTGGGGAAAGTTGGAGTTCTCCGTTGAGTACCAGTGATTCCATGGGGAGTATGTTTGTGTGTGTCTCCACTGTTGTGGAGATCGCCACTCGTTTGACCAGAGTCAAGATTCAATACTTTCTAGACTCTCGGAGCGAGTGAAACACGTCACAGCTAAGAAAATCGATTCTGGCTCATAGACTGGTTTTGGTTTTTACAGAGTTCTATTTACTAAGTTCGCAGTTAATTTTTGTATTCGATCGTAAAAATCTCCACAAATATGAGTGAAGACGAGTACTACGAGGAGGAAACCGAGGAGCAGGAGATCTACGATGATGGCACGGTATTTAAATCTGGGAAAAGCTACATACTACAGAGCCCTTTCGACGGCTTGAGTGTGTTGAAATCGAAATTGGTGTCGTGGCCCATATTCGCCCACAGCTCCAATCGATCATTTCGTGAAAGTGAGTGATATTTTGTGTTTGTTTTTTTTTTGTAGGAATACACTGAACCCGGCGCCCAGAAGGTGGATAAGCCATCAAAGGACGAAAAGAATGTAGCCAAGTGGATGAAGAAGAACGTGAAGACCAAGAAGACCAAGTTCCTGAGTCACATCGTCGAGTACTTTACTTCCAGCAAGGCTATCGATGCCCTGATCAAGTCCAAGTTTGCCGAGGGTAGCAATCCGCTTTTCACCACTCGGGAACAGGCAGTCGAATTCTTGGATGTTATGTTGGAGCATAAGTTTTTCCATCGGGCAAAGAAGGTGCCCGTCACATTGGAAGAGATCACAGGCAACAAAAAGAGCGCCAAGGAAAAGGGGCAGGACAAGGAAAAGGAAAAGGACAAGGAAAAATCAAAGGATGACAAAAAGGACACTGATCCAGAAGGTGAGACTGGACAAGGCGATGGTGGCGCTTCTGGAAATGAGAAGGACAAGAAGGAGAAAAAGAAGCGCAAGATCCGACTGGATATGCACCCCGAGCAGATATTTGTTGACGGATCGGAGGCCTACGTTTGGATCTATGATCCCATTCCACTCCATTATTGGATATTCGGTTTCATCCTGCTGTTAGGCGCCGTGGGTATATGCCTATTCCCGCTGTGGCCACCACTTTTGCGCAAGGGCGTCTACTACCTGTCCATTGCGGGAGCTGGCTTCCTGGTTTTCATCTTAGCCCTGACTGTGATGCGTCTCATTGTTTTCACAATTGTATGGGCTCTTACAGGCGGCAAATTGCATTTCTGGATCTTCCCCAATCTTACCGAGGACGTAGGATTCTTCGCTTCCTTCTGGCCGCTTTATGAGGTTAGTCTAATTTTAATTTTGTTTAGGACTGTTTTTAAATCATAAATTATTCCATAAATAGAGCAACTTTAACAGTGATGCAAAATCCGTCTCCAAATCGGACAAAAAGTCCAAGTCCAAGGGGAAGAAAATGGAAAAGGACAGTGACGCCGAGGATACCGCCGTAGATGGTGACGGAGATGCTGATGGTGATGGCGATGTGGATGGGGATGGAGATGGAGATGGAGAAGAAGTCTCTACCCTTGAGCCAGAAAAAATTGAGCTAATCAAGGAACACGACACCGACATGGAAATTCGCAAGCGTCGCAAGGTTGGTGCGGACGATTACGAGGATGAGGATGTGGAAGAGTCTCAGGCGCTGCCCAAGGATTCCAAAGCTGGGTAAGAAGGATCCGCTTTCTTTTGACAAGGATTCCTGTTTAATTGCTCGAATTTATATTTATGACTTGTTTTGTTTTTCGTGCGTTTTATTTTGTTTCCCATCAATAAAAATAAAACAAAAAAAATAAACGCAAGAGACACATATTAACTCTAGCTTCTAATTGTACACATACTTTGTTCCTTAATAAATAATATTGTATGATTAAAATTCATTAATTTTATTGGTTTGCATTCATTAATTTTATTTTTCGTTCTGGAGCATGTCATTTGTAAATACGTTTGTTTCGTCGCTTCAGTTTAGGTTCATTTTATTGGTAAAAGGTTCTTAGAATACTCATACTTATGGCTCATGGTTAATATAAAACTGGTAAAACGAAAGCTAAGAACTCTGTAAATGTAAGTTGGTTTACAAGATTACCCCAAAAGACTGAGTAAGTTTGGTTTTCGCATTTCCTATTCATTACCAATGTTAAATTGTTTTTCATTCATGATTTAAAACTCTAAGCTGAGCAACATAGTAATTTTGTACTTCATTTTTTATTTCAGAACGCCACGAAACTCGGGATCCGACTCGGAGAGCTCTAGTAAAGATTACGAGATAATTAGTTCAAGTGAAGTTCAAAACGTTGCTGGCAACTAGAATGGAGAAACCACAATATATATTATTTAATGATCCACATCTAGCTAATTGATAAGACATAGAACAAGAACCACACATCAACTACGTCAGAAGGCACACAAAAAGAATTCCAACTACTAGAAAAAATCTTGTCCCACTGAAAATCTTGAGTGATTCATAGTTTCCAAATTTTTTGCGGATATCAGCTTGGCATTTTTTGGATGTAGCCCCACAGATGCCATTTCCATTATTCTGTTGACCCACTTTACGTTTGTTTTTTCTGTTTATTAAAGCTGCAGTTGGGTCTGGAGTTGCTGCTTTGGCTATTAAACTTGTAAACCATTTAAATACTGTTACACTTTATTTCCTATGTTTGTAAATGTATACAGTAAAGCACCTAGTGGGTGAACGAAACGATTGCAATTGATAATAATCATAGAGAGTACGTAGATGCGAGTGCATACGTTTTATGTGCATAAATATTTACTCTAAATGTAATTAAAGAGAACTAAAACCTTAATGAAATTAGTAGTCTAACATGCAATTACCTATTATTATATGATATAATATAAATAAAGCTAGGCAATTTTGATCTGATGAGACACATTTGAGCGTTTTGTAGTTCTTGCTCGAACGATTTATTAAAAAATATACAACTTATGATGTGTTTTTGATTGTTAATGCAAATTGGTAATGGTAAGAAAAAAAACGTCCATAAACACAAGTCGGAATCCATCTAAACGAATAAGTAAAAGTTATTTAAATATTTTGTAAAAACTATTCACCAAAATTATTACCGAAAACCATATAGCTCCATTAGCTTGAAACTTTGGATTCTACAATTCTGTGTTCGCCTCCAAGCTTATATCAAACCTCCTGGGTTTGTGCGGTATTCTTAACAGCAGGTGATCTCTGGTATGTGAGTTGAAACATTTGTGGTTTTGATCTTTGGAGATGTCTCTGGGTAGTATAATCCTGCTACGACCAAAATTTTCAGATGGATCATATACAGTGAGTTTGACTTGAAGTTTGACACTCGTGGGATAACCAACAAACCAAAAGAAATAGCCAATCGGCATGTCATTCGATTTTTCAAGAGCAGCTACCAAAACCAGTGGATAATCTCTGATCGGAGGGGACTTGCTAGGCCTGTTTGGGATTTGAAAATTGAAACTAGAAAATATGTATTAAAAAACTTACGATATTTGAGTCAAGCTGTTGTATAAAAGCAAGGCAACAAATGAGTTTCCGGCAGTAAGGTGATCACTATGGAAAGAGAATTGCTTTGGCAAACCTTCAACCAGTCGATGAAAGTCCTCCTTCCTTTGTCTATGGACTTGGTCAAAGTGGGAGGAAAACGAGTGTGAAGTGAAGCAGTCTCTGCACATGTCAATCGGACACGAATACACTTTTCCAATCTCCGGAAAAGATTCGTTGTTATTTTTCATAGGCTGAGTCGGTCCAAGGGAGATTAGTTGCCAGTTGAGAGGAGGCAGTCCTTGATATAAAGTTTGCTTCTGGATGACTATCGGTTCAGACGGGGCATCCGATTCAATTTCTAACAAAGATTCCATGGAAACAAATTTCGTATCTGAGCCACTGGATGAGACCTGGTTGGTAATCAGACGCAGTGGTTTCTGGGGCTGAGACTTCATACTGGAATCGGAATCAATTTCTAACAAAGATTGCATGGAAACAAATTTCGTATCTGAACCATTGAAAGACACCTGGTTGGTAATCAGACGCAGTGGTTTCTGGGGCAGAGGCTTCATACTGGAATCGGATTTGCGACTGGATTTTGAATAGATTGACGAACATTCCGTACTTTTTTTAGATCCTGTATCCATGATATTCAGATCTCTGAAGGATTTCCCAAGATTACTATCCACATCATCATATTCTCCGCCTGATCTTCGCTGCAAACCAATATTGGACTTTGCTTCATCGGGAATTTCCGGAATCGTAAATTTTTTCGTAACAGGCGTTAGGAATTCTGAAAACGAAGTAGACTCACTAACGTTAAGTAGTTTTAATGGCTTATTCATCATTTTTTTCAGCTTCCGTTCTAGACAAATATCTATACGTTTTCTGGTGTCTCGACTCAGCTCGGAATAATTACTTCTCAAGGATATCTTTGAATCTCTTTGGTTATATGGTTTCGTTTGTTCTTCTTGTGTCTTTTTATGTCTTAAGTCCGTCTTGTTTAATTGTTCTTCCATTTTAGTTCTTTTACAAGCCAAGTTTGTTAAAAATTTCATGGGCTTATGTTCTGGTATTGGGATGCTTTTATCACTTTCCAAGTTATCACTTTGTGAAGAACTGTTTTCATCAAATACACCCGTATAAATCTCTTTTTGGATTAGACGTTGCCGCTGATGTACTAAGCCCCCATTGAGTTCCATTCTGGATGCGTTCGGTTGCATATTAAAAGATAGCTCCAGTTCTTCATATTCGATTCGGTACTTCAGTGGCACCTTAGGTGTTTTATACCCTTCTGGCTCTCCAAAGGATACACTCTGACTCATGGGTGTCACATAATCATTATCAGGGGTTCCAATTTCACCCTCATGGGTTTCCAAATCCTGATCATGGGAATCCTCATTGTCGGAGGATTCCAACTCGCTGGGGTCTATATCTGGCACTCGAAACTCGTAAAGAGCTTGCTGAATATACTCTTCAGTCATGTAAGTAGAGGGAATATTAACAACTTGGAGAGTACCCTCTGTCCTGACAACATATTTAGCTATTTTAGGTTCGGGTAGTTCCCAACAGATGTGTGACACAGTCTCAAAGGACTTGACCTGTTGCGTTGGGGCTGGAACATCTTCCGTTTTGGGAGTATCCATTGGAATTATAACCCTGGGAAAATGAATTGTTTCTCCTTTTTGTGTTGTGTCTTGACAATTATTTTCTGGTTGCTTAGATTCCGGTTTTGCATTTCTATTACTGGGTTTACTTTTATACACAATTTTTGCAAACTGACACTTTGCAGAATGCATTTTACAAACCCTGAGCTTCATAATTCTTTTTGGATGATCCTTTGCAGGATTGGTGTTCCGGATTTGAGAATTGATGTCTTTATCTTTAGAGGGTTTGTGGTGTAACTGACAAATATTAGTTCCTTTTTTCGTCTTGAGGGATTCGCTTTTATCACTAGAAATCATTTTTCGTTGAGCAGTTTTGATATCCCCATTACATGGCTCTTTTTTACTGGATGTTGGATCTATCGGATCAGGTTTAGCTTTGTCTTTGTTTATGCATTTTTCTCCGAAGCTATTATTTTGTGACATCTTTGTCATTTTAGAATAGAAATCTTTTTCATCAAAATTAATATTAGAATGAATTTTACACGGATTTTTCTCCTTATTTAACAAGGATGCCGCTTTTTTGGTCTCTGATAAATTAGTATGAATGATACATGTTGATTTTCTACTCGAAAATTGATATTTTGGTATTCTAGATTGTAATATTGGCTTTTCAAGGTCAACTGAATGTTCTTGGGATTCTATTTGGGTGGAACTTGGGGTTAAAATCTTCTTTTCCACTAGATCTCTTTTGACGCTATTCAATTTTTGTTTTAATTCATGTCCTATTTTTTTATTTAGAATTAGTTCTTGCAAAAGACTTTTTGGAAGGCCTTTGGGAAATTCGTGATTTCTAGAGTCTGACTGTTCTGAACTTTTATTACTTAATTTGGAACCACTGGTTGAGCTACTGCTTTCAGGCTTTGGATTACATTTTCTGGGAGACTCAGTGCTACGATGCCGTCCGCATTTGCCACATTTGCTACATTTTGGTGATGCTATCCCTGATTCCCTTACTGAAATTGTCCTATTCCTATTTCTTGCTGCAGATCTGCCCAGTAAATCCCTTTCCCTTATAGATTTGCCTTCTATGGAAACAAATTTGGAATATTCTGCATCCGCCTGGGTTTTATTTGATATAACATCGTTTACACATGAATTGATCCCACGGTCATCGGTAGAAATGTTGCTCATCATGTCCTCCAGCTCTGCCAGATGCTCGAATTCCAGGCTCCTGAAACGTTCATCATCGGAGTTTTCGTTGGGGCTCTTGGGAGCCCAAAAAACCTTATCCATGATGGAGATTAATTTGGAGGCAGTCTTAGGTGGCTCTTTGGGGTTAAAGTTAGGTCGGTTGTTGTCGTCGTTGTCTTCGGCCACATCAGAAAACTTGTAGCTCTTCTGAAGAATCGATGGAGTGAAGGAGTCGCTGCTCACGGAACTATTCTTGCTGGAGCTGGATGAGATATGGTTTGAAGATTTCAGGATGGGACGTGGTTGGGATCCTGAAAAGGTTTTAGCATAGACAGCGACTGGCTCCTTACATAGCGATGGGATGGGAGTAGAGTCATAGCCAGTCCGGCGATCAAAATCCTCCGACCCAATTCGATTATTGGGCAAATCATTTCTAGGCTCAATATGAAGCGACATGGGTCGATGGAGCATTTGGTGAGCACTGTTAACAACGAGAGCATCCTCCGAAGGTCCTTCGTATTGGTTAAATGGACAGAACTGGGTGGCCAGCTCGGTTTCAGCATCCAGGGAATCCCAAGTCTTTGGTGGCACTAAGCCACCGCCCTTCTCTCTGACAGCAACCGTGTTATGCTTGGCCAGGATATCGGCCAAGACCTTGGAGAGTGGAGGCAGTGGACCGCTGCAGTGGGAGCTGGGAGGATTTGCCGAGCGCGATGTACTTCTTTTTGAAATAGCCCCGCCCGAGCGATCCGTAATAGGACTGCCAAGTGGAATAAAGTCGCTGACAAGCAGATTTCGATAGCCACTGGGCCAACGACGCCGGAGGTGATTCGGTCGGTTAAAGACCTCGTGAGCCATGGCCACCAGCGCTGGCATCTCGTCAGGTGGCGACTCCGACGACGGAGGAGGTGGTGGCGACGGCGAAGAAGGTAACGGTGCTGTGGGTTCCGTCTGCTGCTCCCGAACCAAAACCGAACGGCGGACCTTCTTCTTGGGCTTCTTATACAGGCCATGGCGACCGGAGTAAACCGTATCTTTGTCCTCCTCCGGAGCTTCAGTGACTTCGCCTCCAACGCCTGCGCCGCCGCACTTGATGCAATTGGCCGGGCAGTTTGATTTTATCTTTGGTTTTTGAGCTTTTACGGCCACTTTTACCCGTGCATTTTTGCCTTTGGGCATCTTCTTGGACGGCTTAGCAGCCTTTCTCTGGTCGACAGCCAGAGCAGCTTCCGCTTCGTTGCGGAGAGCGATTGTAGGCCCCCGAGGTCGCCGGGCTAGTCCACACACCTCGCACCGCAGGCTCTGGTTCAGGGGAATGTGGAGCATGGCCCGTGGCAGCTTCTCGCACAGGCACCAATCCCGCGGCCAGTTGAGGCTGCCGGCCATGTTGTTCACATAGAGAGAGTATAACTTGAAGAAGCGAAACATCAAAACTGGTGCGGCTGCAAACGTTTTTGGAAAGATTTTGATGAAAGATTAAAGAACGGGCAATATTTTTTTTCAGGGATGGGTAATAATAAAAAAAAATCAGGGCACTCTGCGTTAGCTCAAAGTCTCGTAGAAAAAAGTTTCGAATGACCGTCAAAATTTGGTAGTAAGTTTTTAGTGTGACCGGGATCGTATTTTAGGCATAACAATGGCAATATAGAACCCCGGTGATTCACCTAAGACCTTGGAAGAAAATGGGATAAATTAATCTTCTATTGTTTAAACTAAACCAAATTCCCATATAGCTTCTATTGTCGAAGGTTTATTCGAGTTTGGGAATTTAATTAAGTTTCTAGTACATTTTTAATGCACACTTTCAGTTGAGTGTTATTGGATTTTTTGGTGGCCAAGTCTAGGATTGAAATGATTCTATTATTGACTGCTGCATCCTTGAAGAACAATCCACAAAATCCTAATAAATATGCACACTCATCCGGCTGTGGTGCCAATCTAAGTGAAATTTCATGTTTCAAAGGCAATTACGGTTCCGAAGGGTTATGGACACTGTAAGTGCGTGTGTATATTTAAAGTTATATAATTGACAAGCACACATATCCTTGCAACTGGAAAATACTTGAAATTTATTTGCTTTTTCCCCGGCAATATATATACAGGATAGTTGCAATTGACCCAAATACTCGGCTTCTTTACCACCAAGCGCTTTAATTAAGTCTATGGAAGTTGATTGATTGAACTAATCCCCTCGATCAGCACCACCTCCCCTCGAATACGCCATCCAAGTTCTTGCCCAACCAAGTCAATAAACACATTAAAAGCCATCGCCTGCTAAATTTCTGCATCTTCGGCTCATTGAGCAGATTTTGTGTAGCACCAGCAGCAGCAGGAGCATCAGCAGCAGGAATAGCAGTGGGGAATTTATGCACTCAAATCAAGCGAGGCGATAAATTATAGACCCAGTCGATCCTGCAGCTATCCTGCAGGCTCCAGGGAGTAACTAAGTCTTCGGCGGCGCGTTCGAGTATACACCATTTTGAATTACAGGCCGGCTGTCGGGGATTTATGCGCGCCATTGCCCATAAAAATATTATCCGCAGACTACACGGACTATAGTCCGGGTCGAATATCCTTTCGCATCGGCGCCTAATTGTTCAGCATCGATTGTATTTCAATATATTCGAGTGGCGAAACTACAACTATACCGACGACGTCTGCGATTGGAGCAACAAATTTATTTACTCCCTGGCGGGGCATTTTAATGCATTTTTATTGCGATACTTTTAGCGTCATTTCATTTTCGGCATTTTCCTTTGCCATGGAATTTTCCCACCCCACCTCTCATACCGTTTCCTTTGCTTTGCCTTTGGCACGCTGTAATTTTTGTAATTTTATTCGTTTTTTTATCGTTTTTTTGTGGCGTTTATTGCATTTCCTTGTGCGTTTAAGGAACCGGATGACCGCCCGGAAATTTAATGTGTGGCAACCATTTGAGGAATGCATATACGCATGCAAAACGCTCTTCCTAGGGTCGGAAAGGTCCTGTGAATTGGTGTGTGGTTGTAGTGGTGGTGGGGAATATTTTTGCCTGCAACTGGAGTCGCTGGGGTAAAATTCATTGCATTCTTTTAGGCGTCTCTTTATTGCGCTGCAAGTTCCCCTCAAAACTCGGATGCTCCACCATGGATCGAAGGGATATATACTATAATTATCCGCATTCAAGTACCTCAACTTTAATTACGACAACCATCGGCCAACTGGTATTCATCGGCAGCCAGCAGGCAGAAGGCAGCAGTCAGGAGTCGGACAACCTTGGATCGGAATGCCTCCTGAGCGAAGGAGGGAAAATTCCAATTGTAAATTAAATACTTTCCATTAAGTTTTAAGCAAATTTTAATTACAATAGCCCCGCATCCGCTATTTAACACAAAAACAATTTCCGCCCGGGTATACATATTTTAGATCAAATATTGCAACTGCTGCACGGATGGAGGATGCTTATGGGAGGGGAGATTGCGGGGTTGGAAAGTCCTTCCCCACCAGGATGCGGGTGCTATCGTTTCCTAAATGGTTGTTTTTTTATTTTCTTTTATTTTATTTTTTTCTTTTAGTATTTTTGCCAGCTCGGTTGGCCGGCTGGGCTGCCATGAAATATGAAAGCCAGTTCGGAGCTACGTGACTTCGGAGTATCTACTTTTCAAAGGGTTGAGGGTGGTGAAGGGGCAACTTTTTGGGGCTTGGAGCGTTAAGGGGTGCGGCACGGTAATGTGTGCATGTTGCACAAACGCATCCTCTGTTTACTTATTTAACACAATTTTCACATTTCATAATTCAACTCGTAGGGCCGGAATATACAATATATAAAGTAGATATACAATATGTCTTTGTGCCACTTGATGGCTGACGTGTGGCATGTTGTGTGTGTGGGCGTGGCAGTCCGGATACGCATGCGTAACCTTGCCTCCGGGTATTGATGTCGGTCCCAGCACAATGCCTTTCCCAGCTAATGCTTGCCATTTTGCAACTGGTTATTGCCAGCAACTCTGCAGTTTTTCCACCAGCACTTTGTCTGTCCCATTTTTTCCTTATTTTTGGATAACTCATAAGTGCAAAGAGCTGTCTGGTTGGCCCGTTGGGGAAGTTCGAGCGAAGCGACAACCTTGCAAAGCACTCAACAAATAAAAGGCACCACTTCCCACACAACAAAGTCAGCCACCTCCTGCGGCGACAATTATAGTTGCAGATCACGTATTCGCCATGTTGGCTCACTCGCGGCTCAACTCATGATGCAGTCTAATGCGGCAAAGCTTTCCCTCTTCTCTGTCTTTCGCCTTGCAACTAAAATTATACAAAAATTAGCTTTGATTGTTTATTTTGTAAAGTGGAAATCTATAATATTTCATAATCTTTTATGTATTCTTTCAGTGCAGCAGGAATGACAGAAATCAAGGCCTTGCTTTCCGTTGATTCTGTTTGTGATGGAGTGTGGATATGTTTTTGGCTTGATTGATTGCAGTTTAAAAGTCTAAAGGATATCTTCTGGCTGTCATTGGAATGCATATTTGTGAAGCCAATTTAATGGTTGTTGGAAATTTTGAACATGTATCTCGGTAAATTTAATTGTTTTCGTTTTTTGTATATTTATTCTTTTCATCAGTTTCGGACTCCTTTGGGAGAGCGGACGACTGGCTAGTTGGTCGACAAACTTCTCCTTCTCTAAAGGCCCTCGCCAAGGTAATTGTTTAAAAATGGATTTTATTCAGTTATGGTGCAGCCCCAGAGTGTGGCATGAATCCGCATGCATATGTATGCAGAATATAGCATGCAGCATGTATGGGGAGCCTTGCTCCGGCGAATGGCCCATAGATCGCCTGTCTAGTCATGTGTGTGCGCTGTCCATGTAAATTTTAAGCAACTCTCCAAACTAACAACCGACGCAAATTGCTGCTGTTGCGGTTTATTTTGTGTTGCAAAAATATGCAGTACCCTGGCCCCTTGTCCCTTGGCGTCTGTCTCCTTTCCCGGCCATGTTCCCTGCATCTGCATTTCCCCTTTGTCTCAGGGGTAAGTACAGGGTCGGATTCAGAAACTCAAGCTACGGAAATTTTCTAATAAAAGTATTTAGCAATTCTATTCCAAACTTAAGCATTCAACTTTGTTAGCAATAGCCTTGATTTCTGAACATATTTAAAAGGCTTAAAATTTTGAATAAAAAGATAGTAGTATTAATTAATTTAGTATCTATGTATGACTAAAATTTAGGTCTCTAAATAATTGAAATATTTTGAAGACGTCTACGAACGGCACTGTGTTCCAGGATACGTGGAGAGCGGGAAAGGATACTGATTCTAGTGGCGCATTGTTTGGCCTGACTTTTTGCTGCCCGCACCCGGAATGTGTGGCGTTTGCTTGTTGTGATGTGTATGTTGGTTGCCAGGCTTGTTATTTTACCCAAAAGCTGTTAAATTGCTTGAAACAAAGCAACGAGAAGGGCAGTGGGCATGTCCCCCCTTTACCACGGGAAGAAACTGCGGCAAAGAAAGGGGTTTCGGCGGGCTATGGCCATGGCTGCTGCTTCTGGGCCATAAATATTAAAGCGGGTGTCAAAAGGAATATGTGGTGCGAAATGCTTTGAATGCTGCTTACAGCCACTGGCTGCCAGCATCCAATGAACGTGCGATTCGACAATGAAATAAATGCTGGCCACTCCCCCCCATTGCCGCGGCAAAAACTCCAAGAACGTGCTCGTGGCTGATCCCTTCCGAGATAGTCCCTGCGATAGTATTATAGTTTGAAATCCTTTCCTGACCCTTCGCCACATAAATCAAAACAACCCAATGCGTGGACATGTCCTCGATTTCCTCGGTTAGCCATATTTCATGGCCACAATGCCCTCAAAGTTTCCATTTAAAGGGGGGGTTTAATTAAAATTAAAAACTTGCGCCACTGCACCTTTGGTAATCTAGGCATGCATGAATATTTTAATCAAAAATCTTTGAAAAGATTGCACTTTTTGCACTCGGCCACTGTCCAAAGGGAAAGTTTGCGTAGAAAATTATGCCAAAAGCCAAGTTTCTTAACAAAGTCTGATAAAGTGAAAAAAAGAACGAAAACGAAAACGATGGTTCCTTATTATTTATTGTCTTCATGGGGCCTTTGTAGCGATGTGTTAAGAAATAATTTTTCCCATTCCAAGGATCCAAGGAGCATCTCACGTCTGACATTGAACTACTAAAAACTACGCGAAAGTCAAAGGATTTGCTTGGCGCAGGATTTTTTATTAAGTTGGAAGCGCTCAAAAGCTTTGCATTTTATCTGGCTGGAGGCCTTTGAGCAGGACGAGCTCAACTTTTCGACTATGTACTCCAAGTATCGAGCCCTTCTTATTTGTTATGAAAACTTCAAGAGTACGGAGCGCAGGGCTTATGAAAAAGTACGAAAAAAACGCCAAGAGGGGGTTACGACAAGTGCAGCTCGAGCTGAGCGTCTATGAAAAGCTCCTCGAGAAAATGGGAATAAAACAGCGAGACTGGATGTGGAACTAGGACTGGGATTGGTACTGGGCCTGGGCCTGAGACTGAGACTGGGACCGGGAAAAGGCAAAAAGCCTTTCGTACGGCCTCGGTACAAGTTTACTTTTTCACGGGTGCTACTTGTATCCTGGCAGGATGCATGTGTATGTGTGTGTTGGTGGTTTTGGTTACCACTACTTATGTAACGGGAAGTTGTTGGCTTCCTAAACGGATATACCGACTTCGAATAGTTTTTTGTGCTTTTGTACGACTCATTCTTTTATGCTTCTTTACGAGTTTTCCCGTTTTTTTTTAGTTGTTGTGGTTGCACTTTTTGTTCGTTATTGTTGTTGGCCCCTTTTCCGGTTCCGGGCAGAAATAGCGGGCGGAATCGGGATGCGGCGGCACGTGCCAGAGGTGTGCTGTGTGCTACGGAGTTTTGTGCCCTGGCAATGATGAGTTGTGGAATATTCTTGGGGAGTTGGACAGCCCGGGGCCATACTAAAGCTTCTCGACTTTGCAACACAGCCCGTTGATACGAGTGTGTTCCGTGTTAACTTGTGTCTACGGAAGCACTTTGGAAAACCCAAAACATATTGTAAATTTTCCATTTAATTCATACGACACATTCTGGGTAATATCTCAAATAATATATATGAATTCAGGCTTAAAATGAGCCGCATTTATGAACTAAACCTGACTAAATATGGTTTATTTATTTAGAAATTTATTCAAGTGTATAGTTTACTCTTATCTGTGCCACTGGTCGCTTTGGGGGTTCGATTCTCTCGCAGACTTCGGTGCCGCCCAAGAGTCAGTCCAAGAAGCCAAGGATCCAAGGACTCTGGGCATGCTGTTCGGTGTTCAGTTCACTTGCTGCTCTATATTTACTAACAGCCACTTGAAGTTCATCGCTTACGAGCATATTTTCACTTCACCAGACCCCTGTCGGCTTTCGCACACCGCCCCTGACCAAAGTGCTTATCGCTTTATGATGGGTTCTGTTCTTTTCACTTTGGTTTAGTCCTGTGTTATCCTTGGCCTGGGGTCGAATTTAAGAGCCGTCTGTAGAGCCGTGTGTATCTGGCCAGGTGAAATGCGGTAATTAAATAATAAATAGGCCATGCTTTCTGGGTTAGTTTTTTTGATTCCGGGTATCAGTTACCTTAGCACCTCACAGCTTTAGCTGATTTAAATAATCAGCTCAGGCTTTTACGCTTAATTACTGAATGGGGTGGAGAAATATGAAAAGGCCTGTGGAAATGTCGAGCTGGTGAAACTTGTGAGATGCATAAATTCATTGCGCTTATTAAGCCACCGCCAACACGCAGGACAAAGCCACGGAAGTTGGATGATGGCAATGGGAAGGGAAATAGGGACAGGACCAGGATCACTACCAGGAGAAGGGGCAGGGAGAGTGTTACAGCATAATCACACCTGGACCACCGTCTCTCCAGCATTTTGCCCCATGGTCGTTGCAGTGCATTTAATCTCGGCAACATTTCCTTTGCCGTCGAGGACGCAGCCCATGACATTTCCTACCCGCAGCCCCCTTTCTTTCGCTTCCTCCTGGTTTCCGGTTCCTTTTTTTTGTAATCTCCCCCCTCCCTGTGCTGCGACGAGCCTTTACTGTTGGCAACGTTGTCGAAAACAAAAATTAGTCCTGCCGTAAAATGGCCAAAGGAAGTGGTAAGTACCTGCCCACTGGGATGGCCCAACCCGCCGACCGACTGCAGTAACCAACTCTGGCAGTAAAAATTCGTAATGTGCAGCTAATTAAGTTCAAAGCATAGTTCGAGGCGGTCCTCCGGTCTAGTCCACGTGCATTTAGTCCACTCCGCAACCGCTGGATAGCCGGATAGCCGGCTAGCTGGGAGTCGAGAATGGCATACTATAGCCACGGTAGTGGCTTGGACCCTGGACCCATGTTGACAGGTAAAATCCTCTGTGAAGTTTCGTATGATTGCCCTGAAGTTGGCCGCTTTGTGGCCGGCACATCCTTTATCCTTTATTTTACGCAAATAAAATTGCAAAAATTGATTCCGACCTCAAGGGGTGAGGGTGGACACTATGGCATCTCGTCATCATCAGGAATTTTCTTCTTTGAAACCAAATGAAAATCCAAATCCTTTACTGTGGCGGGTTTAGTGAACACTTTAAGAAAAGTCGGAATATATTTTGTATTGATTATTATTATTATTTAAGAGTCAGACTAAACTGCTCACCGCGAATAATTGGAAATTGGGAATCTGCAATTTGCTTTTTTATTCTTAGAAATCCAATTATGTCTTTAAATTTGGATTCTGATTAAGGGAAATCAAATAAAGATTAAAAATGAAATGATTCCAAGAAGATATTGATTGTTTTTGCAGTGTACAATAGTATAGCTCCTTGTAAGCTGGAAAATTGGTTACCGAAAAGCTTGATGGGGCATTGGATAGCCTTGGTGATGGCTGTGTGTATGTTTTCCTGGGACACCGCCCAAATTTAAGGACATTCCGTTCCCTATGGGGGTGTGGGCACTTCATTTTACGCCACTTAAAACCAAATACACACCAGCGTGCACATTAAATTCATAATTGCATAGATTTGGTCGGCATTAAAAATGCAAAATGCGTCTCATGACGCAGATGCGGTAGATGGACATCAAAACGGGTGGCTAACTTCATGGAAAGCATTACGAAAGTTTCGTCGCCTTATTTATATGCAAACTGCAAGCGGCGTCGTACCATCACCACAATGCAACTAATTGCCACCGAGTGGCACAGGCAGGGGGCAGCAACTAGAGCTGGATCTGGAGCTGAAAATCAGTGCAAAAACAAACGGACCCATCGTCGCTGCCGTTCGTAGTGCTGATTAAATACTCGACAACTATAGCATCAAGGACCGCCTGATATATATGGGGGCTATGGGCTATGGGTTATGGGGCTTTTGGTGCTTTTGGGCAATGATATCTCCCCGGATCGCTGCTGTCACTTTTCCACACTTTAGCCCACTTGTTGTCGGACAACTAGACAAACATGGAGCTACTGGCCATTTTGCATAGAGTGGCCGCAAAACTAAACAACGGCATGCAACTGTTTCGAGTTTCAAGAGTTTTTGGGTCCGCATTATTTCGCCTGGGGCATGCAACAATATTTGTCGTGCAGTTGATAAAACTGTCCTTAACTCGCAGGTCCTTTCCTGCCGACTGCTAGCCTGGCTGATGGTGGCTCAGATTCCATTCCGGGACGGTGACCAGACCGTTTGCCGCATTGTCGTTTTGTCTGATGAGTTTTTAAGTACAGACAATTACAAACGACAGCCAAAGAGCTACAAATGCAACAAATGCAATCATGCTGGACCAGTCACTCCTTCTACTTCTTAGCCAAGTCAGGACCACGCCCTGCCCTGGCCATCCTGGCTTTGTCGCCATCCTGCGTTTGTGGTTATCACATTCTGCTGGGCAGTTTAGCTGCGTAATTGAATTAAATTTCGTTTTAAAATGTAAAGGGCTTTTGATTCGGTTTGTAGTCCTTGATGGCATTTGTTCCCCATGAAGTAATTAACGTTTGTTTCAATGCCTTGACTCCAGACTATCCCGAAGCGCCTGCGGACAAAACTAACAGAAAGCGAATAAATCGAGTAAAGTGTAGAAAAGTTAAGGAAAGTTAAAAGGAAATGATTATCTAGAAGGATCTCTGATTCTCCTTGAACTTAAAATAAACTTTTCGGAAATCTGTCAAGCTTATTAGCATCGAGAGGATGGAATTAAAATAAATTAGTGACAAATATGACAGAACTTAAGTTGTCTAACTTTCATATTTTCATATTCGCACATAAATATTTTATTTTACTTTTATATAAAATAGCCGTATACTATTGATAGGAATAATTGAAGAGCCTAAAGAACAGTTTTTTTTAAGGAAAGGTCAGCCACGCCAAAAACGTCGCAAATACTAAAAAATTTCAAGTGAGCTGTTAAAAAAAATTGTACAAAAAAAATACCAAAAAATATCTTTTACATCTCAGAAAATTAGTTCAGAATGTCGGGAGCGGACCTGGGATTTTTCACCACCAGCGAAAGTGTACAATGGTACCGCGGAATGTCCCAAGTTCAAACCGGAGCCTGTGACCGACTCCTCCACGCCCTGCGAGATGACATGGAGCAGGAGTCAACTTACCGGGTGCGTGGATGCATCTCACAGTTGGGACTACAGCCCCCGGTAAAACCGAGCCATATTCGGGCCATAATGTCGATCAGCCAAGGCAACGATCTAGCCTTTCTATGGTTTTTGTGGGAGTCGGCTTACAAAGAGCCGCGTAGGAATAGCGATGTGGAATCGACGCCCTATTCGGTCAACGAGCAGCTGCTACTATCCGGGATAGCATACCTGGATATGCCAGCCACTTTGCGGGCCCTGAACTCGCTACTTCCGCCTCCGTCCCAATCGACGAAGCTCTGGAACAAAACCGAACCGCAAAAAAGCGCGGTCCGGATCCGTCGACCGAAGAAGAAGGAGTACGCCTCTCCCTATTTCGCCCCCCAGGTGCAGCCACGCCAATATCTACCAAAGTCGAACACCCGACCCTACTTGGAAAAGTTGCGCTTTCCGGAATTTGAAAAGTATATGGATGAATCAGTGGAAATCCCCAATGAGAAGTCCCGCTGGTTTTCCCAATACCAGTTGTGTCCCGGCAAGAGAATCATTAAAAAGCTGCTCTCCAATGAACTTAATAGACTTACCCTGGATCTTAGCCTGTTCACCACGCCAAGACAGAAATATGACCCACCTCTTTGCAAAACCCACCAGAACATGGAGGAGGTTGCCATTGCAGAGCGCCAGAAAAATGTCAACGAAGTCCTGCAGCGCTGTCTCTTCCAGATGGATATTCCAGGTGCACAACTGAAGGCTCGTCAGGAGCGCATTGTTAAACAAATGGAAAAGGACATTGAATGTGCTGCCGAGAGGATCCGTGCTCAATCTCGGCGGTTTCTTACTAAAGTACAGAGTATTCGAAATATTGGCAGCGAGTGTCGGCTGTGCAATCTGGAGGTCAGCTCGCCTCCCGAGAAAGCCAAGAAGGCCAATCTCTCCATCTTATTGGGCCTCGGAGTCGAACCGGTTCCCAGAGTGCACACATATCCCACCATGACAGATGAACTTGTCAAGGTAATGCTTCTCAACAAGGACGACAATGAGAAGGACATTTGTGTGAGTGGAGACTGTAAACTTATAAACAGCGACTGCCCTAAAGAAGCTCTCAAAAAGGTAGAAGTCGCTGAGGTTGCAAAGGAAATTCAAATTAATAAGGGTCGGAAGCGCTCAAGGTCCAGAAAGGGATCCAAAGAAAATCGAAAGGGTAGGTCCAAAAAAGCGAAAGGTACAAGAAGTAAATTGAAATTGAAAGAAAAATTATCAAAACTTTATGATCCTCAAACGCCGAATAACTCCATAATGGAAAACGACGTACCGAAGGTTGATCATTATCCAAAATTAGCCGACCTGATCCCCGTTTGCAGTAAGACCTTGCCCTGCTTAAGGAGAAGAAAAGTCCCCCACCCGGATTCGGAAATATTCGTCACTAGAAGAAGGGGCAAACTTGAGTTTGATTATGAAAAAATATTCAAAATACCGGAAATTCCTGAGCAACATTTGCCCTGGGAGGACGAGCTGCCGGACCTGGAGGACAAACAGCCCGTGATTGAGAGGTTTTGCATTTCCGCGTTGAACGAAGGAAACATCAAGTCGGGAAACGAGTGTCCACGAGACGCCTCTCTTCCGCCAGTTGTGAGGGCGGCCGCCAACTGCGCTGTGGGCACGTTCCGAACCTATATCGATGAGGTGGCCAAAGGATTGAGAGTACCGAAGGAAGAGCAGGTCGCTCCCATGGAGTACATCGATCCGGACAACCAGCAGCAGATTGAGAAGATATTGAAGGCCGCTTTGGAAGTGCTGTCCCGCAATCCGCACTATGTCCTGGCCACCTTCCCCAATGCCCACAAGCTGCCGGTGCTGACGGACTGGGTGGCTGACCGATATGGTAAGACCTTCTCGCGGGAGGAGATGCACGCGCTGGTCAAGGCGGCATTCCGTATCTATGAACGCATCTACCTAGGTGATGCCAAAAATCAGGCGAACGCTGTGAAGCTGAAGAAGGAAATGATGGCCATGGGTAGCGGGAACCATTACACCTATTCGCGTATCCAGAGCTTTATGTGCCAGGCGAAGAGCATGAAGGCCATCTACCAGGAAAAGCTTAACCAGTTGGCCCTAGAACAGTCCCGCCTCACCTGGCTGGCCTTGCGCGGCTACTCTCACCTGGGTGGACACATTAAGGACACTTTCTTTGCCTACATGCCCGCCAGGATGCAGGATCTCAAGAGATCGCACGTCTGGAGACCAGTGGATTTCCGTAACATGGTTCAAAGCCGTATAATGGTTCATCACAGGAAAATGGCTTGAGATGGAGGTTTCGAATTGCAGAGTTAAAGAACAGGACACAGCATTGTGATCTGTCTTTAATTCTGCCATTCTGATTCTCCTATCACCTTGTGGGTTTCCTCCTAACAGTGGCTGCTTTATCTGACTGCTTTATTTGAAGCGGTGGGGCTTTTGGAAAAACATTGAATCGAATACGGAACCATTTTCCATTCGGGGGTAACTACTTATGTAAACCAAACAATGTATAATCCCAATTAAAAATGCTGATGCCCAACTAAAATGCCCGAGCGGACAGCAAATGAATAGCAAACACGACCAAACAGAGGCTTAGTTTCAGATTTTCAGTTATCGCGGGGCCACCAGATTCCAAGTGGTATGTGGGCTGCCAGGGCCCTCTGTTGTTGCTCATTAATTAAAAAAGGGGCGGCACAATCAGAGGGGGCATCGTAAAGTGGAAAAGGGGGAAAAACAACAGGATGGGAGGACCCCGCTGATGCCATGTAATGGCGGTCCAATGACGCACGTGACACGTGTGGCATGGCACTGACAATTCAAAATCGGCAAAATGACTCGCTGACAGGCAGATGACGGCGACAGGCAGGACGAAGGGCGTCGGACGTAGGGACATAGGACGTTGAACGTTGGAGGTTGGAGGCTGGGAAACAAACAGGCAGGATCCCAGAGCCATGGTCGCGGTTTTGCCCTCGGCACTTTGTGTATTGAATCGGTAAAGCATGTGACAGGATTATGATATAAATCATTGCATACTTAATTCCGATCGAATCGGGGCCATCCTACTTGCCTGTTTCGTTAAATTGAACTTAATTCAATTAAATTTAACTCCAAGTTCATATTAAGAACTAAGAACTAGTTTTTAACATGAAAAAAGGTTAAATTCTTATCTTGGCAAATAACATAAATGGGAATCTTATAAGGAAGTGTTTTTAAAATTAGTTTGTGCTACTTTTGAATTGTTCTTTACAAAAACCTTTGAGGTCTCACAATCTCAATCAGTAACTATAATACATGTAGAAAACATGTCCATCTAACACAGATAAATTATTTAATAACCGAATACTGTTTGTTACTTTGAATGTCGAAATGGGCTTTTGTGGCAAGTGAAATTTCAATCACATGCAGCTGCCCCATGGGCAGATGTTTTGTTGCAGGGACAGCTAAAAGCTTGCGGATAATCACCGGCTAATACAATGGATTTGGCGTAGGAGCAGCCCCATCTTCGAACGCCGAATAATGCCCCCCGGAGACGGATCCCCCATTGGCAGTGTCATTTCCATGGCCATTATATTCAATTATCCGACAATAACGTGGCGCTTAGGGCGCTGCGGTTCACAGGAATTGAAAATAATAATGAAGCGAAGGGGCCAGGGCACGGACAGGATGTGGGAATGGAAATGGGTTGGGTTGGGATGGAATGGATATGGATAGATAAAAAGTGCAAGCTGGTTTTCGGACGGGAGAGATGCACAGTCCGTGCACAAGGACTTGGGAAAACTATCAGCAAGAAATTATGATTAGCTTTTGGTAAAGTTTCCGACCGCAGTCAGCAGTCAGCTAGTAGGGTACTTGGGAACTTGCTACCGCATACTTTGTGCCACTAAGCCTTCGGACCACCGATGGCGGACAGCGGACCATGGACAGTCAGTGGAGCGCGAAGAGCGCAAAGGACTTTCGCCTCAGACCTGAGAACAAAAAAGGGAATTTCTGCAAGCGCAACGTTTTAATTTGACTCTTGATTGTTATGCCATTGTTGCCTTGCATTGTGAATTCGCCATTCGGCATTCTGCATTCCGCACTCGACTCTCCCAATTCTCCATTTTGTGTGGGCGCTTGTGTAATCGCCGCTAATGCGGCCGAAATTGTGCTAAGCGATTTCCATTCCCGGCTCCCCGGACCACTTTGGGGCATGAATCACCCACCCACCGCGGCTCTATGCGGACTATTAAGCCCCAGCAGGAGTCTCCGGGGCCTGTAACAATATTTTAAAGCTTAAACGGCTGGGCAGGCAATCGCAAATAAGGATCCCATTTTTCCGACTTATTGCAGGATTATGAATTGGAAGCATTTGTTTCGGGTACCGAGATTTTTTGGACACCGAGAATTTGCATTTGCACGCAACATTTGTTAAATGTATCGTCATGTATGTCATTTTACTTAATTATGCCATTTACTTTGCATACAAAGCTGCCATAAGTTTACCCCTAAGAATTTTGCTCGAATTTCAAACTCTTGACAGCAGAGTTGCCTGGAAAATTTAGCAGAAAAGAACAATTTGTCACAATTATTGCACACAAAATGACAGGCAAATGAAAACCAAGCAGCTGGAAACAAGCTCTGGAGGAGAAGTCGACTCCAAGGAGCCGGCGATTCGGGGGTCCTGGCATGTTAAATGTGTTTTCTGCCTGCACAATGATGCAGCAAACGGCCTGCGGGAATATTTAGTACCAGGAATCAAGACCGGTGGACCAGCAAGTGGGTGGCACTTGCTAGTAGCCGGAGGCACTAACTTGTGTCCGGACATTTTGTCATATTTTTTGGTTAATTTCAAAAATGCAAATCATCGAAGTTCGTCCGGAACGGATAGGACGAAACGAAGCACGTCCTGTCGCCCTTTTGACAAATTTGCTATCACAGTTCGTGTGGCTATGTCCTTGTTACAACATTGTTCGGGTAAAATATCATGGGTGAGTCCTGTTTGTCCATTTATTTTCCTCCTGAATGCAGAGCTTTATTCTCTTGTTGATCGACATGTTTTCCGTGGCTCAGGCTTTCCTTTGTTTGCCGACAACACATTTTGTTTGAGCTTCATTCTGAAGTTTTGTGGAGCTAAAATTTAAATATTCTGCTTTATTTGAAAACAACTATAGATTTTTCTCGGTTTGAAACAAAATACAAACATCTAATATAAGCTCATTTTGTTCTTTAAAGATTACACAATATTCATATGAACGCATTAACGTGTTTCCCTGGAAAGCACACCGAATATAGAACCAAATGAGAGTTTTTCAGGGTGTCATTTTTCACTTTATTTATTTATACTCATGTTAGAGTTAAATCTAATAACCTAACTGAGGTTAGTATGGGTCCTGAGGCCATCAGTTCAGTTTAGTTTTTGAATTTTAATATACGGAAAGTTGATATTTGTCAATAGCTTACTTTTTTAACCATTTGAAAGCGGATGTTTTATTCGATATCGATCCGTTTTTAAAACCAAATACCATTCATGAATCAGGACTTCAGTCTGCTTCGATCTGTATTAAAACATCTGAGAAACTAAACAAAAAAAATTATCTCGATTTTTCAAAATTTTGAAAGGGGTACCATCATGATTTTTTAAAAATCGACAAAAATTTTTTTGTTCTACTCTTTGGATCTTTTGATGCAGGTTAAAAGAGACTGAAGTTCTGATTCCAAAATGGCATGTCGTTTCAAAATCGGTTGCGAATTAGCTAAGATATTCGAATAAAACTGTTCTAAAAATGGAAATTTTAGATTTTCAAAATACGGGAAGTGCACATTTGTCAAAAACTCATTTTATCATCCTTTTACTTTACATTTTTAATGATATTTTTGCTATCTTGCATCCGATTTTGCACCAAGATACCATATAAGAATCGGGACTTCATTTGCTGTCTATCGTAATCAAAGATTTCCATTTAATCGAAGCGAAGACTTAAAAAAATCATTTCAAACATCGCCTATGCGTACATATGTCCTTTTCTCGCCCTCTTACTTTGATTTTTAGGGAATACGCTTAAAAAATATACGATATTTAGACAGTACTCGAAGATACAAATTCAGAAAGGTATACCTTTTTCCGATTGGAGGTTAACAAATCAAGTAATGGCTAATTCGGTAAAAGTTATCAATATTCAAAATCACGTATAGTCCCAAATGTCCTTTTTTCATCCTTATGCTTACGTTTCTAAAGATATTTTTGCTATCTTGCATCCGATTTCGTACCAAGATATCATTTAAGAATCGGGACTTCATTTGCTGTCCATCGTAATCAAAGATTTCTATTTAATCGAAGCGAAGACTTAAAAAAATCGTTTCAAACATCGCTTATGCGTCCATATGTCTTTTTCTCGCCCCCTTTCTATGGTTTTTAAGGAATACTCTTAAATAATATACGATATTTAGACAGTACTCGAAGGTACAAATTCAGGAAGGTATACCTTTTGCATATTGGAGGTGAACAACTTAAGTTATGGCCCTTTTGATAGATAAATAGAATTGTTTTTGAATTGTAATATACGGAAAGTTGATATTTGTCAAAAGCTTACTTTTTTAACCATTTGATAGCGGATGTTTTATTCGATATCAATCCGTTTTTAAAACCAAATACCATTCATGAATCAGGACTTCAGTCTGCTTCGATCTGCATTAAAACATCTGAGAAACTAAACAAAAAAAATTATCTCGATTTTTCAAAATTTTGAAAGGGGTACCATCATGATTTTTTAAAAATCGACAAAAATTTTTTTGTTCTACTCTTTGGATCTTTTGATGCAGGTTAAAAGAGACTGAAGTTCTGATTCCAAAATGGCATGTCGTTTCAAAATCGGTTGCGAATTAGCTAAGATATTCGAATAAAACTGTTCTAAAAATGGAAATTTTAGATTTTCAAAATACGGGAAGTGCACATTTGTCAAAAACTCATTTTATCATCCTTTTACTTTAAATTTTTAATGATATTTTTGCTATCTTGCATCCGATTTCGTACCAAGATATCATTTAAGAATCGGGACTTCATTTGCCGTCCATCGTAATCAAAGATTTCTATTTAATCGCAGCGAAGACTTAAAATCGTTTCAATCCTCGCCTTTGTTCCTATATGTGCTTGTGTACTTGTGGTATTTAAAACTATATACTTTTTAAACTGGATTAAAGTAAAAAATGAGTTACAATGGAGAGTAAGTCCTTTGAGTGAATGATATCTTATTGGGTTAATACTAAGGTTCAGGCGAAAAGATTAAGCTTTCGACTCTGGGTGGAGAGCTTCCGTCAAAGCTCGGACCGGTTTTCTCTCAACTGCGCATGCGCCACCATCTTAGTGCAGTTTTTCGAAAGCTGCCATTCGTAAAAAGCTTCGTGGCATTAAAACTCTATTCCCAGACGATTCGATTGGATAGTCGAGCTTAAGATATAGGCGCGTGCGCATTGCTACCTTTTAAGACTGGTGAGTGGGGATTTTTCACAGTGTACAAAAAATCCGCTCAAGTGAAATAACAAAGTGGAACGCCCTGAATGAGTTTAAAGTGCCGGAAAGAATATTAATTGGCAATATTAAAAATAATAATCTATCTGTACGTGCAGGTTCATGTCGGCTAACGAAATGGCGTTTGTGAAAATTTGCATATTTGCTTTGGCTTTGGCCGTGGGTAAGTGTGGCAAAAGCTCTTAATTGCATTTCCCAATTAATGATACGTCAATACCATGGCTGGCTGCTATCCCATACATATGGATGTGTCTACATAAACAAACTTCATTTAAATAATGTGCCCTGACTTTAATGCTCTGCCCGCGCCCTCAAACAATCGCCATCTAATTGTTCGCCGCAGTCAAACAAACAAACAAACAAACAAACAGGCAAATAACAAACCATATACCGACCAACAAATGGCCCTACCAATGATATGCAAATGTTGCAACTTTTTTGTTGCAACGGCGAGCAGCGGCAACTAAGCTGAAAAATATTGTTGTTAACATTATTTGCCATATCCATGTTTATGCATATCTGCAGTGACCGGGAAATGGCATGGACATGGGCCCGGCAATGGTGCTTCACATCATTCGTATCATGATGTCAACTGTTGTCCGATTTCGATGGCACAATACACGTGTAAATGCCAAACATACGAGTCCGAATGCAAGCCATCCTGTGTATAGGACACTCTATGGCATCCATCGTGGGCATTGTCGCACTTGTTGTAGCATCTGTTGTTGTCGTCAATTTGCATAACTTTGGTTTTTGGTTTTGGTTTTTGGTATTGGGATTGGGATTGGGACTGGAAATGGTTGTTATTGCCAATGCAATTCCCAACTAGCCGTACAATTGAAAATTCGGCAATTTAATTTTGTGGCAAATTTTCTGCTCATTTATTGTGTGAAAGCTCATTAAAAATTTGTTTGTCTCCGGTGCGACAAAATATGCGAAACATTAAAATTGCATATTGTTAACTCGCCGGAATAAAACCCAAATTGATATGCAAGCAACTGTTGCACGAGTATGCCGAATATTTGTAATTATATTAAAATGGCCATGAAAAATACTGAAAAAGGAGAGTCTAGAGCACCAGCCACAACAGCTCATAATTAAATGCATTTCAATTCGCTTTTCACAGTGCCTCAAAATACGTAAATGGAATAAATTAAATTTCCAGGTAATTGAGGGAAAAATCTCCTGGCAGCTCTTGAAAGTCGGCCTCGTTCAAACAATTGCCAACTTTAAATTTGATTGCCAGCATGTGTGCTCAAAGAGTTTATAATTTATTTGGCTTTCCCGTCGCCTTGTCACTTTTCGCCGAACCATTAGCCAACACCTTTGTTAAGAATTTCATACAACCAATTTCACATTTCACGGGGCGTTGAGTCGGGGGTCCTATCAATCTGGGCTCAGTTCAATGAATGACTTGAAAAAAAGAGCCTCAATATGTTATGTTTATTTTTAATCTATTTAATGTTCATTGAACTAGGCACTTTTCCAAGATGACGGACCCCCCGACACCCACAACGACGTGTGTGACTCGCATCCGAAATCCAAAATCTGAAAGCCGAAAACTGAAACGGGGCATAAAAAAGTTCACCATCGAACGGGGACCGGCTCGTGGCGAGGGGCATCGTCATAGGCAGTCAATTAATCTAGTTTAACCGGACTGGGAACAGAGTCAAACGGTCCGGGACCGGGACCGGGTCGAACCGGGTCTGTTGACAACGACCGACTCTATGACAAACTTGTTGACAGACTGTCAGAGCGACGGCCGGGTCCAAGTCAGCAGCTCAAGCCCCAAACCCAGCTCTGGT
Organism: Drosophila vallismaia; assembly: GCA_035047325.1. Taxonomy (NCBI): domain Eukaryota; kingdom Metazoa; phylum Arthropoda; class Insecta; order Diptera; family Drosophilidae; genus Drosophila; species Drosophila vallismaia. The sequence continues at coordinate 8,400,454 of JAWNPU010000090.1, read as the reverse complement.
CCAAACCGCATCGACCACGCTCTACGACGCCCGGCTTGACACAGTCGGGCGGCTGCCAAAAAAGCAACGGGTCCCATAAAAATAAAAGGACATCAGGCATTGTTAGTAGGTCGAACTAGCACTTCTCTTAGTTACTTACTAAAAAAAGGAAAATATTTTTTATTTTATTAAAGTTACTGGATACTCGAATACTCAAATATATTAAAAATTCATGCAACTTGTAGGTGCTTCTCCCAAACGTTGTCACCTCCTTTACGTCGTATTAACCACAAAATTCAGATAGAGTATTTACCAACTCAACTATGAAGCTTTAGCTACTTTTTCTTTTCGTGATTCTTGCTGGTGTTTTTTTCCCCAGTTTTTCACCAGGTCCCGGTCCGTGGACGAAACATGTTTCAATGACAAGCGACAGCTGCAACAGTAACAGCAACAAAAATAGCAACTGTAGTAGCAACACCAAACGCAGCAACAGCAACGACAACGACAACGACAACTTGTTGTTGCTACATTGTAGTTGTTGGCTTAAATGTTGCCTGGCACTTCACGCACTAATTGCTCTGTGGAATTGTTTCTTTATTAACGTTTAATCGAATGTCAGCCAGTCGACATCAGCATCAGCAACTTGCTGGCATTGTTGATGTTCATGCGGCTTGAAAATTGAAATTGTCTTTTCTTGTTTCTTTGCCATTTCGGATTTTTTCTCCATTATTTTGTTTTATTTTTTACTTTACTTTTTTTTGCATCGCCTGATTGAAGTGGTTTACCTTGAGGAGAGCTGTGTGCTCTGTAATTTGGATGCATTTTCTGTCCATGTGGCTGCAGCTTGTCGGAAGCGGGTGGTTTTGTCTTGGTTTTCCGCCAATTGGCGGTAAGCGGCCTGCTGGATTTTGGCCCGGTTCAAGGCTGACTTTTGGCAACGGCTGAATTGGCTTAAACAGCTGTTTTATGTGATTTAAGACTTATAGTTCGTAGTCTGGGGGACTTTCACTTTTAAGGTCATTCGACCGACTGGCCTGTGTCGCAATCCAGCCACAGAGCAAAGCGCTAACTCATATACATATCGCCGATATAAGTTTATAAACGGGTAAACGGGTTTCTTGCTAACAAAGTGGATAAGTTGGGACAAAAAAAATATAAAAAACGAACTGCCGGTTGCACGGAGAGAAATTACGCTTCGTTTTTTTAACAGATTGTGGATTTTCACGTTTCTTTTTTAATATTAAGTACATGAGTTCGTATTCCACATAAATAACTAACCTTGTTAATTATATATTTATCCACAGTAATCGCTGGTACCTTTGCCCAAGAGCAGCGACCGCGCGGTAAGTTTCGCGTAGGTCCTGGCCATCCTCCCTCCCAGCGTCACCTGCCACCCCGCAACCGTGATCCCGTCCAGGAGGCTTCGGTGTTGCCCAAACGCAAACAGGCGGAGTACGAACCCACCGAGGAGTGCCCGGAGGCCAACGGTTTCTATCCGGATGGCAAACAGTGCGACAAGTACTATGCCTGCCTGTAAGTGACCACACGGCGTATGAGTAATGCAGCTTGTACTAACCACTCAAATACCTGCGATTTACAGGGATGGCGTGCCCACCGAGCGCCTCTGTGCCGATGGCATGGTCTTCAACGATTACTCGCCCATCGAGGAGAAGTGCGATCTGCCGTACAACATCGACTGCAGCAAGCGGTCCCTGCTACGTGAGTATCCGTCCGAATCTGCTTAATTTGTAAGTGCCGCGTTACGTATGCGCCGCACAACGTGTGGCCGGAGAATCTCACGCTCTGCGTTTTATTTAAAGACGCTCCTGTCTTCCAAACCCCCTCTGGTCTATAGACAGGCCACACCCCCATCTCCTCCAACTTCTGGCCAAAATCAGCCCATAAACGCGCTGCGTGCCCGCACTTATTTGCTCGTTACTTCTTGCCAGAGTTGTGTTTTTTGTCTTTTTTTTGGTAACTTATTTATTATGCAAACGGCATGCGAGGCGGTTAACCCAAATTGTTGTCGTCAATAGGTCTTTGGTCTTGAGGCTGAGGTGCTTTGTTTTTATTTTTCAGCTCTCGGTAGACTTGTTTTATTCGTGATTTTATTATTTCCCCCAAACGGTAGACCCGGCATCGAAATTTTAAGCCCAGGCATCAGCAATTGGCTTCCCGCAGCTTTAAAGTTTCCGAGAATTTCCTGACATGTGCCAAGTATGTGTGCGTGGGTGTGGAATCCTTCAAACTTTCCAACAGACTCTACTTTATTAAAGTTTCTTCTTTGTTAAATGGCTGGCACTAAAACGATTTAAGCTTCAGAAAGACATTCTAGAGGCATAGCGATTTTTACTTAAAAGTTGAACATTTTCGGAGTGGGTAACTAACCCATTTGGTTCATTTAGTAATATAAAATATTAGAGTACATTTTAGTTTTTAAATAAATTATTTGCCACCCATCAAAGCAATTAGTTCACATTGTGCAGGGCCATTAGCAATTTCAATTACCTTTGTCTCCTGTTGACATATGACGCCGTATCCTCATATATAAATGTATGCATATATGCACCTGTGCACCTGAATAAATGTATATAAAGCATTTGTGCTGGTTGGCAGGAAAGTAATATATTTACCAAAGAGCTGAAAGGGTTTTTATGGGAAAAGGAAAGTCATTTGGACAGACGAAAGACCGACTTTTGCCAGAAAATACAATTGTTTCGCTTGCGAATTCTGATTTTCCATGTCTCTTGATTAATCGTACAGAAACCCCACAATCGTCGCTCCACTGTCCCCGGAAGAATGGATACTTTGGACACGAAAAGCCCGGAATCTGCGACAAGTTCTACTTCTGCGTCGATGGTCAGTTTAACATGATCACCTGCCCGGTTGGTCTGGTCTTCAATCCCAAGACTGGCATCTGCACCTGGCCGGATGAGGTCGGCGTTACTGGCTGCAAGTCGGAGGACATCTTCGAGTTCGAGTGCCCCAAGGTCAACGAGAGCATTGCAGTGACCCATCCACGCTACGCCGATCCGGATGACTGCCAGTTCTTCTATGTGTGCGTCAACGGAGACTTGCCCCGAAGAAACGGCTGCAAGCTGGGTCAGGTCTTCGACGAGGAGAACAAGACCTGCGACTGGGCCCGCAAAGTTCCCGAGTGGTAAGTAAAGGGGATTCAAATCATTACATTAAGTACATTCCTGCTTTCTTTACATTTAGTGCTGACTGGTACAAGGATCGCCTGACCGATGCCGAACTGGACGAGCTAGAGAATCCCAAGCCAAAGTCCACGACCACCAAGAAGCCGCCACGTGTCCGTGGTCCCTCAAGACGTAAGCCCCAGCCCAAGCGGGTCGTGGAGCCCGAAGAGGAGGTAGAAGAGTGATCCGCGATCGGTTTTAGTCTTAAGCAAATTCCATTGATTGCCACAGATTGATTAAAAAGCGTGCCAGGGGTACAAACATTCGAATGTGTAACTATGAATCGACAAAAAAACGGGCTAAGTACTGTGTTGGGGAGCTTCGCTCGATGCCGGAGGGCAATCCGCGGATGGCAGAGGATTTAGCCCCTGCTTCCCCAAAAGTCCCCGGCGAATGTAATATGCATGGGAATTTGTGTGAGGAGCAGTTGATGTGGTGCCAAAACGACAGGATTTTATGCGCATACAGTGTTCACAATCGCTGCATTCTGTCAGTGCCCCCTCCGGCCGCTCTTTCCCACGACATGACGAAATCAATGCCTGTCCCTGCCCAGCTCTTTCCGAGAGTTTTTCCCATTGCCTGCAGCGCATAAATTCAATTTGCCGATGAGCGTGCACAAAAGTATGCAACAAAAATGGCAACAACTCGATACAGCACACTCACACACAGACTCACACACACAAACACACTCACACACACACACAAAGAAGAGCAAAAGGAACGAGACAGAGGATGGGGAGGTCGAACATGTGTATGACGTTTGGCAGACACGAAGCATTCGATAAAACGCATTGAAATTGCATTGTGGAAATTGTAAGCAGTTGAAAGGCGAGATTTACAGTGGCCATTGCCAGTGCCATTGCCTAAGATGGGGGGGATTCCTGGACTAGAGGGAGCCACCGCAGAAGGATAGAACTTTTTATTGTTTAAGCACTGACGTAAAATCTGAGAAAACGATGACAAGCGTTTGCTCAAATTCATTTATTTATTTGATTGAGACAACTGTAAATGCATTTTCCTCATTCCTTCCTGGCCAACTTGAGATTTCCTTAGAATGGGTTAATTGGCTAGCCTCCGGCTGGAATGGATATGTTTTCGACACAAGCCCCTTAATTTCTTATATCCTTCAAAATAGGATTTATTACCTAAAATACTTTAAAGCATTCGTGTTCCGAAACTCGTTTCCTTCCTTTCGTAGGCTTTTTGGGTGTTAATAAACCACAGTCACGGGTCATCAAACCTCAACTTTGACATCATGGCCGGAACATTTTTCCACCCGCAAGCGACCCAAAGGACAATGGGATCATTCCCCCATCGAACAGCTGCCTCTAATTAATCAACCATCACATATGTACACACCTAAGCACTAAGGTGACGTACTTGTGAAGTCATTCGAAGTTCGTCTCCTTGCTGTCAATAATTTGGCACGTCCTGTGAACCCCACTGGCGTGTGTCCATATCCCAGCCCCACCCAACGTGTCAACTCGACAATGGACCACACACAAACGCCCACTGACCACCGTGACGGCCCTGCTCACCTGCCTCACCTGTCTTCCGGTTCAGAGGAAGTCCATCTAAAAAGCATTTCGTCGAACTCAGCGCCTACTTAATCAAGTGTAACATGGACATGTCCAGGCTCACCTGCCGTTTGACATATTGCGCGAGTGTGCCACGCCCATGGGACAACCCCTGGGAAAAGGAGAAGGAGTGCGTCTGGCCAGTGTGCGCTCCTATCAAATGTCAAATTTGACACAAACAAGTGTTTACATAATGACAACAACAATTTGCGTAATTGTCACAGGCACCGGAGCTTCAGACGGTATCGTCAAGAGAGCCTTTGGACTTGTTGGCCAAATAGAGGAGCCACTCACTCCGAAAGTCATTCGCCCCGGGGGCATCTCTATTGGGGTTGCGTTCCGACCACGAGAAATGTGTTGTCCAGAACTGATTAATTGATTGACGTGAGGACGCTTGATGAAAAAAGATTGATTGAAAAAGGATGAAAAATATGTAATATATGGTGGAATGTTCAGTTTTCAAGTTAATTAGCAATTAAAGTGGACTAAAGAGGATCCCATTAATCAAAACTTGACATTTTTTAGTTCTACAACTTCTGATAAATCGATAAAAATTCCTTTACCAATATTTATCAACACTAATTACTGTATGACTTGCAAAAGCTGTCACTTTGATTTTTTCCATTCACGAAGAATATCATCTAACCGGAATCACTATGAGTTCAAATGTAAGTTTTTTCTTTTATTACTATTTATATTTTTAATTTGGTTTTGCAAAAGACCAAACGTAAACGCAAACGAGCTGTGCCAATGAAATGGACCGAGCAAAAGTGCTTGGAACTTTTAAATCTAGTCCTTAAAGAAGCAAACGGTATGCCCGAGGAACTGGAGGTAATCTATTATAATGATATTGAGTTTTAGCCGAAAACTATAGAAATGTATATAAACCTAAACAGAAACCCACTGGTAGGATGTTTTATACGCGGATCATTGAAGGATCCGAGTCATTTAAAAACATCAACTATACGGTTTTGAAAAACAAGATGAAACGTTTCCGGACCCAATATCTAGAAGCCGTGGTATGGCGAGAAAAAAATGGACCTAATTTACCATCAGCGAGAATGGAAGACTCAGCATGGAGTAAGTAGACAGGTCTTCTTCGTTAATTTGCTAATTTATTTTAAATATTTTGTAGGGCACACCCGGCACTTTTGTCAGTTTTTTCCATTACTGGAAAAAATATATGGAAAGCCGGACAACAAGGGGAATTCCGTTAAATTTGTATATGACAGTGAAAGAGACGACAAATTTTTCGATTTTTGTGAGTCTGCCGAAGAATTCTACATTATTGAATCTGATGAGACTAGTTCGAGTCTAAGCAACTCGGAGTCTAAAAAAGTCTTAAGGCTAGACGAAGAAAAGGACCCGCCGATAGAGACACAAGAGCAGAGAGACCATCACTTGGAGACCCCGTCAAGATCCTGTGATAGTGGCATGTTTCAAGGAAGTAGAATTGTCCTGGAAATCGAAAGAGAAAAACTGAAATGGGAAAAGGAAAAGCTGGAGAAGCAATTGCAGGCTCAAAAAGAACTCCTGGAAATGGAATTAAATCATGAAAGGAAGATAAAAGAGTTGGAAAAAGCCACGGAGGTGAAATTGCTCGAGCTGCAACTCAAATATAAAAATAATAATTCAATCAACTAGATTGTAAATTTATTTTGACCTTAACTCCCATATTGCCAATATTTGTAGAATAAAGTTCCATTCAAAATACAATATTTCCTGACCCTCTCATTTTTAAGACCTGAAAATTAAAGCTTAACGGTCGAAGACTCATCTGATTTGGTGAATTTTGTTAAAGGCCCAAAGTAACAATCAACTCCAGGCGACCTCCATTTGCAGTACCAGCATCTTTTTTGGTAGTTGATACACGTCCTTCCTCCTCTTGTCCTGCATTATTACCCAAACGACGGGGCCGAGAAAATATAACAAAAAAAACGAGGTATTGTGCCGTATGCTGGGGAAAAGTTGATTGTTTGGACCTCGGGCTATTTACTTTCTTGATGAAATAATTAAATGTCATTCATTGAGGTCGTTTGCCGCTTATTCTTGGGCTTCTTTTCCGCTTCCTATTTTCCCCATTTCCATTCCCCTCTCCGGAGTCCGGAGGCCGGAGTCCCGACATCCTTTTTCACGAATCCTTAACTGGGCCTTGTGTAATTGTTGACCACTTTCGCATATCCTTTTCGACGCCTTGTGCTGGCTAATTTGTGCAGACACCGCCTTGGGGGCGGTCCTTTTCGTTGGGCGGATCTTGCCTTTGATTTCGGTTATGAGTATGGCAGCCACCATCTCATCTTCCAAGTTCATTAAACTTGCGCCCCGGACAGGCTGCGCCTTTAGTTTTGCTAATTAAATGCTGCACCCTGCGCATCCTGGCAGGGCCAAGTTTAATGAACTAGAGTCTAGATACTGACGTCACACCTGACGCATCCTGTCGCCTGTCAATTTGCATATTCATAAGCGCCACGTCAGTTGCAGGAATCGCAGCAAATGGAAAGATGGATGGATGGTCGGGGGGATAGATCTCTCCCTGACAGCCAATTTGCATCAAAACTTTTGGGTCTTGGCCAGTTTTCAATTTGATGTAAGCCACGAGTTCCAGACTCTAGACGTCGGCACAATCGCTGGCTGAACTTTGAGCCGAGTTTATAGCCTAGCCGCGTTGCAAGTGGCAAGTGGCAGGCAGCACGGAAATCAATTGTGGCTCTAACGCTGAAGCGACCGCCTTGGGGCCAACAAACTGCAGGTGGCCCCCTCGACTGGGCGATGCGTCTTGTCCCTGGGGCAGGACCCGAAAGTCTGGCAAAATGTTTTGCCAACTTTAAAACTGTCAAATGGACAAGCCAAATGCCGGCCCAAAACTGTCAAAAGTTATGAATTTCCTATGTACATCCTGGTATTCTCTGGACTGCAATTAATGTGAAAAGGCAATTTGCAGGGGCAGATACATGGTTGGTAACTGGGAAGTGGTAACTGAAAAATGGTAACTAGCCAGTACAGGAACCGCAGCTAAACACTAGAACTGGGATCGCCTGGCTCGCCTAAGGCAACGAATATAAATCACATGAATTTATTATGATGATGGCATAAATCATAGAGCCATGCAATATATAAAATTGCACAATTTTTTCTCGGCCTTTTTGTTTTCCCATTGAGGCTTCAACTGGGGGCATTGTGTTCGTTGTTTAAGCGCCGAAAAATATGCAATTCAAGCGATACCAGTTGACAGGATCCTGCATGATGCGGGGAAAAGGTGGAAATGTAGCCAAGAGTGATGATACTTTAGCTGGAATTAGATATTTAATTAAAAATACCCCTTTTTTAGTTTCTTTTCCCAGTATGTTAGGAAAATAATGGGAATTTTTATATATGATAAAATTCTTTTTCCGAAAAACTAACTCAACCTTGTTGCAAACTTTTATGTTTGCTTAAAATCAAAACTTCGCCAAAAGTTTTATCTGGTTTTAATTACCTAGAAAATGAATGATTTCAAGTTTATTATATTTTTATAAATCTAGTAATTGTTATTCCCCGAATTCCGACAGCTCTTAAAGTCAACTGGCGGGGCAAGTCAGGTCAGCTGCTGTCAACGGATGGGGATGGTTACTGGCTGGTTACTGGTCGCTGGTAGCTAGTAACTGACCAAGATGAGGGAGTAGAGTGCACCGCTGCGGCGAAATGTTCCGACAGCTCGGCAAATGCACCCGGGTCCCGGGGCCTCTGCGCCATCACGAAGTTGGCCAGGCTGCAAAGCGTTTGGCCCCATAGAAATGGGTTTCTTTGTTTTTGTGTGCCGGGCCTAAGCTGGGGGCCATTCGCATGAACACTGGACAGGGGACACTGGACACTGGACACTGAACACTGGTCACTGGTCATTGCGATGTACCCAAAAAAAAAGACCATACTACTCGCAATTTGTTTTTAGTGGCCTGTTTATGTTGTGAGTATCGTTGCAATGGATGTATGCGGTGGTTTAGTAGTTTGTAGTCTTTCGGTGGCTGTCACTTTTCATTGCTTCACCCCCAAACGCCCAAGCCCCCACTCTCAACGCCCTACCCAGCAGGTTCATAATTTTCATGTTAATATTGCCCTTGAGTCGCAATTCAGCAATGAAATTAACTCGACTGTGAGCTCTGTGTGTGTCCTGCGGTCCGCTCGACCCGACCCTCTACGAAAACGTGTCCATTGCAATTAGCATATGAGCAGCCCACCACCATCTGTGGCACCCCCACAGCCCCGAGCTTGTGGTCAAATTGTGGGCGTGGCGAAGCTTGTAATTTATGAATTTTATGGCATTTTTGTTTAGGGACTTGGCTCGGCAGCCGATGATGAGGGCGGCCGCATAGCTGGCCGCACTTTTAATTTGACGAATATTACTGAGGGATTGGCAAAAACATGGATTTATTTTTTTACAGTTTGTAGATGATGTCATGGGGTTTCCCCATGGAGGCATTACCAACTGGTTTTAGGACAACAAATTGCGAGTATTTATGTTATGTGAATATTTATTTAAAGGTAATTAAATAGTAGAATTTTTTATGGTTTTGTAGATGTGTGGTTTCTAGCAAAGAGTTTTATTGCAATTTTAATAAAGCTATATTTGATTTAAACCTCTACCTGACTTTTATCACGTAATCATTTTTCTTCGCAAGCGATTCACATTAAAGTCTCAGTTCACTTTTATTTGAGACATTTCTGGATAGCATTTAATTTGAATAAACTTTAAATGGTTTCCTTCTTCTTTAAAGATATAGAAGATATAAATTGATACAATAATCTCGAGACTTAAATCAAATGTTAAATTGAATGAGTTCTTGAATAGAGAGTTCGCAAAAATTGCAATTATCAACTGGGCCTTTGTTGTGTTTCCATTTCGGCAAAATTTTAATTTAATTGGCAACTTTCATTCAATGCGGTTATGCATATTGTTTTGGTGTATTATTCAAATTCAAATTATGCATATAAATTTTCATTTTCGTTTTCACTTTTGCCAGTGCAAGCATCAGAGACTGCCTGAAATTGTAAACTTTTATTTGGACAGGCTGGCAACAATAAAAGCTACAACTACTAGGGCTGTGCGAGTTTTGGGAAATATCAACAACTTTAAGCCACCTCAAAAACTCATATACTGGTACACTGACTGGCCGGGCCGGTCCGGGCCAGGCCAAAACTGGCAACTGGCAAACAATTTGCAAACAAAATATAAATTCTGTAGCATACTTTGGGGAGCATTTAAAAAATGTATGCGGTCAGTGACTGGACTGTCCCGCTCAAACCAGTCCCCTTTCGGGCATCATTCGACGCCACTGTCTTTGCCATCCTCTGGCTGAGGATTTAAAGCCGGACCCAATACGAGCCATAATGGAGTCTCGTTAGTTGCCGAAAGTTTTCCTTCCGATAAGCAAATGAATTTCGGCACTTATCATATAAAAATCGGCAATCTCTTTGGCATGAGGGGGATTTTATTGTTTTGTTTTCGCAGAAAACACGACCATACGTCCTGGGGCGCTTTAAAATGCGAGAGCAATCTTTTAGATCCCATTCCACACCGAGTTGCTGCATTCAAAATTCAACTGGCAGGTTGTCTCCTTTAGAAAGCTTATACACCAGCACCAGCAATCTGGGCTAACAAAAAACTTGGCCGAGAGTATGTGTCTGCCAGTGCTGCATATTTAAAGGCGCTTAAGTGCCGGCAAAAAGTGCAACCTGCAACCTGGGGAACTAGAAGGTTGGGAGCACGGTTAGGAGCATAGCTAGTAGGATGGATCCATACCAGTGCCGCAGAAAGCGGAAGCACAGGAGGCGGGGTTTTAGGAGGACAACCAACTCGACATGCGTCGTCATCCGACACATCGCTCATGCTGTTTTTGAGCCCTGATTGTTTTGAGTACCTCGCAGGAGTCGCATGAGTCGCAGGAGCCACGGCAAGTACAACAATGGCAGTAAAATTGATTGCATTTGTGTCTGCCATTCAGACAGAGTCGTTGGCTTGGCAAGTGCCGGCTCCGTCGGTGTCCTTGTTTACGCCTAAAATGCTGCGCCGGAGAGCCCTTGGACTTGGCACTCGAAAAACACATTGTGCTGCCCGCTAAACACTGCAAATAGTCAAACAATGACAGTTTTCGAGGTCCTGGCCCAGGACAATCGTCAAGTGAGGGTGTGATAATCACTGCGTCGTCAGCCAGTCACCCAGCCATCCATCCAACACCTTTGGCCGCCTTAAATATTGACTATTTTGCATATTGATTGGCCTTTGTCTCCGTTGCCAGGAGTTCCGTGTCCCGGGTTGGCGCTTCCTTTGGCAGTCAATATGCCAGCGACACCTACATCATCAGCTTGTTGACACTTCAGCATCAACAATCGGAGCAGGAGCGGGTGGGATACGGACGGCAGGCGGCAGACGGTAGACGGAGTACGTCAGACGGCAGGGAACAGGATCAGCAGGATGTTGGTGGCAGGAGGCAGTTCATCCTGTCGTGCTTTATGGCTATGAAAAACACTTTATGCGCTGCTCTGCGCTGAGAGTTGACGTTGTTTGACATTGTAGAAATTGCTTTTAATTAAAATATTCTGCGTGGCAAATATCAGCGCACATGCAGTACATTTCAGAGAGTTGCGAGGATAAAAAAAGGAAAAAAACGGGGACTATAAACAAAATATCTAAGCCTGGGAGTGTTGCTTTTTTGTCTTGGTAGTGAGACTGCAAAGGATTTCTATCCATATAGGAGCGTAGATGTGAGTAAACATTCTAGCCACACTCAGACAAAAAGTATTTAAGGAAAATAAAGAAAGGGATTTCAAGGTATCTAACCATTAGCTTTATGAATTTTTCAAGAGTTGAATAGCTTTATGGAAAGATTTCTTTTTATATATCATACTCCAAGGGGTTAAGAATTTTTTGGAGTATCCTTTTCCACACTTGAACATTGTTTGTTTGAAGAGTTTATTGGTTTAATTTTAAAAGTAGCTTTCATATAAACTCCAATTGAATTTGAATTCTGCTACGCACAGTTTACGGAGCTAATCTAACCCTTGACTTCCCTTCCACGACATTATCCTTTTTTTCTGAAGTCAACATTGCTGGGAAATTAGCTTGAAGGCACCCGCGGCGCGTTGCAATGCAATTTATGTTGATTAGTTTGCATCCTGAAGTTGAATCCAAGCTTAATGAATGAATTGTGCGAAATGAGGAGCTCCAGGGGACACGGGGCAGCTTTTTGTCAGACAGATCTAGTTTTTTTCCGCTCTGGAGCAACTTCTAAATCCGCTTAGCAACTTTATAATTAGCTCATTTTGACGTTGTAGGCGTCGTTGTCGTCGATGGGTAGTACACAAAAAAGCGATTGGCTCGGGAGGTTCTTTTGGGGCTTTTCGATTGCCGTGATTGCATAATCTCCTAGCTTGGACGGCCAACAAGAGCGAGATAAACGAAAGCAAGGGAGGAGGAGTCTGACCCGGAGACGGAGCAAGACTCGGAGAAGTGGTAGGAGTCGGGGAAACAGTACAAAATCAATGAAAATAAATCACCGAAAACCGTGCGGCAGACTCGAGTCAATTTTTTGCCTTTGCCACAGACAAATGCCACGTCAGTTGACGGCCTTCGGTCCAATCTGAATTGATCCTAGTCATGGGCGTTGGTTTTTTCCTTAAAAAGAAAGTTTTTTAGTTGTTTTATTGGAGCTTTTCTATATTTAGCGAAAAGTCTATGGTTACTTAGCAATGTATCCAGGAAGTTCTCTAAAAGTTTTCGACTACGCCCCTGTACAGAATCGCCTCTAATCGTATCGTTAAATTGATTAATTTCTTTATTTGCACTCCCGCTGGAAATTGCGGTTGCCTCGTCGATTTTACTGAATGATGTCTGAAGGGGTTTTCTTCAGATTTCCCAGAGCCAGAAAATGTTTGATTAAAAAAACTGCGATTTAAAGCAAATATTAAACATTCAACTCAACAACAAGAGAGCTCTATATAGTGCAAAATGGTCTGGTATTTCCAGTTTAAATTCTTCTTGGTTGAGTGTTCTGCTACCCCCGATAAACCCGATACCCCCTTTTATATGTCCATTTACGCCTTCCGGGCTCGTCGGCGCATATTTTGATTTTGGCTTCAACGCCGATTTTGATGGATTAATGGGGCTGGGCGACATTTGTTGTCAGTGTCGGCGTCTTGGCGTCAAACAAAGGCGTGGTCATGGCTAATAGCTTCAGGGGCAGGAGGCAGGCAGCAGGCAGCAGGAGGCAAGGGGCTTGGTCGTCAGCAATTTGCTCCGGGTCGTTTGTCTTAGCCAGAGGGATTTTCGATGGGGCGGCAATTACGTATCCGCCCTGTGAGCAATGTGTGGGCACTCCATTCATTGAATGCGGAAAGGTGATTATACGCTCGGGGTTTCTCTAATTTTGATCGATAGGCCGGCGCAAATATTAATGCTAAATTGGCTAGAATATTTGATACGTTCCTGCTGAAATCAAAGAGAAAAAATTTCACTAAAATTCTTGATTTTTGAGGTTTTTTGATGGGAATATACTACTCTGTATGGTTACTATTTTTTGTGATGATTGAAGGAAAACTGAAAAGAAACACATGTAAATATATTTTGTCAATATTTTTGTATTTAGCAAGAGACTCTAGCTAATAGCTACTCTGCAAAATGTAATTTTAATTTACAAAGTAAACATAAAAATAGTTTTCATCCTTTTTTTCTTCCTGCATCGAAAATATAGTTGTTTTAAGACTTGAAGACGCTTTTCACCTGGACGAGCTTTCCATGTGAGCGGTCTGCTCAATGACCAAGCACGGAGACTCGCAGAAAGTGTTTACGTTCGGGTATTTGTGTGATTTTTGTGCAAATTGTCTGTGAAAACTGGCATGGAGTCTGCTGCAGAGAAGACTTCGGCTACTACTCTGGCATTTGCATTTGCGTTTGCGTTTACATTTGACTGTTTTCCAGGCATTTTCCCTTTGCTCCACCCACGTCCTGCTGTGATTTCGTTTTGCATATAGGTAAAAATGTATATAAGTCTTCCTTTTCCTTTACATCCGATCCTATCCTGTTTCCAACTCTCTTTTCCGGACAGCACACACCGATGCTCACTTCGCCAGCGCCAACTAAAAATGCATTTCCTGTCAAGTGTAAAAAGGAAATGATGTGACGCTCTACGGCTTTAACGTGCAATCAATCATTGCCGTACCCGGATTTTCCTCCGCCCACCCACACACACCTCGTACACACACCCTTTGCGGTGGCAAAGTCAACGGAGGCGGGTTTATTAAGACTGGCAAATAGTGTTAAGTATTTGTCGAATGTCAAATGCCAGGCGCCCTTTTGCCGTTTCCTGGTTAGTGGATTTCCCTTCTCCTCATCCTGGCCAGCCATAGATGGGATTTTAATTGCCACCGCGATAGGCAAGTGCTGTGCCAGTCCGTGAATCGTGAGTCCTGACAGATAAATTCTTTACTTTACGTGGCGTTGATGTGCAATTTCCGTTTCTCGCGGTGGCTCCTCAATTAAAACCTTGGAAGGTCGAAATGTTGCCTTGTAAATTCCAAAAACCCTTAGATGGGTTAGGCTTACAAATTTTGTAAAATTCAAACGTTTATGAATGATAACATTTTCCACCATAAATAGTTAAGCAAGTAGAAATATGTGGACAAGATTTCCATCTAGAATATGCTAAGATATTTTGACTTTATTCGTGTCTACCTCTTTAAGGACGTGTCCTGAGCCACTCTTTCTCGTATAGAGTTAAGGCAGGTGGTTTCGCCCCGCCCCTTGAGTGCCATTCTCTGATGGCAGACGTTTCAAGTTCAAGTATGTGATATATGCATATATATCTGCCTCTCCTTTAGCCAGACTTCAGCGTATATGTGTCTCTTGTCTGCCTACGCATCTTGATGGCTTTGGGCTACGTGTTCGGACGCTGTAATCGGATGTTTATGGCCCACAGCAACCTCACGGACACTCCACGCACTTTCAATTTTGTTTGCTTCTGTCTCCAAAGTCCGGACGGACGGAGTCATTGAACGGCGATCTTGCGGGGGTCCCACAAGCAGTAGACCCACAATAGACCGGCGGGTTCCTTGAGGGCGCTTAATTACATCGATTCGAGGCAGTCAAATGAGTTGACAAGTTTTCAGCGAAAAGCCTTTTGGGTCAACCTTCGGTTCTTTGGCATTATTAATTAAAGACCTATTCTCAATGGACCGAATAATGGACCGGAATTTCTTCCCGGTGGCCCTACTTTGAAGCTTTACAATTCTCTCCCAAAAATAAACAGGCCACCGGGCCTGCAATTAGTAATCGGATTTTGAAATTGAAAGACTTGTGTTTTTATTCCGCTTCAATCCAATAGCGAAACACTCTGTGAAACTGTGCCAATGTCTGCATGTGGGGCACGGCCCGGCGCCCATCCATGGACATAAAGTAAACACCAAATGGAGCAATAATAAATTTTCTAAAACGCCACTGAGGGCGAGGGGAACAAAAAAGAGAAATAACCGATGAAAAAACTAAAAATCATGCAGCCAATGTAGCAAACGCCGCTGACATACAAAGATGAAGTGGTGCCCGGAGGTGGTGGTGGCGACGAGCGGATCGCGTTGACAAGTCACCTATATCTTAAACAACAGGACAAGAGCTGGAGCTGGAAGAGAATAGGGTAGAGGTTGTTGGTGGCTCTGGGGCAACCTGACAATCCGTTGGCAGCAAATTTTGCGCTCCATTGGCGCGCATGTCGCCAAGAAAAACAAAAATGATTTTCAATTGGTGTGAACTCCAACCGTGCTGTAATGCCTGCTGCCTGGGGTCTTTAAATCAAAATCTTTATGTAGAAGAAGTGGCAAGTTGACAATTGAGAAGTTAATTGAACAACGCTCAAAAGGCAATTAATTACAAGGTGTCGTAGGCCTACAAGGAAGCGCAAGCTGCTCTGAACTTGACATCGAAACTGGAGGAAAAAAACGAAACCAAACCAAAATTGAAACCGAAACCCAAACCGAAACTGAAACCGAATCCGATATAATAACCGTACACAAAAAAGACAAATTAGCAGAAACCAGTTTTGGAGCCGCAATTGTCAAATTGTCAACCGAGATACTCTTGTACTTGTTACCGGTTTGCTCTTCGGCCTGGGAGGGCGCCAGCCACTTCTGGCCACAAATTCTGACGCCCCTTATAAAGTGGCAGGCATCGGGAGTGGTCACCATCATTAAGCCAACGCAGCTCGCAGTGCCAAGAGTCGAGGACGCCCACGTCGGACTCCAAACGGATATAGTCTTCAGTCTCCAATTTCAGAGAGAGCTTCCTGAGCGGCACGTGCCTTCGTTTCCTTTTCGAGAAATCCAACTGCAAAGGAAGTAATTCGTCGTTGACAATGGCAGGCAAAGTAAGTCCATTTTACATATTCCTGAATGAAAAAGAAAGTCTTTTTGCACTTTAAAATTGAAAGACTCGACGCGTCTGGATAATCGAGAAGTCAATATTAAAAGATTTAATTTTAAGTATTGCTTTATAATGAGCATTGAAATACTTAAAAATGATCAGATATCGGATAAAGGATTTGATTCCGAAATTAAGACATCCTTTTAACTTATTTTTTTTTTTATAATTTTACAGTTCCTGACCCTCTGTTCCCTTTTGGCCATTGCTGGCTCTTGCTACGCAGGATTTGCGGCCACTTACGCCGGTTATCATCCAGCTTATGCCACTTATCAGGCTCCGGCTGTCTACCATGCCGCTCCAGTAGCCCAAGCTGCTGTCTATCATCAGGCGGCTCCAGTCCTGGCCAAGACAGTGCTGCCAGCGGCTCCCTATTACACCAAGTCCTATGCTCTGCCATCTCCCTTTGTGAAGACGGTGTCTGCTCCTCTGGCCCTGCCAGTGGCAGCTCCTGTGGTCAAGACTCTGGCTGCTGCTCCAGTTGTGGCTGCTGCTCCCGTTGTAAAAACCGTGCAGACCGCCCCAATTGTGGCCGCCGCACCTTTGGTCAAACAAGTGGAGTTGGAGTCGTCCCCAAGGTACGACTTCTCCTACGGAGTTCACGACAGCATCACCGGGGATATTAAGAGCCAGGTGGAAACCCGTGACGGCGGCAACGTCGTTGGATCCTACTCCGTTCTAGATGCTGACGGCTACAAGCGCACTGTCACCTACACCGCCGATGACATCAACGGATTTAACGCAGTGGTCCAACGTGAGCCCGTGGTGGCCGCTCGTGCCTTTGCTCCAGTGGTTCCGGTAGCAGCTGCCCCTGTTTCAGTTCCCGTTGCTGCTCCTGCCCCAGCCCCCGTGGCGTCCTTCTCCGCTCCAATCTACTATCCCCAGCAGCAGGTGTTTGCTCCCCAGCAAGTGCAGCAGGAGCAGCAACAGCAGGGAGAGGTTGTGGAGGCCCCCGTTGCCACTCAGCCCGAACTAGAGCCCACGCCCGTTGACTACAATGAGGAGCAACAGCAACAGGAGCAACAGCAGCAGCAGACCTATCCCCAGGATCAGCAGTTCCCGCCCTACTCCCCAGCTGCACCAGTTCCCGACAGTGATGATTCCGATGTGGTGGAGGCCCGATCTGCCCCCGCGGAAACCAGCAGCACCACTTCCACCACCGCGGCGCCGGCACCCGTCACCGAGGAGGAGACCAAAAAGACAGCTTAGATTGCGATTCGAACTTTCAAATTGACGATACGAAAATAAAATAACAAATATACAATACAATTTACTTGATTTTTATTTAAATAGCTTTGAAGAACCATTTTTAAATGCAGAAAGAAGTAAATTATAAATTAGAATCCCACATATTCAAAGAAAAAATATTCTTTTCTAAAAATAATGGCATAAAAATTAATCCCTTAGTGGATTAAACCAATAAAACTTGCTTTGTTACTTAAGTTAATGTGAGCAAAATTAATTGAAATAATTCGCTTAAGCTATCTATGCAAACGTTTCATCCGGCTTAAGCAACAAAATCGCATTAAATATTTAATATTAAGCAAACAAAAAAATGGTTTTGTCGAGTTGATTAAGAACAATAACTACCAACAGAAAAAATATTTAAGTTTTTTAACGGATTCCCCTGAATCAGTCGGAGTTAAAATGGCATTAAACTCACTTTATTTTGCATTTATTGCCTGATTGCATTATTATTAATAAACGAGAGACTTAACGGCATTTGTCCAGAGATATTGTGTTTATTACAGCACAAAAAATTAATAAACCGTTCAATATTGATGAAAAAACTGTGATTAAAATTTAATAAAATATTTTATTGACGGATTCAGTAGATATGGAATACAGAGTTTATTGCAGATTTTCATTATCGGGGAGTATATTGTATGTTTTTTGAGTGGCTTTGAGTCATTCAAGATTTTAATCAATATTTAAATTAGAATTTAAATTATTTATAAGCTATGTGTTATATATATATAGATATATATATATAGACTCCATATATAGTTTGAAGTCTTTGTAAAGACCAATGGATTTTATACAAACACATAGCTTTCATAACTTAGCTAAGTGTTGTTAGAATGCAAAAAGTTGGCATTTTATATGGTTGTAAAAATATTTATATAAAAAATTAATTTAAAAAAACGTTAATATTAAAAATAATGGCAGCACCATCCGTAAAAGCGACCTCTTACGGAGACAACTGAAAGTGTGTAGATCGATGGCCTATCGCCAAGTTCAAGACAAAATTGCGTTAAAACGTACCATGAAGAATTACTATTAAAAATTGAAAATTAAAATAAAATAAAGGTTTTAAAGAATATCCAAGACTTCTACTCTCGCGAAAATGGATCCTCGGTAGTCAAGATACAGTCCTACTATTTCTTTTTGGTAAATATCGATATTTCGATTTAAATATCTGCTTAGGGAACCCTATTTTTAAATAAAACGGTAAAAGGCGGACGCCAAGTAGGCTTTGGAAATCATTTCGCCCTGATTTGTGTTCGTCCAGTTGCTGGTTCTCAGAATCACAGTCCAACTGGTACTTTCATCGTGTTAACACGTTTATCAAAATTCCTGTCCTCGTTTTTTTTTATTAAAAGAGGCATGAAAAAGTAGTTAAATTTTAGTTTTTGTGATTTTTCATCTGGGAAAAAAGCCAGCACACGCATACTGACAACCAGAAGGTAAGTGGAAATACTCTTGTCCTCGGGAGTCCCTTTGCCGGCGCCGCGTTTCCCAATAATCTTTCATTATCCTCTCGCACCTTTTTCATATCTCTGCCCGCACCTTCTTCGTACCTTCGTACCTTCGTGCCCGCTTTGCCTTACCCTTTCCGCACGCTGCAAATGGCGCCAAAGGCAGCTGTTGCTTTGTTGTTGGCAAGTCGAGAGCCGAAGAGGGACAAAAAATATTCTAGAATCTGATCTGTTCTCTCGCGCCCTCCATCTTTCCTTCCAGTTTCTCACTTGTCATCGTAGCGTTTCTACGTTAATTTCCACACAACCTAACGAAAGGCGAACAACACACCAAAATGAGTAAAGCGGATTCCAACTCTCGACAGGGATCTTACAAATCCAACACCATCAACACTCAGGTAAGTTCATGGTGCAACGGCACCAATGAGGACTCGCTCCGTTCGTAACTAACCTCACTTGGACGTAGGACTCGCGCACGCGCCGCCATGAGGTGACCATCGAGCTGCGCAAGTCGAAGAAGGAGGATCAGATGTTCAAGCGACGCAACATCAACGATGAAGACCTGATCTCACCCCTCAAGGAGCTGAATGGGCAGTCGCCAGTCCAGATGTCGGTGGACGAGATAGTGGCGGCTATGAACAGCGAGGACCCGGAGCGCCAGTTCCTGGGCATGCAGTCCGCTCGCAAGATGCTCAGCCGTGAGCGCAATCCACCGATTGATCTTATGATTGGACATGGCATCGTTCCAATTTGTATCCGCTTCCTGCAGACCGGCAAGTGAGTTTTTATTGATTCATGATTGTTCGAGCAGTGGTAGTAGAAGAATGCTCTTTCAGCACCATGCTGCAGTTCGAGGCCGCCTGGGCTCTGACCAACATTGCCTCGGGCACCTCCGAACAGACGCGCTGCGTCATTGAGCACAACGCAGTGCCGCACTTCGTAGCTCTGCTCCAGTGCAGGTCCATCAATCTGGCCGAGCAGGCAGTCTGGGCTTTGGGAAACATTGCCGGAGACGGCGCCTCCGCCCGCGACATTGTTATCCATAACCACGTAATCGATGGCATCCTGCCGTTGATTAACGTCGATACGCCGATCTCCTTTCTGCGCAACATCGTCTGGCTGATGTCGAATTTGTGCCGCAACAAGAATCCTTCCCCGCCGTTCGATCAGATCAAGCGACTGTTGCCGGTCCTCTCCCGACTGCTGCTCACCCAGGATATCCAGGTGTTGGCCGACGCCTGCTGGGCTCTGTCCTATGTCACTGACGATGACAACAACAAGATCCAGGCAGTGGTCGACGCAGATGCAGTTCCACGCCTGGTTAACTTGCTTCAGATGGACGAACCAAGCATTATTGTGCCCGCTCTTCGTAGTGTGGGCAATATTGTGACAGGAACAGATCTACAGGTAAGAGAGTAGACTAGTAATTATCCTTGCCACCTTATTGCTTCGAATGGAACCACATATTCTTTGATTCTTATCCTACAATATGTATAATTCCTTTCCACAGACTGATGTAGTTATCGAAGCTGGAGGATTACCCAAATTGGGTCTTCTTTTGCAACACAACAAAAGCAACATTGTGAAGGAGGCAGCCTGGACAGTCAGCAACATCACGGCTGGCAATCAGAAGCAGATTCAGGCTGTCATTCAGGCCGGAATCTTCCAGCAGTTGCGCCACGTCCTGGAAAAGGGAGACTTTAAGGCACAGAAGGAGGCAGCTTGGGCCGTGACCAACACCACCACTTCGGGTACTCCAGAACAGATTGTAGATCTAATTGAAAAGTTCAAGATTCTAAAGCCATTCATTGATCTGCTGGACGCTAAAGATCCGCGTACCATCAAAGTGGTGCAGACCGGTCTGTCCAACTTGTTTGCTTTGGCTGAGAAGCTGGGCGGCACCGACAACCTGTGCCTAATGGTCGAAGAGATGGGCGGCCTGGACAAGCTGGAGTCGCTGCAGCAGCACGAGAACGAAGAGGTCTACAAGAAGGCCTACGCCATAATAGACACCTACTTCAGCAACGGAGAAGACGCGGTTGAGCAGGAGTTGGCTCCGCAGGAGGTTAATGGAGCCCTAGAGTTCAGCACCACCCAGCCCAAGGCTCCTGAGGGTGGCTTTACATTCTAGGCTGATTACATAATTAGACTTTAACCGTACCGCTCATTCGCTCGCCTTGCACACACCACACACCACACACACATTCCCCCACACGCATTTCCATTTCTCAGACCATAACTGCGACCGCGCTCACACTATTTGATTTTCTGCCACAAACTATGCCATTGTCATCGAAAACACTGACCAACGAAGACACTAAAACCCCGCAAATTCCCGAACACTTGGAGGCATGCATGGCAGACACAGGCTGATGCATTTGCTTAGATTATATCCACCACTTCACCTTAGATCACTGACTGCGTCGGGTCAGAATAATTACCATACCTCGTTAATAGTTTCGTAGCACGAATCGTTCAGTTTACATTACACACCCACCCACCCAACCGCTGCTGTGGCAATCTCGTATAATGAGTTTCGAGCTTTTGCCAAGCACCACGGATCAGGAGTACTTTTACCTCGTTTTAACTGCAACCTCCCCGTCAGCTGTGCTGTTTGGGGATTGGTTGCCTACTCCTGATCCGTCCGGGGTGGCCGCTGTCCTGTATGTGTGTGCTGGGCTTTTTCCCCTGAAATCTTTTAGAGCGCAATCGGTTATATTTTAGGCTGTTAGGAATTATTTATGTATTCAGATACTGCTTTTTTATCCTCACCCTCACGCAAGCATTACAACACCACCCACCATTCCACTCAACAGGGTCCTCATCCTCGTTCGTAAAATAATGTTCAATAAATAATGAATTGTTTGATTGATTTATTCATGTCTTTTCTATTTTATTTTCAATTTCTAAATATTTCTACCAGTAGGTGCACGACTCGGTGGACTATCAGCAACCCACAGCAGCGTGCAGCGACCCAAATCTAAAATGTTTCAGATTAGATAAAATGATTAAACAGAGACCATGGAGAGACCAGAACGCGCCTCTTATGATTCAATTGGTATCAGCATCCGCGTTCGTGTTCATTGCAGCGAGTCGGCACAAAAACAAATGGCATACTATATAGTAAAATATATATGCCGACGTCACCGCCGATAAACACATCAGTGTTCATCTCTGGCTTCCCATTGAGAGTGCACGGAGGCCAGTTCGCCGGAAAGTCTGTGTAAAATTCACGGCAAACAAATTATAAAAATAGATTAAAATAAAGAATTAGCATCGGAAAAAGTAGTTGCCGAATATCCGAAGCACTGGCCGGACGGAGCTTTTGGCCCCGCATCGTCCAAGTGTCGTCATCGATGGAGCGGGCGTGAGCAGTGGCGGAAAGCGAATTAATTGGTTTCTTTTTCAATTCTTTTACTATTTTCGAGCACGACCGTTTAGTCGAATTTTGTCCGAAGCTGCGTGCGGGCGCGAGTCTCTAAATTTTCAATAATTTATATAATTACTGATCACGATCCGGCTAAATATTTATCCCTTATAAAAGGTAAATCCCCTCTGGGACGGTAGTCATAATCAAATATATTTTATTCCTGTGAATTGAAATAAAAAAGTGATGATTTTAACGTTCACCATATGGGATATTCCACGAAATTTGGAAAACAAACTATTGTTGTTGATGATGCCACTTGGAAAACGATTCTGTGACCTCATACGCTTCATTGAAAATCCAGCACGGATTGAACATATGCCACTCTCGACTGTTGCTCTTCAGCTGCAGTGTAATGTTTAAAAATACAAGAAAATAGATTCTAAATGCCCGACAAACAAGAAAAATAAACGAAAAATCGGAAAAACTTTTGACAAACCCATGATGTAGTTAATTTCGAATAGAAGAGCAAAAAAACAAAAAAAATTGGCACACCAAAAATAAACAATAAACATGTAGAGCAATAGGGGCATCGCTACTTTATAGCCATGTTGGTGTAGGCGGATTGTGATGGCGGCGGTGGCGGCAGCGGCAATGGCGGCGGTGGAGGTGATGGCGGTGCTTGCCATTTTGAAGCAGAAAACGGTTTTTCGTTTCGTTCAGTTTTTATTTTCCAGCACTTTGGGGTGTGGGGGCGCTTCGCATTTTGTTTGTTGATGTGGCAATTAAGTGCGCAAGTGTGCGCGTCGCATTCAAATCGGCAGTCGGCGGGCACTATAGTGCAGTCCGGAATCGGCGAACTATATACACATAAAGGGGGAGTGGGTTGTTGCCTGCCTGCCTGCCTGCCGGGTGGGGCAGCTCGGCCAAAAACGGAGACGGCAACCGAAATTCGCGCAAAATTAAAAGTTGCCGCAAATATATAGCTACAGCACTGCCACAAAGTTTTCCGCCTCGGCGCTTCCGTTTTGTTTACTTGCCGAAAATAGTGTCAAGTTTGGCCTAGTCGGATCCGCTCCCTCTTGTTCACTTTATTTATTCAAGGCGTTTCTTTTGTGTTGGGTGTGTGCTTGGTGTGTGTTTGCCTTTTGGCCAGGCCAAATGAAATGGAAAACAATTTACATTTTCATTACAAAATGCACTTTAAGGGCCAAGGTGATTCTAAATAGAATTTAATGTATCTCTTTGTATCTATTTTATTAAATAATATATTTTCGCTTTTCATTGTGGCATTTTGCTTAGGGGCATATGGCCAAGTTTATATTGCAAAGTCGTAAATCGCTAAAACACATGTGTTTTGCATTAAGCCGAAGGGCATTTTTATGCTGAGCAAGTGCTTTTTGATAGACCAAGCAAACCATGTGGAAACTATGCCATCACGCCTTTAATATACATTTTCACAGATTTATAAATTGAATTTCTTCTCGTAAAATCAAATATTTTTAGACGCTCAGATCTTTAGTAAAATGTACTTTACCTTGGCTACTTTATTACCTACTTTTATCTCAATAATTCAACAGGATTTCATTGGAATAAACTAGCCCAACGAAGTACAGAATGAGTGAAGCTCCCAACCCAACTATCCCTGCCTATGAAACCAACATTGGTTTGGAGATTTTCCACAGCATATCCAATAGCTTTACTGATCAAAATGTGGTGATATCCCCACTCCTGCTAGAAGCCACTCTAGCACTCCTCTACCTGGGATCAGATGGAGCCACCGCTGAGGAGTTGCAGAAGCTTTTAAGGCTTAAGCAACGGTTTCCCAGCAATGCCAAAATGGCCAACTTCTTTGCCTCGGAATTGGCCAACATCACAGGAGATCCCGACACTAAAATTCAGCTACGAAACCACTTGCTTATCCAGCCAGCTGCCGGTGTGGGATCTGCCATAGCCGAAGACTTCCAGAAGATAGCCCAAACCTATTTCCATGCCACAGCAGAGAGTATTGACTTGGAGCAGTCGGAGAAGTTGCGACGTCACATCGCTGAACAGATTCTTCCCGCCGTAGGAGGTGGTATTTGGCAGCAGCTTCAGGTGGAGGGCAGTCCGCTGACGAAAATCCTGCTCCTGCTGGCAGGCAATCTTCAAAGCAAATGGTTTCTGCCCTTTAGTGCCTACAGAACCGGGTTGTACGATTTTCACAGTGGCACTCATGAGGAGCAGGCCAAATCGGTGGCCATGCTCTTCGATGACGACATGTTCGTGAAATTCGCAGAGTTCCGAGATCTTAATGCCCGCGCCATCGAACTGCCTTATGAACACGCCGAGGAGCTGTCCATGTTGCTCATCCTGCCCAACCAGCGCGATGGCCTGCCAGAGCTGGAGAAGCAGCTACGCAGCCAGCACCTGGGTGCCCTGCAGCAGCGGATGCAAATGGAAGGTGTGCAAGTTCTACTGCCAAAGTTCAGCATCGATTTCGAGTGCAGTCTCCGCCAGCCCTTGAAACAGGTCAGTGAGAGTAAAGTCTTAAATTCTTTTCCTTATTTAATTCAAATAAATATTCTGCTTTACAGCTGGGTTTTGAGCAGATATTTTCGGCGTCGGCAGACTTTAAACACTTGCATCCAACTGGCAGCCTGCCAGTGGTTGATGTTCTCCAGAAGCTGCGTATTAATTTAAACGAGTCTGGCTCCGGATCTGAACAGGCACGAGTGGCAGCAGGTATTTCAATCCTTTCATGCATTATCCTTTAAACAAATGAATACATAGCTTTTCATATATTCCTTTCAGAATACAAACCCATTGTGATCAGCAATTCCTCCCGCCAGAAATTCTTTCGAGCCGACCATCCGTTTTTCTTTGCCATTCGGAGTGAGAATGTAACCTACTTGATGGGTCATGTGGTGGGATTTTAATTAAATCAATAGTATCCTGGATTGCTCACTTATTTTGGCAAGACACGTAAAAGGATTGTGTAAATTTTAACATGTATAATAAAAATAAGTAATTCATAACTCATACGAAGTAAAAATAATATTTTAATCATCCAAGTAATCTTTACAATAAAGTTATGTCCTTGGGGGTGGCTTCCTTGATCCTTTGTCCTTATTGAGAGAAAAGAATCAACAAATGCTTATACAATTCAATGGTAGTCCTATTCAGAAGGAATTATGTCTAATACCTTCCTAATCCCCCAAAAAAACACATTTTTGATGTATTTTCTAACAAGAGTCTTGAGTTTATTTAAAGATATATCTGTATAATTTATTCATTTTGTTCCAGAAATAGTCCTGTTATGTTTGTAAGTTTTACAATTATTGTATTTTGAATGTTTTTTCTTTTGTTTAATTTCTTAATGGGGCTTAATTTTGGTTTATCTCTAGGAAACTTTAAATAGAATCAAAAACTTTGTCACACCTTTGGGTGTTCTCGCTCTTTAATTTGTGTTTTGTGTTTTGCATAATATAGGCTTTTGTAAATCTAGCTAATAGTTAGTTTAAATTCTTTCGTTTTGTTTACAAATATGCAATGACATAATTTTAAATTTGTATTTTGAATTAATATATAATATATGGTTTTAGGAATGGTTGGTGTCCAAAACACTTTTAACATGAGGAAACTTAATAATTAAATAAAGACTGGACTTCAACTCAGTTTTATTTACCTTTCCAACTGGAGATTTAATTATTTCTAATGCATATGAATATTCACAGAGTTTTCTACTGTCGGTTTTGTTTTTCTCTATTTGATTTTGATTTACATTTATTTACAGTTCCTAGCCAGAAAAGAAGACTCTTAAATGCATCTTAGTGTCAGTGTTGGCCATAAACGTCACTTACACGCGGCCCTAATGCTATTGCTATTGTTTCTGTTGACCACTCTCCTCACTGGTGGAAGGTCCTGGGGGTGGCAGTCCTCCTCCATCGGCTGTATCCACACGGTTCAGCAAGTAGTCCAGATCAAGGGTGATGCGATCCAGGGTCGCATCATTGCCACCGACCCCTCCACTTTGGGTGGCAGTGGCAGTGGGTGTAGCAGCCGTTGTGGTCGCCGTGCTGGTCACCGTGGATGTAGAGACCACAGCCGCCACCATCGTGGGCAGCAAGGGGTCAAAAGTGGCGTGGGAGGTGGGCTCCAGGATGGTCACACGCTTCTGCGTCTTGGGGGTCTGCGTGGGCAAGGACATCGGCGGTAAGTTGCCACTTATGGTCGGAGGCGGTGGCATCTGGGGCGGCATGCTTAGGATTAGGGGGCTCGGCACAAAGTCCACGTAGGGATTGTGCTGCAGGGGAACGTAATGAGAAGTAGGTGCGGCCGTTGGCATCATCGCACTGGTGTGGATTCCAATTATGCTATCTGCAAGAGGGACAGGGAAGGCAGAGCGATAAGAAAGGAGAGATATCACACACAGGATTATTATTAATTCAAGCTCATTTCCCTCTTTCACGTTTGTTTCTATTCGTATTGATCCTTAATATTAAAATGTGTTTTGCTGTATTATTGTACATACCTGCTGCTACGCCCTGTAGGATATCGAGGGTCTCAACGCCCACAAACTCTCCACATGGTCCCGCTCGGTAATGGGTTGGCTGCTGATGGAGCGTCCTTCTGCCCAGGCTCCCAGTGAGTCCTCCCACATCCACGCCTACGCCCATGCCCATACCAACGCCCATTCCCATGCCCATGGTGTATGCATCGTAGGCTGTTCCTCCGCTCAAAATGGCACAGCAACGGGTGTCCGGCGAGGGGGCAACGGAAAGGGGTAGCGTCTGGTGGTCGCCAAGGAAGGTCTCCGCCGCAGCAGCCGCCTCCGCCACCGTCGCCGCCTGGCAACGCGGAGCCGTGGAGATGATTGTCAGCGGCAACTGAACCCCGGATACTGGTGCTCCGGACAGCTCAAGGCCCACCTTCGCCTGCAGGGGCGGAGCACCGGCTGCGGACGAGGACAAGGCTCCGGTTGATACCGAGGACGAGTGTCCTGCATTTGACATTGACAACGTGATGCCACAGTCATTCTCCTTCTCCTTGTCGTGATTGGTGTAGACTGAAACAGGAAAATTGAGGATTAGGATTAGGACAGGGAAGAGCCTCGGATGTTGCTGGAAACGTACAGCTAAGTGGACTGTTGACGTTGGCCGTCGTCGTCGTCGTGGTGGTGCAGTAGTTCTCATCCAGGCTGCTCCTGCTGGTGGTGAACTTGGCTTGCTTCAGAGAGCTGTTCTGGCTGCTCCCGTTGCTTCCAAGGAACGGTGGTCCGCGCAGCTGGCTCTCCGCCTTGATGACAAAACAGAAGAGGATGGCCGAGCCCTGGAAGATGCAGAGCAGAAGATGGTGTGGTTGGTGGTGGCGATTGAATCATTGCCATGATTGAGGCATAAACTGTCAACCGAGGTGACCCAGCTGACCCTAATAAAATTCTTATGTCAACCGGAGCACGGGTCGTGTGTTCGATTGAGCCATTAAGAAGGTCGGAGACAGCCCCTTTTCGATTTCGGAGCAGGTGATGGTCCTCCATGAAATCAAACCAAGCGATTTGGAAATTAAATGCATGACCAAAAGGCGGCCATAAATCGATGCCAAACTATATGGGCCATATATAGGGCGCTTAAGTCTCGATTTCATGAGCGGAATTTATGGGTGGCATGCATCGAATTCCTGGCATGGATTTTCGACTCGAATTAATTGCGAAATTGGAGTGAGCGCCTTAAGCTTCATGGTTTCAGTTGTATTAGGTTGCTTTCCAAAGAACATTAGGATTATCTTGTGTATTACAAATGGATATGCACAGAGAGAAGTGTAAATACATTTTAATTTATAATTGAAGTACAAAAAGATGTAAGACCCTATTTTCAATTGGATTTGCAAAACGCATACCATGTTTGAATAAGGACTTTAATCTGATTCAATCTGTATCAAAAGACTGGAAAAGTAGATCAAAAAAATGTTCATCGATTTTCAGAAAAAAACTTAATGGTACACCTTTCAAAATTTTCAAAAAATCCGCATTGTCCCAAATTGATGGTTTTGAGACAGACTTTTGTTTATATTTAATACATTTCTCATCGGATTTGGAAAGGAAATACCATTTCTAAATCAGGACTCCATTCCCTCCCAATCTGCATCAAAATATTTGAAAAGTGGAACAAACAAAAATTTGACGATTTTTCAAAAAACCATGATGTTACCCCTTTCAAAATTTGCGAAAATCGGCATTGTCCCAATTGATGGTTTTCAGATACTCTTTTCAAAATATTTCATACATTTTTCATCGGATTTTGAAAAGGAATACCATTTATGAAACAGGAATTCAACCCCTCTTAATCTGCATCAAAATATTGGAAAAGTAGAACAAAAAAAAATTTGAAGATTTTTTAAAAAATCATGATGTTACCCCTTTCAAAATTTGCGAAAATCGGGTCAGATTTTCGATGGCCAGATTTTGACAGGGAATTATAGTACTCGAAGATCTAAGATTGGGAAGGTATAACATTCGCTGATCTGACAAGTATTAGCCAAGTTATGGACTTTTCCATAAATGTGAAATGTAACGAGCGAAAAGTCCTTTTGACCAAAGGGTGACGGGATTAACCAAAAAGACAAGTTTTCCGACAGTCTTTTGCAAATAGTTTATCTATTGTAAATCAGATTTTAAAAGAGAATACCATTTATAAATCAGGACTTTATTCCCTCTCAATTTGCATTAAGAGATTGGAAACGTAGCACAAAAAAATGTTGATCGATTTTTTGCTAAAATTCACGATGTTACGATGTTTAAAAATTGCGAAAATTGAAACAAATTTTCGATGGCCAGATTTTAAAAGAAGTTGATAGTACTCGAAGATTTAAGATTGGAAAGGTATAACATTTGCAAATCAGTCAAGTATTAGCCAAACTATGGCTAATTCGCTGAATTAAGTGACTCAAAAATAAAAATTTTTGACCAAAATGGATACTCACTTAATCACTTTTTAGTTATATATTTATTTTTTGGCTTATTATGCAACTAAGACGACCAACTGAAAGGAAAACTATGATTTCAAGAATAATTCAAAATTATGGACCCTTAAGTCTTTAAGAAACAAGTCTTGTGAGCCAAAAGTTTATTAAAAATGTCGAAAAAATCCTATTTGGTTTCCTATTTTGAGTTTCCGTTTTACTTGTAAGTTAAAAAATGAAGCTACCCCATGAATAAGTAAGCCCCTAAATGGCTTGTGGAGTTTTTTTCGTGTGTAGTATCTTGTACGGGCTCTGTTTAAATAATTAAATAGCGAACCAGACGAGGCTCGGCCCACGCCCACAATCAAAGTGATTTTGGTGCCCATTAATAGTCCAGACTCCAGTCCCCGTAGAAGTTAGAGGGTTTGTAGACATTGCGGTTCGGATTAAGGGGATGCAGGGGCTCGGTTCGACCTAATTTGTTTGTATTTGTGTTTGTTTTGTGCTTGAATTTAAATGTGCCGTGTACGCATTACGTATACGCCGAGTTGTACGCAAACGAACTCACTTGCCGGCACCCCACATCAAAGTGTGTGCGTGTAATTATGTGATTAGTTTTGCAAGGATACACCCTATCCCATGCCCAAGACCATGGAGATAATTGTTTATTTAATTGGATTTAGTTGATTGCTGGGCGTGCGCAGAGCGTAAAGCGTTTTGATTCCTTTCAGGTGGCTACGGCTATATAGAGTCCAATCTGCATTATATATGCATACTCGTACTTACTCTAATGGATGAGGAAAAAACCAGTGCCAAGGTGGTTAAGTTGAGCGCACTTACATGTTTTATTTGCGCAGAAAATCAGCGAAAGGCTGAATAACAATTCCTGGAAGTGGTAACCAAAGTCAAGTGAAAGGTAAACATAAAAAGGCTTTTCAAGTCGTTTGATCAGTCTTTTCATGCAGTCAGTGCCTCTCCCACTTTAGCTTTCTTTTCACTTTCACTCGCACTTTGCAACCGCCCATATTCCGCCTGGATTTTGCATGCATAATTTCGTCCTTGTCAGGTGTAAAAATATGCAGGCTCGACACTTTGATGAAATATGCAACTAAAATAAGTCGGCGGAAATAAAAACGAAATGCGATTTGCATAATCCAGGCTCCCCCATCCCAACCCATCCTGGCCCGTTAAGCTAATAGTTTCCGCTAACGCTGCTCTTGACAATTGAAGCATCAAATGGGATTCGATCCGGCATCGTATTCCCATCCGGAATCCGGATATATATTTTATTGTTGCGCTTAATTGAATTGCGTTGCCCAAGTCCACCTGTGATTAAAGTGGATCCGAACATAACGTTTCGCCAAACTTACCAATATTATGCACGATATGCCAAACGGATATGCCCACAAAGTATCCGGCGATGAATTAACATAAGCGATGAAGAATCCATCGCTGAGGAGCTTGGCCAGGAGGAGGGCGCCGGCTCGGTAGAGCAATCCGAATCTATGGGAATACATTAAATTAAACCGAAACAGAGCAGAAGAGAAGTGAAAAGGATGACTTTAGAGATTGTTTTGCTTCGCTTTGGGGTTTATTTTTTTCAGTATCAGATTAGCACAGACAAGAAAATGGAAATTCCGTTGCGGCCAGAGAAAACAAGGAGAAAAAAGACTGGTGTAGAGTCATTAAAATCCAAGTATTTCCTTCTAGTCTAGTCTTATCTGGGGGGCCGTTTCCATTTTCCCCATTTGAGCCAATCCGAGCCGTTTTCAACTTACCGCCGGCGCAAAGCCAGATTGAATTTATCCAACGGATGCGTATGCACATTGTGATTCTTCTGCCACAACCACAAAAGTTTCTTCATTAAAATGGCAAACAGGGCAAAGAAGAGCAGGATAAAGAGCAAATCGATGCAGGCGAACAGAATGAAGCTCAAAGAAGGCGACATGGCCGATGAGGGCCCTCCGTTTCTGGCATCACTCAAACCGGAAGTTAGAGGCGCTGCCATCGCTGAAAATGAAACGGAAGTGGAGCTGGCGGTGGTGGTGCCACTGCCGCTCCAAGTAACTCCAGGCAACAGCTTCTCCTGTGACCAAAAGCTGTCACTGCTGGGGCCTAGACTCCCGCCCCTGATTGATGACGTTGATGTGGCCCCTTCGGAGGATGTCTCCGTTGGCGGTGGGCCCGTTCCATTTCCCATTTCGAGCAGTAAATTATCGCCATTGAGCAGCGAGTGCGTTGAATAGAAGACGCCATCGAACTCGCTGGCCTCCGCATCCGTTTTGCCGTCATTGGGGACCTCCCCCTCGTCGCCAATACCCGTGGTGAGGACCTCCAGCCACCAGTGGCGTGGCCACTTGCCGATGATGCTGCAGATTAGTGGGGCGGCCACCGCGAAGAGCAGAGGCAGCAGCCAGCTGATGCCGATGGCGCCGCGGATGCCTGCCGATCCGGTTGGCAGGGCGGTTGGTTTGGAGGACTTGCTGGATGGTGGTGGGCGGCGTTGGTGTCCCGAGGAGGAGCTCGGCGACTGAGCCCGTATCTGTGTGATATTGCTAAGACTCTCGAGTTCGCGGTCACGTTCCCTGTCCCGCTCCCGTTCTCGGTTGCGCTTTTTCGTGGGCGTCTCCAGCTGGCCGCCAATTTGCAGATACTTCTTCGGCACCAGCTCCGTGTGGATGGCCAAGGCAATAGCAATCAGCGTCGAGATGCCCAGCAACAACAGCGATGCCAGGGAGCTGCTAATGATGGCGTGCCAGTTCTGCAAGAGGAAATTATGAACGGCTGTTAATAAGGAAATGGAGTGCTTTGACGGCTCGCCTGCAACATCGTTATTTTTAATTAAATATAAAAAGTTGTCATCGTGCCGCATCAGCCTCGGCAGCAACAGTGGCAAAAACGCCACTAAACCAAGCCATTTGGTGGGATTTTTTCCCATCTTTTTATTTTTATTTTTGGCGCACCACCATTTTTCCATAATGGTGACATTTTGGCATAAAATTTTTTATTACACCATGACCGGACATTTGTTGTTAAAAAGTTGTAAACAATTTGCGCAACATAATATATTATTATTTTTTATTACAAATTAGAGCAGCAAGGTCTTAATTTCATTGGCCCAATCCCGAACTAAAGACAAAGGAAAGTTCATTCATCATCATATCTTCAGATTGTCTTCAGGCGAAAAAAACCGCGATGTGAGAGGCAAACATTTTGCCAACTTTTTAATTTTCAATTTACAATACGAACATTTCCCTCACGAAAAAATTATGAGTTAAGTGCGCTTAAAAGCTTTCGCCTTTCACATGTTTGGCTGCAATGACACGCCCCTGCCTTGAGGGAGCGGACCACGAGGCGTATGCGTAATTTATGTTTTCTTATTTATTTATTGTTTTTTTCTCGTTCTCTGTATGTATGTTTTTTTTCCGCGGCGTGCTGAAATTGTATTTTATTTATGCTCGAAAATATATGCAATAAGTAAAATGAATATTTTAATTGTATTTATTGTGGCATTCCGTGGGCGTAGGCGTGGGCGTGGCGCGGTCTGGTTGCTGCGGTTGACAACAGTCGCCGACGGCAGAAGCTCCTTGCTCCTTGCTCCTGGATGCTGGATGCTGGTTTCAGCCTCAGATCCTGGCCCTCCTGATACTCCCGATGCTGTGACACGTGTTCCGAGCCATTAAATTTGCATGTGTTCCCGTGTCGTGTGTGTTTCTGTGTGTTTGGTGCTTTTTAATAAAGTTGCCCTGCCCGCGTGTGTGCGCAATTAATGTGCAATAATAATAATAATAATAACCGCAATGAGTTTATGTGTTTGTGTTATTAAGACAAAGTTTCCCTTTGGCGCTATATTTATTTTGTTGTGCCTGAAACGTCAGCGAAATGCGCATTGTGCAACTCATCCGCTTCTCTCCCAGGACTTTGCGTTCTTCTGCTTACGTAAGTTGCTCATTAAGCCGCTTGGCCAGGAGCAGTGCGTGCACATTGTGCTTCGCGTTCCCAACACCCGGGGCCAGGAGCTAGCTTATTTTATTGTCCGGAATAGCAGGCACGGTCTGTCCCCACAACAAGCCGTGTGTTGCGTCCCCTCTAGCTCAAACGTTCATTATTCAAAAATTCCTCCATTGCAATCCTTTGAGACGAAGCCCGTATTGCGTGAGGCCAAAATGTCGATGCAGATATGAAGTTTCCCCTCGGTCTGTGTTGGGTGTGTCCGGATGGCTTCACAGGCATCTTTGTGCCGCGGCGACTATCGTCCTCCTCGTTTGCCTTTGTCAGCTTTTCAAGGATAGCGTTGAAGCACGAATAGCCGCTGATGTTGCACCGAGAGAAAATGTTACTTTCCTTTACTCGAGAGCTTTCCTGATTCTTTAAATTTGTTTTATTCAAATTGTATCAAGATACCTCTTTGTTTATGATTTAAATTTTAAATATATGTACAAACTCTTATATTGTTTTCAGTGACTTCGGTTCTTCCATTTCCCCTGGCCTTATCCATTCCATATTGCATCCTCGCATGCCGTATCCTTATCTGGCCATGGCTGCGTCTTTGTCGTGCATCTGTTGTCGTACACAATGTTTTATTTGTTTTTCATTCATTTATTGAGCCGTTCCCTCCGCTGCGGACCAGTTTATTACTAATTCAAAAATGTTATTTCTTGTTAGAGCTTTGCAGTTTCTTCTTTTTTAATGCCGAGAGTTTCACGACCTCCAGGGATTAGACAGAATCCCGCCTTTCCTCGCTTATGCTGTTATTTTTTTTTCTTTTTTATTTTACGTTTATAATTTAGACGGCTTGGAGCTGCTTTGGGGACTTGCTCGGAGCCTTGGCCAATAGGTTTGGGAATGAGCCGGGCCAGAACGGAACGGTCCGCATATAAAATTGTATCCCTTCAACGGGCTCGGGTTAGCGTCGGCTTCCCATTAACATTTTCCCACTTCAAACGTCTGAGAATGTGCGTTTATAAATATTAATTTCGATTCCAGTTGCTCCTTGAGGCCTTCTGGCCCACACCTGGCCACCGCCTGCTCCTTGGCGTCGTCGTGCATTGTTGACTTTTAATTTCCTACCAAGGAGGACCACGCCAACAGGTTAGGGAATTGTTTTCCATGAATTTTCCGTTTGGCTGCCACGAAAACTAAATGTAAATTATTTGCTTTGTTATACAACTCCCGCTCCTGCTGTGGATTCCGGTGGGTACGGGATTCTCGGTTTGGTAACGACTTGCAGACGACACGCTAATTTGTTTTGATGATGATTACAGATTTTTGGCTGGCCGTGATTATTATTTGAAGAAAATTGCTTGGCTATTGCCCGGAGAACAGGCAACACCACAAATAATTACAACTTAAGGGTTTTTCGGGCCGGCTAGTTTAAGTCAATGGGATTTCTTTTGACTTTAATGGGTTGTGGGTGTATGAGAAGGGGTCTGTGATCTGGAAAACTCATTTGGATTTCGATGGCACGGCGCTTTCGCCTTTGCTCTGGTTTTGTATTTTATTTTATGCACATACATTTTGTTATTACTTTTTCGCTGCCTTCTCTGGAGCTTTTCGGGAGCTCTTTTGGAGCTCCTCTGGTTGTATGTTTGGTTTTGGTTTTCGGGTTGCTTTGCTTTCAGCTTGGCTTTCCATTCCCACGTTTTGCTTGTTTATTTATTTTGGCGTAATTAAATTTCACGCTTTCGTTCCTTTTTGCTTGTTTCCGCATCCCCCGAAATCCATTTCTCAAAGGCTTTGTCTTAAAGAGTCGCACTGGCCAGCGACCCGAGACTTTCTTCAACACCAGACTGCAATAAAGTGCAGGATTGCGCGATTGCAGGATTCACTTTGTGGTTGCTAGGAAAAATATGGTACATATACTCACCACCGGCAGCATCTTCATGAAGCCCAGCAAGTAAATGAGCATCACACTCGACGTGGAGATGCAGAACTGCATCTTGAGGAACGTGACAGCGCATTTGCGATTGCACCAGATGGGCACCAGGATGAGGAAAGCGGATCCGCACTGGAGCAGGCAGCAGGCGCAGCTGGCGATCACGAAGATGGGCCGTTGTGGCGCATGCAACGGAGTGGTCTGTAAAGGATTTTGGCCAAAGCCAGAAAACAATTAGCAATTCAAACAAGCAGAGCCACCAAGGCGGCTGCCAAGGTTTTAGACGCCCCCTTCAAAACAAAAACATGGAGGGGAAATCACTGTTGGCCTTGGCCAAGCGAAAAAGATTCTGGCAAGGATGCAAAAACCCGAAACCGATAAAAATACGTTACAGAAACTTAATTTAAAAAGGTTTAAGCCATATTTGGAAATACTCGGAAACTGCGTTGACTTTTTAATCGATTTAATTACTGAAAAACAAAATATTTTCCTTCTAAAAAATATAAATCTGAGAGCCAGGATAACGAACCGCCCGGATATATCCTTGGCGTGCATCCCTGCATTAAGGTATATCCGCTGCAACTGAATACAGTATACAGTATACAGTGGAAAGTACTAAGGACGAGGGCGAGTGAATTTGGAGCAAGTTCATGGCATCAGAGGCCAAGTTGTTGATTGCAAACAAGGGAAGCGGAAGTACAGACTTTGGGGACGTTGCACAAAGAGCCTGGATAGTGGCCCAGGTGGAGGCCACTAAATGGCAGTAACTAAAAGCGCCATAAATCAAAAGGGAGCTTTCCACTTTAGTGCACGTGAATTGCATGAATTGGCCAGTTGAATACTAAAAGTGGTGGGGCCTAGGAGGCGGGGGCGGAAGGATTAGAGGTTGGCCCGTCGGCCTTGGCGACCTTGGTCGATGTCCCAGTGGCTTACATTTTGCTGTCGTTTGGTGAGCATGACCACGTAGGTTCCGGACAACGGGCAGATGCAGCGCGTTATGTTGGCCATCAGGTGCTTGGTGATGCAGAGGTCCGACCGCCAGGTGGAGTCGAAGGAGGCCTTGTAGTCGTGCCTGCGCGGACCATTGGAAATGTAGCGGGTCGTTAAATGTTTCATTGCCACACTAACTTACCCACAAACGGCCACCCAATCCCCTGATTTGGGGACACTTTCGTGCTGGAATATGATCTCCACGTGACCAGCTTCAAAGGGCAAATCGAGAGGCTCGCGGAAATTGTCGTTTGAGCGATTCGATTGGAACAGCCAGGTTTGAATGATGCGGGAGGCCAGCACGTAGTCCGAGTCCTTGGGATCACTAGAAGGGAAAAGAATTTAATAGAGTATTAGGCAAGGCTCCTCTTTAAGTTCTAAGGCTATGAAATATTTAGTTTGTGTAATCTGATCTAGCCACTCTGTCTCATCTTGTATGTGCCATAATCAAGATTTGATAACAATTCTGTTGGCATTTCATTTTCCCCCTCTCAAAGTGCCCTTTTTCGCTCATCTTTGTATTTTTCAGTTCTGTGATGGCAGCTGCATATTTGCATTTTGTTTACACTCCGGGAATTACACTCGTTGCTGTGGCATTTCCATTGTTGTTTCTGTTTGGTGCTGGTGTTGCACTATCTGGGGCTGCTTTCGGGATGCCTGGCTTAAGCCAGGGAAGCCAACTTGGTAGGATGCAAGGGATAAGAAAGTGGGAAATGAGAGGGACAGCAGTTGGCATTACACATATTTGGGGGGCTAGGCAAACATGGCTTACAAATTATACATCGGTGCCCATAAGCCAGGACTTAGGCAGAAACAACTTTCTGGGACATTAAAGCGTGGAACTGAACACGTGTCTTCAGTACAAATGCAGTTGCGTTAATGTTTAACTCTTCCCAGAGGAGCCATTAACACTTAGATAGCCCTAATTCATCAGCTATTTTAGGTTTTCCGGTTTGTGCAACTTTTTAGAACTTTTATCTCAAACTAATTAGCAAAAATAAAGTTCAATCGGTTTTCTTACCTGCCGCGTGTGTAGTAGGTTTTGGGAAGAAAACTCTTCAGGTTCTTGTAGGAGATGACCGATGCAAATATCGTCGAATTGGCCATGATATGCAGTAGGCGGGATGAGAGTCCAATGTCCATATAGAGTTGATCCGAGAACAAATCCTCCCTGGAAGTGGAAGTGGAAAATGCATAAGCCATCGTAAATCAAGCAAATGTTTGCCGCCTGCACTTAGGGCACTTAATTAGCTAAATTAGACACTTAGAAGCTACGAGCAAGGAGGAAAATACCTGTCCGGTAAAGGGAAAGGACAAGGTCTTCTCTGCCAGCATCGTCTGCGGCTCCTTCGTCTGCGTCCTTCGGAGGACACCGAGATGTATTCACAGTGTTGAACTTTTATGGGCCATTCTTCATGCTCCGACCTCGCCTGTTTTATGCATTTTTTATTTATGTTTGCTCATAAAATAAATTTTCCATTAAGAGCCCAGTAACAGGAAGAGGAACAGGAGCAGGAGAGAGTCGCAAGGCTGGGAAAGGGGCGGAAATCATTTTCCTTCGTCGTCGCATATATTAATCAAGCGGCCGTAAAATGAAGTTTACTGTTTACTTGCTTGGGAAATTTGCATTTTTCCTTTATTCGTAATTAGAAATTATTGCAGATCTTGGACCCACCCACCAAGTCACCGCCTCACCAATCAGTCTTCTGCCTGATTTCATTTAAAGACCATTTATCTGCTTCGCTGTGAATGCAACTTACCCATAAATGCGTAAATTAAATGGCAGCGTTTTCACCGACGTCATGTAAATGCGCAAGGAGTTGAGCCGGTCCAGGGAGAGGGTGTCCTCATCGACTGTCAAAATGCTTGTGGCTGCACTGACTCCTCCGCTGCCCCTGGCATCCCCTCGAGATGAGTGCAGATTGTCCGCCGGACCCGGGGAAATCTCTCCGGCACTGGCACCTGACCCGCTGTCATCGCCGCCCTGTGCGGTCAATGTGGCCGAGCTGTCACCTGGTGACGCCTCCTCCTGCTGTTGTTGCTGTTGCTTCTGGCTGCTGCCGCTGGTGGATGTGGCCAGCTGGGAGGCCGCTATGGTCTCGCGGTTCAGAGCCGCCGATTGCGTAAGCAGCTGCAGCTTTTTAATTTGCTGTTGCAAGAAATGAATCAAAAAAACCATTCACAGAGTGGGTCAATAATGGTTTTAATATTTCATTTAAAAAATAAATTTTTTTGCCAAAAATGGGTTAATGTCTACCAACTACTTTAAATGAAAAAATATTGCAAATAGCAAAGTTTATAAAAAAGTTGTTCAAATAATGCATGAATATGCCTCTTAAAGATATTTTTATAAGCTGAATAAATTCCGGAGAAGAAATTATTACCGGCATTATACCCGCCTAAATTCTACCTCTTATTTTTGTGATTGCAAATATTTCATGAGTAAACAAAAACATTCTTTTGTATTTACTTTAACAACTTCAGTATACTTCTATGTATTCCCAACAATGCAGCCTCAAAAGTTACAACTTTTGACTCTATTTCGTGCTCTGCTTAAACAGACTCATAGATAGATTATAAAGATATGAAACCGGTATTGGCCACATTTTATATTTATTCAACATATGCAAGCCATGTGCCAACAATCGCATCCCATTGAGTTCGACTGGCAACTTTTGGCTGAGGGCCGGAGTCCGAAGTGCCACAAAAGGGAACTGACCCCAGACCGGCTTGCCTCCCGGCAATGTAGCATATTTTTTGGGGCAGGTTGGGGCAACTGGGACGCACAACGCAGTCAGTCAATGAACTCGCCCATAAAAATCATAAATTGTTATATTCTCGAGTGCAGTTACAAAGCCATAAACCGGGCCAATAAACAGGACTCAACTGCATCGGTTCGATACCGATTTTTTGTGCAATTTGTAATGGGAAAACCATTACAGCGGCTTTTCTCCTCTCCTCGGGTTTAGTTTTGTGTATTGAGATTTCGAATTTTCGCAATTTATAATGCAAAGCTACGGGCTCAGCTTTTTTGTAAACACAACAGAGCAGAGGCCAAGAAGTAGTCGACTATTGGCATCAACATCGGCCGGGACATGGCAGACTTTCCTGTAGAAATCAGAAAGCATTTGTATTTTTACATAAGATACAAATATACGAGAGTCCTGGCATAAATGTACGGATCCAACTAATCGAAAACGAAAACAATTCCAATTGGAAAAGTTTACGTAATGGAACTTTTGGTTCAAAAAATCTAAAACTTCGGCATCATCAGAGTGGCATTAGAAGGGGCGTGTGTGTTGGTGTGTGTGTATCCTTGCCACGCCCACGTTTGGGCCCATGCCCTCGACCCAGTGCCTCCTATTCAAATGTGTGAGGCATTCGTATGATTTCGTTAAAAGGCGTTGAAAAGAAACTCTCGAAAACGAGAGAGAAAAGGCGAAAGTAAAGCCAGATGGATGAGGATGTGGATGGGGTTGGGTTGGAAAAGTTTTCCATGTGCAAATTTCACTTGACTTTCGACCTAGCCACGTTTAGTGTTCACCGCTTACCGGCAAATCACTTGGCCGCCCCTGACTGAACCTCTACCATTGAGGCGGGGCCAGGACATGTGTGCAAGAGGGTTTTTGCCTAACTTCTGGCCAAGTTGAGTCTGTGACTCGGGGTCACGTTCTAGGCGAATACTTTTTTGGCTAAGTGATTCGTCGTGATTTGATTTGAGTCCGAAGAGTCAAGTCCCCTTCGCCGTGATGATACTGTGTGCACTGTGATAAAAACTTTGGGCCATGCTTGAATTCGAACTGGCCGAAAAATTGGAAACTGGGTCAGTTAACTTTGTTTGGCATTCGGTTCAGTCGGTCAATACGAACTTGTGCAAATCTAAGCTCTCATACTTGTCCTCGCACAAGTGTTTTAATCAACTTTTCGCTAGTATTCTGGCATTTCGGAATGGCATTAAAAAATGAGCAGTTTCCATCCGCAAAACTTTTCCAATTGCCATTTCCACAAACCGCAAATGGAGGCCAGAGCCAGATACTCCCAATCCCGATCCCGATCGCTGTGACATCCGAAAATTGGTTTTAAGCAAATAAAATGATGGTATAAAAATCTCCATTCAGGCTTATTATTATCTATCAATGAATTGATGGGACTTAGTGGCACACGCCCACAGATTTAAAGGGCTTTCACATATGGGCTTTGGTCAATATTGGCAATTTACTTGCAAACTGTTTGAATAAAGTGGCTTTGGTTAGTGAGGGGTTTTATTTATCGGGAGAGTGATTTCTGATTACTGGCAGCTCAACTTTAAAACTTTTCAATTTGCCTCGGAGTGGCGTTAACGTTTATGGCCTTGGCCGATGACTTACGGTTGATTACTTTCGCAAGACTCGCAGGACTGGCAGGAGTCAGGGGACGGACCTCCGCGATGCACTAATTAAACTTGATTGCGCGCGAAAAAATTCGATAAACTTGCAGGGGATTCGGCTTACTCCATTAAACTTTTCATTGAGTCAATAAAAACGATGCGAACTATTTGTTCAACTTGGGGTAAAGTTGGGAATAGCGAATGCCAACACTTTTTAATCGACCCAATTATGCTGGCAAGTTTTTCAGACTGCGTCAGCTAATAAAAATTTAACATAAATTCTTCCCTCTCCTGGCCAGCCTCTTGCTCAGGCTCACATGGTGGGGAATTATTATTGAAACGCCATAACTCAGCCGAACTTCGACTAAACTAAATTAATTTAAGCGCATTAAAAAGTTTCCAGGCTCGTCTTGCCAGAGAATTTTTTTCGTAACTCTCCCACAACTATGTCCTGACTTCTGAGGCGGAAAAATCTAAAGAGTGAACACAAATCTTGTTTAGTTTTCGCACGCTCCCAGTTCGTAAAAGATGAATATTAAAGCCACTTTCAGCCACTTGGCTAATAGATTATGCTACTGGTGTCCATAAGCCAACAGAGCCCGCGATAGGGAGCTTTCCAATTATCCTCACTTCTTGACAGGTCCTGGCATAAGGAGGGGCGCAGTCCGCCAGCCATATTCAAACAGTTGCAATCAACACTCTCATAAATTTGCATACCAAAATTCAGGCCTTATCCTGTCTTTTACTTTAACGGCGAGCACAAAATTTACCCACGGAATAAAACATGAGACGCGGAGTGTCTCCTCGGTGTCGGTCCTTGGATTCCTCACTTGAGCCGGAAACAATGGTGGCCCCCACAAAACCTCATACACTTTATCCCGCATCCTGGCTGGCTGTAGAGAGAACATAAGGAAACGCACTTTTCACGGCCTTTTCAAATGGCCCAAAAGTGGCTGCCTTTTTTGGCCAGGTGATAAGGAAGTGGTTAGCCTTATAGCGCTGCGACAAAGAGGGGCGCCAGTAAATTGATTGATTGCCCCTCATTAGGACCATCCGAGCAGGCTCTACTGGCTCTGAATTAGTTTGGTGAGGTACATAAGGTCCTTCTCTATTATCCCTTCTGCCAAATGAAGCGTAAATAGGCTTTTAAATAGGACTTTTACTTTGAATGCCCCAGGCTGGGAGGGTGTTTTTTGGTTTTTAATCTGTAAGAGGTTTACCCAATTATCACTGCAGTAAAATCGGCACGAGGAGCACGAGTCACATAACTCACCTGGGCTCACAATCAGGATTACCCCACAGAAACCGCAAAGACAAGCCCGAAACCCGAAACCCGAAGCCGAAAAATTCTCAGGACTCATGCATATCGAAGGAGGTATTCATTACCAGCCAGCAGGCACATCAATTCTCCGCCTGCTTTGGAAATCCGAACACGGTTTGTTTAGACAAATGTTCACCTATGTAAATTGCACCGCCCAGTGACAAGCTAAATAAAAGCGGCAGTGCCCTGGTTTCTGGGCATGTGAATATTCGAAAATGCCCACCTTTTGGCCTCCGAAAAAGGACTCTTCGTTCACTCGGCGCAATAAATCCCAGGCTGGGTCGGAAACCATTCTGGCAAATATTGAATATGGCTGCAGGTTATAAATTATGGCACCCAAACGCTCGACTGCCTCCCCATATGGGAAGTATATATACCTACACTTGCCGTAATTTATGCGCAATTGCAGTCCTGGCTCCTGGCTGACATCGCCCGGATCCCAGTTACCCAGCTTCGGAATCCCTATTTCCCACTTACCTGTTGACTGTTCAAAGATTGAGCATTCTGCATGACTTTATCCAGGATGCGCAGTATAATCTCCGCGGCCATCTCGCGTTCCAGTTGTGTGCCTTTCAATTGCAGGTAGGTGTCGAGCTGTAAAATGGCCAAGGAAACAGAGAGTTTAGTTGAGACAACATAATACAAAGTCTTCTTTCCCAAGTATTCTTCTGCCCCAAAAAGGACGAAACAGAAGCAAGACCAAGAGCAGAACCTTTACTTCCTTCACCTTTTACTCCCCAACTCCTGTCAGAGCAATTCGTTAGGTGGGAAATTTGTGTGCGCATTAAAATGAAAA
Source organism: Drosophila vallismaia (assembly GCA_035047325.1). Classification (NCBI taxonomy): domain Eukaryota; kingdom Metazoa; phylum Arthropoda; class Insecta; order Diptera; family Drosophilidae; genus Drosophila; species Drosophila vallismaia. Next base: position 8,357,908 of record JAWNPU010000090.1, on the reverse strand, counting down.
ATTGTTGCTAGGCGACCCCAAAGGCGAAGGATACTTTTCCAGGCAGCAACTTTTCTTTGACTGCACTTTTGGGCAACCGAAAATTGTGTGAAAAATGGCAAACCGCCCGTCTGGAGCACCGGCTTTTGCATTCATTTGCGTGTAAAAATAGTTGCTCTGCTTTCTCAAGTGCCTGGTTTTTGGCATTCAGGTGGAGCTCAAACGTGTTAAGGGTTTTGCGGCAAAAGGACGACGAACAAAACGGCTCAAAACGAAGTTCTGAGTCTGTCTGCCAGTGTCCTGTGGCAACGCAGGACATTTTGCCGTAAGAGGAATCGCAATTCCGATTTTGATTAGGCCAATTTAACTAAATCTGTCACATTACAGGAATGGAATGGTATTTCCGGCCCCTTGACAGCTTTTACTTTAATGGCTCTGTCTGGTTAAATGGGAATTTTCAGCGGAAGTCTGCCCAGTAGGCTTTATAGTGGCTTTTACATGTAAATCAGCTAAATTATGATGAAATCTTTTTGGGCATTCTTTTTGTTTTAATCAATTTGTTTCCCTTAAAGACTTTTCGAAGCCCTTTACTTGTGTTTTTTGAAGGCGACATAAGGCAAGATATATGTTTTCCCTGACTACTGGTATTTTTTCTATTTAAGCCATAGATATAATACTTTTTAAAAGTACACAACCTGCCATAGTTTTAAGTTATTTATTCTAGAAACTTTGAGTCCTAAAACATCTATCCTAAGTAACATAAATTGCTCCTAGATTTGTTTTAAAGCTATAAAAGGAACCCTTAATTTTAACTTACCTCGTGGAGCATATCGATGAGGAAACTAGCTTCGCCTGGAAGGAAGCTATGCCTTCGCTGGAGAGTAAACTCGAAGCAGGATTTAAGGATGTTGGAGGAGTTGGTCTGCTGAAAACCGGCACTCAGGGCCAGGAATCGGTTGTAGATGAGCAGGAGCTCGTCTCGGACACAGCCGGAGAAGTCGGGCAGGAGCCAGCTGGAGTTTCCCGTGTCCCGCTGCTCGCAGATCCTTCGCAAGTGTCCCTCAAAGCCCCGCGGACAGTCGGTGATAATGGGCGCTCCAGGAGCACTGGTGGGCCAATGAACTCCGTAGGTGGACTCTGCCGCACACACGTGGACGGCGTTCCGCTCGATTACGTTGATGTAGACACTCCGGGACACGGGACGCACGCTGTTGGACACCAGGCAGGCGTATTCCGCTGACTTCTGAATGTTGTTGATCTTCAGGATGCTGCCGTCTGGGTATAGGTCCTCCCACATGGCGGTGGCCGGGTCAGACTGGAAGAGTACTCCGTTCCGGGTCCAACTGTAGCCCAGCTGAGCGTATCGCTTGATGTCATCGTTTCCCGGCGAAAGGCAGCGCACTCGAAGGGAGTCCCCGCGTTGCAATGTTACGCTCGCCGGATCCACTCGGAGACGGGGTGGCGACTTGATGTGGATGTGGAGGGAGCGACACTGCTCCACACCCCAGTCGGTGACCTGAAAGGGTAAATGAATTGGAGGTTAGTTGGATTTTCCTAGAATGACAAAGGCAATGGATGCGGTTTGATATTTCAAACATCAAAGTACTATCAGGAAGGGACATTATATTTAGTTGTGGTTATCCTGAATAAGAAAACCACTTTAAATTATCATCTTAATTAATCAATAAATAACAGATCTGCCTTAGAAACTCTGTATTTCCTATTTTATAAATGAAAAAGTGTAATAAAAATATCTAAAACAGCTAAACACATAAAATTCTTGTTTCTTATTGGTTTCTTGACTGTAACTCCAATCCTCTTCTATTTAAGTATTCATTTTCAGATCTCCCAAGCCCATGTGAGACATTATTTGGCCTAATAATTGGTCCCCAGCCGTACGTGCTGATATCCTATATATATTTGTGTATAAACTCAAAGTCCCTGCACTGGAGCAAACAGCAACAGCCTAGTCTGAGAACAGACCACACGTCCTGCTGGTCGCACACTAGTCCCTGTGTCCTTTTCAATCACATTGCTTGGAGAAAAGGCAACAATTGTTGCCATGTCCGTCAATGTTGTCGCCTTCGTGCCGTAGGATTTGTTTAATAGACTTATTTGCTAGTCAGCTAGACTTCATTGTGTTCTGATTGGACATGACAGGATATGATTTTGCTGGGCTTGCTCCTTTGGTTTGAAGCGAATATGATATGCACTCATAGGACATACATCAAAGGGCAAATCCCATTTGTTCTCTTCGACTCGCATATTAGTTAAGGGGAATGTAATTTAAAAGCTTAACTGCCCGAACGGGATTGCTATATCTGCATATACTCGTACTCGTACTCGTACATCGTAATGAAATAAAATACTTAGTTGATATTGATATTTGCAGAGTCACTCGAAAGGCAAATCAGAGGCTGACCAGCCGGGTCAATCACATCCTGGTATGCCAGACTGCCATTGAGGACACTCAAAGTTACACATGAGTATTTACGGCTACTTGGCCGCTCTTGAAAAGCGGCTACTTAAAGCCTTCTGGGCCTGGAGCCTTTTGCATTTATTTCCACGCGGCTGGCAGGCAAACGAATTGTAAGCTTCTGTTGTTAGTTCTGTCGTTGTTGCACATTCGCCCCCGAGGGCCACAAAAGTGGTGCACTCGAAGAATCAAAAACATTTAGTTAGAGCAATAGATGGAAATTGAATTTGAAAGTAAAGAGTAAAACGTAAAATTGTTAACATTTCTGAATCTCCAGTTCTTCCAAATACCTTTCGAAAAAGTGGTAAGCGAGTGGAATGTTAGGACTGCCCAATAAAATGTTATTTTGTAAGTGTACGAGCTTGTACTTGTTGTGGAGCTGTATAGAAAATCATAGACATGCGACTCTGCAGACAATCACGTCGATGATGATGATGACGACGATGGGCAGGAGGCAGGAGACACAATGCGGCACCATATTCTGGCAGCTGCTTAGGAAGCTTCCGTTTCAAATTCGAAAAAAAGAAACAGAGAAATAAAAATGATACAACTAACGAGAATGGAGTTGGTGTGGTGTGGGCCACCTAAGCGTCGTCATTGTCGCCAGGACGAAGGTATCACACTTGTCTGGATGCGCCTGTCTGCATCCTAGTTGTCTGATATCTCTGGGCTTCCCAAAGGCACTTGGCCCCAGCCGATCCGGAAATATTTAATAGACAGCCCAACACTCTAAAAATGTAAGCCGGTAAAGGTTGGGATATCTGGTTTTTATGGCATTGCGGCTTTAAATTTTTTTCTCTCGTTTTTAGTGGGCTTTTGGAAATGTTTTCGTGGCTTTGCGGAGTCAATTACGATCCTGCATCGTCAACAAATCTTTGTCGGCCACAAAATCCAAATGCCAATTAACTCATTAAGCTGCGACGTTGTTGGACTGCAAACTTTGCCACTGGGCGACACGAGGAGAGCGTTTTTATGGCCAAATGGTATTTTATTGGCCCTGGATAAGTCGCGTCTCATTAACAGGCCAAGTCGTTAAACAGAACACAATGCGCCCTAAAATGGCTAAACATTTCGCCAGGACTCTGGTACTCCTACGATTTGTGGCCCATCAATGGACAATACTCGAATGAAATTAATAGTTCATAAAAATTGTTATTCCAAAGCCACCAGCACTTATTTGGCTAATGGATATTGAGCATTTTGAGGTTGTCGTGTAAAATAAGTTTAAACTAAGAAATTTACTAAACTAAGAAAATTAACGTCCTCTGCAAAATCTTAAACGTTTTATTGGAGGATTCTTAAAGACTGCGCCATTGTGCACGTAATGGACCCGGGACTCCGTGGGTCCCCAAGGCAAATGAATTAATTGCAACAAGGCGTATACTTAATATCAATACATAAATAATAAATGCGCAAAGGCACACGCCCCTCATTAGAAATGTGAGTGTGTGTGGATGTGTATTGGGGAGCTAAGGACATGGACATGCAGTCCCCCAACGAAGAATGGCAGGCTCTTTATTGACTTGGACCTTGAGGCAGTGTTATTGAAAAGGATTCTTGCTCTCGAGTTTTCAACAAACAGCTGCGAGTCGTGGGCACAATCGACCTTCAGGGACTAGAGACCAGGGACCAGGGAATGGGGAGCTCAAAGCTCAGAGCACCCGTCCAGGCCCAGTCCAGTCCAGCCTTCCTGATTATCGTTCAGTTGTTGCAGCTGCTAAGCGTTTTCCCACCCTCTGGCCATGTCCTGCCTTCCTGGCTTCCTGCCTTTGATCTGGTTGCGTCATTACGGGGTAGCGACAATAATAAGTGAGTGAGCGGAATGCGGTATGAGGAACGGGGCACGGGGCACGCGGCATGAGGCTCACGGCACACCAAAGGCACAAAGCTGAAAAGAAACTGGAAGCTGGCGGCTCCCCATAAAAAACTTAACAAAATCCCCTCGGAGAGTCAGAACCACTAAATACAATGTTCCCCCCAAGAAAAGCCAGCTGGTTGGAAGCGCGATGGTGCAACAGATGCTGCCGCATTTGCTTTCTCTGAATGCAGAATTAAAGTGTTGAGTCGTTTTCTTTAATCTAGAAGAATGCCAAAGGACCTTCCCTTTCATCCCATCCAAACCCAACCCCAATATCATTATGTTAATGTCAAAGTTCAATTGAGTTTGTAACAAATTTGGAAATTTGATTTATACGCAGCAAACGTAAACATTTTATTACAATCTACCGTGCCCAGGCAATCGAATTACCATTTGATTTATAAGCAACTACCCATCGTCAGATACCGGCAAGTAAATACCTGGGTCATGTGTCCACGTACTTGGTGGGCCAACTTTCTGGGAGGAAACCTGGGAAACTTTTCACGTGTAGGGATGTTGGGCCAATATTTTTTACAAGCCATTTGCGTAATATGTTATTACCTAAGCCATAAAGAAAGGACCTTCAGGATTTTCCGGGGATGAAAGCGAAATTGTTAGCTGGGCAGTTTTGGGTCTAATGGCCTGTAACAATTTAAAACTCTTACTTAGAGCGGACTGTGAAAACGACGGAATTTGGCCCAGTTAGACAGTTAAGCCAAGAATCATCTTTTTGGCTCCTAAATCGCCGCAAAAAACCTTCCGCAGTCAAAAGAATATTTAATACCGTAGATTAAAATTTAATTGGCCCCTGAGAAAGACCATTCAAGTGCAATGCTTCTATTAAACGCCATCTCCTCGGCCCCACTCCCTTCTATCCGACCGGTCTACCATATTTTAATTAGACTAATTAAAAGCTACGTTATAGCGAAAATGAAGAACAGAGCCGCCAACAGAACGCAGCATAGCCAAATGTAATTATGCGGTTTTTCGGATGGATTTTTCACCACCGGTTTCCCAGCAGTCGGAATCACTGGGCTCTGATATGGCAATTACACTGATTAGTCAGATGAAAATATTACGAGGCGTCGAGAGAGCCAAAGTGTCTGGGGAACAAGTCCTAGGCTGCAGCTGAAGATTATCCATACCTAGCCATAATATTTAATGAAATTTTTAGCTGGTTAACTTTTTAAGATTAAGAATAGCTTTTACTAACTTTTTACTAACTACTCTTACTATTAAAGGCTGGTATTACGAATCGTTTAAGACATTCTTTTTGAAAATCCGTTGGAAAATAGCCCTGATACGGGCTTCCAAAAGTGCCCCCCAAAAGTGTCTGGGGGGCGCCCCCCAGTCGACGGAAAAATTCTGTGAATTTGCTTGAAATTCGTATGGGAGAAAATCTGAAGTACCAGGCGAACAGAAAGCAGAAGAAGGTCGAGCAGTGACGTCAAAGTAACAAAAATTTCAAGTAGTATAAGAGATTACTCTCTTCTACTCCTGTGGGGGCTCCACCCTCTCATTACCCGTTATGAACAGCGATTAACTAACTTACTCTCACGATGGTTTGAAAGGGGGGACAGGCAGACGATATAGAGATGACGGTGGAGCGTATGGAGCCGTTATGTTCTGGCACGAAAGATCGTCACGAGGCAACTGCCCCCATAGGGATACAGGCATTTTCGCTCACGCGAGCCCCAAAATCGTGACACGCCTGGAAAGCGATATCACTGGGAGCAAATTTTCAATCTGAACTGGAAATTCAGATGATGCGATTGGCGAAAGTTCGGCCATCATGGATTTTAGTACCGTTTTTCTCAATTTTTTGTAGGGAGTCAAAGAATATCCCTTGAGCTGTCTTTTTCATAATTATTTGTTTATTTATTCCAAATTTGAAACAAAACTGATAATTGGGAAAAAGAAAACCAGTGTAACATGAAACAACACTGTTTTAAACTTACAGAAAAAATAAAAGAATACAGTTGGCTGATTCTTCGATCTTATATTGCTTAGCTTTTGCCTGCAAAAAACACCTACGTAGTTGGGGCTAATGGGGTCAGCTAAGGGACAATTATACTTATTCTCTCGCAAAGCAACAACAATTACATGGTGAGAGAAAGAGAGTAATCTCTTATACTAATAGCAATTTTTGCTACTTCGACGTCACTGCCCGACCTTCTGCTACTTTCTGTTCGCCTAGTACTTCAGATTTTCGTTCATATGAGTTTTAACCAATCTGGCCGACGAAATAGCGTTTCTTTCGAAGCGCATAACTTCGCCATTTCTCAACCGATTTTAGAAAAAAACGCCATAAACGATTCACAAAATCAATTTTCTTTGATCTGCATCCATTTTTTGAGAAAATTATGATAGTCCTTTCAAAATTTTTTAAAATCGGCCTTGTCCCAAATTGATGGTTTTGAGACACTCTTTTGCAAATATTTCATACATTTTTCATCGGATTTGGAAAAGGAATACCATTTTTAAATTAGGGCTTCATTCCCTTTCAATCTGCATCAAAAGATTCGAAACGTAGAACAATCGATTTTTTATCGATTTTTGCAAAAAATCATGATGTTACCCCTTTCAAAATTTGCAAAAATCGGCATTGTCCCAATTGATGGTTTTGAGACACTCTTTTGCAAATTCATACATTTTTCATCGGATTTTGAAAAGGAATACCATTTATGAAACAGGAATTCAACCCCTCTTAATCTGCATCAAAATATTGGAAAAGTAGAACAAAAAAAAATTTGAAGATTTTTCAAAAAATCATGATGGTACCCCTTTCAAAATTTGCGAAAATCGGGTCAGATTTTCGATGGCCATATTTTGACAGGGAATTATAGTACTCGAAGATCTAAGATTGGGAAGGTATAACATTCGCTGATCTGACAAGTATTAGCCAAGTTATTGATAATTCCGTGAAATTTATGGAGTCGAAAAGCCTTTTGACCAAGTTAAAATCGGGGGGTGGTGGCATTGCCAAAGTCGAAGTAGCAAAAATTGGAATTAGTATAAGAGATCACTCTCTCTCTCACCACGTAATTATTGTTGCTTTGCGAGAGAATAAGTATAATTGTCCCTTAGCTGGCCCCAAGAGCCCCAATTACGTAGATGTATTTTGCAGGCAAAAGCTGAGTAATAGGAGATCAAATAATCCCCCAATTTTATTTTTTCATTTATTTTTCCCATTTAAAATGGCCTTTCTTTATGTTACATTGGTTTTCTTTTTCCCAATTATCAGTTTTGTTTATAATTTATAATAAATTGACAAATAATCCCGTTAAAGACTACTGAAAGGTTAATTTATGACTTTCGACGAAAAATTGAGAAAAATGGTACTAAAATCCATGATGGCCGAACTTTCGCCAATCGCATCATCTGAATTTCCAGTTCAGATTGGAAATTTGCTCCCAGTGATGTCTCTTTCCAGTCGTGTCACGATTTTGGGGCTCGCGTGAGCGAAAATGCCTGTATCCCTATGGGGGCAGTTGCCTCGTGACGATCTTTCGTGCCAGAACATAACGGCTCCATACGCTCCACCGTCATATCTATATCGTCTTCCTGTCCCCCCTTTCCACCTCCCGTGAGAGTAAGTTAGTTAATCGCTGTTCATAACGGTTAATGAGAGGATGGAGCCCCCACAGGAGTAGAAGAGAGTAATCTCTTATACTACTTGAAATTTTTGTTACTTTGACGTCACTGCTCGATCTTCTTCTGCTTTCTGTTCGCCTGGTACTTCAGATTTTCTCCCATACGAATTTCAAGCAAATTCACAGAATTTTTCCGTCGACTGGGGGGCGCCCCCCAGACACTTTTTGGGGGCACTTTTGGAAGCCCGTATCAGGGATATTTCCCAACGGATTTTCAAAAAGAATGTCTTAAACGATTCGCAAGAACAGTCTTCATCGATGTGCATAAAAAAGGAAAAATTTTTGACCCATTTTTTGAAAAATGCTCTGCATACAAAAAGACAGCAACTTTTAGTTGTTTAATTTTTACGATCTTCTGTTGCAAATATAAAAATAACTAAGTCCTCATTACATGAGAAAATATGGGTTTAATGAGTGCTATTTTTCGATAAAGAAAGGCAGGATAACTTATCCAATAACTCCCACTTATGGAATAAATAACCCAAAGAAATAATAAAATCAAAAATAACAAAATAAATATTTATTTATTTAATTTATACGTGTTTCATCAGCATTTTTTTTATATTTGCTTAAAACAAACTAAATTGTACACATAGTCTTATACAAATCAAACAACTTAATTTTAACTAAAACATTATTTAATTAAAACATAAAATAACATTGAAATCTTATGGAAATTTGTTGATTTGACTTTATATTATTAAGATTACAAATTAAACTTACTTGGTATTTAGTTTAAAATGTAATTTATATAAAAGAAAAATATTCATTTAAATCCCATAAAATTACCTTGCAACTGTAGACGCCTTCGTCGATCCGACTTGCCTTGGTTACGCCCAGAATCGCCGTATAGACATCCTTGGTCTCCGGCGGCAGGACTGTGGTCCAGATTTCCCTGAAACGCATGAGAAACGATGAAAGCATTAGTTGTTAGTCATGCTAATTAGCACTCCACTTTCGGTTTCCGCGACTACTTGAAACAGATTCGCAGTTCGCCAGTTCGCAGCCAGTCATGCATTAATTCTCACGCCCCGGGCAGACAACTGGCATGGAACTCGAATTGGAATCCGAGCCCAAACCGGGGGCCAAGTGAACTGGATCATATGCAGCCAGTTGCTAATTGACACACTAATAGCAGCTCACTTATCATGGTACCCTAGCCCCAACCCCAGCCCCAGTCGTGACCCGGACCCAGTCCCAGCCCCAGCCACAGCCCCAGCTCCAGCCACCACTTTTTCCACTCGTAAATCCTGAACGAAAGAAATCATAGCTAATGTGGAAACAATCGCGGATGCTGCGGTTCGAAGTCAATTAGCAGAAACATGTTTCATTTTCAAAAACAGTGCATTGTTGCTAAAATCGTTAATAGTTTTTGGTTTTGTGGATAAATGGGTCGGGTCGGCGACTGTGTGGAAAATGTAGACTGTGTGTTTCTGGATCGGATTTATGCAGTTCATGAGGGAGAAGAGGTCTCCTGAGATGACTCAGTCACTTTGATGGAATCAATCAGGAAATGTGATATCTGTCTTGTCTTGTCTGTGATAAACGATTCGGAATTTGATAGCTGAAAATATATATGAGCTTGCATTCTGTGGCTAACGATGTGGAATTCCATAATTTCGCGAAATTATATGTAGGTTTCATATATATGCACATAATAATCCAGCGACGGCTTAAGTGAAAGTTTCGAAATCTCAAAACTGTCTAAAATGCAGGCTAAGCCTATTATCCCGGCCCTCTCTAGCCTGTCCCATAATCCGCCGGGGAGCTGGAAATTCACAGCTTGCACCTGCACTAAGTAAAGCAAACCGAATGCCAAAAACCGAAACCTTCCAGCTGGCAACAACTTAAGTGCTGTTTGAGGTTTTCGTGGCCAACAAACATCTGCAGTTTGCCGCTTTTCCCCTCCTTAGCCGCCTTACCCGCCGCGGCAGGTGAGTGCATTTCACTAATAACTTTTACGCATGGATAGCGCTGACGTCATTGCCACAACAAAACCAACATAAACAGAGCTGAGGGTCCTCTAAAAAGTGCCCAAAAACCGCACCGCACAGCAAAAGTGCGGTGGGATGTACCTCAACCGCAGGATCCAGTGCTCCCCCCCCCCACCATTTCTTCCTGTTCCCCTTGTCATTCTCAGTCCTACTCTCAAGCTATTTACAGGTGTAACGTCTAAAAATGCGTTTTGAATGGTCCTGGGTTGTGGACCTATTGCTGGTTTTTCGCATGCAAAGCACTTAACCTACAATTTACTAATGGCCCATGGCGGAAGGACTCGCCTAACCCACTTGGATGCCTCTCTGTCCCTATATTGGTTCATCTCCCTGTTCTCCGCCGAATACGCACCTTCAAAATCAATTAAAAGGCAACGGAAGTAATAACATTCCCTGCAGGAAGTGCGTAACGGTTAAATGCAGCAGTAGCAGTGGAAGGACACGGTAAAAAAGCAGAACAAAAATGTTGATACTGGAAACTTTTCAAGAAAAAGTTTGAATAGTCTTCTTCCTGGGATTGAAAGGACAAGGAAAAGTAAAAAGCTATTATGAAGACATTCTCTTCTCTGGCAGGAGAACCAATTAAAATTTTCGGTTGAAATAAATTTTTTCCGTGCACTTCTGGCAATATCTAAAGCCCGGACAAACTACATCGTCGCCGATTTGCAAACAACAACCGCAAAAACAGCAAAGCAACGCAGCGCTCGTTTACAGCAAATGAGCGGAGGCAGGATTGACATCAACCATGGCACAATGGCAATGGCCTCCAGGAAGCCGGCTAAGCCGTAGTTACTCCACTAATGCCACTGCAGTGCCTCCTGGCCCACCACCAGCCCCAGGCCCAGTCAAACGGACGGGGGCCAGGAGTCGTATCAAGGATCAGGCGCTGCAGATACGCGACCAAACTATTGAGTCTCAGGGATGCGTTCGTGATGGTCAAAGGAGCCGGTGGATGTTTATTGAAGGCTATCTAATATCGGTTCGAAACGAATGAACATTATTCGTTTTGGGTCGTTGCTTGATGTTCAAATCCCATTCGATGTGCTTCATGGAATGTGCTCAATTTTGATACACTCTAAAATAGAGTGTTCTAATATACTTTTCTTTAGGTTTATTTATAAAAATTGAGTTTTCAAAGTTTAAAGCAATTTACGGATTAATTTAACTATTAGATAGTGTTTAAATTATATTAATAAGAAAGGTTAAAAACTCTTTTCCTTTCAAAATGTTAGTTCCCCCCAAAAGCCCTTATAAGTAGGCAATAGAAAATTTCAAAATTGGTTGCCTCTTATTTTGCAGCCGGAAAAAAGATTAAAGCGGAACTTTTAGCCTAACTAAATGGAAGGAGTATTTGTATCTTCGATCCTTAAGGGGTTTGAGGTTTCTTGTTAATGATGCAGTTTCCCAATGCGATTTCCCTCACGTAAACATCACCCTTTACAGCGACTGCTGCTCCTGACACTGAATGTTCCGTTCCAATGCCCGATGCGGTTGCAAAATGCATTTGCCGCACCGCACTTTCCACAGCAATCCTTGTTTCCCAGGATCCTAGTATCCCAGTATCCCAGTATCCCTCGCAGCCGAGAATCCCGGCACTGCACGCACTTCAAATGGCCCGCAAAATGCCTTTGTGTAGGCGTACGTGGGTGTATTCAACACAGCCATGCACTGCACACATCCTGTAAATACAGCAGCAGCTTAGCAATTTTTGAAGGATGTGAGGGGTTGAGGGAGTGCCTGATGGGAAATCCAAATCTGCGCTCCATTTGAGATGGCGTACTTTGGTTGCTGGTCAAACAACTCATAACAACTCATTGGCTGTAAACTTGAATGCAGCAATTACCTCAGGGTTGTACGAACTATGTATGGTACGGCTTATGATGTTGGCTAACTCTTTTGAATGGCTTTGATATTGGTAACCAGAGATGGGAATGTAGCCATTTCATAGATAAATTATTATAAAATAATACTCATTATTTTAAATCCTGATTAAAAATTATAGTGTTTGAAATTAAACCATTTAAACTTTAAAGTAATATTTCATATCTATTAACAATAAAGGGATTCTGCCTTTGAATTACAAAAATAATGGTTAACCCTGTTCGGAAATCATAAATATTACGTATACGTATTGTTAAATAACAAAGACTTTCAAATTTATGTTGAATTCTGAATAATACTTTGCCATTCATCAATACTTCTTTGAGATGAAACACTTAAATAGCAAAACCTCGAACAATAAACTTCTAATTGGCATTTTAGGGTCGTTGGCATCACCATTACAGAAATCGAGAATCAATAGTGAGTGGGTGGGCTGTTGGCTGTTGGCTGTTGGACCCCAGAGACAATCAACTTTTCCGCTTAGAAAGCGTCTGATGTCACATCAATTTGCGTAATTAGGTGTCGCGGCCTTCGCACAATTTGCCGTTCATAAGTTGACGACCCCCGGGGTCGAAATCCTTTGGAATTCATTGAATCTATTCAAAAGTTAGCTTAAAAACATTCAATCGCCGCCACAATGGGGCGAAACGCCATAAAAAATTAGTTGTGAGCCGCATAACGATTCCAGTTCTGGTACACAATATATGTGGCCGTCGAAACATAAAACAACAATGAAAATGGCCCGCAGCTTGATGTTGGATGCTCGATCCTGGATACTGGATGTTTCTCCTAGAGTTTGCGAACGGAAGAGGTGCATATGGATTTTTTATGAGCAGGCCCGTGGGGCAGTTCGGTGGAAAGCAAAACGATTCGACTCCCGGATTCGTACGCACATTTATATATACAACGTATCTATATGTTTAAAATACGATTCCATCGGAGTGTTTTATGAGTTCATAAAATTGGTGTGTAGGTGTTTATTATCGTTGTATTATTTTGGTTTTGTCCCTACCCATCACCGAAAGCAGGGGAAATTGAAAATGTGAAGTTGCTTTTCTGCTGAATATTTTATCGCCTTTCTCCGTCCGTGCTCGTAAATATGAATATCCCAGGGCGCGACATGGCCAGGACAATATCTTAAAGCTGCAGGCCGCATTCCCGCAACCGTAACTTGATTAGAAATAAGGGAGTCCGTCCTCTCACATCGAGGGGCCCATATAAAAACTTTATTAAACGCAACTACGCATAAAAGCAAAACGATGACAGAGTACGCGACCTCGTCGACGATGGCAATTTTTTTTGTTTCTGCCCTCGGACTTGGTGCGGCCTGCAACAATTCACTTCAAGATGTAGCAAATTTCATTACAATCGTAACAAGAAAACGTGTCTCAACGGCTAAATTGCAAGGGACGAACGGGACCAAATCAAATCTAAAGGATCCGGCTCGCCCGCCACTCCGTAGAAGGCCGAAGGCCTGATTGGGCCGTTACGTCAAAAGGACAGAAGCTTCGGATTTTAAGTAAACGATTTTTCTATCTTTCAGGCACCCGCAAGAGAGTTTCAGTCCCCATCTTTAACTTCCTGCACCTTCATTCCTGTTAAAGGTTAAGTATTTTTAATTATGGGGCTTTGTATATTTTTACTTTGCCTCCCACATGCACAAATAAGGACCCAACTATTTCGACTGTGGGCTTTCTTCCGGAAAAGTACATCCACATATTGTTATTTCCCCTTTGGCTTTTTGCTGCCCAACCATTTTTTTGTTCCTTATTTTCCTCTTAAGGTCGATAAACAAACTACATACATATGTCCGTATCTGTATCTGTATCTGTATCTGTTTCTGTATCCTTTGCTTTTATTTTGCTGACGAGATGGGTTTCCTCTTTGTCATTTTATGGGCCATGTGCCCAAGGATAAAAAGAATGGGGACCGTCAAACAGTCAGATGTAGATGGAGAAAACACTGAAGGTGTTAGTGAATTTTATTCAAATTTGACGCTAATCAAAAGCTGCGTGACAGGAAAGTTAAAAGCGGTTAGAAATCCAATTCGCTTGGGATTTGTAGTAGAGCCAGGATATTTTCCGTAAGGCTGATTTATCCTTGATTTTGAATTGCTTTAGCGATTAGCTTGGGACTCCTGCTCTAGACTGAATAATGAATCCATGGATTCGGTGTCTATTTAAAGTAAATTAAAGTAAAATAAAAACCTTTATAAAGAGTTTGTGTGAGAAAAAGCATTTCAAACATAAAGCAGTTCAGATAAAGTCCTTTATTGACATTAAACAAAACTGAAGAAGCTGATGTGAACTCTTTAACTTTATTTTATACTGAAGCTATTTCAGTTAAACTAAGAACCATGTCGACCGCGCCATATTTGCTCACGTTTCGAACGATTTCTACGTGCTAGCTATCCTGGAACAAAAGGACAATCGGGGTAACTGTTATTTTGGTGGAAGTATTTGTGGTAACTCCAACGTGCATGTGCCTGGTTACTTGGAAGGAGTGTGTCATCGTCGTCACCCAGTGATTTCGTCGCCTTCTCCGCCCAAAAATCGTAGAGCTCCTCTCCAGCCGATCGACTGCCTCTGGCGGCCTAAACGCATTTGGGCTTCCGCTTGGGAAGCAGGAGGAGATCACGCCCCCAGCCCCAGCAGCGGCGCCAACATCGCGCCACCGCCAGACGTCGCCGGCTTCATTTGTCCATCGCCGTGCCAGCAGGATCCTCCCCGCCACCTTCCGCCTGCTCGATGGCCTTGGCCGCACTGGGATCTGCCACGCTGCCAAAATAGTTGCCTGTGGGCTCGATCTCCACCACGCGCTCCACGTCGTCGAGTTTCGGTGGTGCTGGCACCGTAATCATCAAAATCCCGTCCGCGGAGAAGGTGGCCTTCGCCTGGGTGGCGTCGTAGTGCCGGGGAAGTTTATAGGATCGGGTGAACTCGCGGGTGATGCACAGCTGGCCCTTCTCCGCCCGATCGTCGTCCTGCTTGCCCTCCACGGACACAGTGTCGCTGTTCTTGGCCTTTACCGTCAGCTCGCCGATTTGGAAGTGATGGACGTCCAGGACCACCTTGAAGGTGCCCCGTCCCAGGGAGTCCGGCTCGGTGCCCGTCTCAATCACCACCCGCCCCACCAGGCAAGACCCGTGGCACCATGCGCTGTCGTCCATCCGCAGATGGAAGTCCCGGGCACAGACGTCCAGCTCGTGGGAGAGGTAGTAGCGCCGCTGCCGGCACTTGGGCTCCCCAGTCGACCAGTGGCGCCGCGGCGGCCAGTGGTAGTGCGCCCCCGCATGCTCGTGCTCGTGCTCCCAGTCCCAGTCCCAGTGGATGGGCATGGTTTCGACCAGTTCCGATCCGATTCGTTGGACCCGGAGCAAGCGTGTTGATTTTTGGCTTAGATGACCAAAAAAACCGTTGCCCTCTGCCCGGTTCGACTCTTACTAGCTAACTGAGGCCTCCTGGTTATTGGTATGTTAATCCGCAATAGTCGGAGCTGCAGAACTGTACCTGGCACCGTGGCCGCTGTAACTGAACTCCATATTTTTGCAATTCCTTCAATGCCGCAAAATAAACACAGGTGTAAATATACAGGGAGTACTCGTAGGGGAAGTCTTGACTGCTCACAAAAGCATTTCAATGTCTATTCAATAGTATTAAAGTTCATAATCTTTAAAAAAGAACACTTTATGGATTCCAATAACCCCTAAGTCCTCCTTTATGAGTCCCTACTGTATCTCTTTTCATAAGACTAACACGCATAGTAGCTAAAGTGGGTCTCAGCCTTGTCCGACAACCCAAACCGTTTGATCAATACCCGTCCCAGCAACCATACAATCAGTTGGAGCTGAAGTCTCTTCCGTTCTGGGCTTGCCGTTTATTGCACAAATGGCGCCAAGCAGCCGGAATTGGCCAAAGACGACTGGGGAAGGGCCAAAGACGAAACGGGTTGGCCAAAAACACTGCACACCAAGTCGAGCCAGTTATGAGATAATGCCAAAATTTCCAACCAACCGAATGGTCACGGAATGGCGTTGGTGCCACTAATTGTGGCATTGTTGTCACTCCACAACAGAAAGGCAAAGCCAAGTTTGGTTCGGGTAAGGGCAGATGCATTGTGGCAAATGAAACTAATGAAAATCGTGACCCCTACATTGGAAATTGTGGCACTGAGGGAAAAGTATCTTGAAGGGATTTCCGTAATACCTTCACAGGAAAGATAATAGAAATATTTAGAGTGTGATGATTGGAGGAGAGCTCTTTCCAGAGCAACCTACAGGGTTTCCCTTTGGGAAGAAATATTACAATGGTAAACACACTCAGTTGATAGTTTGTGATGGGAGAAGTATCCAACATTTTGAGGATTAAATTTCTTGTGTAATCTTTTTGTACGACCCCTCCCGCTGGCCCAATGCACTCTTCCTAGACAATGTTGTCAAGCAAGTCGTTGCCTTTCTGTTGTTGCTTCTGCTATTTTGTATTACTGTTGCCCCGGGTTGAGCCAATTTGTAAAATATACGATATATATTTTACTTATGTCTCGTGCTGGGGTCAGGCAATTTGGCTGCTCGGCTGCTTGGTTGGTTGGCTGGTTGGCTGCTATGCTTCTTGGCTGCATGGTTAGATGGCTGCTGAAATTGAATTTTTTCTCTGGCTTTTAAGCAAGTTTGACAAATTTTCAGAGCCCGGCCAAAAGTGACTGCTGCAACAGTTTCGTTGGCTTTCGCCAAAGTCTTGTTCTTGGCTCGAAGGGGCGTTGGCGTTGGTGGATGGTGAATGGGGCACGTTGAAATTGCATTGACAGGCAGTCAAGCCCTTCCACTTCACAGCGTTGAGACAAATATAGATTACGCAAGTGCTTATGGTTGAGCTAATATTGGCTAGGAGTTTCAATTCCCCTTTTAAAAGGTCAATTGGTTTTCCTTTGCCTGAAATCTTTTACATAACACACCCAAGCCAAAGACGTCAGGCAGTTTCTGTGGAAATTTCACATTCTCTTGTTCAGGAAATTAGCACGTGTTTGTTATATATCGTTTTGAATTCGGATAAAAGGCAAGACTCTTTAAAGGCAAGACTGAGTTCAGTTTATTTCAGACTTCATATCGGTACGGGTACGGTACATACATTCATTACTAGGCCAAAGACTGTGAGAAAATCGGGTAGAGGACCCGCAGTGAATCAAGTTAAATGAGCAATTCTCGAAAGTGAAAACCAGTCGGATATCAAGCGGAGATTCTGTAATGGAGATTGAATAGAAGGAATTGGCGACCCAGCACTAATAATAATAGCATTACTACCGGTGTAGCACTTAATCAGCGGTGCACATCCTGTCCTACGACCTTGCCTCCCCCCTTTCCAATGCCTGTCTCTGGTCCCTCGGCCCACATTGCAAAAGGACAGAGGATTAGGGGCGCAATTAATGACCGAACTCCGGTGGCAGACATAGATTATTTCACACATGTGTCCTTGGCTGACAACGCGACTGGGAATGCGAACGCCAAGGCATGTTAATCACAAACCTCGGAGCCCTGTTGGCTCAGGATCCGGCCCAGGATGTGGCAGGATCTTTGGAAGCCAGCTTGGGGATGCGTTAGCGCCGTGATTGGAAAATAATTGCATTCATTAAGTGGGTTATGGCCTGGGCTGGGCCCGATAAACATCTGCTAACTGGGTCAGAATTGGGCAACTGGCAATCCAATGGATTAACAGTCGAACGCCTTGGATAGGTTTCTTTAATACAGAGTGTAGGGAAAATAAACCTTAAAGAAATCCATTTTTGGCGAATTTATATTTAAAAATAGTCATCCTATTGACCCGGCCCTGTTCCGATAATAAATTACTTTCCCTGCGGTGAAATCAAGCATTAAAAATTCACTTACTTCCGGTTATTTTAGTACGCAAAAGTAAAGTCATCGGACGGATTTAATGTGTAGTCGTTTGTGTAATGCAAAGTTGGTAAATGTCCAAATGAATGACTTCACTCACTTCACTTTAGTTAAAATATTTACTAATACTTCCCCGGATGCCTGGGGAAACATGTGTTTTGCGGCTTTTGTACAGCAGTCATTTTTTACGCATCAGTGACTCTAAGTGGGGCATGCCACGTGTGGGGCTACTGGCCCTACTGCCACAGCTATTCCTGCTGCAAACAGTATGTATGTTGATATTGAATACATACAAATATGCATAAAAGTAATCATAAGTTCGAACAAAACGAACTGGCCATGAAAGGGTCCCAGAAACTGGACGGGCGAATTGTTTTACCAAGACCGTTGGCCAGTTTGCCAGTTTGCCAGTTGGGGAGCTCATAGTTGGCTTCACAGGATAACAAATACGCCGAGAATAGATTCGGCCATCGATTTCCCACTAAAATGGGGAGGAGCCCTTTCATTTATTTATTCGAAAGGTAATGTACGGATGAGCAAACTTTGATTCGGACATAAAATAAAAATAGAATTCAACGTTTCTGATCCAATAACATGCGATATGTAACCAGATTGCATGAAGCAAATATTTAAAAATCTGTATGTTTATGAATCGAAGTGAAAATAATCGAGTTGGACATTTTGGGTAGCTAGTGTTTTGATAACTAATTGATTACAGAATAATTTGTTTCAGAATGAAATTCAAAACGTTATACATTTCCCTCTTAAAATCTTTAAGTCGTTTAAAGACAGCCTGTGTTTTGAGTCCTTTTCAGGACAGAGTTCCTCACAAAACTGAGTCAAAGAACAAATTAATGCATTCCTGCCAAGGCTTAAATTTTTGTTAATGAATTGCAAATTCTATCGGCCTTGGAACCACCGCCCTGTGGCACATTCTCCGACATTTCGAGGCACGTCACACCACCCCAATCCGCCCATTTAAAGTTTGAGCTTTGCGGTGGGGCTGCAAGGCGAATTGTCAAAGCGACATGGCTGAGGTGGTGGAAGGGCTAAGCTCCTCATAACCCCTGCCAAGTCGTCCAAGTAACAGCCCCTCGTTAGTTACGGCCATATGCTTTTTATGTAATACACCCACGCACATGCACATGCCTCCTTGCCACGCCGCCTTGCCGCATTGCCGCCTCACCATATCCATTTCCATTTCCATTCCGTTGGATGAAAAGGAAAACTGGATACGAGGGGTGAATGCCATTCGTATATGTTGGCCACACATGTGTTCCGGCCGCCTCACACTGTTGGATTTATGATCAATCATTCCGGCTAGGCTTACTGCGGTTAGGTTTTGGCCTGGTCCAGACTGGAGGCACAAGAAGGAGTCCTCCGACTCCGACTCCGACTCAAACAGAGACTGCGACTTTGACTGGGTCGGTCGTCTACTACTGACAAATCTTTATCTTTGGCCTGACTTATTTATCCTTTTTGGCCGTTTCATTTTTATTTTGCCAGGCATTTTTATGTCATGTTTATTGATGTGTAAAAGTCATAAAGTCAAATTGAACACTTGTGCTGTCCCGAGTGTGGCATTGGCATTGAAGGACAAACGGAATCTGGAGCTGGAGCTGGGGCCAGAGATTTTACCAATTTCCACAGTTTTATACTATTTTATTAAAACCCAAGTGGTAAGCGATAAGAGGGGGACACTTCTCAACGGGTTTTATGTGACATGATGTTAGTTTTTTGAACTGGGGTCGCGAGATAAGCAGCTGGTACCGGATGTCCGGCCACAAAGATACGAGTAGTTCACTCACCTCGTTGCCTTGCTGGCATTAACCGCGGCGCCGTCCTTAAACCACTGGAACTGCATTCGGGATGATCCTTGGGCGGTGCAGGATATGATGAACTCGCTGGCCTCGCGTACACCCGCTTGCGGTTGATTGACACTCAGGTCCTGCGAAAGGAAACACAATGTTACGCTAATTAGAGATACTGGTCAGCTGCGGGTTTGGTTTCATGATTCGGTTTTGAGATGGATACTGAGTACTCAGGAAGTTCAACCGTCAACCTGGAAACCCCTGAGGTCTGTTCGTCATGTTAATGCCGCGTAATTGCAGGCCGTCTGATGAGGCCAATTGTTCAGCCGAGCATGCCGCAATTAATAAATAATTATTTTGCGATCCCGGTCCCGGTCCCGGTCCCGGGCCGAGTGTCAAGTGCCACACTGTTGACATATTTATGTGCATATTTATTAACATGGCACTTTGCCACATTGCCAATTACAACAATAGTGCGAGTGCGAGTATAGTGGCCGCACTTTTATTGGCTTGCTTTTGCATTTTGTAGCCAACACGTGCGCCTCAATAGTTAATAAATTATTGTTTAATATGCATCGGAAATGGGGCGAGTTCCATCTATGGTATATAATGCGTAAGCCCCAGTTTATTTATTATGCTTTTAATAGGCGGCCATCCTGTCTCGGATGCGAATTAATGAAAATACCATTCGATGGAAATCAATGATGGAATGCCTCCAATTGATGGATGTGCCTGCAGATCCATCAGTGAGTGAAAAGGAGTGCCTAGGACGACGGCTAGGGCGTATTTAAAATTTATATTTATCCTTGCCCCAGCAGGGGGGAATTCAAAAGATAACCCAGTCACTGGCAGAATGCTTTACAAATGTCGGAGGGGGGTTTTCGCCACCTACTAAGTCGCCTATTCAATGCCAATCAAATATATCGGATGTAGCTTTCGAATACACAGCATTCAGCTAGGACAAATTGGCAAAGATTGTTTTGTGCAAGGAGAGATGTATTAATGCTTTTAACTGATAAATTAATGCTTTCCCTGGCCACTCACCAGCAAACTCAACGGCGGGTTCTCGTCAAAGTGATGAAAATTGGCAACCAGGGTGAAGTTCCCGATCCTGCCCCGCTCCACCATCCGGGTGATGGCTTCCCGGATGCGCTGAGAGTCGCCTTTGACGCCAAAGAAGTGAAAGGTTATATCCAGGCGATCCGTGGTGTTGGAAATCAGTTCAAGATCGCTGATTTTTGTTATATTAAAGTTGCGCAGGACACGACCCAGCTGAAAAAGGAAAATGGTAGAGATGCTTACTATTTATTATAATGGAACAAAATCCTGTTGGGGACTCTAACGTTGCCACCATATTAACCCTAATGGGCCATCCACCTTTTGTTTTGAGTAAACCAACTCTCGCACACTTTTTCATAATTTGAAATTAATGATAATATATTCTACCCGAAAAATAGCACCGCTGGGCATTAGGAAAACATCGGAATACAGCGACTAGATAGCAAGTTCGGACATAAAAGTGTTCTCTGGGCAAGTCACCTGAAGTTGTGGCTCTGGAGAGCGCTTAAAGTGTGGCCTCCTAATCTTGGTTGTTCACCTTTTTTCCAGCTTCTTATCGGTTGGCTTTAAGCTGTGGCCAAAGCAGCTGCTCGTCCTGCCGAAATTGCCCATAAAGGACATTTTCGACTGGTTGGTTTCGGGCTGCAACACCGCTGCAGGACTCAAGTTGTGGCCATACCCCATAAGGCTTATCCTTGTTTAAATGATTATGCATTATGTCGAAGCCGTTTGCTTTTGTTGGTTTGCGGTTCGCCTAAGTCTGAAAGTTTTGGCCAACTTTTTCCGTTTTGTATACATTGAAATTATTTGGCTTTTGCAGACAACAGCTTTCATTTAAACTAAACTAAACAAAATGCTTTAAGGTTTAGAAACCTTTCTACCCTCTCAATTATTAAATGTCCCGCAAATAGGGGCGCACAGACATAACCAATTAGTGCTTTTAATTAAGATGGCATTAAACTTTTACAATAGTGCGGGAAAAATGAAGGGAAACTCCCTCGAGAATGTGGCAAGCCATGAAATCAAAGCTGACAGGAAAAGTCCTTTCGCACTGGCCACTATGGCGCACTTATTGGAACTTATTTTCGTTACCCTTTTGAGACTTTTAAAATTTGTGCTTCTCGCCAAACCTTGAAGCACTTGAATTGCCAAGTTTTTGTAGCCTCGTGCTTTTTGTTATAATTTCTCGCCAAATGCCAAACTAATGCCGTCGTCGTGGCCTAATTAGTGGGTCTTGGGCCGTGCAACTCATACAAATTAGCGGCATTGTTGGTTCCATGCGAAATACTCGAATCAACAATACCAGGAATCAAAGGAGCCTAGAACCCAGGAACCCTGGAAGCCACTAAAATCCGGCCATGAAGTGGAAAGCAAAGCTCGAGCCCCAAAACCGAATCTCCGGCCTTGCACTCTTCATAAGTGGCCGCTGCCTCAACATCGTTCCGGCGGAAACTTCGCCCAAGTTGTGTAAATATATAGTTACGGAATTAATCAGAAAAGTGCGCACAAAAACGAAGCCGCCAAGCAAAAGAATAAATATTTTCGGTTAATATAAAAGAATTTCGCCCCAACCACCACACAACACAACCCATTCTCCAGGACCCCCTTTTTTATATATATTTTGTTTCTTACTTTTTAATAAATATGCCGCAGAATGAAAGATGGCAAGTGGCAAGAAAAAAAGTGCAACAGTTACGGGGCTGCAAAGTGGCTTCGGTTGTTTGGCTTGAAAGTTCCTAAGAGGCTTGTGGGGAATGGGTGAGCGAGTCTGGTGTCCTGGTCCCAGGATTCTGGGTCCCCAGTCCCGGGTCCGGCGGACAGAGGACCGAACACCGAAGACCCAGTAACAAGAAGAGTAGGCCGTTTGTTTTGGGCCTGCTGTGACAAAAATAAAACGAAAGTTTTTAAGTAACAGTGTGGCAAACAAAAAAGCAAATGTTTGTGAAAAAGTTACTTATTCCTGCCGTGGAAATGGGTGGACGGGTGGACGGGTGTCCGGAAAATGTCAACTGATGCCTTCAAATATTGATCAACTGGAGAGCCTTTATTTTGCATGTCCAAAATAATTTCACAATTTAAGAATACTTGCACTAAAAAGTTGATCCCTTTCATTGAAAGTTAATTTCTAACTTTCAAGAGACCCAGAAAATCCTGTTTAGGAAAATGTTCTAATTTTATAAATATAAAAAAAAACTGCAGGCCTATAGTTTCAAGTGTATAGTTTTATATATTGTTGTGGCATAAAAAACAAGATACGCTTCCTTGGCAGGACGCCCTTGAGCCGGCTCAAGCAAGGAAGTGCATTTGCAGCTTGCCGACGTGCCTCGAGTGGCACTGTGATTTCATCGGAGAGCGGAAATCGCAGCTCCATTAAATCCGAAGCCCTTATTCGCTTACACTTTCAATCCAGCCAGGCTCTCGACCAGGTCCTGGAGCCGGCACCACCGGGTATTAACTGAGGGAAAAACTCAGCAATGCTCCTTGCTGCTTAATCGCACTCGCATCGTTTTTATCTCGACTCGATGCTAATGGCATTTTAATTTCAAGAGCAAATATCCTTAAAGGTTTTCTGTTTTCTGGCTAGTTGCGCCCTCGCAGGCATTTTCCTCCTGTGTTTTTATTGATACAAAAAATAACCAACGAGGATGGATAAGTGTGTCGGGTTGGGTGCGCTTTAATTAAGAAATTGTTGCATTAATCTGAAGCCCATCAGCATGCCCGAGAAGTTCGCAACGCTTTAGCGAAATGCAAACAAAACGGAAAGTCTTGCCTTGACTGCCCGTTTACGGCTACCTTGTTGGAAAGTTGGACCAACTCTAGAAAGTTGGGTTTGAGAGGCGAAAATGAAACCTGGCAGAGATGCTAATGCAGTGACTAAGTATTAAAGTCGGGGATAATGGGTTGTTGTTCCTGGAAGTGTGTATCTAGCAACTGCTGCTTATGCAAAACAAAATGCTCTTCTCTTCGCAGCTTCCTCCAGTTTAAGATGCACTTAGAGTAGATATGTTTTGGCGTTGGCAAGTTCTCAGGCAAGTTGGCTTGCCAAGTTTTCGGCCAAAAGAATTTAAATTAATGTCTCCGCCTCTAACATAGTCGCACAGTCTTCAACCCAGTCTCAGTCTTGGCCAGGCCAAGACAGGCCATTACAATTTGTTAGCTAAACGGGTCACTTTTTCGGGGGCTTATCGTTTTGCAGGCTCGAGCGACCGCCAGGACAGGCGCTGACAGGATGCCCGGAGTTGTCTTCCTAATCGTTGTGCCGACGGCGAATTTTGAACGTGAGCTGATTTACGGTAAGTAGGATTCAAGGGGTATACCTACGTTCCGGGTTTCGGGTCTCGGTCTCGGCCTGGTCTAAATTGAATAAGCGCCTGTGCCTAATTAAATACAAACTTGCAATTTTGTTTACACGAAACTGTAGCATTAATCTAGACGTAGGCAACCACACAATCTGCCCCACCCACTCAACCACCCACTCACCCAAACACCCAGTAACCCACTCAACCACCACAGACCCACCACACATGAAAGCCTCCATATACCTGTATGCTTTCGGCTTAGGCGCGTAATTACGTTGTTTAGTGGCGTTATTAATTATTTTATGACATCGTAAAAGTGCTTCCTCGGGCCTAAGAGCTCGCCATGAATGTTGCATGAATCCCGTCGGCCAGAACACACGTGGGAGTGGATTTTTTGTTTCGCATTCCGAGAGTGCCTCGGTGCTACCCAACGGTTTGTGGCCAGGCCGGGACAGGCCGGGACTGGCAGGGCCATCAAGTCATTCGGAAGAAACTTTCGGCAAAGATAACTTTACAAGCGGATGCCGAGCCAACGTGGCACATTTCGCAGCCCAAAAATTTAATATTAAAATTTAATTAGCCACGGCGAGATTGGTTGTCGAAGGAGTCGCCGCGAAATACTAGAAGGAAAGAGCTGCGCCAAAATATAGACACGAAAAGTTGCAGGTTTTAGGCGGCTCTTTAAAATTAAGTGATTCTAATTTATTGGGGTAACATTTTGTCTATCCCAACATAAATAAAATTAATTAGAGCAACTATAAAGTAAGTAATCAAGAATTTATATTCGCATTTGTCTAGCTCTGACAGGAATCACAAATTTCTATAGCAATGATTGTCCTTTTCGATTTTCCAATCACAAACCGACAGTGAAACTGTTTTAGGGATATTAGCTGGCAGGATATTAATTGCCAGGGACTCAACTTTCACCACCACCAGGATGGACCTGCTAACAATCATTTATCACAATCAATGGTGATAAAAAGAACATAATAAAAAGCCATAAAACAATATAATTTATGAAATAAATGGCAGCGAGTAAATATGGCATCGTGCAAAAACCAGGCCGGCAAAAACAGGCTTGCAGGAGTCGTTTTCGGGCAGGAGCATTAATCAAATATTTATTTAAATACAAAACAAGGCGATGGCAAAAGCCATCAAAGAAAATCATCATTAATTTAGTTTGTCACTATGGCAGCCTTGGACTGATAATGACAATGAAGCATCTTTGGAAGGATGTCTGGGGACTCCTGATGACTCTGGCAGAGGCAGGGGTAGGGGCGTGAACCAAGTTGATTCGACTTAAGTCGAAGAAATAAACAAAAAAATTACCTCTTTACCCTGGACAGAGGTATATCACATATTAGCCAGCAACCAAAAGATACCTTTATGGGAATGGACTTAGGGTACTTCAACTTCGAGACCCCAAAATGGGAGGCATCCTTAATGCTTGGCGCTGAAAAATAGGCAAGAAATCGTGGCCTTGGCAACAGCTTAAAGTGTGCCAAACAAAAAGACTTTGGAGAAGAAAAGAAAAGACCGGAGCATGCATTGGAGCTTGGTTGAATAGCTCAGGAGCCGGGCTCATAGGTGTCAGACATAAATCACGAATCTCTCAATTCCATGAAAACCTGAAACGGAGCCATTCGATGCCGGTAACCGAGACAGCATTAAATAGGCAAAAGTTGGAATAATGGTCAGGTGGGGTGGCAGTGGCAAATTTGCTGACTTTGGGAACTTTCTGCCACTAGAAAAAACTATGCGAAACAAATTCAGACATACACAAGAAGGGTCCAGAGTCCTGAGTCGTGAGGCGTGAGTCCTGGGTCCTGGGTCGTGGTCCCACGGCTTTTGGCCTAAGCGCATTTAAGCTTTATTTTGGCATTTGTCAATGTGGCAGGATTTATATTACATTTCGATGTCTGTCTGCCCCCGCTTGTTGGCATAATAAATTGTGATCCTTTGTGTGGTTTTTATGTAGACTTTGATTTGATTTTTCGCCTGCCACTTTATTTATTTATTTAGCACAAGTGGAGCTTAGCGGAGATCCAAAAAAAAAACAGCCAGCTTCTGTTTAAACACTCGAAACAAAACGCCAACGTTGACTTCAATTTGTGGCCAAGCTGAAGTTATCTGAATAATTGCATAACTACAAACATTTGGCCGCGATAGCCGGCCATTTAATTAGCGTAATTTGCAACAAAATTAGGCTTTGCCGGGGTTTTAGTTTGTTCAGATGCAAAAAAGCAAATATTTGCTAAACGCTTAACTGAATACCGAAATATCACAACAATTTGCACTAATTGCAATATAAATAGTGCAATTGCCGTGAATTAACCAATCAGTGTTGAATTAGGTGAGCATATTCAGGCATTTTGTGGGAAATTTAATTTAGATATTTAGAGATTCTCTTCCATATATGGTACTAATCACCTCTCATAGAATCTTCACCAGTTCCATTTCCATTGTCATTTCCATTGCCATTTCCATATTCATTTCCATTTTCATGGAGTGCCTGAATCCTGCTTAATGGCAAATCAGCTTAGGTTTATGTACACCTTTTCATTAACCCAACCAGGCACTTCGAATAATGCCCCAGTGGAGACGTCGGCCGGTGCCATTGGCAGCCATGCAGGACATCATGGCCATTCTGTGGTCGTCGCCGGACCAGGTGGCAATGGAGGTGGCAACAATAATCTGAACATCAATCTTCCGGAGAATAACAACGCAATACTACGACTCGAAGTTGAATTACGTGACAAGAATGTGGCCAAGTATCGACGGGGAGGGGCCGGAGGTCCTGGCATTGGTCGTGTGGGCGGCGGTCCTAAGCGCATTGGAGGACAAGCACCAGGACCAGGACCTGGAACGGGACAAGCCCTAGGAGCACCTGACACCACCACGCTGGCTGCCCCGCTGGACAGCCGTAATTTAGTGGTGCCGCTTGAAAAGGTAAGTTGTCCAGAGTCCAAGCTCCTGTTCTGTCCTGTTCCAAGTCCCTGTTCAAGCGGTCAAGTGGGCAGGACTTTATGCTTCCCCAAGCACTTAAAGTTGATTTTTGTGTGCGTTCTGAGCACGGATAAGGGTTCGATACTAGCTTTCAGTGCGAATGACTACACAGAGACGAAATTTTTGGTTTATTAGGATTATTTGCTGCTTCAAAAAATCATTCATGCTTTAAAGGTGCTCTTTATTTAGAAATGATAATCAAATTCTGTTGCCTGCCATTTCCAGGAAAGCTTTGAACTTGAAGGATTACTCAAGGGTTTTACACATAATGACTATAGAATATTCAAACTAGAAACGATTACATGTTAGCCAAAAAGGGCAAAGGGTAAGGATTTGTTTTGCCTAAACAGAAGCATTGAGGCATTGAAAAGCCTCTTAAGTTAAGGAGTTCGAATGAAGTGTAATTTGATAGTACATAGTTTTAACCAGAGTGCACGCATTGTAAAACATTTAAAATATTTATCTTCCTGTGTACATCACGGACTGTCACACAAACGAGGATGACTGCCTTGGTCCTTTCGTGGGGATGCACTTAGCGGGTCAGAACGTGACTCGAGCCCGTTGCGCAAAAGGTTACCCGAATTGTATCTTGCCAAAGATTATACTGATGAATGAGGTGGCTTAGCTGCCGGAATGGTAAGATTGATGGCTAGATGCAACGTTCGGCCAAGGTCAGGACAAATCGCGAATCCGTCAGCCGTCACATACCCTCTCCCACCCCAGCTTGTTAGCCCAGCTTTTCGATTCAAAACGATTCCCTGGCGATCCAATTAAATGCAAAAGCTGTAGCCATAAGCCCGGCGAAAATGCCACACTAAGCTGTTGCTCCTCTCTTGTTCGCACAGGTACTTGAGGAGTTACTTGTCAAGCTTGAAATTGAGCACGTTACTTGGACGACCAGCAAGAAAGGTTATTTCCATCACGTCGTTTTCCCGCTGCAGGCAGGGGCCGCCTGCGAGACCACCCTGCACTGTCTCACGGAACTGGGCATTGGCACTAAATTGAATTCCAGTGTCAGGTAAGTTGAGACATTGAACGGGGAGGGCGCGGTTTCAGGATAGGGCCAGGATAGGGTCCAACACCAAACGCCAAACGTGCCGGGCAAGTCAAGGAGCTCAGCAACAGCTGGTCGAACTCGGGCAACGAGAGTCCCTGGCTTTTAATAAAAATCCAATAAAAATGCAGAATGATGCGGGCCCAAGGCTGACCGACTAAAGCGAGTCCCAGCTCAGCCCCCTAAGAAGTGCTGGTCGTGCAATGCCATATTTTGATTGCTTGTAGGCGGAAATCTCTAGGAAGAAGGAGTCGATTATCCCTGGCAACAGCTGGACCATGCGGCATCCATGTCCCCAATGCAATTGCTCGATAATGCTAATGCAATTACAAAGGAGTCTCTCAAGCACCATTAACTAAGTGTGGGGAACGTTGAACTTGTAGCTCTTGAAACATAATTAAACAAGAATAAAGACGAACAAAGAACATGGTCTGGTTGCAAGTAAATTAAAGATGAACAGGTGACACACCAAAGACAATGGGGAGCTTAAGCCGGAGTGTAAGAAAGAAAAACAAGTAGGTGTGATAATCATTTAATGGCATTAAGCGAGGGGATTAAAATGCAGTCGAAGGCGTGACCAGCTGGAAAGAGGGCTCTCTCCGGACTCAGAAGGCAAAGAGCAGATGTGCTTTATTGACCTCAAGCACCTGAGTAGCCTGCAGACAAAGTAAAACTTAAGCTGATTAATATGCGCTGAAGTTTAATTAAGAAGAAGGTGCTGCCAGGATGCACTCGTGTAATCTATGATTCATGTCTACCCTTACACTTCAGACATCTGAGGATCTCTGCCTGCTTATTTCTCCCAAATGTCAACAGTTTGAATCTCATGACTGGGTATTGACATTGCCTCAGATATGCGATAACAGGTTTTCAATGTAAGCTGCACACAAACAAAAAGAGGGTTGTGGCTTCTAAAAAGTTGGTGAAATAATCCTTTTTCCAACAGCACATATTTATTAATAACTGAATGTTTCTGTTAAACTTTTACTAGCCTTTGAATATTAATCTAAACCTCTTTTTTCTTTTGTGTATCCTCGCTGCAGTGTGCTGCCTTGCAGCGTTAGTTATGATGCCATCACAGATGCGGCCAACATGCGAGATGACTGCAGGTGAGCTCTAGAGTCTAGGCAACGGGGCACGTGATACGGGGACATTCGTATTGTGTTTCGGCCGTATTGTATTTGCTGACTTTGTGAGGGCCCGGACCCGCACCCGGATCCGCACCCGCACCCGGACCCGTTAGCAGTGAAGTGTCTTTTGTCAGGATCCCACAGCTGTCGCTTTGTTGAAAACTAATTTCAGGTGTTCTCGTACGTGTCAAAGGCGTCAGTCATTTCATTAACTTTCACTTGCACTCGTTCGCTCAAACTCAGTGGGACTCAAGGACTTAGTCGCTCACTTTCGTCCGGCCGTGGGAATCGTGACATTTGACTCTTTTGCTTTTGGCCGAGATCGTTATTTGGTTTTTTTCCCCTTTTACGGTTAACGGTTTACGGTTCGTCTAGCCGAGAGGCTGAAGGCTTTGGGCCTTGGGCCTTGGCCCGGGACCAAGTTTATTACTCGGAGCTTGGGGCCAAGTTATGTGCTACTTGGAATGAGTATTATCAGGGAATTCGTAGTTGTCGCCGTGACGGAGAGTGAGATGCTGAAATTTGCATATGAAAGCCAAGAAGGAGGTCCCAGCCCCTCTCTCATGGACTTCAGGAGGGTTAAACGCATCCACTGGGTGAGCACAATTTAGGGGCGTGCCATCCGTCCTATCCAAAATGGCAAAGCCGACAGTAAATACACACACGATGACTTCTTGGCAAGCAATTGTCGCTGGCAGGACTACCTGTGTGCATTCCTGATGAGCTTGTAATTGAGGTTAGCTTGTGGTTAATTTTTGGGGCGATGACTAAGGCTGTGTTTATGGTTGAGTAATTGCAGCCACACTCTAATAAAATAAGCCTTATATAAAATAAATAGAAAATCTTGTGCGTCTAGTTCTTAAACAAACACATTTGGTTTAATTTTTCAATGAATCCAATTACACCTTAAACACATTTGAATCATTCCTAGATCCAATCACCGTCATTCGGTTTTAGTGTCATGTTCATTACCATTTTATATTCTCTTTTCCTGCCCGTGAAATAGCGAGGAAGCCGAGGATGCCTCCAAATGGAACAGTTTTGTGGAATCAATTAAATCGAAATTAACCGTCAAACAGGTGGTGGACGGAGTCCGGGCCGGAGGATCGCTGTCCTTCGACTATCTCCTGCTAATTGTTACCGCCGAGTAAGTGCAACATAGAAGAGTTTATAAAATTGATATGCCAACAAGCAACCAGCTGACGTTGGTTGGGCATTAAAAGTAACCATTAAAGGAGCCGCAATGCCTTTGTATTCCTTCCAGCTCCTTGGCAGCCCTCGGCCTGGTCGAGAATAATGCACCCAACATAGTGGCAGCCATGTTAGTTTCCCCACTTATGGGCCCCGTAATGTCGATAACATTCGGCGCAATTATCTCCGACAAAGAACTAATGGTAAGTGCTGCCTTCCCCATATGGCTGTGGCTTTTTCAGAGCTCTTTCCAACAAATTGTATGACCCCCGAAAAGCCATTCAAACCACCGGTCGAAAAACGACAAAAAAAACATGAGCTGAAATGTGAAAAGAGAAAAAGCATAAAATAAACTGAGCAACACTGAAGTGAAAAATGGAATAGTTTGAATAGTTGGCAGTTTTCACTCCGGAAAAAAAAAACTAGAAAAAAATGCGCCCATTTCGAAACGCGTTAAATGAAATCGTCAACACTCTTGCGCGACTCTCCGGACATTTCTAGTACGGGTATATGCGAAACTCGTACTTGTGAGTGATTTATGAGCAAATGACATTTGGAAAATAATAAAAATTGCACCGAAAATTGGTATGCCAGTCGTCAGTCCGCTCCGTCCGCTATGTCCTTTGTGCCAGCTGTCAAAATTCGCATCCAGCCAACAGAAATATGCGAAAATATTGAATACATGGGAGTATGGGAATGGGAGTATGGGAAACGAGGAGGTTGCTCTGGGTACGAGTCCGGGATCGGGGGTCCTGGGCCCGGGTTATTTCAGTCAAATGCATTGCGACATAGCGCTTGATGTTTTGCAAATTTTGCATCGCTTTTGTGGTAAATGGTAAAGTTGCTGAATTGTTTATTGACAGCTCTGGCTTGAAAAGGGTGCCACCGCCACTGGAATATGAAATATTTAAATTTTTTTTCCCAAAATTGGATACAGATGTAACGGCAGCATTCCGCGACTATTTGTTCACATCCAAATAGCCAAAATGTATTGGGTTAAAAATTGAATTTGAAAGCCTACGGCATTCCATATAATTGGTTGTTTTTGTTAACTCTATTTTAATGGCATGCCTTTCAAAGTTGGACAAGCTTTGGCGTTCTTGGTTTTAGGCTTTTATCAAAGTCTGAGAGCTGCACTTTGAATAACTAAGCTTTGCTGCTCAAAATTATGAGTATTTCATTGTGAAGAGCCACCGCAGAGTGGCGGTTTCCTAGACGCTTTCTACCCGCCGTCAGGTGAATGAAAACCCTGGCTAAGCTACTTAGAATTAAAGGACACAGCACTTAGAAGGACCGCATTCAGCGCTCAGCCAATAAAACTGAACTTTAACTGCAGCCAGACGGCAGCTGCTCCTCTCCAAAGTGTCATAATTGTCACTTGGAGGAAGTTGGTGGCAAAGCCGCCTTATTGCTCATCGTCTGAGATAAGAATGCCGGTCCTTGTCCCTGTCCCTGTCCCTATCCCTGTGATTTTCTGTAGTTTTGCTGAATCAAAGGCAGTGGTTTGCGCTTCAGGAAATAGAAAACCCACGACTTAATGTGCCGGCGAAGCGTTAAATAGAAGCTGTGTGGCATAAAACACAAGGCTTGTATAAACCACAACAAATAAACAAAATAGAAATAGAAATAGAAAAAGAAATAGAAATAAAGTGGAATAGGAAAAAATAAAATAGAAAATATAAAATAAGGTAGAATATATAATCGTGTCGTGTCATTTCTAATGAAGAGACTGCTGAGCAAGTGAGTTTTGTGGCCACCCCAGAGGCAACTTGTTGTCGGGCCGGTGTCTGCTGACACAATTTCCACCGCACACCCATGGCACACACCTGGTCTACGGAGCACTGAGAGATACACACGGGTTTCCAGGTGTCTTGCCGGCTGTTGACATCTGCGTCGTGTACTTCAATTAAATTTTAATTGAAATGAATACGAGTATATTCGTATATTCGAGTATATTCGAGGAACAAACGCACACAAGCCCGTGCAATGTGTATGCATCTTTTTTGTGGCCTTCCTTTTGTGAGGCAGTAGCCAGCCTGCCTCCGACACCGGCTGCGTCATCATAATCTTTGATAAAGCAAAAGGATGAACCGGTTGGGGCCCAAAAAGGAAGGAATATGAAATAGCAAGCTCAGTTTGCGGTCTCTAAAATGTTTCTTAAAGGTTCTCGTCACACTCACATCCTGAATTATCTGCCAGTCGATTGTGGCTTCCTCGACTTGACCATTTCAATAAATGTCAAATATATTGACTATATTGAAGTTTGAAGTTTGAGAATTTTGATTGCTCCTCGATTCAATAACGAAATATTTGAAGCTAGGAAGAATTCGGCTTACACATAGGCTGGGAAAATAATTTATAAAGCCAACGAAAATACTTGTGGCCAAAACCCATATGCATCTGCGTTAAAGCCTTTTTCACACAAAAATACAAAAATGGCAATTACAAACGATGATAGATATAGCGGCGTGAATGGGGCAGTCAAAATTGATGGCCTGCTATTAAAAATAATTGGTAGAGAAAAAATTGTTACCGGAACCCTCGTTATGTGGTGGAAGCGAGCGAATAGTTGAATGCTATTGAATTTCCATTTTTGTAAATATTTGCAGGCCATTTAAAGATGATTGAGTAACGAATGTTTAATAATTTGTGTGCAAAATGCGAATAACGCATACGCCGTGTGGGCGGTTGGGGCGGTTGGGTTGGGTATGAAAATAGCATACATACCTTCATAGAGAAGAGCAAACAATAAACAAGAAATTAGCAAAAAGTTTTCACACCCAAAACTTAAATGCCAGTTGGTTAAATTGTTGTGTAAACTCTTTAAACTGCATTTACTTCAAAACTTTTCCACGAGCAGTGGGAAAACAAGTACAAGAATATTTTCAACGTTTTGCCAGCTTGTTAGGCGGCTGCTTTAAGCCTCAAGACAAGTTACTTTATATGCGTTGCAGATGCGTTTGACTGGTGAACGAGGGGAAATGAGGAAAACTAGTAGTTCGGGGAGCGGTTGAGGGCTTGAGGAACCCCAAGCCATCGTTCTGACTTGGAATGCCAGGACGACATCATGTGGCTGACATTAGAGCATTTTTCTTTTGTGTGTGCAGCTGCCAACAACAGTTTTGCAGTTGCGTGGCTGCAAATTTGGGTTAACATGTCACGAATCTACCACTACCACTACTACTACCTCTATGCCGCACTGCCACTCTGCTACTTGCATCTTCGTGGCGCTTCAAAGTATGCAACATTATCGCTTAAAGTGTCGGGTTCCTTTCGGCATTTAACTAGATGTCCCCTTTCGCACCCTTCTTAATTTTCACTCTCTTACTCCTGCTCATTCCAGAAAGTTGGCTTCCTATGCCTGGCCCTGGGCATGTTTCTGTCCCTGCTTTTTGGCTTCGTCTTCGGCCTGATCCTGGGCACCACCGAGATGCCATGGGGCCAGAATTCCGACTGGCCGACAGAGGAAATGCGTGGCAGGTAAGGCAATACCATACCACCTTAACAATCCTAAACAATCCCAAATCAAAGTCAATCAACGAAACAATTGCGGCAGATTGGGAAAACGCCGCACGTCCAGCTCACACAGCAAATCACCCAGCAACAATAAATTAATTCCGTCATTTGGCCATCGTCGAATCGGGCCTAATCAAATTTGAATGACATTGCAGTAGTTGCGGTCTGCAATTCGATTGAAATTTCAAATTGATGCGGAGCTTAATTAAAAGATATTTATGATTTGCATTTGGTGAAGATCTTTGAATGGGAAAATATGTCGAATACCGCAAACAGTATGAATAACAGCTGTCTATCAAAGTTATTTAATTTCATTAATTCCATTCATTAATTGTAAGCCTTTTGTTACCTTCGGTTAAAATATTAATTAACTTTGTTAACAATCAGTTATCAGCAGAAGACAGTTTCAACATTGCAGTTAAAAACACTCAAAAGCATAGAATCAAAGTTTGAAAAGTTTCCCATAATAAAAAAGACAAAAATTAATCAATTTTACCAGACAATATCCATTTTCAAATATTAATTAAGACGCATTACCCCACGCCAGACATTTCACGGGAGACAAAAGAAAATCCCTAGACTTTCGAAAGTGACTTAGGAGTTTGCCGAAAATCCAAAAGCCATTAAGCATGTTAATTATCTAGTGTCCCGGGAAGCCTTAGCCCTTGCTACTACTTTAATTCAGTTGGTAAATCTATGAGTGCGAATGTAACAAATTACTTGCAAATAATTCAAATAATCTCACGACCGGCTGTAATGTGAGGCGTGTGCTCATTAGAAGGCCTCCTTTAGTCAGTCCTCCAGCCAGTCCTGCAGTCTGTGCTCAAGGCTTTCTCTGGGACAATCCGAGGACGCCGCTCCACCCCAGCCACTTGAGTCCTATATATATGGGCACACATTTATTATGGCATCGTTTTTTGCCGAACGAACGAATCTTTAAGTCGCCACGCGCCGTCTGCGTAAATCTCTTCCAGGACCTAGCCCCACAATAGGCTTAGAAATGCCTCGAAACACGCCCCCTCGGCGGCAACAATAAATTAAGCTCAGCCACAGAATGTGCCGGAAGTTGCGTGAAATGAATGTGTGTCGGCAATTGTGTTAATTGCACAAAATAAATTGTTAAAATAATAATACAGACAATACACAATAGATGCTGGCCTGGGCGGTCCGTTCGCTTGGCCGATCCTGACATGTGAATATATATGCTATATCCTATGTGTGTCAGAATCGCATCTGGGAGAGTGTTACGTATCTGTATAATTAAGTGCCTTTGGTCTGTGGACAGGACTCGTGCTTTATTGTTGTCCTAGGCATTGCAATAGTAAGTCTCAATCTCAATCTCCATCTCTATCATCATAATACGTCCACATAATGAATTCCCTCAGATTGCGTGTGCCTATCACCGTGCAAGCAATCAACGTGAGTTTCCAATGGTCATCCTTATCCGAGCTCTTGAAATGACCCACTGGACTCTATCAATGTGTCACGTGGCGCGTGATAATATAGGCTTGTCATCTGGTCCATTGGCATCCAACTGGACAGGGGTCAAAGTGCCATCTCATCCCCCAAAGAAAGCCTCTATAGGTTCAACATGGAACAGTTCAATAGGGAAGTAGCCCTCTTTTGGCCTTAAAAAAATTTATAATTCTGTTACTTGGTATTCCTAAGATACAAATTTTTACTAATGTAAATCTATTCTATGAATCAAAAGACTTTCAGTGATAATGACGGACAGAAAATAAAGTCACGATTCTTGAATAGTATCTTGGTGCGAAATCGGATACAAAATGGCAAAAATATCATTAAAAATCTAAGCAAAATGATGAGAAAATGATTTTTTCACAAACTTCCACTTGCAGTATTTTCAAAATCAAAAATTTCCATTTTCAGAAAAGTTTTATTTGAATATCTTAGCTAATTCGCAACCGATTTTGAAACAAAATGCCATTTTGGAATCAGAACTTCAATCTCTTTTAACCTGCAGCAAAAGATCCAAAGAGTAGAACAAAAAAATTTTTGTCGATTTTTAAAAAATCATGATGGTACCCCTTTCAAAATTTTGAAAAATCGAGATAATTTTTTTTGTTTAGTTTCTCAGATGTTTTAATGCAGATCGAAGCAGACTGAAGTCCTGATTCATGAATGGTATTTGGTTTTAAAATCGGATCGATATCGAATAAAACATCCGCTATCAAATGTTTAAAAAAGTGAGCTTTTGACAAATATCAACTTTCCGTATATTACAATTCAAAAACAATTCTATTTATCTATCAAAAGGGCCATAACTTAAGTTGTTCACCTGCGATGGGCAAAAGGTATACCTTCCTGAATTTGTATCTTCGAGTACTATCTAAATATCGTATATTTATTAAGCGTATTCCTTAAAAACCAAAGTAAGGGGGCGAGAAAAGGACAAATGGACGCATAGGCGATGTTTGAAACGATTTTTTTAAGTCTTTGCTTCGATTAAATGAAATCTTTGATTACGATGGACAGCAAATGAAGTGCCGATTCTTATATGGTATCTTGGTGCGAAATCGGATACAAAATGGCAAAAATATCCTTAAAAACTTAAGCAAAAGAATGAGGAAAGGACATTTTTACTTAAAAGAGATAAATTTGACCGAATTTGCCATAAGTAGGTTTGTTTACCTCTATATTTTAATTCCATATTAAAAAGAAGCTGCAATTACATTAAATTAAAACATGAGAAGGCTCTGAGTTATTCTATTTTAATTAGAAAGTTAGCTGGCAGTCAAGCCCCAAAATATTACAAGCAGCAACAGCTACATATAGTAAACAGCAACACCGAAACAAATTAAATTTATGCTACTTTACTGCATGGGCGTGGCGACACACCCATAGTGTTGCAACTGTCGGCAAATGCCACATGGAAACTGGCAAAAATAATCAGTGCAAATGTCGCCGGCGGAGATAGAGTAGAACCACCTTCCGGAGGAGGAGGTGCAGGAGGACATCGTCTGGGTTGGAGCAGCCAGGAATGAAGTATCTACAGGGGTTTTGCTGCTTTATTTGCAGCACATTTTACGAGTGTGGCTGCCACAGCAGTGTGTTGATTATTACATTTTAAAAGCATGGCAGAGCAAAACTCCATGGTCAGGTCAGCATAGTTAGGGGAATCGCAATTAAAAGCCGAGCGTCTGTTCCGGGCATTTTCCATTATCCCAAAAAATTATACCACAATGCTGGAAGACTGCCCGACGAAGGTTCATTCGGTATTCGTTATTTAAATGATTTTTTCTATCCGACATGGAAATCTGCATAGTTCCCCGCCTCGGCAACGGCATCAGCATCGGCATCGGCTTGGGACCCACATCACAGCAATCTCGATCCTGCTGGAGGCTCATTAGCATTGTTTTCAATCTACACAAGGCAGCCGTAAACAATTTGCTGCAACAAATTTATAGGACTTGGCTAATGCTGTTGGGGGCTATAATTGAGCGTAAATTGCCGGCATATAATAAAGTTGTTTTATGCATAAAAGTTAAATACTTGTATAACTCAAACTGTGGCGGATCCATAAATAAAACCCACACTCTTTTCGGCGACACAAAAACCCACCAAAGCAAAGTAAAAGCGCCATTAATCAGGAAAAAGTTCGTCCCAGGTAAAAAAAATCTCACAATTTTCATATATAGGCACCCGGCAAGGCACAAATGAGGTGCATGAATCAAAAAACGAGAGAGTTAGGCAACCTGGACTAGCCAAATCCCGAAATACCCTAAGTCCTTGACTCCTGAAATCCTTGGATTAAAAGAAGAAACAAGGAAGCGTCATAAAGAAAATCTGCTGTGGAGATAAAATAACCTTTACTAGGGTGGACCTCAGGTTGAGATTTAAAATTAAATCGAAACTCAGTTGTATTTTCTAAATACGAGCCAAGACACCAGTGCGTATGAGTAATAAGTTATATGAGAAGTAGTTCTTAGGTAATTTATTTCAAAGGCTCTTAAGCGTTAAGACCATAAACTCAAGTATTAAACTGTTTAAGAGCTTCATTAGAGTACCACCCGGGTGCTAGACTGCGGAATTACGACTAATCA
Organism: Drosophila vallismaia; assembly: GCA_035047325.1. Classification (NCBI taxonomy): domain Eukaryota; kingdom Metazoa; phylum Arthropoda; class Insecta; order Diptera; family Drosophilidae; genus Drosophila; species Drosophila vallismaia. The sequence goes on along the minus strand of JAWNPU010000090.1, from coordinate 8,320,053 downwards.
CAGGACTTCACCCAGACTGAGAGGGCCTAAGTCGTAATACCCTTAAGAAGGGTATAAAAGCCAAAGCGCAATGAAAAGTTTGCCAACATTTCTCACCATTAAATGACTCTGACTTCTGACTCGACAAGCCCTGGGCGACCAGGTTGGTTGGCGGAAGCGATAACAAAGCCGCTGACACTTGACAAACTTGCGCGAGTGTCAAAAAATCTCCGCGGCCTGCAGGATGCCGACGGTTTTTGAATGGAAAGGAAAAAAAATCACCATCACCCGGCGTCACCTGGCGTCACCGACAACGACACCAGCGAAGTGTTCGGCCCACCTGCTGACCCTGACGCCGAACGCCAGATAAGCAGTGTCGGCGCCAGGCGTCCTTTCTGCCCAAACATTCATCTTGAAGTGACTTAATTTGCAGTGGACACGCCCCCTGCTCACCTTGTTATGCCTCAAAATGTTGCGGATGTTGCGGATGTGGCGTTTAGAGGGCGGGTCAGCATTTGTCACTTGCCTGCTGTTGTGTTTTTAATTAATTTTTACACTTTTCCCCCATCATCTGAATCCCCAACCATTTCGCAGTTGATTTTTCAATAATTTCTCCTTCGATTCGCAGGGGCAATGTGCGCGCCCTCTGGATGGGCGTATTGTGGGCCTTAACATCTGGCACAGGCGTGGCCGTGGCCTTGCTCCAGGGCTCCGCGGGCCCCCTGATCGGCGTTGCTATATCCGCCTCCCTTCTGCCGCCGGTTGTCAATTGTGTAAGTACGAAAAAAATACAGAGTCGAAAACAAAAGATTCAATTCCAAAAAATTCATAACTTTGAGAGAAAGCAGAGGACCATTTTAAGGAATTAGATCCATCACAATTATCAATTTTTTGGGCATCAAATAAATTACTGTGTAACGAATTCTAGCAGATGTCTAATTCGGGATGAGAGGAATTAATTATCATATTTGAGTCCCGTTTCATAATTGAATAAATTAATTTATCGCATGGCAACTTTCATAAATACATTTTAAGAAAAATTAAAGCAAAAATTACAAATACGTCTGTGTTACGGAAACGCAAATATTTTTCGGATCTTTTAACCGATTCAAAGCTTACAGTGTGGTGTGTTTACATTGTCATGGCCTTAATGAAATCTCTGACTGAAGTTGGCTTAATTGGTAAGCCGATACGTGGGGCACACAAAGGCCTCCGACGACACACGTGAAGTGGCAAAAACACATCAATATGCAGAAATATGGCAACGGAGAAGCCTGTTTAGGGAGCGCTCTTTCATGCCTTAAAAGCATTGAAAGCGGCTTCCGCGTGGCAATTTTCTTCCCATTAGCAAGCTATTAACGAAAGCCCCGACGACCTTCAACGATGCCAACAAATGCGCAGTTGATATTTCATCACGAGTGAGCAGGTGCCGGAAATGACTTTGTTGGACAATATTTATGGCCAGCCCAAGGACTAAGAAGCATTCCTTTAAATGTAAATAACACAGCAACCGAACACTCCAATCAAATATCCACTCTGGTCAGTCGAATGGAAAATTACGCAATTCTCATTTATATATGTAGTATTGTGTGCCCTCGAGTTTTGACTCCACTTGAGTTTTCTAGTATATCGATGAGGGCGGTCTCTATTCCCACAAAATTTGATATATTTCAACTGCGGCAAACATTGTGAAAAGTTCCGAGTGGCTCTAAGCCGTAAGTTGATTTTATAAGGACCATAAAGGCAATTGGCCAGTCGGTCCAATGGAAATGCAAAACGGGGCAAGTTAGGTCAGTTGGAGCTTTTGCGTTCTTCTGCGTTTCTCAGCCTAGTCCTGGTCCTGGTCCTGCCCCTGGTCCTGCTCCTGGTCCTAGTTGTGGGTCCTTCATGTGAATTTTGCCATAAATTAGGCCGAAAATACAATTTGCTGATTAATCTGAAGTGCATTGCCCAAAAACTTTTGGCCATAAATCTGCCCAAACGGCTCGCCGCAGGAGTATGAAGAAGAGATGCTACCGGGGGCATCCGATTCTCAGCTGTTTTCCCACTTTGTGTGGCGCAACCGCAACGAGTGCATAAATTTCGACCCAATTTTCAAGTGCAAATTGCGAATCCAAACGGAGCAGAGCACAGCCTGTTACGTTCTGTTCCCCAACTGCAGTCGGATGTTGCGTAAAATTATAAAGCCAGCCACCCAGGCAGTGAGCCAGTGAGCCAGTGAGGCAGTGAGGCATTGGGGCAACCAAAAGGAGAAGAATACGAAAGGCTCCGGAGGGAAACGTTGCATACAAAAACTTGCACACAGGAACCGGCGTGGCAAGTGCCACACAAACAAACCGGCAAACAAACAGCGGCCCAGTCAGCACAGCCTGACATTTATCAATGCTGACAGGGGGACAAAGGCGTGCCGCCAAGGATATTTTGGGCTGGGGGGGGATAGGCCGCAAGCATGACAAAATGATGCAAAAGGCGAATTATGGACAGTGGCGGCCAAAATGGCGAGCTACCGAACTTTAACCGGCTAAAACAATGGCGCTGAAATCGCTTAATCATGGCGGCTGTTGCGGTCGAGCATGTGTGCAAGTGTCGCTCCAACTGCCTTTATCCTTTCGCTTTATCCTTTATCCTTTATCCCCGACTTGTGTATGTACATATGAGCTGCATAAATCAGTGGCACGCACTGAAGCTTGTTGCCTTTGTCCGAGCTTTCTTGTTGTCATTTTTTTCATACTGCAAGCAGCAAGCAGCAAGAAGCGTGTTACAATTAATTGCCAGGCTACCAGGCTACCAGGCTTCCAGGCTGCCAGACCCCTAAGGCGATGGCATGGCAAACGGAGCGTATGAGTAATTTCAAGTAGTAGTTCTCCCGAGATGTCTCGCATATATAGGGCTTAAACTAAAAAAATACACATACAATAAAAAGGAGAATCAAGAGAAGTTTCAGGGCCATGGTGTAATAATTGCAACTCTTAATTTCAGCTTATTAAATTCCCAGCGACCTTATTTATGTGGCCTGGCAAAATGAACTCCGACCAGTGCCAAAAACGTTCGCCGCCGCCTTCCTCCGCTTTCGCTGCTTTCAAATCCGAGCACGCAATAATTTAGCCAGAAATGGTCGTAAATTCGAATAATAGCGAAAATAGAAAGTAAGTCGAGGAAAAGAAAAGTCATGAGTCCGCACACAAATGGAAAAACAAACACATACGAAGAGATTTTCAGAAAATTTCTACAGTGGAAGAAAGAAAGTTTCAGGGAAGAGGTTTTAAGGTTTCAATGTATTTGATTCTATAATAATATATACTGTAATAAAAAGTACAGAAATGCTCTACTGGAAAACTCTTTATATAGTTATAGTAGCTATTTTTGTGACCCCGAGTGTTTCCCTCATACATACCAGATTCGCACGCACTTCCGCTCTGGCTAAGCAATGTGCTGAGTCATTATAATTTATAATAGCAGAGACGAAGCGAAATGGAGAAAAGAATAGGCGAAAGGCAGAAAGGAGTCCGAAGCGAGAATGCGACAATGAAGTCTCGTCCTTCAGTTGTGCTTGTGCGAACACGCCCACTCCCAGGCACACATACGCTGCAAAGTTGTAACAATTCAAGGCCGGACAGCCTCTAGTTGGTATGCCAAAGGCAGCGACATCTAACCGGAACTAAGCACGCGACGACCTTATGACCTCGAAAGCAGAATCAGACCAGACCCGACCCGACCAGCCCAGAACCGAACCGAACTGGACCACAACAGTTGACCATGAGAACTTCAAAGTCACGCTTTTTCTAGCCCGCCACTCAGCCTCCACTTTCTTCCGCTTGTGCTCTTCCGCAGGGTCTCTTCTGGTCACTGGCCTGCATTTGGCTCATCTATCCGGAGAAGCGGATTCCCCACTTGAAGAACGAGGCGATGAACTCGACCAGTGCGTATCCTTTCCTCTACACCAACTACTTGCCCACGGAGTTCCTGATCAATGGCATTGTTTCCGCCTGCCTGACCATTGTGAATGTGATTTGCATTTTCATCACGGCCATAATCGTTCTCAAGATTAAAGAGGTCTCGGCGCCATATACAGCCAGTCCGGACTTAAAGCGGTGAGTATTGGTCCATTCTTGGCACATTGTTTGCCATTTTTCAGCCATGTTGGTTGTTTTTTGTCGATGGCGACATGGAGACGATGTCTTTGCGAGGGTCAAATTAGGGTGGAACAACTAATCATCTTTTTTGGTTATAGAAAAATAATAAAAATAATAAGTAAAAGCAAGGTCAGGAACTTGCTTTGAGAAAATATTACTGATACGCCATGTGGGCTGCTTTGGGGCGTTTACATAATTCAAATTCAATACAATACAAGTATATTGAATAAAAATAATAATAATTTATACATATATCAGATATATCTCTTTTAGATTCTTAAATAATTTTATGAAAATATCAATCATACGCCATGTTGTCTTTTACGAAACCAAACAGCCATTTTTTTTATTAAGTATACGCAGTGGGTGCACAAAATGAAAGCTACAAATCAATCTTTTTCTATTTTGTTTATTTTTTTAACTTAATAATAATAGCTATAATATGGTCCACTCTATGGCAAATACTTTTTTGTGTGAATAGCAGAAAATTAAAAATCTGCACAGCGCGAGAAGCGCTGGAGTGTGTTTAATGACAAGGGAGCAAGTGCTTTTAAGCTTATCATTTCCGTTATGTTCGCTTGGACAGAGTTGGCCATTAGTAACTGTAATTAATAACGACAACAGATGCAGACAGGACAAAACAAGACTCGAGAGTATTCAGTTTCGAGTGCAATGCCACATCTACTTTTGACCATTCTCTGTTAACAAAGACATTTAAAATTCAGATCGCTTAGCAAGCACATTGTTCGTTGTATAACTTCAATATTGACTGTGACTTAATCAGGTTTAAGTTAATAAATCTAGTTTGTTTGCTTGTTTATTTTACCAATCTTGGATAGTTTAGTCGGGCCGAAACCCCAGGCCAATGTTGGGGTAAACACAAACGACACGTGTGAGCAAATGGCTGGGGAAATTAACTTATATTGCCTGACACTTGGCAGGCAGCACATTTAAATCAATAAAAGGCCGTCGCTTAGTCAGGGCTCGACTTATGTGGAGATGCTGTCATTTGGACGAAAGATTTCCTTGTTTCGCTGGCAAAAGGCTTTCGGGCTATCAGGGCAGGCGATTTGTCAGCCATGCCCTTTGGCCTGAGCGCCTGAAATTATGTTGGACAGCGTGCAGGCTGTCGGCACAAGTGCTTCACTCAAAATATGATATATCGCGTAATTAACTGACTGATTTCTTGTTTTTTTTTTTTTGTTGCTGTTGTTTTGGAGAGTGGCCGACAGCCAATGGACCGACAAGCCGACCGGCCGACCGGCCGAGGCAATCTAAATGAAAATGAATGCCCTCCATCGCAAGCCTCGAATGACAAATGGGGATATAAGCTACAGTCTGAGTCTGAGTCTGAGTCTGTGTCTGAGTGCCTGGAAGAGGCCAGACATGTGCCTGGCCCGGCTAGCGGCCTTTAATTTCCCAAAGTGGCGCATTAAATCGCTTTAAGCGTGGGCCAGGCGGGCCAGCCCAGCCAGCCCGGCCACCCTCTTGTCAACATGGCGGAAAGCCCGCATAAACGGCCCGCGAAAGTGTGCTACAATTTTATTCCTGCTCCTGCCCCGCCGCGGAGGACGCGCCCGTTTGTGGCATCCTTTTTTATTATTATAGTTTTAGTGTACATACATATGTATAAATGTCCTGCGACTATTCTCTGACTATTTCAACGTTTATTTAAGCATGCTCACGCTCGTCTACTCGCTTGTTTGGATTGTTGATGTAGCTTTTAGAAATTGTGTGTACTCTGCGCCCTATACCCTAGCAAAGGATACACTTGTTTTGACCACAAGCCCGCTAGTTTCTGCATATTGCGAAAGTACACACTCCTCGTTGGCTCCCATATTGACCCTTGAGTACTCGGATCAGATTTTTATATTAGCCAGCCACTAGAAAGAATGGATATTTGAGTAAATTTGCCAGCAAAGCTATCCAGCTCTCGAGCTATCCAGCTGCCCAACAATCCAACTATATCCCCTTCTCCCAGTACTTGTTTGTTGGACTGCACTTAGAGCTCCGACACAACAGTGCTGGGTAAATAAAAAAAAAAAGGAAGTTGCCCAGCCCAATCCTGGGCTCTTTCCGCAGGCTGTTGCATTACGCATAAAGTGCATGATTTCATATTTATTTGTTGGTACCCAGAGTTTCGCCTGCCGACTCTGGCGAATTGGTTTTTGTTTTCATTGCTGCGGTTTTCTTTTGACAGCGGTTTATGGTTGCGAATTTCTTGTCTCCGACAATTCAAACTGATTTTTATGGGTTTTCTGTCAGTGGATAGCGACTCTTCTGCCAACCAAAATGGGGGCAACGGCTGCTGCAGGCGGACAGGACCGCCGATGTCCCGAAGGTTATTTCCCATAATAGAAAAACTTTGTCGATGGGAACTTGCGTAAAATTGAACTAAAAGTTTCGCAAAAAGAGTCGTGCGTTGCCAATCATTCAAAATATAATTTTACAGCATCTTTACACTGAAACTTGGGAGGATTTGAACAGAAAGTGCGTTATTTTCTATTAAAACTTTCTCGCTTCGATTCTCTTTGTGTATTTAACGCATGAATATTTGTAATTTTTACATATTTCTTTTATCTGACACAGATTTTGGGAAACAGATCTTCGTACTGTCCGCAAAACGAATCGCTCTACAATGCGGCATCCTCGAGCCCGTGGCAGCATTTTCGGAGGTGGAGGTGGAGGTGGAGGCGGTGCGAGTGGCGGAGCCGCCGGTGGCAGGGGCATGGACAAGTTCAGCGGGTGAGTACAAAACACGATGCTGTGTATGGGGAAACTCTTTTGGGACCGACCCGCCCCTGAACCAATTCTCATATTTCCCATATCCTTTACAATTTCGTTTACGTTTTTTGTTGAATAATTGAGCCCGGGCGTGTATGCATGGAAGTGGCCCTGAACCCGCACTCGGGCTCATGTCCTGGGGGCAAGTCAATTGAGTCCTCGCGTTTGTCTGCGAAAATGCTTGAACGCAATTTGAAAAGGTAAATAATGAAGGTATTTATGTCGGAGGGGAGCAAAAGTGCCGCCTAGTCCATAAATAAATACTTTGCTGCACATTCAAAAAAATATTTATCGCATAATTGAAATCGCTCCGCGGTATTTATGACATTTTTAGGCCAAATCGGTAATAGATCAACCAAAAGTAACTCCGGTAGCAGCAAATATGAGTTATTGTTTGCATTAAACTGTAACAAATCGCAACAGCTGTCTTACAAACAAAACAAATATAATCTTATTTGTTAAATTATTATTCCTATTTTATTCACTCAACTTTACAATAATACGTTTGTTTAAAAATAAACAGGAGAATCAATATGTTTTCACGTATATAAGGGTATAATTTCGGTTGCCCAAAAGGCAAATTGAAAAATTGAAATCGAGCATTTCCAGTAAATGACCAAAAAAACAAACATTTTAATGCCAGTGAACACTGCCAGCTCGGTGATGGACGCTGTAATAATGCAAATTCTGGCTACAAATTAACACACCGCTTCCAGCTTTTTAATTTAGCACAAAATTCCAGCGTCATTTGTTTACACAAAACACACAAAAGCCATAAATACTTTTTTGCCAATGCAGGGCAATGTCATTCCACTCTAACACCTCGTTGCAAGTTCACGGCATTGTTGCATGAAATTAACACAAGTATATATATGTTTTTTGTATTTTTCCTATTCAGTAACTATCAGGGAATGAATGAACGCGATGCCCAGATGGACAACGCCCTGGAACGGGCTCTGGCCCAGGCTGAAAACGATGCCACCTTCCAGAAGGTCAAGCGGATGAGCTACTCCAGCAATGCTGCTGGTGAGGTAAGGAATTCATTGCCATTCAAGTCAAAGATTTATTTTTCAATTAACATGGCTCAGGAATTCAAATAATTCCTGTAGGTGTAAAGCCATTCATTGCAAATATTTTCAAGGCAAAATTTAATTGGTAAATTTTTAGTTTATCAAAATGTAAATAACTTTAACAGGAATTCTTTGGAATCGCCTGGCATACATGTCAATGTTGGTCAATAGTTTTAGATTTTTAAGGGGCTTTGCAAAATACAAACAATTTGGGTGAGAAAAATATTTTCTGGAATTATTCTAAACAAAAAGTTCCTCTGGCACCTTTCAGACTTACACAAATAAATAAGTCTGAAGTCAAATGATTGCTTCAGAAAATCAATAAGGTTTTTTACAAGAATAGATTGTTAGGTTTCTTATTTGAGTTAGGAAAGCCATTGTATTTCCTTTTCGGGGATAACCCGGAAATCCGAAGAGAACTGGAACTTAATCCTATCATTTTTGCTCAGTTCCTTCTCAGGTTAACTATTTAAAAAAAATATCTGACACCTTTCATTCAAAAATGCCTAGATGGTCGAATTATGTTTTCAATCAATTTTTTTTCAGCAGAGACAAAACATGTTCTCGCCATTAACCGATTTATGAAAATGAAAATGTCAAACACACCTGGTAATGTTTGCCTCCTGCAAAGACGAGATTTCTTCTCGTGATGGTATTATTAAACTGGGTCCCAGCCAGCTTAATTGTTCTTTTTGTGGAGCAAAAATGAAGGCTGGTTTTAAGGGACCGGAGACCAGGAAGTATCTTGAAATTGCATTTTTCATGATGCACAGAATCCCCCGGAGACTGAGCCGGGGTCCTCTGGCAAACAGCATTTAAGCTTAATTACGGGCAATTATTTCGCCGGAGTCGAAAGCGGAGGGCAGACAGGGTAGCCAAGTGACCTCAATCATTAGTTGATAAGCACTGTAGCCGCAGAAGAAAAGTGCAGGGCTGAAACTGGGAAAAAATTCCGCCCAAACGCAGCGACAATAAAACAAGTTGGGGAGATCATAAATCAAGGAAGCAGCCGGCAGCCTGCAGCCAAGAAAAGGTCATTTTGAGAGGGAGAACAGGAAAATGAAGGCAACAACAGCTACTAGAAACTGGACGGTAGTTGAAAATCATGTAAGATTTATAGTTGAGCCAAGTGAACCTGTTGGACGCCTTGGACTCTGAGCCGGAGAAGAAGAAGGCAAGATGAGATATAAACTCCTGTCGGTTTTTATGCGATAGCCCAAAGTAGTAGACCCACTGGACCATATCTGTCATTGTGGGGAAAAAGCCCCTCAAAGCTGCAGCTTTGTGCACTTGATCCTTTCACTCAAGTCTGTGGCAGTTCAGTTTAGAAGCGATTTCTCGATGTGACTTTTTGTCCAAAGCATCACAGGATGGACAGGACAGAAAGGGATATAATTAGCGCCAAGGCTCACCTTTTGGTAGTCCTTTAATGACGTTAAGTCCGTATTCCACATGCCTGAATTCATAATCATAGAGCCTGCTACTTCTGCCACTGAAAAACTTTCCTAATTTCCTGTTTAAGAAGCTGACGAGCAAGGAGGACGGACGCTTCAATTAAAACTCGCCGGCAAGAAACATTCAAAAGCCATCCAAGCGTCGATTGCCACAAATCAACTTTTACATTAATTCGTTTCCAGGACGAGGGAGGTGGTTGGGAGGAGGCCTGGCAAGAAGGTCCTAGCAAGAGGTGGGTGGTAGGAGGTCGGTGCTCGAGTGGCTGCCAGACTGACATGCTCCAAATATTTCGAGAGACAGCTACGAAATAACCGAGTGCGATGCAAAACAAACTTGCAAAGCCTACTCTGCCAGGACCACCACACAACGACGCCCCCTCTACAGTCCGCTGCCGTCTTCTGGCAGCTTGTAATCAGTTTAAAGTGAGTCCCGGCCACTAAAACTCAATTAACCCCATTTGAATGGAGCACGAGGCAATTGAAAAAAAAAAAAGCAACACAGAAACATGAAATGAAAACGAAAACGAATTACGAGAAACGGAACCGAAAGCGAGCAAATCAAGGCAAAAGATTAAAAACGGAAATGGTTGGCCATTGAGTGTAGTGGGTGGGTTGGGCGGTGGAGAGTAAATGGATCCAGGGTTCCAGCGCTACAGGGTTTCAGGCATCCCGACATTCAGGGCCAAAGGTTGGCAGCATTTTTCACTTAAAACCGCATTGATACTCAATTACCAGGTCGACAGTGGAGTTCCCAACTTGGACAAAACAAACGGCGGATGCGCCGTTCAGGAAAACGGAAGCACTTTGCAACGGAAATGAAACATCAATTAAAGTCGCACACACACACACCGAGGCGCCTCGCGGAGGCGGCGGAGATCCTGGCCTTCTCGTCCTCTTTGTTCTGCATCCTTCTGACAGGCCTGCCAGCCAGCCAGCCAGACTTCGCCTCCGAAAACATATTGCCTTTCTTCTCCTGCTGCTTGTACATGGGGAAGACTTGCTTCGTGGTTGCCACAAGGCCTAGGGGCAAGTTTCGTTAGTTTTTATTGCTTAATTGTGATTTCGCATATGGGAAATGAAAAGTTTAATTGGTTGCGCTGAAGTATCACTGTGAGAGAGTTTCAAGGGAGCAGTAATATAACTTCCAAAATTGATGACTAATGGGGCACTGGGAGAAACAATTGCCGGAGATAATAACTTGAACTTAACTCAAATTCTTCTCTTTCAGCTCACGGAACGCCTCGCCAAGATTGCTGGACTCAATCGACTCAAGACGGATGGTGACTCTGGGCAATCAAATTCTGCATCTGGCAGCCGCATGAACTCCATCCCCAATTCGCAGCTGAATGTGGACCTAAAGGCCTTGGATAAGCTGGTGAGCACGCTGCTGGAGCAGCATACATCAGGAAATAAGGCCGCCGGTGGCTTTGGTCCGGAAACTGGAACTCGGACACCGCCACTGCAACGCCTCGCCTCCAAGAAGCTGAACAGGTGGCGTCCCCTTTCGCGATCCGCCCACAGCGGCAAACGGCGCGAGGGCAGGGAGCTAATTGGTGGCAGCTTCACGCAGTTACTGGAGCGAGTGGATCCGCCGGCGACATCGACCTCCCAACATCCACCCAACATGCCCACGATCATGGAGAGCAGTGCCGGAAGTCCCCCGACTCCGAATAATGGTCAGGAGCCTCCGCCTCCTTGGTCGGCTTCCCTGGAGGCCACTCCGGGAGATGATGAACTTAATTTGACCCACAAATATGTGGGATAAGTAAATATTTTGAACATAAACCAATTATTGCACAATTATAGAAGTCTACACAAATAAACTTAATATTTCATTAACAAACTATTCTATGATTAAAGGATCCTACAATTTTTTGGCTTTTTAAATTCGGAAATACTATTCTCTAGAGAGGGGCCAATTAAAATCCTTAAATTATGATTCGCAGCCCATCTGGTTCATCAACTTATATCAAAAAACGGATGCAATTAACTCACCTGTCGCTCCATAACACCCGACACCTGCTCCCGCTCGGCATGTCGATAATATCCTGTCAGATTGGCTCCAAGTCGCATGGTGACCTCGTAGCGCGTCTTGCCACTGCGACCTGAAATCCCCTTGCCCTTCAAGGCAGAGTAACTTGGACCAAAAGACGATCCCTCGCCGCTGCGACTGTCAAAGTCACAGGCCTGATGGCAATCAATGGAGCTGGTATTCCTGGTGCAGCCTGTCGGAAGGTAATGAAAACTTTAGTAATTGCTCTCGAAATGGGTCAATCAATATGAAATATGTGTGACATCCGGCCGACAATTTCGAGAGTTTCATAAAAGTCAATGGCAAGCATTTATAATATCTGAAGGGCGGCAAATTACAGTGAAAACTATGCAAAGCATTTTCCGGTTCACCTTTCTCCCTTTTAAGTTTCATGAATACCGGACACGGAATTAAGTCTGTGAAATTGGAGACCTATGAATTCTATGAATTTTTCAAGCTGGAAATATTATGCCAAGTACCCCATAAATATTCCCTTGAACTTTCATTTTTTTGAACTAAACGAATTCCATTGTAGGTCATAGGAGATTTCTTGAAAACTTAATATTATCCTTTATTATTTCCAGTATCTTTTTCATTCCTGCAATATTTCGGAACATTTCGCAATCCTCTGAAGTATTCGGAGTCCGGATGTTCATTCTCCATCCTTCGTACTCATTACCATTGCAGGCACTCTGCGATTCAATGAACTGCAGAACTTAAAGCTTAAACATTCCCGGGTACTGGTGACATGTACGTTGTTGTTTTTGTCAAGAGCCAGCCCCCCCTACATGACCCGGCACTGCCTTCCGGAAAATGCCAGCAGGAGCATGGAAATTGGCACGGATCCCGGCCAGTGACAACCTGAGGTTTTCCACTGTGTTGCCGGTTGTTCCCTTTTAATTCTCTCCGCTGCAGTTGCCTCTCGTATATATACTTTTATTGTTTTTGCACGCACTTGCCGATTAAATGGCGCGAAAGGACATCGAGCGGAGGTAGGGATCGGGAGGAGGCCACCCACCTACCCAACGCCTTTCCTTTCAATTTGTCTGCAGTGTGTCTGCGCCTGTAGCCCCAGCTGGCATCGAGTGCATTTTTAAGGCTAATTATTTCCGTAATTACATTTTCACTTTAACAGCCGCGTCCTTTTGTCCGCCCTCGTCCTTTCCTCCAGCGTTCTATGCTTCTTTTTTCGCATTTTGCTTTTGGCCATGGCGCCATTAGCCGGCATACAACTCACAGAGGGTACATATCTTGGAAATAACATTTATTTACAACACTTACCCAGTGTCGTCTCATTTATTTCGGGTATTTCACATCTGGTCCCCTTGAAGCCTCTCGGACAGTGGCAAGTTATGGCGGCGTCTCCGATGTGCCTGCAATCCGGCAAATGATGATCCGGCAATAAGAAACAGGAGGAGAAAAAAAAAGAAAACCGGTTAAAGCCGATAACAGAGAGTTGGCCAAATGTAAAAATGTCTTTCCGAACAGACACTTAACTTTAATTGCGTTACAATTACATTTCTCCTTGACTATCGAACATTTGAAGATATAAATTTTGTAGTGTAACAGAAAAATAAAAGCAAAATCATGTAAAAAATCGATTTCAATGTAATCTCCGATTCACTTCATACATTTTTGATCCAAAATTTGAAGCTGTTTCTGACCAGTTCCAGTCATTTCGTAATACTTACTTGCAAGTGCCACCGTTTTGGCAAACATTGGTGTGGACATCTGCGCAGAGAGGACCATGTCCACAGTCGCTGCCAGAGAAGCCGGGAAAACAGGCACACCCATAGGAGCTGGAAGAACAAAAACCGGACAATGTAAGCACGTTTCAAATTGTATCTGCGATCTGGTTTGGGAACTGCAAACTTTTGGCCAGCGCCGACAAGTTGTCACAGCGGCTGGCGCAGGACACGCATTTATTTAGCCCAGATATTGTGACTCATAAAAGTTTTATTGGACCCACTTGATGCGGCATTTTTGTTTTAAGTACGTGCCTAAGCTGGATTCTTAGTTATTTGAAATCCCACTTCGACACCATCATCAGATATAGATGCAGAGGTCAAGCACTTGGTCAGAGGCACTAATTTAAATATGAAAGCTTGTTTCCAAGGTCAGGCGATGGCTGAAAATGTCCTGTCGCCGAATAATCCTTGAAAGACTCTTTCTTTACTCAAAAGTCTAATATTTGAAGGTCAAGAGCTTAAACAAAATCAAGGTACGTAGGCATGGTTACGTTGCAATTTTAAATATCAAAATGTTACTTCATTAAAGCTCTTATTGGCTTCCAAAGCAAGTAATTAAGAAGAGAATTACATTTTCCCTTTTGTTTTTTGAACAAATTTAATAAAAATCCCCGCAAATCCATTAGAACTTTGCAGACATTCCAAATCACAGAATATAATTTACGCCGACACAATTTTTGACAATTTAATTGGGCTACCCGGCTTGACCCATTATTTTTCTGTCCCCTTTTTATTTTTTTGGGAAAATGTGTAACCATTTGTTCAAAATAATTGGGCATCCCTTGCCATTTTATTTATTCCTGTCGCTCGTTATTCAGGAGGTGCCGGAGGAGCAACAATTGCACTGGCTTTTCGCCCTTGTTGTTAGTCATGCGTTTGTGACACACGTCAACCGAAATTAATTTTCCATTCCGACCCTCCTCTTGCTACATACCAAAAAAGGCTCTCAAAACGTAGAAGCTTTCCATCTCCTTTGCTTTGTCCTTTCACGAACATTTCCTTTAAGCCTAATGCCTATTCGATGAAAGAAGAAATTCTAATTGATCTATTAGTGCCATCTGCAGAAGCCCCTGTCTCGGCGTTTATCATCAAATTCAGATCTGCGATAAAAAACGGACAAAAGGACTTTATCGCCGCTTAGTGAGATGGTCGAAAAATCAAATGCCCTCCAGGGACAAGGACGAAACAAAAAGTCACTGGGAAACTTTTGATGCGCATAAAAGTTTGACTTTAATGCGAAATCTTTGGCGGCCAAGGAGGGCGTTACGGAAAAGTTTTATTAGCGACCGCAATTATGCAAAATATATTCGAATGTTAGTTACTATTCAACGAGGACAGAATTATATTCTTTAGTCAAGACCCAAGAAGGTCATTTGTCATTTGCCATTTGCATTTGGAGATACCAGCCAGCCAGCCCTTTTGTTAGCCAACATATTGACCCAAACTTGGCCTTGTTCTAAACGAAGAACTAGAGTGCCTTGTAGAGCGGAAATTAATTGCCAGTTTGTTCTGACATCTGCGATGCTTGCAACATATAACATATAATGTTGCCTATTTATCGGCATCGTTTCTTGTCAGGCCTGCTGTGGCGGAAGTATTTTTTGAGGAACATATCCTTGGGCTATCTTGCAGCCCAAACTTTGACCCCATTCAGAGACTCGTACATTTTCAGGAAATAAAGGAAATCTTTTAAAATAAACTGCCCGTATGTAAACTTGGAATAAAACAAACTCCGCTTTTTCGAGAGGGATAAAAAAATATAAGGAAGGAAAAAGCGCTGGAGATTTTCGCATCAGCGCCTGCACTAAACCTTCTTCATTTCAATGAAACGGGCTTTGCATTTTTTACGAATTGTCGAAAATCACCTGCAGCTGCATTTGGCCGTATGTTGTGCAAGTTTTTGGTAGGTTTTTCACTCAGTCTTTGTTTTTTTTTTTTGCATAATTCTGTGTATTTTGCGACATGTGCACTTCGAAAGTTTTTTGTACACAAAAAGTATTTGGCACACCGAATTTTATTTTTGCCTTTATTCGTGTAGCCGCTTGATGCTGCCGGCCCTTTGTTTTAAATAAAAATTAAATGTGCCGCACATACGGTGCAACATTGGGTTGCAACCAAAGAGATATACATAAATATATTTTGTTGTGAACTCTCCCAGGGGCATCGGGCATAGGGCGTCGGGCAGCGAGCATTGTTTTGACCGGCTCTTGGCAAACCAATTTTGCGCATTTTAAATTCATTCATATTCCGAAAGCTGAACAATTAAAATCGCTTGCCAAAAATCTGCAACAACTTTATGGGATGGGACTCGAAAACTGCTGACAACAGGCCAGAGGACATGCTTGACTGCATTTTGGAATATGACGACGATTGGGGAATGCATTGCCTCCATTGCAATGGCTAACCCAAAAGCAGTCAAAACACACACATATGGCCCAGAGTTTGGTTGCCATGAATATGTCATACGAGACGCCAGTACTGCCTTTCTGGTTACTTAGTAGCGGGATTTTTTGGCAGATTTTTGACAAAGAGCCAAAGTGCATGGTATGAAAAATATGACAAAAAAATATTCCACTTTCAGTGGGCCAGAAACATGTATATTCCATAAGTTGGAGATACTTTCAGAAAAGCTTGTACATTTCTCGCAGATTAAATGGCTTTAATGCGGATGGATCAATAAATGACAAATCTACCATGGAATGACAAATGATTTCCACTCTCACATATTTTATTCCAACTTTAAGTGATGGCTTTTGTATTTTCGTACACCTAGATGTCAGTGTGTGTGGCTTTGGGCCTGGCCAGAACGAACAGCCTGGTTAGCTCGGAAAGGCTGGAAAAGGCTGGAGCCCTGAAAACGCAATGAAATTACAACAAATTGCTTTCCTCTTGCCAGTGGCACGTGTAGCCGTAAAAAGAAGCGGTTGAAAAAAAGGAGTACAAAGAAAGGAAAGGCTGAAATGTTGGCAATTACTTTTTTACCCATTCGGCTAATGCAATAAAATTTAATTTGATGGTCGTAGTCGTATGTGAAAAGGTGACTACGCGGGTTCGCGGGTACGTGGGTGGCAAGGATAGAAGTTGTGAAATGGTTTGCGGCCAGGCAATCGTAAAATACAAAGGATATTAATATAAAATGTATACATATATATATATGCGATCTATATGTAAATAAATATATTATGTTTTGCATTTGAATTTTAATGGTTTTGTTTTTAGCATAAAATATATATAGTCTTATGGCGGACTGAGGACTCTACATCGTTTTTCCCTTGGGTTCTATTCTAACTAAACTTAGGAACAAGGAACTCTTCCTTTTTGAATGTATTTAATTAGTTATTGGCTACATGGTTTTCCCAGATATCAAATTTTGGATTTTACACGCAACCTGAGACACTCGGCAGGTAAACTTTTTCCAACTGCAACCCATACCAAACCTTTTCGCACATCTTACAACTTTTGAAATAAATAATAATGCCTGTTGTTCGTGGAGAGACAGGCAAGGCAGGAAAATTAAAAGGACGAAATTACCACAACATTGGCAGGAAAAAGTTTTAATTGAGCGCCACATGCTCGGCATCAAGTTCCATGGACTCGACTTGGATGTGGGCGAGTTTCGTTACCCAAACAAAACATAATTGCAATATGCAAAGATATGCTTCTGACCAGTTGCCGCTGCAGTTGCAGTGGCAGTTGCAGTGGCAGGGGCAGCTGCATCTCCCTGGGCGCTCGGTAGTCGACGTTGGATAAATGACAATGTTTGACATGGCAAACAATGCAAGAGGCTCACGCAGGCGAATCGGAATGACACTGACACAGTTGCCATGTGGCAAGCCAAGTGGCATGTGCAAGTTGCATGAATGGGGGAGCAGTGCCGCCACGACCGCCCTTCGATTGTTTGGCGCCACAGACCCGGCCTGATCTCATTTGGTGCTGACATTATGTTTGTTCAGCACCAGCTCGCTTTTTGTTATTAAAGTAAAGGCCAAGACTGGAACGGACGCAGATCCACAGCTGGCGGCAACGCACATTGATTGCCCCCACCACCCACTCAGGCAGTGGTTGTTCCACAATTTTGGGGCATTCGCACAATTTTCCGGCTGGATTTGGCCTAATTCGGAGCCGATGTCACTGCCATTGGTGCAGATTCTTGTTGCCAGTATACCCGACTTGCCTCGCAAAAAGGTTGCCAATCAGTTGGCTTTGGGATTGGGTTTTCGGAGGTTACAGCCTCTTTTACATTTTTGGGCACTCAAATACACATTGTTGTATTTAGAACAAAATTCTGGCGGCAGACAGAAAGTTAACAAGTTTTTCAACATTAAAAAAGGGATATACGAGTAGATATACGATTTGCAAGCGGAAGAAATTTTTTCTTCCGTCTGTTTTGAAACTTAAAGGGAAATAGATTAAATTACTGATTCAGTTCAATGAAGGCCTGGGCCCTTTGACGGCACTCGGCACTCAAAGCGAAAAAGTTTTTCAATTAAGCGTCTGTTAATGAAAATATTGTATATATACCGAGTATAACGATCTGCCGGCAACCCAATGGAAAGAAAACGAAAACAGAAGTAAGGGCATCCCGCACATCCCAAAATGGCTTAAAACCGTAAAAGTATTTAAAAATATAAATTGGTTACTGCTCTGTTGAGTTTTGCGGTGAAGTGCAACAGATTTCCACTGGCCAGCAAATTGATGAACGCCCAGCAGGGCATTCCTGACAAATAAATGCATTCAAAAAAAGAGAATAGTACCAGCCACAGGTTCAGTGAGTCGAAATAAATGCAGGACCCAAAGGAACAAAAACTCCTTGCTGGCTTTTGGCCAATTGTTTATGCCTTATTGTTTCTGCTCTTTGGCTTTTGAAGTTAACTTGAAAGGGCACTTCTAAAGTTTCTCGAAGTACATAGTTTGCAGTTCAGCACCATTTTAAATATATTATAGAAATTTTATTGGCAATGCAATTTGGTTGGAAATTGTTGAAGTCGGTAATGAGGTTTAAAAAACAATTAAAAAAACAAGGGAAATCATAATACATAACCCCTCTTATAGCTTTTTATACTTGAAAAATATTAAGGTAATGAAATAGTTTAATTAAATCATAAATTCCATTCATTAATGTTAAACTTTAACCTATAAAGAAACTTTTCCTATTCTTTTGGTCTCTACTATGCCAGAATGTGTCACAAGGATGTGACACTTAAAAAAAAAAAATTAATAAAGGGAGGAGGACTTAGCATACGCACTCTGGATGACACATAAAGTTGCGGGACGAACACCCCGGGTTTTTACCATCTATTTAGCATTCCCCGATGCTATGCATTTTTCGCACATTAACTTAACAAAGGAGCTGCTGAAACGAGTGCCATAAACGAGAATGCAATGAGAGATTGTGCTGCCAGGATACCAGGGTGGAAAAGGGGGATTGGATGGATTTTGTGGGGGCGGCAAAGACGACAACCCACCATTCGCCATCCTCAGATTGGGGTAACAGTTGACAACATGAGCATGACTGTTTTGTTGTTTATACAACGACACAGCAGATGTGATGGCTTGGCTCTGACACAAGTCACTTGACAGCCACTGGCACATCCCCAACCAGATCCCATCCAGATCCCCATTCACATCGTTCTCCTCGTTCGCCTCATCGTGCACTGAGAGATATTCGGCGTTTGGGGCACGGAAGTTCGTTATCTGAGGCACGTAGCAAATGGAGCGGGCCTCTGCCCCATTCGCCTTTAGTTGGTAATTAACTTACGGGACGGTACGTGGCAGGCGCGAAATTATATTGCCAACGCCATGGCTCCGATGAGCGAAACATAAAACGCTGCCAGGCCAGTGCAACTTCGTTCAGCTGTCACTTTTATATTAATTTCTGGCGTCGCTCTCAGCGAATTTCCCCCAAACTTCGACATTGATATTAATATTCAATTAGCTGTCCGAATGCGCGGCCTTGGGCCAGCCAATTAATTATAATTATTTTAAGTAGACATGGCAGAGGCCACTTCTTGTCCTACTTAGAGCAAACTAAAGGCAAAACTTTTTTGAATATTTTTCGCAGGCCCATCTCGGCCCAAAACAAATCGGCCAATTAATTAGATTTGTTTAACCTCATCTGGGGTCACTGTTCTGCGTGGAATTTCCGTGTTAATTACCTTCAAATTGTCTATTTGTTGTCATTAAACTTTATAATTGGTTGACAATTGAAAATGTAATTTGATTTGCTCGTTTGGCCGCAGTGCTTCCGCATTTCAATCTGCGTGAGTGGGCCGGGCTAAAGAAATCTCTGAGGATGCATCAAGCAGCTACCTAGAAGCTCTTCAATTAATCTAGCTCCTGGCGAACAACCCGTCCTCGACTTGTCAAGCCATTGTAAGTACAATACCGCAAGCCCTTACGTCAAACTCAATTGCGAAGCTTATTCATAAAACCGCACTACCTGGATTTTGTCAGGACGAATGCATCAAGCGCTGTGCTCGCTTTTCTTTTGACTTTTGACTTCTGCATACGGATTTCCACCAACATACAGCTTTCTTTTTACTGACATGGGCTTGGCATTGGATTGCTCTGGAGTAGGGAATACTGAATACGGACTACGATATACAGAATACGGAATGCAGAATACGGAGGTAGATGTTTTCGTTTTTTGGGCTACACTTATTGAAACATTACTAATGTATGGCTCCCACTTGGTTTAGTTTGAGAGCCTCGACACGAGCCTCGACCCAAAGCCCAAACACAAGCTCTAAACCCAGGCCAGTGAAACAACTTTTCCATCGGCAAAAAAAGGGCCAAAAGATTGATGGGCGAGCAGTTAGCAGTTTCAACGGTTCAACCTGTCGGTGATTTTCCGCTCTCGGCTGTATAGATTTGTCTGAAACAGAAAGGGAATTGTGTTCTAAAACGAGCAAATCTGGGACCGACCTCCACCGTTTTCACTTTCCTGCGCCATATTTTCAAAAGGTCGATGCGGGCCGTAAAAGTTTCGCTTGCGCTTAAAAATGCTACACATTCCGGACGCAGGTGCCTGTGTCCGCGGGGAAACCGCCGGCAGACTGCCGGATCGCTCCGACTTGACTTACAAAAGGCAACAAATGTTACTTTCACTCACATATGAACATGAAAGCTCGACGGGTACTATATTAAAGCCAACTTTTCCATACTCAAACACAAGCAGCAGAATAGATTTTGAGTTTTTAGAAATGTGCTTAAAATTTTGCCAAAAATAACGCATACGCCAGGTGGGCTGGGCAAGAGGCTTTATAATTGTGAGTTGGAAACAAATTCCTATAAAAATGAGTATGAAATGTATAATAGGATGATTTTTTCAGAGTTTAGAGGTCTAATTGGGTTTCTCTTTGAAAATATAGTTTCTGGACAACGTTGCGTATGAGCAATATGGCATCGAGTATCTTTTTTAGATTTTTCTTCAAGTCAAGAAGTTCAGAAGAAAGCTTTTATTTAGAATCTAAATAAAGTTAGATAACTTCCTGATTACTCACCTGAAGTCGGCGCTGGCATGGCAGTCCCCAAGGAAGCGGCACTGCAACGTGTTGCACTGCGACTCCTTCACCTCGTTCTGCACCTCATAGGTGATGTTGAACCCGTAGACATCCAGCAGTCGGTCCAGGGCACGCAGGTGGGTGCCGTCCAAGGTGGCCATTGTGAAACGAATCTCCAGGTACTGGCTGTGGAACTGCACCCAAGTGACCTGCGTCACATCGTCCTCGGTGAGCGTGAAGATGCGGTGGGCTGGCACCTTGAAGTCATCGGAGTAGTACATGTACTCCGTGAACTTGAGGCCGCTGAGGACGTAGAGTTGCGTGAGATACACCACGATGGACACGTTGCCCTGTGCGGGGAGCTCGGAGGCGTCGATTATCCACACACATTCAATGGGCGTGGCGAAGCGGTGCGGAAAGTTCGGGGTCTGGATAATGCCGTGGCGCTTGTTGAGGACTCCCCCGCATCCTGCACTACTGCCGGAGAAGGCGGATGGGGAGGACGAGGACCGGGACGGCGGCTCGCCCCCCGCAAAGGCATTCAAGGCAAAGTTGTGCTGCACCGCCGAAAAGGGCGGTGGCGGAGGAAGCGGTACGGCCGGCAGCGAGAACTTCTGATCCGCCGCAGAGTCCCGGACATTCTGGTGACGCGCGGTGGCATCCGTCTCGAATTGATGTTGCCGGCTTTGGGGCAGCAGGGTCAGAAGCAATATCGTCGATGCTATCCGGACGAGGGTGACCGCCCGCAGCGTCATTGACTTGGCTTTTAGCTCTTGCCCCGCGCTCTGTGATTTTCCTTTTTTGTCGTCCTGTTTTATCGTCCCAAAGCTAGCTTATCATTTGGCCAGGACAGGCTGTGGAACCTTGTCTGCCGGTATAGTTTTCCGCGTTTCCACAGCCCAGTCACTCATTGACATTTGGCCCATTTTTTTGTTGGGCCAGGCTGTAGAGTGGGGCCTTGGTGGAGTGGGCGTGGGTGGATGATTGGGTGGTTGGCTGCAAGTAGAGAGAAAAAAGGCAAAGATAAAGTCGAATTTTTAGTTAAAACCATTTTGACAGCTGTCGTTTGCATTTGAATAACTGCCTCTGGCTTGCCACGTCGTCGTCCTGCCGCTGCCACCGACTGTCAGCATGAAAAAAAGCAATTTCGAAATCCACTAAAACGCGGAGGCGCTCGAGGAGCGCATCAATCATGGCTCCACGGTTTTCGTCGAGCATGTCCGGCCATAAAACAAAAACACAAAGACCTACTTCACCTTCTTTTCCGCATCTCAAATTGTTTTCCCATATTTTTTTTGCTACGCTCTCACCCATGTCTTCAATCTTTTATGTGGCCCTCGGAATGGGTTAATAAACCTAATCCGAAAAGCCTGGTGGAAGCCTGACAGAAATGCAATCATTGGTAATCAAATTCACATAATTGTGGGCGGATGCCAGAGCAATGCAAATATAACCGACAGCACAACATTGTCTAGTAATTAGGATGGACTAATCAGATAAGTAAAAACTTGGCAAACCGAATCAAAACTCGGATTGCCACAATCTCCGGGTGTGTCGTCAACAATTCTGGGCCGCAGCGGTATTTGCCGGAGAATTGTGTCTCTAAATTATTCATAGAGTCCTGTAAAGGACTTGAGTGTACCGAATATGTGTGTGTTTGTATGTGTGTGTGTGTGTGTGGTTAATAAGATTATGCAATAGAACTTCCTGCCGGGTCCGGAAATACCCAGGCAGATATTTTAGAATTTATGCCCGGGCCCTTCGTTTGCTGCCTCTCCGGCCAAATGAGCTCGCACCGTTGCCTTTAAACTGATGTCAAACTTTGGCATCCGGCTGCTCCCTGGCATCGTCCTATTGCAGGATCTGGGACTGCTTTTGGAGAGGGTGGGTCGTTCGGTGGCAAGATGTCGCTGCGTGAATGTGTGTTAACAAGTTTAATCAAACGACAATGTCGTGAGATACGTGCATACTTTTAGGCACAAAACTCGGCGCGGAGCATATGAGCACGTAAACGTAAAACGGCGAGGGGCCGCGTTCTTTGGCTTTCGGATAACTTGAAGTGAAAATGAGTTTTACTTTGAAATTACTTTAGTTGCGCATTTAAGACATAATGAATAAAAACTCGGTTGCTTTGCATAGAAAACTTTCTGCCTATCTACCAAGCCCGTAGAATTCAAATTTGGGACGCTCGATTACGCCGCTTTGTCAACATTTAATTTATGAAATTTTTGCTAAACTGGAAAAATGCATATTTTCCGACACTATTTCGAGAGATCTCTCTAGGGAGAGGCAATTCATCCATAATTGAGTGCATTTGTTTTGCTTTTGAAGGCGGATTTCGGCGGCAGACTTCCACCTCCAGGTCGGCCGGGTTAAAAGAATGTCTCGCGTTAACAGTGACGCCTGGCAAGCCCAACACTTCTCCATAGATAAGGCCACTAGCCAGGTACTTCAACTGATACCGATAAACGTAGAGCTAGCCGTCGCCGTTGCCGTTGCCGTTGCCGTCGCTGTTGCGGTTGGCGGAGTCGCTGGCAGCGCCGGTGTCGGCGCGTCGAGCAAATTGCCAATTTAAATTGGCCGCGTTAAATTAGTCGAGTTATCAGCCTCCACGGCGACAGGTGTGCGGAAGGTTTACGGATCGGACCGGATCGGATCGGATCGGGGCGCAGTAGCTAGCCTTGCATCGGGCATCGGGCCGCGACAGAAAGTGATTCAGACACGTGAATGGCCCAAATGGAGCGGAAATGGTTACGTGCAAATTTGTAAAATGACCCACACCTTCGGTCGGCGAAGGAAGTGAAAATGTCACGGTGTTTCGAGTGCATCCGCAGTCGCGATTAATCTCTGGCTCGGCTCAGCTCAAGTGGTTTGTGTGTTGAAAGTGCGAAAACATTCCATGAATTATGGTTATGAGTTCGATCGGTTTTTTCGGTGTAATTCGATTTTGAGGAAATCAAGTATTTAGATCGGAAATATTTATGCTTTTGTCACACATTTCCATTCTATTTGACAAATTAAAAGTCAACAAATATATCAATCATCTTGAAGTTGCTGATATTGATATCTAATCAAAAGATATGGCAGACATATTCTCCAACAACTTTGTGGAAATATTTTGAGTGTTTTAGTGAAAAATTAGTTTGCGTCAGTCCCTGCCTTGTCCCTTCCAATAAAACTTTTATTTTCTTCCTATTCTGAAGTTCTGGTCAAATTCTGTGTTATATTTGTGAAATCGCTCTGTTTTTACCCTTGCTTTCCATAAAAAACTTATCGCTCTGTGAAGTTACCTTGGACATGGCGGTCGTCAATTTAATGTTCAGTCAATAAACCAGCTTGTGGTACAAGTATAAAAACCAAATCAAAACGCCGAAAACAATTCCGTCATTATGAAATGAAATGAATAACGAAATCAACCTTTACAGTAACTCAACTGAACTGAAGAACAACAAATAAAGCCGAAGAAAGTGCTCTGATAACTGCAAACGAATTGTCAATAAATTAATATAAATGAGTGACTCGTGACTGGCGGGCGCCTTGTCCAGGTCGTTGTTTTGTTGGTGCGCTTTTTGCCATTACTGTTTTGTAGTTGGCCAAAAGCAAATCATGGCTGAAAAGCCAAACACAAATGGCTATGAAAACAAACGAACTGCAAAGCAAGCACTGAGGGAGTTCTGCGAGTACTCGTATATTTTCCGATTTTAAAAAGTGAACACCGGTTGGGTGTTTGTTTGTTTGGTTGATTGTTAGACGTTATCGAGAGATCGCATAAGGAAATTCAATTCGTGGCCGATACGTGGTTAATAAAACAGAGCTGTGATAGCAGTAAATTTTGGTAATAGAGGGTCTTGCCATAATGCAAGAAGCCCCAATGCTGGCTGGCATTGTTGCCTTTCAAGGCATTTGCTTTAGAGCTCTTGCCCAAACAATGAAATCCCCCCGCATAAATAGAAAACAATTAGGCATTTGGACTGATAAGAGCGAAATGATAAAAGCCAGCAAGCATTCTGACTCATCGCCGTGGCCAGAAAAGCAGAAAAGCAGAAAAGCAGAAACAAGAAACGGAGATTCACAGATCCAGGGAGAAATTGGTAGCAATTGGTAGCTCCGAGCGGTAATTAAAGCAGCCAGTTGACGATGCGCATAATTTCTGAACTTTGAAACTTTTGTTCCACAAACAAATTTATCAGATGCAAAGCAAATGCTGCTACCAGTTTCTGGGGAAGTTGATAAACCGATGTGGTCATCCCAGAATTTAGTGGGCCACTCGCTGGAATCCTTTGTTTTTGATGGCAAAACTGGAAACAGAAAGCGGATGGTCGAAAGCTGATGGTCTCTGTCTCTGGCTCGCTGCCTTTGAGTTACTACTTTTTTAATGCCTCAAATACTTTAGTAACTAGCCAAGAAATAATAGTTTAGTTTTTAGGGAGTTACTTACTTTTTGTTGCCCGCTGAAAGTATATAAAATAGTCACAGTTTAATCATAATTTATACACATAATAGGTGTGCTATTTTTTTTCGATCAGATAAGTTCAAAATCTATAAGCTAAATCCACGAAAAATCGAATTGAACTCAAACGATAATCGCGGCATACATAATCCGCGACAATTGCAACCGAACACAACAAATTTATGGCCCCAATTAAATACCTGACCATAAATCAGAGAATATGGCCGCGGTAATCAAAGTGTTTAACCCAGAGCAGTAACCCCAGCAGCGCTACGAACCGAGATAAACACCGAACCTCGGCTAATATATTGATATAATACATTAACAACCGGGAACAAAAGTCATTAGGTGAATCCGAGAAACAACTCTACGAGTCGTATAAGGCTCTAAGGCTCAACAATATGGCCTGCTTTCCCCGCTTCTTCCACCATCGCAGCAAAAACAAATTCACGCCCGCCGAAGACGAGAACACCGATACGATACTCAACACCCAGGACAGTCCCGTGGTGAGTTCCGCATGCCAGAGATCGCGGTTGTTGGGTGTTGCACTTGTCTGATAAGCCAGCTGATAAGTTCATCAAGTGCTTAATTGAGTTAATCGGGGCGGCGCGAAAAAGCCACAAATACTGTGTAATGTGAACTCAAACAGAACAATAAAGCAGGAACTTAAAGGGAGTCATTCGACAAAGAGATACCTTTTAGGTCAGGATTGTTATCCATTCAAAACAATCTTCTATCTTCCTTCCTGAACATCCTAAAATCATTTTCAAGCTCTTTTATATTTATGACCAACTCAAACCCATTTGTGTACTTTCCCTTTTTAATCTTTGCTAATTCGAAATGCTTATTCTGGCCGAAACCAAGCGGATATGGCCTAAATATAGGGTATGGAATCACGCTAAAATCCGTTTGGTGCAAAACCTTGTTAGCCTTATCACTCATTTTCTACCCATGACGTTCACTTTTCATCAGGCTTATCTCCCAAGAACCAAAAAATAAAAATACGAAAAAAAACTGGGGAAAAACACGTGCGTCGAACACTGAATTCCCATTAAAAATAGGAATAAATTGGCTGTGAATATATTCGTATTGCTGTAGGTTGTCATAAAAATTGTATAAATAATATTACTAACCATAAACCAGTGACTAGCCGGTAGTTTAGTTCATAAAACATGGGAAAATATTTGAGAACAACTCAAACCACTTTCTAAAAAACATAAATTCAAAGAATGTTTATCGCTTATTTTTATTCATACTTTGAGTTTCCCTTTTGAATGGGTCCGATGGAGTGGCGGAAAGCTATCAGGACAACTTCAATCGAAAAGCACTTGACTTTCTGCAATCTTTGACAGACATTCTGCGACGAATCAGAATTAGGTATGCAAAAATATGATAAGCATGCACATAAATAGGTGTGGGTCGAAACAGAAAATCGTAATAAATAAGCAAAAAATAAAAAAACCAGTTCAGAAGAAAATCCAATTCGTGGCGGAGAAGGAAACTCATGCATAAATCTAAAAACAAAATGGGCTTCTAGCTGGCTGGCGGCTGGCGGCTGGCGGAGAAGATGCTTGCAGCCGGAGCTCCAAATGACGTATAAATATGCAGAATCCGTCGGATACCCGTCCGGGCTATCTATAGAAACATCTGTAGCTGTCTCTCCAGCCAGCTCGCGACTGACATGTTCCTAGGCACTTGGTTGACAATGAACGTGATTGCACGCACAACTTACACGTCAAAGTAATTCTAAATAACTGCGCGACATTCGGGCCGGGGCCGGGCCCGAGGCTGTTAGGAAAGCATACGCCCCCGGGGAGGCTTCCAGCTGAAAATGACGCAAAAATTTGGAGTCGGAGTTGGAGTCGGACCCCTTTGCCATTTCATTCCCATTCCCATTGCCAATCTCCAGTGCAAGGCTGCGCGTCAGCCTTATCGGGTTGACTTTATCAGCGAAAAAAACAGAATTCGTCGCTTCCGTGGGAAAACGGAAAACCTGTCAAAACGGCGTCGTTTAGGTCGATTAGCATATCAAAGCAGAGCCAACCGGGCGACTCCCAAATTGACACGTGTTTATGTTATTTATGCCTGCACTTGGCCCCCAAAGAGGTTTGAATATTTCATTAGGCCCCACGCCAATTGAAAGATAAGATGTAAGCGCTTCTCGCATGAGCGGACTTCAAATATCAAAATATATACAAAAAACAGGTCAAAACTTTTAAACAGGCGAGGAGTAAATAAAATAAAAAACCATAAACCTACCGCAATACTTAAACAGAAGACTTTTCGAACGACTTTGACTTTTGTTTGTGGATTTATCTCAAAAAACCGAGACATTGTTACTTTTTGCACACAAAATCCTATTAATATTTCAGAATAGTAAAACCCTTTGGCATTTGATTTAAATTAGTATCTCATAACCACTATAAGCCAATCAATCTGTAATACTTCAGGGTTCGGAAATCCCTAACTGACGGTTCGAAATAAGGAGAAAAGGATACACAAAAAGGACACGTTTTGCCACCAACAGAATGTCAACAAATGTGGCAAGCAAATCCGAGTATTTAAGGGCCATAATGCCACTGGAAATTGGTTGTGATGTTGTCGAACTAATGGCTTTTTTACACTGACATGGTCGGCAAAGCCTTATTGGCCAGAATAAGCTGCAGAAAGGAAGTGTTAAGAGTTGTTACTTTTTCTCCCCCGAAAGTAGGAAACCCATTTTGTAGAAAAGTAAACAAGTATTTTAATTACGGCAGAACTCTGTGGGCTTCTGTTGAAAATTTCGATTGTAAAAAGTCTTGGCTAATAAAGGTTGTGTAAAGGTACATGGAGATATGAAGATATTGTGAGTTTGTTTGGAATAAAATATATAGATATAGATACTTTTTCACAACCCATAACTTGTAGTACTACAGTGCGGCAAATAATTTAATTGATGTCTCGTGTTTTGCAGCAAATTGGCTTGTACATCCGTCGCGAGGAGAAGCCACTGTACTCGCCCATCGTCACGCCCAGCGCCAGCGAGGTGAGTAAGCGAGATATTTAACTGAAAACTGTTTCCACCTGTTCGTGGGACTCTGTATTGTGGGACCCGACTAATATTTGCACACATGCTTGTATATTTCTTATACTTTCAAACGAATTGATGTACACAATACTATCGGCACAAAACACTTGTAAATATAAATATAAATATAAATATAAATACTCGTATCTGTATGTACACTCGACAACGCCTCCAATGTCCAACACCCGCACCGTAACGATGCCGAAACTTTTGCACCGCTTTGTTTGTCTTGGTAAATGTTTTGGCAGGCCAAGCTCCAGCGGCTGAGACAGCAGCAGCCACCGGCCACGGGTAGCTCCTCCACCACCTCCGCGGTCCTCCTTCAGTCGGTTGCCGAAAATGGGAACGCAAACAATGGGGGCCAAGAGAAGAAGTTTCTATCCAACAAGTACAAGTTGCAGGCCAGCAGGCAGAGGGAACTGGCAAGGGAAAGGGACGAGGAGGCCCAGGAACAGGACTCCCATGAAAACGAGGATACGACGGCGACGGCCTCTGTCAACGGCAATGCAATTAATGTCACACGCTCAAATTCGAAATTAAAACCAGTCAAAGAGCGTCGTCCCACAGCTCTGCCGTCGGAGGTGCCCACCATTGAGATCGAGGACGAGTGCTCGAATGCCAAGGATGCGACCGAGGTGGAGGAGGAGCAACTACAGGGCAAGGGGCGTGCTAATGCACATGCCGTCGATGTCGTTGATGGCGGCAAGTCAAAACTCAAAGTGAATGTGAACGGCATAATTGATGAGGGCGGTGCTGCCGATGATGCTGCCTCATTCGCCACGCCGCCAAGCACCGCAACACCTGTGACCGAGGGTCCTGTAAAGTTTTTCATTGGTCACACACAGGAACTAAACACAACACATCAAACAGAGGACACTTTGTCCTGGCAGAGCAGCGATACCAACAACAACCGCAACAACGATGCCAATGCCAGCAGTGTTGGCAAACTGGCAAATGGTGTCCTGCCTCAGGAGCGACGGGATCGTGACAAAGAACAGCTCGAGGCTCCACCCCGTGCCAAGAGCTCCAGCAATGTGTCACTCAATTATCTTGCCAAGCCACCAAGCAATGCAGGCAGTCCCCGCCGCAGACGAGTGTCCACGATGCCCGATATTAACATACCGCCAGCGCCACCAATGCCCCCGGATCTCCTGGTTCCGGGAACTCCTCTGCATTTGCGCAAGAAACGGAGCATGGAACGTCCTCAGCAGCAGCAGCAGCAGCAGCTGTCCCATGCGCAGTCCCAGTCGCAGACGCAGACACAACCACCTGCCATTCCGGATGCTTCGAATAATCAAGTAAGTAATGAGTTGGGTTGCCGGATGACATGTCCCGGAACTGGCCAGAAGCCTGCGGTTTTTGGTTAATTTGCTAACCTGTCAGCCGCCAGTTGTGGCCAGAATTGGCTCTTACTCTCATCCCAGCCGAAGCATATTATTTTTCCTAGAATGCATCTAATAAATCTCTTCCGTGACTTTGAGTAATTAAAAAGGTTCTTCCAGGGTCCTTTCACTCAAAAAAAGAAAGAAAAACAGTCGCAAAATATCTACAACAACTTTCCAAAGTATTGTTTTAAATTAAAATAATATTTAGATGGGAAATTTCATAGTTATTATCGTGTTACGCACCATAAACTTAGCTTTTTGTTTGGAAACTAATTATTTAAATTATGATTTGGTTAAATAATTGCTGTGTGGTTTTCAGAAATGGCTTTGGGTTTTGGAAAATTAGCGGAACTGGGAAATTAGATTGAATAATTTGATCCATTACTGCTACACCCTCAAAAATCCCCTCAGTTTGTATAAAATATGTCCAATTTGTATGAAAATCACAAACAGGCAAAGACCCTGATAGTTACTTAGAGTCCGCGAGCTATTTACTTGGCAAAGAAAACTTTCACATGAAAGCTAGGGAAGAATCTAATGTCGGAATACTTGCCCGAGGGCATACACAAAGAAAATTAGAAAAGCAACAGCTGCTCACAAGTGTTCCACACACTTCCAAACACACTTGTAACAACACAAGCGAAATGTTAATTGTTCGCCAACAGACACGATCTGAACCTGAAACTTTTGCCCAGCCAAATGAAGTCGTTTCCGCCAGATTTTCCATCTTCCATCTGGGCCTTTGGTTCTGCTGCATTAGCAGTCTGTGGCTAATCAGCCCTTGCAGGGCATCCGTTGAGATTGAGAATCCTGTATCTGAGATTCTCCCAATCCTGGTTAGGACAAAACAAACAAACTGTTTCGCTTCAAGAGATTGCAGCTGGTTGTTGGCCAAACGCGCTTAATAGCCCATTGGTTGTACAAATGGGAGCTAATGTTGTGGCTTTAGGTGTTTTAAAAATTAATGACCAATAAAGACACTACATTGAGTATTCTTCAGACCATACCTTGAAGGATTTCTATTTTGATTTCCCTTTTAAATCCAAGACATTTAAGAATACAGCTAGAATAGGATTTAAAATAACCCTTCTTCAGCAAAGTGAAATCTAAGATGCTGTCAAAACACAAACATCTCTAAAACCATAAAATTTTCTCAACATTTTTGCACGAAAACTCCAAGGAGGAAATAACTGGGCCCAAGGAGAACGATTCCAGCGATGCCTCGACCGGGAAAAATCAACGCGTGGACGGCGGAATCATCTACGTCCGACCTAATGTTCCCATTCGAGGCGACATTGAAATCGAATTTATTGCAAAGGACGAGGCGTAAGTTGGGAGGAGTTTCCTCCGAATTAGAGAAAAACAAACAATACCCGCTTATTACCCTCATGAATTCACTTAACAGCACACGCAATCTCATACGGACGGCCATTGAACGCAATGATTTCCTCAATAATCTAATGGACAAGGAGCGCAAGGAGATGGTCATCAATGCAATGGCGCCGACCCGCTACAAAAAGGACAGTTTTATCATCCACGAGAACGAGGAGGGCTCCGAGATATATGTCTCCGCCAAGGGACAGTACGATGTTATCCGGGCGGGTCAGCTGATTGGAAACTTTGGTCCTGCCACCGTATTCGGGGAGCTGGCCATCCTCTACAATGCCCCTCGCCAGGCCACCATACAGGGTAAGCTTCTGTTTCCTAAAGAGTTACAGTGCTAACACCCTGTATTCCTATATTTTCCATTAGCTGCCACCGATGCACACGTTTGGAAAATTTCCCGTGAAACCTTCCGGGCCATCATGCAAATCTCCGGGTCCAGGGAGCGCGAGGAAAATGTCCAGTTCCTGCGTTCGGCGCCCTTCTTGCAGGAGCTAGACCAGAGCCTGCTGCACAAAGTCGTGGATCTCCTACAAAGGGTGATTTATCCAGACCGCTCATCGAGTTCCCCAAATCAGTTTTTGTGTTTTTTATTACAGAAATTCTACGAGACCGACAGCTGTATTGTCCGGCAGGGCGAGGTGGGCAACGAGTTCTACATCATCCGGTGCGGAACCGTAACCATAAAAAAGAAAGATGAACAAAACCAGGAGCAGGTGGTGGCCAAGCGGCGTCGAGGCGAGTATTTTGGCGAGCAGGCACTTTTGAATGCGGATGTTCGACAGGCCAGTGTCTATGCTGATGCTCCTGGCACCGAGGTCCTCAAGCTGGACAGAGAGTAAGTGCCTCTTTTATAGCATGAAAGCATTTTACAAATACTTTCCCTATTGCCAGAGCCTTTATAAGCTATCTGGGAACCCTGAAACAGCTGAGGGAAAAACCCAGTGCCCAGCAGGATGAATCGACGGGAAGATCGAGCAACAAGAGCTTGGAATTCGACAACGAGTACTCCCACGTAGCCATTTCGGAGCTGAAGAAGATCGCAACGCTTGGATGCGGAGCCTTTGGACGCGTGGACCTGGTCGCGTACGGGAAACAGGCTCTGGCTCTGAAGATCATCAAGAAAATCGAGGTGGTGAAACAGGATCAAATCGAGCACGTTTACAACGAGAAGAACGTAATGATTAAGTGCCGCAATTCACCCTTCATAGTGCAGTAAGCCATAAATCTTGCTCTATAACTCCGGCTAGTACTTAGGTTCCATTCTATTTCCTATTCTAGGCTATACCGCACGTACCGCAATGACAAATACGTTTACTTCCTAATGGAGGCCTGCATGGGCGGTGATGTATGGACGGTGATGTCAAAGCGACAGTACTTCGATGAGAAAACTGCCAAATTTATAGCCGGTTGCGTTGTCGAAGCATTCGATTATTTGCACTCCCACGACTTTATTTACAGGGACTTGAAGCCCGAGAATTTAATGCTGGGCACGGATGGTTACTGTAAATTGGTAATTTTTACTCAACTCATTAAGTGCTTTGATTCTTTTCAATAATTAATGAGTTTTTTCTTAACAGGTTGACTTTGGATTTGCTAAGTTTGTGCGGCACAACGAGAAGACCAACACCTTTGCTGGCACACCGGAATATGTGGCACCGGAGATTATCCTGGATCGGGGCCATGATCGTTCCGTGGACTACTGGGCTTTGGGTATTTTAATATATGAGCTGCTGGTTGGTAAAACCCCCTTCCGGGGCGTCAATTCGATCAAGATCTACCAGCAGATCCTCAGCGGCATCGATGTCATCCACATGCCGTCGCGGATACCCAAGCCCGCCCAGCACCTGGTGCGGCATCTCTGCAAGCAGCTGCCGGCGGAGCGGCTGGGCTACCAGCGGCGGGGAATCGCCGACATCAAGCGGCACAGCTGGTTCGAGAGCATGGACTGGACAAAGCTGAAGCAGAAGCAGCTGGTCTCGCCCATCAAGCGACCCCTGAAGAGCTGGACGGACCTCCAGTACTTCGGTCCGTCCGGAGTGGAGAACGATTACGAGCCACCGGAGGAGATGAGCGGCTGGGACAAAGACTTTTAACAATACGACTAGTTGTAAAGTAAAGTATTTAATCCGATATTAGTTAATATATATAATTTTTTGCAGCCATAACAATATTATCTTAGCTATTCTCTACTTCAATTTGTTTACATATTTAATAATTAGAAAATAAGACTACGATTATTTACTTACTTCTTAAGATAATTTACTAACTTTGAGCCATTTTATTTCACAAATGAAATATAAACTAAAATGAACAACCTTGAAAATTATATAAATTTTACTAAAATGTGATTAGTTTTAATTAAGAGATGATTAAAGTTGAATAAATTGATTTTGCACCTACTCGTTCAAACTAAACTAAGCTTTCAATCTTAGATGGAGTAACTCCTGATTAGCTTAAGCCTGAAGCCCCATAAAGTCGGACAAAAGGAAAACAAATAAATTCAATTAAACGCTTTCTGTGAAATTGCATTCTATAAGTACCCGTTGCTTGCCAAATGCAATTTACAATTCCCGCCACAAACTTGAGGAACACAAGTATAAGACTACTTTGTCTCGAAACAGGTAACAGGTAAGAGCCAGGGGAGACCCCTTCGAAGTCTTGGATAACGAAACTTATTGGGACGTCATAGTCTTGCTTCGTTAAATTATGGCTTTCTCAGGGAATGGCTTTTATCTACGCCATCAATAGCTATCCTTTGTCCTGGCTGCATCATCATTTCTAAGTTCGGTTTTCATCTTGGAGAACGGCTTATTGTTTTCTCCAGAACTATGTATATATCGGCCATTTATGTCCCCTAGCTCTTTCAAATGCTCCTTCAAAGACACATCTGCTTTGTCATCTCGTTTGACAAGGTGAAAGGAACGAAATGTCTTAGCAATTTCCAATGTTGCCACACTTTCAGGTAAGTTAATCAGTGGACTAGGTCCTAGTCAGGATTACAAAGTAGACACACAATTTGGAGTTCTTTAAAAATATTCACAGAACTCTGCTTTCGAATAAGCATAACATTCTATTTACATATCTAAAACAGATCGCATTGTATATTGCAAAATTAATAATTTAGCAACCAATCTCAATCAATATTTCAGATTCTTTCATCGACTAATCAAATGAAATTCTATTCAAAACAGGCACAGAAAAAAATTCAATTTTATGGCAGGAAAAAAATGAAATAAGCTAAGCTGGAAACGTGCTCCACTAACAACATTGTTAATCAATAATTTATTGTAGTACAAGGACTTTAGTGGCAAAATTTTCAAAGGGATGAAAAACTGGGATCCTGGGATCCTGGGATCCGTAGAAAAGTGAAAAGAGGCCCTTCTTCGCTGTAGACATTCGCACTCATTTAACAATTTTACGCTTCGTTTAAGGACCGTAAGAGGGATTGGCCAAGACCACTCAGAAAAGTTCGCCACCGCCTTTGATACTCGGGAATCGGGACAATTTGTATATATATTTTTTCTGTGGCCAAAAGTTTGTGCGGAAATACAGAAAAAAACCATTTTGCATGGCTTTCTTAGTTAACCTTTTTTTCACCAGTCGAAACACCATCACCAGCCATCGCTTTGCCGGAAAAACTAAGCGACGGTTTTGTACCGCCACCTGCGTCCTGTCCTCATCCTGGCCCATATCCTGGCCCGACCGCCGGCCGCATTGCCAGTTGAGCGAGCACAGTTTCCCAACGGAAATGATGACATTTCGTCTAACTTTGTCGCCGATGCGGTGTGCAGTCGCATAGAAATGCTGGAAGGTGTCTAAGAAATGCCACACACCATACGACGGTTGCGAAATGAAAATTTTCACTTTGCCAGGCGGTGGAGGAAATTGTTGAAATGTTCCTCAGTTCCTGCCATTGCCACTGCCACCGCTACCAATGCCGCAAAATTGAAATTGTGGCCAAATGTTGTCGACGTCGTTTTTATTGATTTCCCCCCTCATACTTATTTTATACAATTTTCCTTTCCTTTCGATTCCTTTCTTTTTTTTTTTTTTTTGTGGAAGCTTTCGGCCTTTGGCGGAAGGAAGGTAGCAAAATGTTATTATCAATTATCATTTATTATTGCAGACCATTTTTTCGGTTGGACGATTATGTTTTGAAAGTCTTTGTTGGCATTTCTGGGAAGCAGTCTCTTATTTATTTCTTTTTTCTGAAAGCCATACAATCGATGTGGTACGATAAGAAACCTTCGCTAAGCAAATATTATCTCATATGTATAAAATTTGTTGTTTTGATTATTAACAACTTGAGGATAAGAATCCAAGGTGAAGCAAAAGAAAGCACTTCCTAGAACAGAGTCTGGCAAAACGTTTTTCTTATATTGTGTCAATATTTTCTTAAATTTCAGCGTCCCCGAACGAGTCCCCGAAAGGATATACAGCCGAGATAAAGGAAACTCGATCTAATATAATATATGCATGGAAATACATGTCACAACATCTGCCCAACAAGTTTCTATTACTCATACGGAATCCTATTTTTGAAAGTCCCTTTAGCTTGCTGCTTGAGCTTCATACAAATGCAAATTGAATGACAGCCTTTTCAGTGCAGGGCTTTAAACAAAAATTAGACCCTAATCAAAGTATCTATTGTTTACTTTACACACACACAACAGCTGCAAAAAGGACATTGCCACGAAGGGACACATATTCTGTGACAATTTGTAAGTTATGTTGGCCAAAAAGAAAGTCAGGAGAATTGGTCAAGCCGAATCCTATTTGCCTTTTAGATTGGAACTTCAAGGTCGTCAGAGTTTATTAGTTAAGAGTTTAATAAACTGCAAAGCTGGCCTAAAAACTCATTGTTGAAGGCCAAGAGTCATCATTAGGTCGAAACTATTGCCGAGTCAGAGGCCGAAAACAAATCAGAGCTGGCTTTCCCAAATGAAGCGAGTCGTTGGCCATTTCCAGTTGACAAACATGCACAAGCAATAGCACTTTCTAGTGATCACCCAGGGTGCAATTAGGATTTGAGTGTTCCAATAACGATTTACACAAAAGCTGGCCCACAGCCCCACAGCCGCACAGGGCCTTAGGCCAAGGAGGTCGCCAAGGGAACTGGAACGTGCGGTCGAGCAAATAAGCTTTAAAATGTTACCATTGGAATGTATTGAACAAACGGCAATGCAAAAGTTCCTGCCACACAGCAA
This sequence comes from Drosophila vallismaia, assembly GCA_035047325.1. NCBI lineage: Eukaryota > Metazoa > Arthropoda > Insecta > Diptera > Drosophilidae > Drosophila > Drosophila vallismaia. The sequence continues at coordinate 8,283,856 of JAWNPU010000090.1, read as the reverse complement.
GGATACAGCACATATGGGCCACAGCACCAGGCAACAAGAGTGGCAATTATATAGGGGCACAGGCAAAGGCAGAGGCAGAGGCAGAGGAGTCCTTTTCCGGGCTTCTTCAAGTTCCAGTTCTCCCGCAATCCAATCTAATCAGCTTCGGTCGAAAAGAATCTGTTTACAATATTGACAATTTTGTTTTGTGGACCAGACCTAAAACTAGAGGTTGAATCAAAAAGTTTATTTTTATGCCAAGGAAAAAGTTAAATTTGCATATTTTTTTGTCAAAGCAGTTGTCCTTTTTTTCCGTAGCTTCTGGTGCTTCTTGCTGTTGGCCAATTTGTGGCCGAAAAGGAGATGGCTGCCGAGTTAAGGCCCTGCCACATAAACACTTCTCTGCTGAATACTATGAATAAATAATGAGCTTTGTCTTCCATCGCCCGGCCCGGCACGGACCGGCCAAGTGATGGTCCTTGCAAATGCATACTTACAGAAGTACCTCCTCGGCAATGGCAATGGGCTCATGCAATATTTCTGTGCCATTTAAGCGGTAAGCGGTAAGCGGTAAGAGTCTTAAATTTAGCAGAAATCCTTAAGGATTCCAAACAGCTTACCACAAACAATGTTCTCTCTGTATCGTCCCACAATCGGACTATCAAATGTCGATAAATCAAAAAGAAATATTCGTATCTCGAGTGTGCATTGGTAATAAAAATCTGGAATAAATATCCGTGCAAACGTAAACACATGTTTGCATTTGTTCGACGGCTAAAATCACATTACCGCGCGCCTGCTCTCCTTTCTTCGAGGAATCAAATTATGTTATTTCCATGAGCAGCCCGAAAGTATGCAAATATTTGCCAAGCCCAAACATTTGATGCGGCAACCACTTGCCACACTCGACATACGGAATACTCGTACAGAAGAAAGCTAAAGCAACAATGAGGTAGCCATAGCCAGGCAAAAAGGTCGTTAGATTGTTAACAAGTTCATAAAAAGACGCTGCCATACAAGCGACACAGGCGCAGGACCTGCGACTGGGGGGATCCTTGCCACAGCAAGGACTGCCTAAATACTATACGACGCGTCTCGTTGCGTATTTGCAGAGCACTTTTTCTGTTCCTGCTGCTGCTGACTCTCAACAAGAACCAGCAACAAAAATGCAAACAAGTGTACACTGTAAAATATTATTAGATTTTTATGTTCATTTTAATATATATACAAATTATTCTATTTAACAAAAAGTGATGGTTCATTCACGATTTCAAATAACGTATACGCCTTGTTGGTTTCGTTTCGTTTGATTCAACAAACTCAAAATATTACGTATACGGCACGTGGTTTGGATCTTTAAAAATTAAGTATACGCCTGGTAGGACTGTAACTCCGCGACATTCTTTTAACTTTATTGCAGACTTTCTAGCAATTATAAAGCACTAAAATTTCTTGAAGCGTACAAAGACGGGTTGTGGGACGCTAGACCCAGGTCAGAGCGACTATGAATATGGGCATGGGTGTGTGTTCAGCAACTGAACTGAGAACGAAGGCCTCCTGCGGTTGTTTGCATTAGGCAATTGATGTTTATTATTACGGAGGGGACCCCGTTGGAGACGCCCCTTACAAAGCGCTATTTGCCAATGCCATTCCGGGCGAATGCCTCGGCCTCTGCAAGCAACAGTTAAAGTATAATTTTCATTGGATTAAACCATATTAAAGTCTAATAATAAAGCCTGCTGCATGATGCATTATCCGGCGTCTTTGCCACCCACGCAAATCCCTCTAAACTCCACAAACTCCACAAATTGCAAAATGGCCGTTGGCGCTTTCCAGAGCCTCTACCAGAATTATTTAATAAACAATATACAATATACAAGCCGGCAATTAAACCCAATTTGTAACCGCAACAGAATTTGCTTTAAATTTAATACCGAATCTGGGGGGCAAACCATCGAATGGCATAAAGTATGGCTGTGCAAATTAATTAAATTCCCATAAATATGGCATTATTAATTATTTGTTTTGTTTTTCATTTGCGACTTCCTATTAGTGTTTTTAATATGAATAAGTAGATATTTCCTCTATTAGCTTTGGCTTATGATTAATTTATTTATTAAGAATTTATAATTAAAGACTATTGTTTTTCGATAAACAAAAAAAAAAGAAAACATATTTTTATGAATGCGCATAAAATGATTATTATTATTTAGTTTATTGCATTAATACTTTCAATGTGCTTTATTTTTTATTGATTCCCTCAAAGCTCCATCAATTTTGGGAAACAGCATTTGCGGAGGCGGCTAAGGCGAGTCCAGGGCATCAATTCATTTGAAAAGGATAAAGTTTTAATTAAAAGGAAAATATTTATTTATTGAATATTTATGGAAAGAATAGCAGCAGCAGGAAAAAGCGAATATTGAATTATTTTAGTGAATCGTTGGAGGGGGGGGGGGGGTCGCACAAATGTTAATAATTGAAAAACTCCGAAAGAAAAACTGGTATAACAAATAGGCGGAAAACTTTCGACGGCGGCCAATTAATAATAAATCGCGATCCAGATCCAGAAGGGGAGACTGAAAATCAACGTCTAGCAACTAATGATGCGCCTCATTTAAGCGTCAAGAAAGCAAACCACGTGTACCAACAAATTACCGCCACAAAAGCGAAAAACTTTGCAGATAACCCCGCCAGATCGACCCCCGGCCGGAAGGTTAAAGGTAACGAAAAGCGAATAGCGAAGGTAAACTTGAAACTCGAGAAAAGGTTCCCCGAGAGCCGGGAACTTAGCGCTTGATTAAGCGCCACAAAAACCTGGCCCTAAAACCCATTGTGTGGCGGCCTTTAGCGCGGTGTCGGCTGATTGATAAGCCTAATTGGTGGCTGGCAGATTGTATCCGGCACTTTTCACCCGGAAAACTTCCAACGACCAATGCAAATCAAGCCTGAGGCGTGGCGATTTTTAATTAATTCATAAAGCGGAAAATGTATCGACTCAAATATTCTTCAAAGACAGTCGCATGTGTTGTCTTTATATTAAGTTAATTTCAACAGACTTTTTCAAATATAAACGCAACACACCGTCTGCCTTGCGGCTAATTAAATTTTCTAATTGAGTTACCGCTGACACCGAGAGCTGAGAAACAGTCTGCATGAAAAGCAGGATTCCCTGTACCCATTTCAGATCTTTGTTCGTCCTGGCAATGTGGTTGCGCCTGTTACTGTTCAGGACTTTTACATTTCGCTGACTTTGCTAATAAATTATTGTATGCCCGTCAAACTTTGGAGGCATAATAAAAAAGAAACAGTCGCCGGCAATGCTTTATGCTTTGCCTATGCGTAAATTGCTTTCGCTTCTCTGATTTATACTCAATGCACGAAAAGTGGTCCAAGTCATAATTTATGCTTGAAAAAAGCCACAGAGACAAGACTTTGGCAGTCTGAGAAAATAAAAGAAAAACCAGAACACCCATAAACAGAAAATCTCGCCATGCATTTAGATAATTGGTGATTTTATTGACTAAGAAATAATGTGCCGGCAAATTCAACTCGTATTTGAATTAATAAAATGTCTGGCAAGCCAAATTATTTGCCAGCTAAATATTTACACTTTATTTTCATTTACAGATGAAAAGAAACGTTTGCAATTAGGGCGATAGATTTATGTTTTGACTAAAACTTTGGGCTTCTGTTTGGCACAAAATCTAACTTTCAATATTTGTGAATGAATAATTTGCATTTCCCTTAAAACCGTCAAAGCAAAGAGTATTTTTGAATAATATAAAATAAGGAAAGTTTGCGAAAACTAAGCGATGATGAAAGTAGTTAATTTTCCGCTAAAAGCCCTGCCCGGTAAGGATCGATCCAGCCCCTTAACTTTATTAGGTGTTTATTGAAATTTATGGCCCGTTTGGCTTTGGCATTACAAAGTTGAGTGCTTTATATGCTCGGCAATACAAGTATGTTGAATTTATGGCTTAGCTTAATGGCCAATGTTGGCACTGGGCTCGAGCAGAGCTTGTTAGTTTATTAGCCTGCTAATCAATGCAATAGTTGTGCATGCTCTTATTTGGCAGAAACAAATTTATATCAAAAAAGCTAATCAATAATACCGACAAGATAATCCCAAATACATGCTAATGCATTCTGAACAGATATCCTTTAATACAATTTAATAAAATTGTAAATTAATTGTAATTATGCATTCATCGTATGGCGAATTAATTTTATTAACAACTAATTGAATTGAAACCATGCAATCGTGATCGAAAAGGAAGAATTTATTAACATTTTTCACACTTAACATGGAATACGAATATTTTATTGATATAAATCCGGAATTTTTCATAATTCAAGGAGGCCACTAAGTCCAGTCGGAGTTCCGCCCTGCGTTTGACATTAATTGCCAATTAATTTGCGCCACCATTCACGGAACATTCACGGAATTATACGGAAAGTCCCTCAACATCGACTGCTCTGTTGCAAAATGTCAAGTGACTGAATGAATGAATGCCAAAGGGCAAACCGAATGAAGTTCTGAAAATCCACTTCCAGGCAACACCAACTGCCAGAGAAAGTCCGATAAAGGCCCAAAGCCGATGATAGCCTGCTACTAAATCAATAAAATGGTCAAGCTGTTGCCGCATAAGTCGAAAACATAAACACATAAAATGCTGGCCATAAAAAGGAGCTTCCATTTCATTTGTAAACAAAAGAATTCCGTATTGCCTTCTCGAAGAACTGAGGGCAGAACAATTGTTTAGGGGTTTCTTATCCTTTATTTTGTTATGCGGGGCTCCGGTTTTCTTTTTTTAAATAAATAAAAATAAAAAATATACTAGAATCAAAATATTTTCCTTTTGTCCAATCCTCCCCAGCTGTCTAGATAATGCTCCGGCGTTGGCGTGATGGACGGCAGTTTAACTGCAAAATCAATTTATAGCCTGGCCCGCATTTTGTTGTATAACTAAATAATAGATTCATGACTTGCCATTTCTGGAGCAATCCCTAATGTCGGGTTAATATTCCTTCTTAATATGCTGGCCAGGGTCCGTCCAAAGCAAGAGTGCGTGAAAAATGTTGAAGCGAAAGGAGCCGAAAAGTCAAAAGGTCCACCACCAACTAAAAATTCAACAATGTGGAAAATGCCTGACCGAGAAAACGAGGAATACTATTTAATTTTATTTACGCATCATTTGCAGCTTTCTTCAGCTTTTTGGAGCCTGCAGATTGCCGAAGTTCGTTCTCCCTGAAGGCCATTTGGCATCTTCTGTTTGTTGACAAGACAATTTGCAAGATACGCATAAGAAGTCCACTGAGGCCAAACACACACTCCGACACACACCCACCTCCTATTACGCACAGCAAATAAAATATTAATGCGGCAGATCAAAGCAAAGAATGCCGTAAAACTTGCGAATTATCCGCGCATACAAAACTCCCCGAAAAAGGAAAAAGTTTTATGTTTTATTTTCTTTTTCCTGGATTCTTTATTTTCTGTATTTTCTGTTTGGTGGCCCAAAAGTCAATTTATGGTTTTCCACCCGCATAATTTCATTTTATTCTTCCGTGTTATTTTTTCCCATGCTCCCATTTGCTCGCTTCATATATCGTATGAGTGAATTATGCAAAAAATAAAAGCATTTGTTAGCGTTTGTTCCAAAAGGCTTTGACTGAAGGTTAAAGTAATTCATCCCGTAAAAAAATCTGACATTAAAGTTCTATGGTCCAGGTTTATCGATAAAAACATTGACAAAAACAAAGGACTTGGATTCGATTTGAAGAGCGCTTTAATTAATTGTAAAAAGCATATTAAAATGAACAATCTATATATAGTATATATAGTCTATTGTATTATGAATCCCTTTGGCAGGAGCCTAAAAAATAAGGCATGAAGGAAACGCTGACAGCGTTGACCAAAAACTGCATCGCCAAAACCATTTATCAAAACTAATAGCCGACTAGATAAAGTGTGAAAAAGTGGAAAACGATAGGACGGAAAGTAAAGCCATTAAAGCGAATGCAACAAGGACGAAAGGACGAGGCACATGGCACATGGCACATGGCAAGTGACACCTACACAAAATTACAGAGAGCCCAAAATAGGCATTGGAAAATATCATATTTTACTTTACAAAGCAGTAGCCTGGAAATTGGAAAAAAATAAATAGAAAATATTGAAATCATCAATCAAATAATTTAGTGCAGAAAAATGGAGCAAATGGACTTAGACTTAGACTTAGATGTGCTTCACGTTTGTGACCAGAATCCCTTCTCCAGATATCCAGTTTTGAATTCTCTCTACCGCAGAGTAAATGAATTGACGAATTGGATATCTTTGAAGATGCAGCAAATTAATTACTACTTGCCGCTGTTTTATTTAGAGAAAACAAAGATCGTTATGGATGCTAAGACTCTGGCCAAGTATAGTCAATCCAGGGCTTGGAATACGGCTGCCTACAAGTACATAGAATTCCATCCAACCTGTCCCTTTGAGGTGATGGCTTTGCTGACCCACGAGGATAGTGTCCAGCTCCATGACGAGCGAACTGACGAGCCAAAAACTTTCAGTGCCTACGAACAAAAGGACACAACTTGCATAGCGTTTCGTCCCTGGTCCCATGGCTATGAGTTGGCGGTGGGCTCTGCAGCCGGAGTTTTCCTCTGGACCAGCAATCTGAAGTCGTGTGCCAATCCCCAAATCCGTAACATGAACTCCAGCACTCACATGCAACTGCTGCAGGACGAAGGACACGATTATGTGATGTCGTTGCAATGGAACGAAGATGGCACCATTCTGGTCAGCTGTGCTCTTGGCACAAATCATATTATTCTGTGGGAACCCGATTGCCGGCAAAAACTGCGTTTGCTTCCGCATCCGGGGAGCAGCAGCTCCTTCCACCTGCTAAGGTACGCCCCGGACTTTAAGGTCCTGTTCTGTGCACACTCGGATATTGGTGCCAGCATTTGTCTGCTGGATCGCTCGCATTGGCAGCGACAACAAGTCCTGTCGAAGGAAAGGATTCAAACGGCCGCCTGGACCTGCTGCGGCTCCTACCTCCTGTTTTGCTACAAAGGCAGCACTTCCCTCTATTCATGCACAGCCTGTGAGGAAATAGAAGTCTTTTTGCGGCCAGAACCCAATTGGCGGCTCGAATGTGTCGCGGATCTGCTGGAGGTCACCACAACTTGGGGCCAGAAGAGAGTTTGCGGAGAACCCCAGACCATGGTCATGGATCCATTTGGTCTTTACTTGGCCATCGTCTTCAAAAAGCAACCTTTTGTTTTACTTTCCGTTGTGTTGACACCACCAGGTTGTCCCTTAAGTTTCTTTCCAGTCGAATTCATTGATTGCGATGCCGAAAATAACGAATATATATTCCCGATTTGCTTGAGTTTTGCCAAACCCCGAATAGACGATCCCAATGTGCGTTGGCTGGTGATATGTTGGAGTTCGGAGCACGTCCAACGGAAGGTATTGGTAGCTCCGAGATCCAAAGATGGCCAGCTCTTCCAACAGATTAATGCATAATACTTAAGCATCGAAAAAAACATTGAAAAAACATGGAAAAAACTTTGCAGAAAACAATAAAAAATGAGAATTGTATCCTCCTGTTTCACTTTGCGATTGCTGCTATTAAATACTCATCCTTTCATATGAATATTCAACGAGTGCGCTTATGCAAATCGGGAAGAGCTCGACTGGCAGGCAACCAGTTTTCGGATTCCGGCTGCAACACTCCTCGCGATACCTGTCGCGGGATTGTCGCGATTTCTGCAGAGTATTCCCTCTATCCGACCAATCAGCTTAATGCCAATAAATTGTCACTGAAAAATTGGTTCTACATAGATGTTTCGCTTTTTATAATTCATGCTTTTGCCTTTCGTTGGAATCTACTCTGCTAATGGATATATTGCGCAACGGCATTCGACCCTAAACTTCCGAATTAAACGACAATTTTCCAATAAAACTCCGCATTTGACCCTAATCATAAGCTTATAATGTATGGATACCCCTACTCTTTGCCCTTTTTTTGTGGCAAATGCGCTTTAACGACTCCCTCGATGCCGGCACGTGCTAAAAAAGGGCTAAAAAGTAAAAAACAAATTTATGCAGTCTAACGACCAACTCTCAATGGATATTGACAAATCAAAGTTAATCCAAGGGGCCAATGAAAATTGATTTCAGGTTGATTGTGTAAAAAAGATACTTTATCTTTTTTATCAACCAGGTTTTGCTGATACTCGTAGTATTTAAATAAAAGGTAATCACCATCAAGAAGCTTCGAGACAAGAATTTAGTAGATTTAAGCTTCAAGGAAACTACTCCAATCTTAATTCCATACCAAACCAACATTGACTTTGGTCCTTGGGTAAAAATCTTAAAAGCTGAAATGCCATAAAGGAAGTACCAAGGACAAGGCGGAAAAAGTGCAAAAACCATGAATGCAAATAAGTTTCCAACAATTGCCTAGGGAAGGCCAGAATTCATGAATCACTTAAATTCTTGAGACTACAAAGGCAATACGAAAGTCTTTGTCCTTTGCACAGGCCCCCTTCTGATATGGGAGAACTACATAATTGAATTATTGCCCGATGTTACAGGTCTAATAATACAATATAATAAAAGACCTTTTTTTTGGGGCTTTCCCTAACTAAAGGTAAGACCTCAGCGAATAAACAAAATTAACTTTTATTGCCGAGATACAAAAACACACAGGAGTTAGTTTCGTAAAAAGCGACTGGAGTAAAAAGTCTAAGGACCTTGGCATTAAAGTTTAATGTTGGAAGCAAAAATGTGTAGCCATAAAAATCATTTAAATGTTTGTTTGCCAAGAGCCTGTGTCTCCCCCAAGATCTCAGAATGTGTGAAAAAAATTTGAATATTAATAGTCCGAACCAAAAAAAAAACATCACAACATTTAGATTCCGGCAAGCAAGTGTTATATCCCGAGAATGCATATAAGCGAGATTTTCCAACTGGCAAACAGTTCCACATTTTGTGGCATAACAAATATTGCTGATATCACAATTGCTGGGAATATATTGAATCAGTGCTTTGTATTCAAAAACCTTAGCTTGCTAGCAAGCACAGCTGAAGCACACACAGCGAGAGACTCGACAATCAGAAAAAGCTGTATTTATTGTTTTACCATATTTTGCGCCAACATCAAAAATACAATTTGATGCATTGAATGAGAGAGCCAGTGAGCCAGTGAAACGGCAAAGTTGGCAATAATTTTGGGCAGACATTGATATGCTGACAATGTGAGCGTTGATTTTTTCTGCCAGTTCCCTGGCAGTTCCTGGCAGGACCAAATGTAATACCCGGCCCCAAAGAGAGGGACGAGCACATGCTAGACATACCAAATAACTTCACTTATTTTTATGCCCAAGAGCGTGTGTCACGAGGGGCCTCGAATTATATGCCTCCGTTCGGGAGGATTTCGAATGTGTGTCAAATGGCGTAAACGCGGAGCAATCAGCAATGAGGCATCAATAATTCTTAACGCGTTTGCGGCACTCTCGATGGCGAAGCATTTGGGAATTTGGCTTTTGCTTTCAATTCAGGACTTTCATTTTCCTGGAAATGATCGAAGCTAGAGGAAAAACAGGACTATCCCCATTAAAACTTAAGATTTCCCCAATTTTCTGCGTTTAACTTTTGCCCTTGGCCCGGCTGTGAGGGCTGTGGTTTTTGATTTATGGCCGCCACTGCCATCAGGCATCCGGGCATCCAGGCATCAGGCATCAGGCTCCAATATTTATGCTTTGTTTTGTTTTCGTAATCACGTTTTTATCTTTTACTAAGCAACTCGTGTAGGATTCTTTAAAAAATACCCAAAGAACACCCAGAAAGACGTGGCATAAAAAGTGTGGCAACAAAAAACTCTTGTTTACATGGAATATTGTTGTGGAAACCGTTAATTGACAGGCGGAAGACTATAAAGTCACTATATATATATATATACAATATCCTTCAAGCATGAAATCCTCACAACTTTGTTTTCTCTTTAGGACTATTACTATCCCAGTGTGGCTGACATTAGGACCCTTAAGCATTTAAGTACAAACTTTTAAGCTGCCAACTGTAATTGGTAACGTAAGCAGAGTCCTGAAACTTCAGGATCTCACTCAAGAGTGATGTCATGACCAGTCTCAGTCGTCAAATGTGGGCATAGTTTTGTCGGACTATTGCCAAAAAGTTACAAAACGAGGTTAGGTGCATGGCTAGGAATAGAATTGTTTTTGGCAAAAGTCATCGCTGCGTTAACAACTGATAAAAGCACAGCCGAAATGTAGGCTACAAAAATTCCAACATTTTAAGGCAAATTTGAAGGCAAAACAAACGAAACGATAAACCGACTTGCGCTTGTTTTATTTTCGCTTTAATTAAAATTTATGCATTCGCAATACAACATCATAGATTACAATTGTTTCCACAAAACGCACACAAAGCCATATATTTTGCAAATTTTGTTCAAAAATCAATGTGCAAACTATAAAGCCTGTTTGCTTTATTCTTTCCAAGGGCTGGCCTGACGCCTGACACATAAAAAAACAAACAGACCGAGATGGAAAAGCCAAAACCAGCCAAAATAAATTTCCAGCCGCAAATCCTTGACAAATCTGCTGCATTGGCTTCGCCGGCCGCCGTCCTTTCCAGATAAATCTTTATTGCCTCATTTTGCTTAAAGTTGATTCTATTTTCATACTCTGCCTAGGGGTGTGTCTGGCATTTGTTTCAAATTTCCATACAGCTGTGTGACATTTATATGTAAAAACTTGTCATTTAGTTACCATACCAGTCGCCAGCTGTAAAAGAGTATTCAGGAGTTGATGGCGGAAAAGGAATTTTTATTTTCCCATTTTATACACTTATTTATGTATTTTTTCCTGACATTCTGTTTGCCTTGCCACGCCGTTTCCACATTTTTTGTGGCCAAAAGAGCAGTGTTTGTGGCAGGGTCTGCGGAGTGCGGCCAAAAAGACAATGACTCGCAGATAAGCGAGGCTGAGGAAAGGCCCGCATTGAAACTAGACTCAACAATAGCAACTCGACTTATATCAACGACTCACAAAACTTTTCAGGCATAGAAACGAAATAAAAACCTAAGTATTTCCAGCCACGAGTAAGTTGAACAAAAAAATTATGTGAAATGATATGTAAACTGGTAAACTTTTGTCCGTGAGCGTTGAAACCTTTGCGTTGAGTCAACAATGCCAGCAATCTTTAATTAAAAGTCCGACTGATGTGTCTATTCATTTTGAATTTCGTCCAAGAAAAGATACTTCAAAAAGAGCAACAACCAGCAACGAATACTTACATTACGCATACGCCATGTGGGGTTGCCGAATGCCACCTTGAGTGTAATTTAAAATGCCACCGGATGCAATTATGGAGTCCCGGATGCTGTGCAAACAACAGCCACTGCCAGTATCCAAAACTTTATGTTTACTTTTCCACAGCTGATGTTTTTCCAGCCGTCACGTGCCACTCTGTTAACAGCTTTTCAGGCGTAGCTTGCTCTTGCTGCTCAACTCTATTTTATTTATATTTTTATTAACTTTTTACAGACACCATCACGAAATTTAATTTAATTACTTGTATTTTGTTTATTCAACATTTCTGAGCGCTTCAATGGCTTAAATGCCCATTAATTGTCTGCTAATCAGCTGCAACATAAATACGAGTACGAAATTGTCACAAACTGCCTTCGAAATGATTCATTTTCAACAGATCGAAATTAAATAAACCTACAAATTGATGAATAAATAGCACATATAGTAGTAAAGCTGTTGTCATATTTGAAATAGTTGAAATGTATTGCCATGGCTACAATTCCCAATGAAGTAAGACTCATTCGCATTCAGTTGGGAAATTGCATTTTCGTTTGATTTAGTTTGTTTGGAACTGCAACTGCAAGTATAATATATTCGATTGAATGCAATCAAAGGGCAGGACTCTGAGTAAGGACATGATTCCATTTGATAATCAATTGAGCTTGTCAGGATGCTGGCATATCGACCTAATGAAATCATGTAGGGAAATTTATGATTTACTTGACATTTGGCAAGAAACATGTGTCTGTAGATCTCTGTTAAAATGAAACTCACTAACATTTTGTTCCAAAAGAAGCCTTACATATATTTATGAAAAAAAAATTAACTTTCACTAAAAAACTTTACAGCATCGACCCCCAGAGAAATTGCAATATAAACTAACGAATTGTAAAATTTTTTGAGAACTGAAAACTGTCTGAAAAATGCGCTCACATATATTTTCAATGGTAAACCGATGTATTGCTGCTCCTGACAGCCAGCAATAAAAAAGCACGGGCACGTTCACAAACAGCGGCATAAAAAGCGACGAAGCCGTGGGCTCCTGGCACCGGGGCTCTGGCAGTACAGTATTTGGTATCTGAGCCACCGGGAAACCGGGCAAGGAGATGGGGGCAAGCGCGAAAGCCTGGCTAACCGCTGATGTACAAACAATAAAGTTCAAGGGTATTACAAACAGGCGTTCTTTGCCACACACTCGCATGTGCTCAAATATGAGTAATAGGGTTTGTTGCATGCCCCGCTGTGGTGGCTCAAGGCCCGCGGTGGGTCAACTTGGGTTGAGTCTCTCGGTTAGGAGGGGGCCGTGTTGACTTTGGGTGGCCCCAGTTAATGGAGCAGCGGCCTAGGCCTAGTGTTTGGTGAATTTTAATTATGCTAATGCAAAGGGTAAGCAACACCCGTGCATGTACACAAACACGCAGGTGTATTCATCTGAAAGGCGAAATACATTTCCTTTGACTTTCACTGGCTAGTTGTAGTTTGTCTATACTTTCTCCTTTCTCCTTATCCTGCAGATGAAATTCTATTGCTTTTATTTGCTGTTCAGCAAAAGAAAAGTGGTGATTATCTTTCAACTTTTTTTGTTCGTTAATTGAAGGAGACTCGACTCTAATTAGAAGCGGATTAGGGCTCCACAAGATACCCAGATACGCAACAGGGCTCTGGGGATAATAAAATGTAGCTTTAAGCTCATTCTTTGAGAGAATTTTAACAAAAAATATATGTTTATTTTGTTCAACTTTTATCCAAAAACTAATTTTCCAGCTGATTGATCTTTTTCCACTAATCAAACGATTTTAATTAAACTAACGAACCAACAACCAAAACGAAAACACTTTTACAGTAAAAGCAAGTTAAAAAATTGGGCAAAAAAAAATATTAATAAAATTACTGGACGCGGCTTTTGGGTTAGGTCGGAACCGGTAGTGGCGTGGGAGGAGCTATTACAACACTATCCGCCACTAGACTCACAGTTTGTTCAATTACAGGCCACTCAAAAATATATTTGCATATTTAATTTCTGGCTGTACAACAAATTTCACACTCGCGCACTATTCAGTTTTTAATTGAAATACTCGTACTCGTCGAAAAACACGCGTTGGCGTTAGAGCTTTGAGGATCGAAGCGACGCTTGACGACGAACGGTTGACGAACCGCAGGATGAACCGCACGCAAAGCCGGACACGAAAATACTGGAACCAGCTTCCGGATGGACAAAAACGCCTTGTGGCAGGCGAAAGCGCAACAGCATCTGGAGTTCGGCTGCCAGGATTGTAGGTAGGAGCCGAACAAGGACGACAGCATCCGACTTGCCACGATGGCGCCTCGTTATGGCGCTGAATGAGAAACTATGGCCCACCCGCTCTCTCTTGGATCTGTGCAGATTCAGCTTGAATCGTTTGCCGACAGATTGTTGCTTACTCGTTCAGTAGGTCAGGAACTATTCCTGTTTCATTTACACACGTGTCCAAGAAATTAGATTCAGATTTACTGTAAATCATTTAGAAACTGTTTTCTTTTGGAAAGTAGAGATGCGAGCTTTCAATGGGAACTAGTGGAAAATTGTCGTAAACTTTGTAAAGGAAATAATAAAAGATATCAAAACAATGTTTTTACAAAATAAGTTAATCTTTGAATAGTTCAGATTCGATTTTATTGAGCTTATTTCAAATCAAGCATCGCTAGCGGAAACCATTAATTATTCGAGCTAAAAAGAAAGTTCTGGCCAAAAAAGGCTAAATTAGGCGGTATGCTGGAAAGATGCGTGTACTGCTTCTTGTATTCACCTGTTTCCTATTTATTTTTTATTTGTTTGACAAGTTGGAATCCTTTGAGAGTCCTAAGAGTCCTATTTTAAGTTTATCTTTCAATAGTTAAGATTCGATTTTATTTTACTTTTTTAAAATCAAAAATCACCAGCTAAAAAGTAAAATTCTGTCCAAAAAAGGCTAAATAAACCGCCATTTTGGATAATGCATGCAATTCAAAAACTTCAATGCCAAGTTTAACCTTCTACTTCTTGTAAAAGACTCTTACTTATTTATTTATCATATATTTTCTGGTTAGAGTCCCTTGTGACAACGCAAAAAACATGAAATGCCCCTGCGGACACATGTATAAAAATCCTTGAAAACGCATTCAATTGTAAAATCAAAATGGATAAATATATTAAATACAATGCGATTAGCCGGCATGGCTTCATGGGGCAAGAGTGGAAGTACGTTTTTATTTTATGGGAATGGCAAAATACAAAAAAGTAAGTGACGGGGTAAACAGTTACAAAACATCATGGCCAAGATGCCTAACCGGTTGGTTGGTTGGCTGCTTGGCTGACTCTGGGTAAGACATTTACGAGCGTTTGAATTTGACAGATTTCTTTTGTTATAGCGACAGACAGAGAGCGTCAAAGGAACTGGCAAAGCGCTCATGCGTGCCAAATCCAAGTTTGGCTAAAACCATGAGGATCCAAGTAGAATTTAATAAAAAAAACAAGCCGCAACATTGGCCAAGGCAAGCCGAAGGCGATTGAAAACTCGTATGGAGTCGTCATAAAATGTGTTATGCAGTTCAGCGCATTTGTACCACAATGATGGAAGGGCTAACAAGGCAATGAACATCTTAACTTAACTAATGTTGCTATATGCAACATTAATTTGATTGGATATATATACTTATATTGGACAAGAAGATAAATTACTTTCGGTGGAAAGCAGATTCCCAGACACGTACAAATTAATTAGACAGACGAAAAGCATTAACCCTGAGGCAAGGAGCTGCCTACATAAAATAGTCTGATGGGATTCTGTTTCCACATAAAATAGAACTAACTGAAATAACCCTTAAAGCGAACAGAAACCTAAATTTTCAGACACTTATTACTATTTTGCATATCATTTATAAAGGGTGCCAATTAGCTATCGATCTCGAGACAAATCCCTTGAAATCAAAGCCGCTTACTGGGCAAAAAAATAAAATCCCCCCTCAGTTTCCCCTCCAAAAACCGAAAACCGAAAACCTACTTAACAATGCAAGCTCCTCATCGTCAATTAAGTTTAATTGCCCCAGCGAACGAAGTACTTGAAATATGCATACAAAGTGAGCGGAGGCATCGTTGAAATACACTAAAGCCAGCTTTCCACTTTTCACATTTTAGCTGCCCCAACATTACCAATGCCAGTCCCTGCATCCATTTAACAATCAATTTATTTCGCAATATTTTCGGTTCCTCGGTCCTGGGCTTCAACTATCCTCAGCCTAGTTTCTGGCTGGACTATATTCCCTGAATATTCATTCAGACTTCGAGTGCAGAGTGCCTACCTCTAGCTGTCTGATATTGAAGCCTAATTGGCTGTTACTTTCTTACTTGAATAAAATTAAACCTTTTCTAGGAGTAACATCAACTGAAGCCAGTTACTCTGGTTTATTTCCAGCTACAAAATACAAAATGTGGAAAGTTTAATAAAGTAAATACATAGATTTCCTGGACTAGTACAAAATTCTGTTCAGATCACATATATTAGAAAAATAATACAAAATACTCGTATATACCATTTACGACTAGTACAAAATTATATATGGGAATAAATACTTTACAAAAATATATACTTTACAATAAATTCAGCTGAGTTCTTGATGACAAAATTTGTAAGCGCTTCGTTCAATAAAATAAGGCATCAAAATATAATCTACCACTTATCAGAACCTTTTTGTAGTAAATCATTGAACACAGATCCAGGCAAATGTTGCAGCTCCCTCGGATTCCCATCCTCGATTATTCGTCCCTGATCCAGGACAATCAATCGGTCATAGTCCAGAATGGTGGACAGGCGGTGCTGGGGAAGATTCGGCGAAATATAGCCAGACTAGAGCGGATTAAATGTAAACTCACGGCGATTGTTATGATGGTGCGCCCCTGAAAGGCCTGGTCTGCTGCCTTTAGAAGCGCATTTTCCGTGGTGCTGTCCAGGGCACTTGTTGCTTCATCCAGGACGAGACAGGCGGATCCCCGCAGGATGGCACGTGCCAGGCACAGTAGTTGTCTGTGTCCTGCGCTCAGGTTAATGCCCCCATCACAAATCATGGTATCTGAAAGAAATGTTATTGTTTAGTTCTTGCCTTGTTATTAGAGAAATAAAGGTACTATTGATTTTACGCTCTGAAATTCTTTAAATTTATCTGGTGCCAATGCCAATACTTTTTCTAGACACTTTAAAGCCTTCACAAGTGAGTGACATCTTGAACTGAATATTTAACATATTATTCAATCGAACGCGGAAAAGCTCCGAATATGCACCACA
Organism: Drosophila vallismaia; assembly: GCA_035047325.1. NCBI lineage: Eukaryota > Metazoa > Arthropoda > Insecta > Diptera > Drosophilidae > Drosophila > Drosophila vallismaia. The sequence continues at coordinate 8,267,237 of JAWNPU010000090.1, read as the reverse complement.
AGAAAATGTAAAAAATGAAACGTCAAATATCCGCCCACCCTCTGCCAAGTCGGATAAAATGGAATAAGATATCAAGCTGACTTCCATTATTTTTTCATGGGGCAAATGCTGATCCCAAGGACAAAAAAAAGCCACTTCAAGTGGTTGTTTATTCCGAACGATGGCAAAAACCAAACCAAAACCGAACTCACCCAGGCCGAGAGGTAGATGCCCGTTGACGAAGTCCTTCAGCTGTGCCAGCTCCAGGCAATTCCACAACTGCAGGTCCTGGAAGTAACCATGTGGATCTAGATTTTCACGTATGGTTGCATTGAACAAATGCACATCCTGCGGTATAATCGACAATCTGGTTCGCAGCTCGTCTGGTCGGATTCGTTTGATATCCACATCATCAATGTAGATGTGTCCTTTGGTCGTTTGCAGGACTCCGAATAGGGACAGGCCCAAAGATGATTTTCCGCTACCCGTTCGACCGCAAATCCCAATCTATTTAATATTTGATAAAAAATGCAAGGGTAATTATTAAAGAATTCGCAATCAAATATAAATTGGAAAAGAAATATACATATATTGTATTAAAATAAAATTAACTCAATGGCCAGGTGCATGCCATTTTCATAAACAATCATCAATCAAAATATATATCTAGGGTTTATAATCACCAGTTTAAAACAATTAAAACCTATTAAACGCCATACCGGATACCGAATACCGGATTTAAAAGTGAATTCAAATTGAGCTGCATTTCGTTGCGGATTTTCGCGATTTATTATCACATCCTATTTTACACTTCAAAGTAGAGATCCTTTTTTGTGAAGCATCGACTTTGTGGCTTACAAATAACACATTTTTAGCTTCCATTTTATAGAAAATGAAATAATAAAGGTTTGGGCAAGAGTAGAGGGATTTCGTGTCGCCCAAAAAGCGTATTTTTATTTCGTCTTTTTATTTATTGTTGAAGACAAATTGACTACATAACTGGGTTGGTCCGGACGTTTATTTGTTTTATTGTAATGACCATTTCATATTCAAACCCAATCAATATTTTTGCCATTTTTTATCCAATTTCGCACCAAGATACCATTTAAAAATCGGGACTTTATTTTATGTACAACATAATCAAAGATTTCTTTATAATCGAAGTGTAAACTTTATAAAATCTTTTCAAACATCGCCTATGCGTCCGTATGTTCTTTTCTAGCCTCTTAACTAATGTTGCTAAGGAATACGCTTAATAGATTTATGGTAGTTAGTACTCGAAGATACAAATTCAGGAAGGTATACCTTTTGCCCATTGGAGGTGAACAACTTAAGTTATGGCCTTTTTGATAGATAAATAGAATTGATTTTGAATTGTAATATACGGAAAGTTGATATTTGTCAAAAGCTTACTTTTTTAACCATTTGATAGCGGATGTTTTATTCGATATCGATCCGTTTTTAAAACCAAATACCATTCATGAATCAGGACTTCAGTCTGCTTCGATCTGCATTAAAACATCTGAGAAACTAAACAAAAAAAATTATCTCGATTTTTCAAAATTTTGAAAGGGGTACCATCATGATTTTTTAAAAATCGACAAAAATTTTTTTGTTCTACTCTTTGGATCTTTTGATGCAGGTTAAAAGAGATTGAAGTTCTGATTCCAAAATGGCATGTCGTTTTAAAATCGGTTGCGAATTAGCTCAGATATTCGAATAAAACTGTTCCAAAAAATGAAAATTTTAGATTTTCAAAATACGGGAAAAGCACATTTGTCAAAAACTCATTTTATCATACTTTTACTTAAGTTTTTAATGATATTTTTGCTATTTTGCATCCGGTTTCGCACCAAGATATCATTTAAGAATCGGGACTTCATTTGCTGTCCATCGTAATCAAAGGTTTCTATTTAATCGAAGTGTTAGCTTTACAAAATCATTTCAAACATCGCCTATGCGTCCATATGTCCTTTTCTCGCCCCCTAACTTAGGTTTTAAAAGAATGCGCTTGACTAATATACAACAAGCAGATAGTACTCGAAGATACAAATTTAAAAAGGTATACCTTTCGCCGATTGGAGGTGAACAAACGAACTTATGGCTAATTCGGTAAAATTTATCAATATTTAAAACCACGTATAAGCAAAATTGTTCTTATACATGGTACCATTTCAATCAGAATCGAAAAAATTTCACGTGTTTTTCCACTCACCCGTTGGCCTGCAGGAATTTTCAATGTTAGGTTGCTGATGACATTTTCCCTTTGTCCTTCGTACTGCAGACTGACATTATCAAAATTGATGTCGCCCCTTTGAGGCCACGAAATTGGTACACTTTGGTCTAAAAATAAAAAAATATAAATATATTATTTGGGCCTATCAGTTTAAGGGGTAAAGGTTAAGGTAAAAGGATTTCTGTTTCTTTTCGTTCAAGAAAATTGGTTCGGGATTTACAAAGGAATTTAAATCTGTACAACGAGTCGTATGAGCATTGTTTTCATGCAAACTACTTCTATGACTGAAATAATTGATAAATTTAGCCTGATAAACTAATATTTTTACTATTCTAATTACAATGGAAAGTGCCAAAAAAATTTCTCAATAACCCATTAGTTGAAACACCCGAAAATTCTTTGGTAATTAAGTTTTTTTTAAATGCTCCGAGGCAGTGACCAAAAAAGAAGAATACTTACAGCGCTCAAGCTTCCTGGCCGGCTCATTTGGCAGGACGACCTTCCCGTCCTGCGGCGGCAGTTGCTTATCTTTAATCACCGACGTCTTTGTCGTCGTCTGTTCCACCTTGTCGCCAGCTGTCGCCGTGGGGAAGTTTAAGGGGAAGTTTAAGTGATTGCCGTTGCCGTCGCCGTCTCCGTTGCCATCGCCGGTTGCATTGCCTGCATTTAATTTATCAGCATTTGCTTTAGTCCCTGGACCAGCTTCAGCTGTTTCGCCTCCATTCCCGTTATTTCCTCCTGCTCCTGTTCCCGCTCTTGCTCCAGTTCCAGTTCCATCTTCATCAACATCACCGGCAGCTGTCGTTGCGCCTGGGTAAACTTTGTCACCGGCAGTCGACATCGACGTGGACAAGGACGACCTATCGACTTCAGCTTCTCCTTCTGGCGTACCCAAACCCTTATCCCCATCCTCATCCGTCTCCGTATCCGTATCCGTATCCTCATCCGGATCCGAATCCTGGGCATAGTGGGCGATGCGTTCGACGGAGCCCGCATACATCTCCATATCAGCCAAAAGTTTTACAACCCAATTAAGGTAAATCGGCACCAACAACGTGTAGTTTATGGCCAGTCCCACCAGCGACGGTGTGGGATTCAGTTCCGAGCCGGCGACAGAGACGGAGGCGGAATCTGGCGGGCTTTTATTGACAGCATAAGTTTCGGTTGCCTCGCTGTCATGCCGCATTCTGTAGTTGCTGCAACTGAGACTCGCCGTGGCCAGGGCCGTAACGGTGGCCACAAAAACAATGCAGCCACCCAAATAGTCCTGCCGGAAGGAGAACGACTGATTAAGTAAAAGGACAGGTAGCTAAAAAAAAGCGTCTGCTTGGTGTTTCAGTAGTATTTGTTTAAGATATTTTTATGTCTAATTCACTCAATTATTAGTACAATCTTTTGTTTAAACCTAATAATTTAATAATTCATCAAGATGAAAATACTTTACCAGGGACACGCCCAACCATCGGTGGCTGGTGTTTAATAGAGCAAAGGCAATCGTGTTTGCCTCCAGACGTTTGAATAGAATCTCCGTGAACCGGGTTTGCTGATTGTATGCTCGAATAGTGGTTACCCCTTGAATCGTCTCGGCCAAGTGCGATATGACAGGGGAATTGGTGGCATTTTCAATGCGCTGAAGCTCTCTGTTAAAAATTAGGATTAACTATTAAGTGGAGCTGTTAAATGGCCAATAATCAGTTGTTAAATAAAATCCAAGAGTCTTCCTATCTCTTCTGGCATCCAAAGATTAGCAAAAGTTTCAATACGATTAGATAAGAATTATCAGTACGTGAGTCTACCAAGGTTTTTCCCCTGGTTGGACCTACGAAGTTGTAGGGTTTCGCCGAAAAAAACGTCAGTAATCAGTCTAGTTCCAACCTTCGTTTCGTCACCATGGCTGTCAATCCGGGTCGTTCCCTGATTTTGGGTTTGGCCATCATCGGGCTTATGAATGGCACTCAAAGCGCCAACATACTGGGCCTCTTTACGAGCCTAAGTCCCTCGCATTTGATTATACAAATGTCGACGGCAAAGATCCTGGCTGAGAGGGGACACAATGTGACTGTGGTTACGGTCCTAAAGCCGGTGGTCACCCACAAGGACATTAATATAATCCAAGTACCCTTGAGTAAGGAGGATGCCCAGCGGCACAGCGAAATAATTGGATCGATGTCCAAGAGCGACAACAATAATGTTATATTATCCTTACTCCGGATGTTGAAACGAACCGGATTTATGTTTCGGAAGATGGTGGATTCTCTAAAGGATCCGCGTGTCCGCGACTTATATCTTAACGATGGAAATAAGTTTGATCTGGTCATAGCCGGCTATTTTTTGAATGAATACCAATTGGGTTTTGCCAGAAAAGTAAAAGCTCCGATTGTGCTGGTGGCTCTAATGCCGCCAAATCAGATGATAGGCCCTCTGATAGGAAATCCGCTGGAAGGATCGTTTATATCTGCAGAAAAGAACTCATTGGAAAAGGGTCAGGCCACATCCTTTCAACAAAGGCTGACTAACTACATTCAAAGCTGCTTTTTCAAGATCTTCAATTTCCTTTCCGAAAGGCGAAACAATGATTTTTACAAGTAAGTAAATGCAGAGATTATTTTAGGGTTTTTGGATATTTATCTTAATTCTTTTGATTTTAGGGAGCTCTTTGGAGATGATCCTGCAATGCCCCCGTTCCAGGACATGCTCAAGAATGTTTCTCTGGTTTTCTTTGCTTCCCATGGACCCAGTGAAGGACCCATCCAACCTCTCGTCCCGGCGGCCATCGAAATTGGAGGCATTCACATCAAGGACAAGCCGGATCCTCTGCCCACAGAGTTGTCCAACTTTCTGGGCAACGCCACGGAAGGTGCCATTCTCCTAAGTCTGGGTTCCAATGTGCGAAGCAGCCACGTCAAACCCGAGACTGTTAAGAAAATGTTTAATGTCCTGTCTAAACTGAAACAGAGGGTCATCTGGAAATGGGAGGACTTGGAGAGGACGCCTGGCAAGTCGGACAATATTCACTACTCTAAATGGCTGCCACAGGACGATGTACTGGCCCATCCCAACATTAGACTATTTATAAATCACGCCGGAAAGGGAGGAATAACCGAGGCGGCATATCACGGCAAACCCATGTTGGCTCTTCCTATTTTCGGTGACCAGCCAGGAAATGCCATCGCTATGGTAAAGAAAGGTTTCGGTCTTTCCCAGAGTCTTCTTACCCTGGAGGAGCTGTCCTTTTCAGAGGCCATCCAGGATATATTGACGGATTCGCAGTACACGGAAAAGGTGTCCACCTACTCCTCCCTTTACCGGGATCGCCCAATAACTGCCAAGAAATCTTTAATTTTCTGGACTGAATACGTCATCCGGCACCACGGTGCTCCACACCTACAAAGTCCTTTAGTTCAAATGAATTTTATAGCCGCAAATAATTTAGACGTCTATGTAATTCTCTTCCTTATTTTAACTGCTTTTCTACTGCTGTTAAAATGTATTTGTCAGTTTATTTACAAAAGGATCACATCCAAAACAAAAAAGATTGAAAAGAAAAAGAAGCAATAATATTTGTAGTAAATAATTACATATCCCTAATCTTTGTTTTATTTTATTAACGAACTTTGTAAAGACCATTTTAATCGGTTAGCCGTAAACTTGATAATAAACCAAACTGATGAGCACTCTTTTATATGGAGTTTTTCATACCGCCTTCGGGAAGTGTAAAAGTCAATATGATTCGACTTCGGGAACAGTGTTGCTCAGCGTAGCTCTCCTAGTTTTTCTAGGATCTGCAGAAAGTGCAAATATCCTTGGAATCTTCACTGTGCCACAGCCATCGCATGTCATTGTGCACCTATCTGTGGCAAAGGCCCTGGCAGAAAGGGGACACAACCTTACAATCATAACGTCAATCGAGCCTCCGATTAAACACAAGAACTTCAACATTATCCGAGTGCCACATTCCATGGACGAAGAGCAGGACCACACTGAGGCTCTCGACAACATGGCCAAGATAGACGGATGAATTCTGTCCCAACTCAAAAGCATGCCAAAGTTTTTGAATGTAAATTTTCGGATAATGGCCAGCGCTTTGAAGGATTCACAAGTAAAATGACTCTATGAGAACAAGGACAACCATTTCGACCTAGTCATTGCAGGATACTTTATGAGCAACTTCCAACTGGGTCGTGCCCAAAAAATTAAAAGTCCCCGTAATTCTCTCCTTCGCCCAGCAACCTGTAGAGTTTTTGGCCAACATGGTGGGTAATCCCAGATCACTATCTCATGTACCTGGCGTTTTGACCGCCTGGGAAAAGGGTTAAGTTATGTCCTTTTCCCAAAGATTAAAGAACCAAGCTATAAGCTGGCTGAATACACTGTCGCTGGTACCGTATGAGTGGAATCTAGCAAGATCTATAGGTGATTCAAACTATGTTCAAAGTTCTTTCCCAGCGAGTGATTTGGAAATGGGACGACCTGAAGAATACTCCTGGAACATCCGAAAATATACTCTAATATACTCTCCAAGTGGTTTCCGCAGGACGATATTCTGGCCCATCACGCAATATTCACCCAACATCAAGCTCTTCATAACCCACGCCGGCAAAGGAGGCATGGCCAAATCCCAATACCACGGGAAACCAGTATAGTGAAGTCAGGGTATGGTCTTAGTTTAGCTTCCTTGGAGTTAAAAGAGGAGAACTTCCGAGACAGCATCATTACTATTCTGGAGGAATTCCATCCTTTACCAAAAACGTCAAAGCCTTTTCCGACCTCTACCGCGACAGACCTCTTATGGCCCAAGAAACCGTGATTTATTGGACAGAATACGTCCTGAGACATCGCGGAGCTGCTCATCTACAGAGCCCTGTCCACATGAGCTCTATAGCTGCCCACAATTTAGATATCTAGTTTATTCTAATATTAATTCTTGCATTATTCATCATTTTGGCTAGATTTACACTTAAACTGTTCAAGAAAAAGATCAATAATGCAAAGAAACAAAAAATCAAGACGGGTAATACACTTTTGAACCCATTTTCAAAATCACAATGACTCTGCCGTTGTATTGATAAGCATGGGAATTGCCCCCAAGTAGTTCTGGTTTAATGTTACGCAATTGTTACCCTGATAAAAGGTATCAATAAAAATCACTAGACGGTACCGATAATAAGCAGTTTGACCACCTAAAGCTGCCTTCATAAGATTATTTTCAAACAAACGGAAAGGGTAATAAATAAGCTTTAAAAATGACAAATAAAAACCCATAAAAATAAATTATAATGGTTAAATGAACTACTTTTCAGACTCTGTGGCGCTATTTACGGAAATGTGTTTTGGGTAAGGTAATGGTTACCTTCCAAAAAAAAACTTTCTACTCAGGGTTTCTTTGCTATTTTATAAAAGAAAATAAACCTACTGAGATATTTATTATCAGCTTCTCTCCAGACAGTCGCTATTTGATAACGAAATCAACTTCATAAAACATACTAAGTGATTTTGTTTTAACAATGAGTGCTTTCCATTTTACATTTCCGGTACTACCGAGTCCTCTAAAATCAGGAAAATGTTCCAATATCCTGGGAAAGCTCAAGAAACTATTGGAACTATGAGAACTATTGGACAGAATACGTCCTGCGACATCGAGGAAGTGTTCATCTACAGAGTCCGGTGCTGCAGTTTTAATAATTTCTTTGATGGTAGTCCTAACAAAAGTCTCCCTTAACGTCTGTGAACAAAAACCCATTAAAGTTGACCAACAAAAATGACTGATAAGCCTGGGGTTAGTGATTGATAAGAAATAATAAATGGAATTATGAATGGCCTAGTAACACAATGAATTTCTGAACTATCTGAGTTGGTTTTGTTTGTTAATTTATTACAATATATGCAATAATTGGTTGTTACTTTAACTTACCGCGCTGAGCACCTGTAGAACTTCTGGACCACATAGTAGGCCCCACAGATAGGCAGTGTTAGGACCAGGAACCATGGAGTAATCGAGACATTTATCAGGATGGCAGATAGACAAAGCAAAGTGAATTGCAGCAATCGCTGGCCAGTGGCGGCAATTTTCTGTTAACAAAAAAGAAACATAGGTCAAGGATTATTTAGATAAAATAGCAAAACCAACGCGTGCCTATCGTCATAAAATCTCAATCAAAGATTCCAACAGGAACGTACCCATATTTCATGGCACAACAAGAACTTTATGGAGGGAGAACAAAAAACCAGACAAACTGATGGCTAAAACCGACAAACGGATAACAGATATAACAAATCTCACCTTATCAATGACGGCCATATCGTTGCTGAAACGATTCACAATGCGTCCGAGCGGTGTCACTTGGAAAAAATGCAACGTTTTATGCAAAATCGTTTGCAGCAGCTTATCGTGCAAATTACGACGGGCATTACAGCCGGCCCATTGTCCTGCCGGTGTTGATACCAGGGCCATTATAATGCAAACACACGAAATTGCAGCATACATGCGAAAATAGTACGTGACTTCGTGGACCTCCGTCACCGTCACCGCCACCGTCTCTGGGGCCACAACGGGGCCAACCATCGTCCTGCCATCCGGCGATCCATCCAAGCTTCTGCCCCCGACATGGACATCGCTCCAGTGCCGGAGCCAAACGTCCGTATAGACACGCAAACACTGCCAAATTAGTGCTGTGATAAAAAAGACGATGATTATGGGTAGTCCGGCGGCTCGTATATACATTAGATATATGTCGTCCGATATTTTTCCATATTTGCGCTCGGTATCAATAGCAGCTCCTCCTGCCATCACCGGCCCGGGGTCATGCCTGGCACCTGCCGGAGTCACGTGTCCTTCAGCATTTTCCGGCGAGGACAACGACGATGTCACGTTTGCCTTCGGTTCTTTGTTCGAGCCTGATTCACAATTGTCAGCGCAATTTGTTGTGGTTTCCCTTGAGTCAATATTTACACCTTTATTTGGGTTAAAAGGGAATATTCAATTCGATGATTTGACGTTAAGATTCAAAGAGGATGTATTTCAATAATATAGGAGATATCCTTCATTTATGCTTTTAAATTAACATTAACTTTCTTGCGAGTCTCTTTGGAACGTATCAACTATTTCAAGGTAGCAGTTAACTAGTTGCACCGTCAAACTAATTGAAAGAAAAGTTCATTTTCCTCCTCAGCTTTGGCCTTTGAAATAAAGACTTTGGCATCGGATGGAGTGACACTTGCAGCACTGATTAAATCGGAAGTTTTCGGTAAAATCTCGGTGACTTATCAGCCAAATATTGATAGATCAATGCATCAAGTTAAGCCAAAGTTTTCTGCCTTGCCAACTTTGCGCACCCTCGAATAAACTGTCTCTTTGAGTTACCGCTTGGGAGCTCCAAACTTTCGAAATCAAAGTTGATTTAAGTTTTAAGCTACATACGCGTGCATCCAGGAACAAACTATAAGGAGAACGACCCCCAAAGGATACAGGCGAAGAGACGGAGTTAAGGCAATTTTCGAAATGCAGAAATATGCATCCTGTTTGCAGTTTCTGGCTACTCAATATTCATTATAATTGATTGCAGGGCTTACCCTCGTTAAGGATATCTTCAATTTTCATTAAAATCAATAAATTATAAAATAGAAATTCTCCTAACAAAATTTAAAGGAATGTGTTTCTATTGTAGTTAATTATGTATGTAATTAGGAGCTTACTTTTCTTAGGCTTTTCGTCGAAAGGCATTGCCACCAACTCGCATTTGGATTTTTGCCCATCCGGCTGAGAAATTCCACGCTGGGAGCTAAAGTCCATGGCGCCAAAATGAACAACGGGCGGAGACTCCTCCGTAATGCTCCTAAGGGTTAGCATTTTGAAAAAATTCGTACTAGAACTAAAGTTACTTACAAAATAGAATTGGTGGCACTCAGGGGATGATGATGGTTCTTGGGTTTGTTGGAACGCCGCATTGACATTCTACGCAGGAACTGCTGAAAGCCTCCTCGCCCTTGATCATTCAAAAGATCTTCTGCCTGCTCAAGCTCTTGGGTGTCCTGCGGCTCCAGGACTTTTGCTGCCTCAATGGCGGGCGGGGATGAGGCATTTCTGGCCAGAGGTTGATGATGAACATTTTGAGGTGGTTGCCAGGATTGGACACGAGGCTCTGGAGGTACCATTGCCAAGTCACTGCCATCGGCGCTGCTTTCCGCATAGCTACTGCAGCTGTTGGCCAAGGCACTGCGATTCAGAAGGTCTCCGCTGTTGGAACTGGAGGCGGAGGTGGCGGTCAGGGTGCTCAATCCGCTTAAGCGATGCCACGAATTCGTGGTCCTACTGCCCCGGCGACTGAGTGTGTGCCTTCGGCGGGGTCGCATAATAACATCATCGTTTTGACACTCATCGATGGGCAGGGGCACATCGTACATCAAATGTCGGGAGCCGTAAATACTGGACCGTTTCCGCTGAAGACTAAAACCGCCACACGGTCCCATAGAATAGGCCTAAAGAGATTGATTTAAACACCAAAATTAAATAGATTAATAAAAACTTACTGTGGATATCCGATCATCTTCCTCCTCCTCTTCGACCACATTTGATGGCATATTGGCCACCGATATGCATCCGCTGCCATCAATTGTATCCGCATTGCATCCTCCACTCGGATCCATGGTCACCGATATGGATCGTTGCAACCCCAATTTGCTGACATTCTTCAGGAGTTTCCAGCGTTCACAGGCCGTTCGTTCAACAGAACTGTACAGCATATTTTATAATATTATTAAGTTTAATTTACGAAATATACATACGTTTGTGTAACATATTCTTTTCTGGCCTTTCCCATCGCAATGATTGAGTTCCACTTGGCGGTTATGCGAGGATGCACCAAATCAATTTCCGAATAACTACCACAAGCCTCAACTCGTCCATTTTTCATAACAATTAACTATTAAACAAGCAATAAATGTACATTTAAAGAGGTCCTGCTAGTGAAATCCTTTCAAATATCCAGACTTACATATTCTGCCTCCTTAATGCGATGTAATTGTTGCGTTACAAGGATAAAAGTCCTGTTTGATTTCTGTAACATCTGCTGTATGCAGTGCTCGAAAATGTGATCGCCCACTTCATTGTCTAGAGAAGCCAGAGGGTCGTCCTAGAAAGAGTTATCAAAATAATCAATTCTTTAATTTAAAAAAAACGTGACAAGTCCAATAACATTATCAATACTTTTCTTTATTAATATAAAGAACAATTTAAAAGTATTTTAAAAGTGGTAAAACCTATTCAGGCCCCAACATTTTCTCTGGACGAACCCAGCGCTCAAAGTCCTCTTTAGCGATTCCAGCATTCAAGGACTCCTGCAGCAAATTGGTTCCATTCTTGTGGGCCGCCTTGGCAATCGAAGCGGATCGCTCGTAACCAATGTGCGGGCTCAAGGCGGTGACCAGCATCAGGGAGTTCTTCATAATGGAACCAATCTTGGCCTTATTCGGTTCGGTTCCCTGTAGGCAGTTCAGGCAAAAGGAATTTATGCCATCACCCAAAAGAGTAATGGAACGCAGGACATTCGAGACGATCATGGGCAGAAAAGTATTCAATTGAAAGTGGCCGGTGGCGCCGCCCATAGATATAGCTGCCTGATTGCCCATAACTTGGGCACAGATCATGGTCATGCACTCGCACTGGGTGGGGTTCACCTTGCCGGGCATGATCGAGCTGCCCGGCTCGTTCTCCGGCAGCAACAGTTCCCCCAGGCCACATCGCGGGCCCGATCCCAGGAAGCGCATGTCATTGGCTATTTTCATTACACTGACGGCTATGGTGTTGAGCTCGCCATGGAGCTCCACCAGGGCATCGCAGGTGGACAAGGACTCAAAGCAGTTCGGGGTGGAGACAAAAGGCAGGAAGCTCAGCTCCGCAATTCGCTTAACACACTGCTGATCGAATCCTTTCACGGTGCTCAGACCTGTGCCCACAAAAGTGCCACCCATGGGCAGTTTATAGAGTTGAGTTAGGGAGCCATCCAGGCGGCACCTTCCATTGGCCATCTGCTGCTGGTAGCCACTGAATTCCTGGCCCAGAGTCAGAGGCACAGCATCCATGAGATGGGTGCGTCCAATTTTGATAATATCCTTCCATTCCTCTGACTTTTTTCCCAGCATCTCGATGAACAACCTGAGGGAGGGGTAGAGCTTCTCCTGCAAGTCCATGGCCACGGCAACCCGAACTGCCGTGCTGAAGGTGTCGTGGGCGCTCTGCCCCATGTTGACGTGCTCAGTCGGATCCACTGGCTCCTTGGTGCCCCACTGGCCGCCAAGAATTTCGATGGCCCGGTTGGCAATTACTTCGTTTGCATTGTTATTGGTGTGATCCCCTGAACCCGACTGCCAGATGACCAATGGAAAGTGCTCTTCATCGTACAGTTTTCCAGATATAACTTCATCGCAGGCCTCGGATATGGCATCGCACAGTCTCTCCTCGAGTCCATGGGCCTTATTCGACTCGGCCGCGGCTTTCTTCACAATTCCCATGGCTTTTATAACCGAACGCTGGGGGTTTTTTTTATTAAATAAAATATATACTTTGTCAATTAGCATTCTCCTACGGGCATTCGTTCTTCGGTTCCACCAATCGCAAATTTCATCAGAGATCTCATGGTCAGGGGACCAAACATGCGATCCAGCGGAATGTGAATCGGTCCCAAAGAATCATATTCAACACGGGTATCCGGCACAATGAGCCTTGCCAGCTTGTACATTAAACTGAAAATCTCCTTTTGGTCGAAGGACATGATTGGAAAAATATAAATATACGAATACCCGGATTGGCTAACTTTCAAGAAAATAATCAAACTGTTGGGAATATTTGAAATATTTTAAATATAAATCAAATGTAAGTCGATCTTTGGAAAAGGTTGCATGTAAATTTTTCAGCTTTTCGCCAAGACACTATAAATTCCTCCCACGCAACAAAGTAAGAAAGTTTTTACGACCGATTGGGAATTTTACTATCAGATCATATGACGTATTGATTGCTGGCTCGTAAGTTTTGACGACACACTTACCATTATGACGACATTAGCTGAGGAGTACAGAGCCCGGGCAATAGCAATCCGTTGCCTTTGTCCACCGGACATGTTGATGCCACGTTCCCCAATGATAGTACAGTCGCCCCGCGGCATAAGCTCGATATCCAGCTTCAGGGCACAGGCTTCAATGACAAAATTGTATCTATTGGGTCGAAAGGACTCTCCAAAAAGTATATTTTCCCGAATGGTGTCATTCAAAAGCCAGGGATGTTGCGACACATAGGATATTGTACAAGTTCTAAGAGTAATTAGAATAGACATTAAATAGACATAGACATTAAAAACAAACCTTTAAAATAGCATTAAATTTAAGTAGCGTGAAATCCTTTCAAGAATTCTGTACCTATTGAAGCAACATAAATTTGCAAGGCAAAGGAAAAAATAAGGAGGAAGCCTTGAAGATACCACAGAAGGAAAAAAAACGTACTCGAACTAACATAGACATTTATTACAGTAATTGAAATTATTGCACATTTGCCGTTTGCCAAGCCATGGAAATGGAAATGGAAATGGAGCAGCAGTCATGGTCCCGCAGGAGGAAGCAATAGAAGCAAAGGGCACAGGATCGGATCGGTTTGGGTTTGGGTATGGGTTTGTGGCAATGCAGCAGGAGGGAAAACTATACAGACGTCTTGGTTTCTGCTCCGCGATTTCCACTTGTTAAATGCATTTGTATATGCCCACCAGCCACCATCTAGCAGCTATCCACCATCACGCCCCCTTTTTCCTTGTGGAGTCTGCAGACTGCGATGCCATTTTTATTTTATGTGCAATAAAATTAACAACGTACACAGGCATTTTGTGATAAATTACTGAATCACGTGGCGTGCATTGAAACGACTGTTCAAATATGTTGAATGACTGCGGCGAATTCCATTCCATGGCTGCAACAATGCAACTTTAAACTAAGTACGAGTATTCCACCTGCCAGCCAGATTTCAGATCAGGGATAGTGATTCTGAAACTGAAACTGGGTTAGGCGGTCAATCGTAAAAAATAAATCTGGTTTTAAGAACCAAAAAACCTCAAGCAATAAAATCAATACCAACAGACGCCAGTAGTCAGAAGTCGAGTTCTAAAATAAGCTATATACTTCTGCATACCAAAAATAGTTGAAAATTATGCAATTTAATGTGATAAATGGGCAAACAAACCCAACCGACTATGGGTGGGGAAACTACTGTTGGCAGGACTGAAAATGAGCACATAAATAGCTGAACGAATTTGCATGAGAAGCCAGTTGGGGATGTACCATGTTGACACACGGGAAAACGTGCTTAATCTTGGCCAGAGGAGAGCGGCCCCAAGGTATTCCAAGGAACAAAATCCCGCTTATGATATCAACATGTTTTAAAACTAAAATAGGAAAATCAACATCCAAAAAAGTTGGATTTTGCCTTGGGCTAAGATTAGAGGAGCTTATTTTTCAGTCCTATATAAGGACAAAAGTTAAATTTATGATTCCTCTCATTACTTACTTGTGCCAAAACATATTCCCCGCCAATAAAGGCATCTCCATGAGAAGGGCCGATAGGAGGGAGGTCTTGCCACTCCCATTTTTACCCACAATAATAGTCAACTTTCCCTTAGGCACCACAATTCCTGGCACATGCAACTGCACCACCGGCATTTGGCTCTGGGGCTGCCAGGTGAAGAGTCCGTCATTGATCGAAACCGCGATGTCATCGGGCATTTTGAGAAGAAGGGAGTCCCGTCGCCAGCTATCCGTGTTTCTGGCCCGGACCACAGAGAACTCCAGAGGTTTCTCCATCACACTCGCGCCACCGGCTCGCATCTTTGGTCGGATGGCCACGTACGGGGTATTACGAAGAAGTTCGCGCCGCTGCTGAACCAGCTTGTTGTGCCCCAACTCCTGGGAGGAGGATGACGAGGTGTCAGCGCCCGCCGGCTCTTCGTTTTGTTGCAACAACGGGGTGGCGGATGAGGCTGGAGGGGATTTCTCCTCGGCGCATTCGGGACTTCGCCATTGTTGCGCCATTCGCTTCTCATTTAGCCTGTTCTCCGCCTGGGCGGTGCGCATCGTCATGTTGGATTTCTCCTGGGTCTCGTACATGTCCAGAGAGGCGTCGCTCTTGCTCAATATCCGGGCCATGTTCCGAATACCTTCGAACTGCTTCTGGATCTCGCTGGATCGGAGGAACCGCTCCAGGCGACGGGTGGACACCCTGGCAGCTATAATGATGGGCACAGTGATGGGAAAAATCAGCAGGGGTACCGTCAACTGCTGGAAAAGTGCCAGCGATGAGAACAACCGGCTGGCGTTCAAATCGAAGGTTTCTCCCCGGGACAGCCAGACGTAAACGCCCAGGGTTACGAAGGTAATCAGAACAGTTGCAATGTGGGTAAGTACAGCTGTTTTGGAACATCAAATATTTAAATTCATAAATTATTAAATACTCCGTTTTAAACACATCGGATACGAACCCATCAAGGTCCAAAATGTGGCATCTTTGTTGAGGTACTTGAGCTCTTTCGATCGCGCCACTTGAATCTTTTTTAGAAAGACCTCGTCCCAGGCATTCAGTTTGATGACTTTGATGCCAACCAGGGTGTCGTGTATTTTCTTTAATCGCTCGTCTGTATATTTCTAGAGAATTAAAGCGTATTTCATAGTATATTCCATATAAAAGTGTTTTTGATTTATTACTCACTGCAATAACCTCGGCATTTTTAGACATTGCATTTCCAATTAAAAATTGCAGGGGAGTCATTATCAGAATGCAAACAATAGAGCCAATCACTGCACTGATGCCCAAATTCAAATATAATAAGTAAATGACCAGGAAAATCTGAAATTGTAAGAGTTTAAACTTTTCAATAGCAATAAGATCTATATAAATTCTCAATAAACTCAAAAAAGGGACCAAAAAAGTCACATTTATATAAAATCGAATTTATTGCCTGGTGATTTAAAACATATTGTATTAAAAACATTTGTATTTGTTCTTCGAGTCAAGGATTTCTCAGCCAATAAACGCTATAAATTAGCTTCGTCTTGGCGCAAATCAAACGAGGCTCAAATGGCACACAAGTTGCTCATAAATTTTAAAAACGATTAAGCTACCAAATAGGGAATCTCGGATACGAACCTTGAAGGGAATGGCCCAGGCATAATGAATGATCAGGAAGAATTGCATTATGTTGAGTGTGTCCTCCGTCATATAGTTGGTGATGCTGCCAATGTCATTGCAGCCATTTGATTCTGAGAGAAGGGAATATATAAAGTACATTAAATTGGGAAAATAAAATAAGGCCACGAAATTGGATACAAATTTATGTATTATTTCGAAATGAATAAAAACTCACCATCGAAATGGTCTGGTTTCTCTAAATTGTCCTTGGACTCGGTGGTTTTTTGTTTTTCAGAAGGAAACTCTGTCGAGCTGGTAGATTCGCTGCCACCGCAGCCACCGCCCGCATTTAAAAGCAAACTTTTTCTATAAATTAGACCCTGTAGGGACGTTTTAATCCTGATGCCGGTCATATTGAGGATGTGCGTCGAAGCCTGCGACAAAGCGCCCTGTGTAAATGCGGTCAGTAGAACAATCCAAGCGATGCACCAACCATTCGCCACCAGATCCGACCAAGTTCTACAGTAAATTCTCACTTGGCCAATATTGGTACCGAAAACCTCATCAAAATCGTGGCTCATACTGGAGGTCCTGGCGAGTTGAGCTGGCTCATTATTGGCCGATTCGGATTCAGGTATCGTGGTCCGGGCATAAAGTTCTTCGATATATTGAACAATTTTCTGTATGGCGATTGGACCAATCAAGGAAAATAAATCCGCGCCCAGTTTTAAAATACCCCCCAAGGCAAACATTTGCCAACTGTTTTTTATGTAGCAATACCATAAGGAGGGAGAAGTATTTGACTTTTTCTGTAATTAAAATAAATGGATTCCATTAATATTTGTTTTTAATTAAAGGATTTGGTTATACACCTACCGCCTTCTCAGTGTATATGTACAAAAAGTGGTCGTAATGCGACCTGGCACTATCCTCCAACTTCATTTGGCCCAAATCCTCCAGCTCCAGTGGCTCGTTGTAGCCCAACCAAAGGAGCGGTGTAAGCCACCAAAAGCAGGACTTTGAATAAAATGTGGAGAGGGAATGCTTATATCCAATTCTTCCATAGTCCTCCATATAATCGTCATGATATCGCTAAAAACACATATTGCACAGATTTTCATTTGTGATTTTCGTTTATTAAATTGACAATATGACTTTGCTTTTGCATATGTTCTTTATTTTATTTTTGGTTTATTTGCATTGCAATTGTCCTACAGGCAAGCCACAAAGCTAGCGTAAAAAATAAACAACAAAAAACCACCTGAAATAAACAGGCATTAAGCTTAAAATCTCCTCTTAGCCTCAATTAAAATTTAAACATGCAAATCACATTAGGATGTGGACTGTTGCAACGATTATGTCCACTGGGGCAAATTTAGTTTTGGGATTAAGAAATGTGCACTTTTTCACTGTGCTGGCTTGTACTTTAATATTATAGAATAAGCCTTAAATATAAAATCTGCTCATGATTGCAGGTATTACTCGTAATGAGGGTAAAATACCACCGAGAATATATTTTCACTTACCTCTTTGTAGATGGTATAGCCGTCTAAAATGGATAAAACGAGCATACACAAGGCTGACATGGCCACGAGGCACGTCTGCAGCTCCCACAAATCCTCGTAGTACACCAACTCAAACAGCTCATTCGTTCGCAGGACAAATGTCAATAGCTCGGCGGCAGTACTTGCATATAAAAACACTGAAAATAAGCAAAAATTGAGACGAGAAAATACACAGGAATCCGGAAACCGGAGAAAGAAATATATTTAAATATAAAACTCCCACCTGTCGCCTTTTTGCTCTCCACAATACGATGATACAGCATAAGAATGAGAATCAGGAGCGTTGATAAGATGGAATTCCACAGTTCCCCTGGTCCTATTACAATCAAGAAGTTTTGCTCCCGAGGACTTGAATCGAAGAGTAGGTTGAGCTGGGGGACACTGGGATGGGGCAGCAAGGTCCTGGCAAATTCTAAACTATTTGCTGCCAAAAGCATCAAGGAAACAGCAGCTCGTCCATTGTGGAACATTAACAATGTTTTATGGCGCCTGGGTTGAGGAAATGGGAATATCAATTAATGACGTATTAGTTCTAAAAAATGTAATCTTCAAAACTACACTCAATTCGCATTTATTAATCATTAGAACATGAGTATTTTGAGAGAAAAAACTACCAGTTCATATTCAATGCTTCTGATAAAAACCACTTCATAAAATTTAAAGAGCAATCTGGCATATATTTCTATAATTAAGAGTACTCCTTAATGATATTGATTTCATGTATCAGGCCTTGAAAATTTATTTATACAATATATGACTGCACCCTTAGCACAAAGTCACGTGTGGATGCAATTGAGATTCCATTCATTCAGACTACTTTGGCACGCGACGCGGAATGGTTTGTGTTTTGGTTTTCATTTCACTGCGGGATGCACAAGATTTTCAATGGCCTATGCACTTCAGTTCCGGAATCCGGATATCAATTATTTGGGATTGGCTTTTGAGTGCTTTTTCAAAATGTAAATTGAAAGGTCAGATTCGTAAATGTAATCAATATACAAGATATAATTAGTAGTTGCAGGTTAGCCAAAAAATGTTATTTTTGTTTACCCAAAACCAGGTTTAGATCTATTTTCATTTCCATATGATTCTTAAGCGAAATACTTTAAAAGATTTATATTTTAATTCCTCATTAATCTGTGTACATCAAACCGTGTGTACAACATTTTGGATCCATAGTTTTCGAAACCGTGTCCTAAATTCTTGTCCTATCTTGTCCAATCTTGTACAACTAACATTTGATTCTTGACGGAAATATGTGAAAATATTTAAATTTCGAAGGACCACCTATGAAGAAGTTTTTAAATCGCTTTTTTACAATTTTTCCGATGAATACCTCTTTAAAATTCAGGATATTCATATATTGGACACTTCTTCTGACTATTTCTTGACTATAGTATATCTTTCTAGCCATGTTCAAATCTTTCCATTAAGCATCTAATTCATGAAAGGAATATGATTTATAATCAGATTTGTAGTTCGATTTATATTTGTTACATTGTTGTATATCCGATCTGTATATAATATCTATATATATGATATTAAAAAAACAACGTAGTAAAATATCATATCGAAAATGTAGCGGCGTCCAAGCAAAGTACTCCAGCTCCCCGTCATCACTCCAAAATCCAAAATTCGTATATTCTACAAACGCAATGCGCTAAATTTAAACAAATGTGCCCATTTGCTTATACACGGACGTGGCTGGGGGGCTGTGCCATAAGTTATTTCTCGATTCGTAGAAGGAGTGAGCTGGATGTGTAATATCTAACGATGATCCCGCTAAAACCACAACCAGCAGAACGGGAGCTAATCCAACGCGAATTACATCTGACCCTAATTTAGCACATGCTTTTTTTTACACGATTTAAGAAGAAAAATCGGCCTGTGAAGAGAGCCACCAACTGATTGTAAACAATACTGAGGCACATGTTTACACTTGTATGCAATACGAACAAAATAAACTAAAATTCGCTTTAATTTTAGTTGAAAAATGTGTCAATTCAGCTTTTCTGAATTACCTGTTTAGTGACTAAGTGAGTGTATTTTTGCTTATTTTCTATGTAGTGGGAGTAAAGAGGCTTAATTAAAACGAAACTTACTTTTTGTATGCCATGGAAACAAAGACGCAGCAATAGAGTAACAGACAAATTTTTAAACATAGAAAGACCCGTCTTACACGGTCAATGCCACAAACATCTGTATTTAAATTATCATAAATGGAGCGTACATGCCCATTTAACTGATCACAGTGTATTATATTGAACAACTGCTTCATAATGGCCAATAAAAGCGAAGCATATAGCCAGAATTTAATGATGTTTGCTAACGTTAACGGTGGCGCCGCACCGGCTTCTTGTTTAAGTCTTCAACGATTTCACTTTTCTGATTTCATTTTTCAAAATATTTTCCGTTCATTCACATACTCGTATGTATTCTTTCACATTTTTCAATTATACAGGTTGACTTCGAATTCTCGAGGCATTCATTTTCAAACTTTCGCATACAACAGGTTGAAAATCAAATACAGAAATACAGAAATTTCCAATATAAACAAACTATTTCGCAATCAGGAATATGCACTGTGATTACTTCTGGCGCAATATGTGGTGTTAAGCGAGTTGTTTCCCAAATTATTTTGTTCCCAACTGAGCACCCGTCGCATCCACCACAGTTGCCATTCAATTATTATTCTTGAAGTATTCTTTTTATTCTTCTGTTTCTTTTTTTTTTTTGGATAAACAAAATATCAGCGAGAAATTTTTATATATGGCGCACGTTTTCCGAGATAAAGAATCTTTTCAAGAGCGAGAAGAAAAGCCCAACCGATTGCTTCCGAGCATGGCATCTTACTAAGCGAGCTCTCCAACAAAACGCCGGAAAAATCACGAAGACGCCACAGCCACCCGACCACCTCGGGAAGATATTGCACCGATCTGGTGGATCCCGCACGTGCGCGGTGGAGAAAAGCTTTTGCTTTTCTGGCGGGTTGCAACTGGCGGGTTGTTTATTTGGTAACCAGTTAGGCCAGCGAAAAACTAGATGAATCGACCTGGAAAACCGGGAAAGAGAGCAGATGCAAAATAAATAAAAAACCCCATACCGGATATTATTTAAAGTAAATCCTGTTTCCTAATTGATTTCTTTCCTCAATTATTGTTTGTTCGATTTCTTCAATTATCAATATGTTTTTGCATAATTTATAGACCGCTTTTTATGTTTACATATTCAATATTTTATATTCACAGATTTCCATTCAAGGCTCTTAAAATTAATGATTCTAAAGATTGATCTTTGGATCATTGGATGCTTCCATTGATCAACGTTTAGAGAGTTCCAAAGAAGACCTCTAAAAGTACGTAAAACTTCAAAACGATTATTATAAACTTAATAGACAGCGAAAACTAAATTGATGAAAAGTAATCACAAGATCCACACATGTTGTATAAATGGCCAGAGGAGGGTTCAATGAAAAAGCGCAATGCCTGAGTGCACTGGAGCTCGTGGGTGGAAATCTGTTTGTGCAGCAATTTCTCCAGCTCCTCCATGTTCGCCGGGTGTTCAAATTGAACACCACACTCACAATTGTAGATGCCTTTGCCACGCTGCAACGGTTTGATGAGGCAAACAGGGCACAGGACATTCTTTGGCTGTCCATCGTCAGACTCTTCGTACAAAGTCTCCACATTCTGTTCTCCCAGGGCGTACCATTCGTTCTCATCTGAGAGTAGTTCATCTAGGATAAGCTGCTCCAGTTCTAAATCGTGTTCCAACTCATTAAGCTCCAAGCGTATAATTTCCTTCAGCTCTGACTGCAACAAACAAGGTTATACATTTTGGAATGCAAATTCTAATCTATTATCCAGATCTTAAACACTTCTCACCAATTGTATGTCGCGATTGGCATCCGTACACTTGTTGCGCGTCTCTATGATGCGCTTCCGGTACTTCTATAATGAAAATTTATATTGTTATTGTCACATTTGCGGTAAGACGATTGCATACCTCTCGCAGCACATCGCGCAGCTTTGGCAAATGCGCGCCCATCCGCTTTCTTCTGGCCACATCTTGGGCATGTCGTTTTTGCTCCACAGAGGTTTGATAGATAGGGCTCTGTGCGGTGTTCATTTTATCAAAAACGTTGTACAAATAGACTATAGGGTTCTAAGCTTTTTGAAAAAAGAAAATTGCATTATTAGATGAATTCAAAAAATGTATTACAAACTTACATGGGAATTATAAGTTTATAAGCATTATAAGTTTATATGTTTAAAAATACTTTTAAATTAGCTGGATTTAAACAAAAGCTGGCCGGCAAACAATTTTAATGGAATATCTAACAATATAAAGCTCAAAATCTAATAGCGACGGAAAAGTTTCGATAATTTTAATGTCACCCGACGAGCCTATCGATAGTCATGCATTTAACAACACCGGAGCGCAGGGCTGCCTTGGAAAAATTTGACAGCTCTGCCACGGCCTACAACACGTTTCCGGTCTTTCTTTCCCTTTCTTTTACCAGCGTGTATAGTGACCAGTAAGAGGTTAGTGAGATATTTTCCCAAAATTAAAAACAAACTTGAAACGAGCGTCCTCAAATGACACTGCTTTCTGCCGCCCACAGATGCCAGCTACGGTCGTTAAGAAACCCGCAGCGAAAAAGCTGCCCGCTGTGCCGGAATCCAAGCTGAAGTTCAGCAAGAAACAAATCAGCAAGCGGGTTGCCGAGTCGAAACGTCGCCTGAAGCGCACCGCCGTCATCGCCCTGCGCAAGAAGGAGAATCTGGTGCGTGCCGAGAAGTACCAGAATGAGTACATCAAGGCTGATCAGCGCGAGATCAAACTGCGCCGCCTGGCCAAGAAGCGCAACCAGTTCTACGTGCCCGCCGAGGCCAAGCTGGCCTTTGTCGTCCGTATCCGCGGGTGAGTACATGCTTAAGCGTATTATGCGTGCGAGTCAATTAAAATCGTTTCCTTGCAGTATCAACAAGGTGGCTCCCAAGGTCCGCAAGGTACTCCAGCTGTTCCGTCTCCGCCAGATCAACAACGGTGTGTTCATCAAGCTGAACAAGGCTACCATCAACATGCTGCGCATCGCCGAGCCCTACATTACCTGGGGTTACCCCAACCTGAAGTCCGTGCGCGAGCTGATCTATAAGCGCGGCTATGTCAAGCACAACCGCCAGCGCGTGCCAATCACCGACAACTTTGTCATTGAGCGCAAACTGCGCAAGGCGCACAACATTCAGTGCGTGGAGGACCTCGTCCACGAGATCTTCACCGTCGGCCCCAACTTCAAGTACGCCTCCAACTTCCTGTGGCCCTTCAAGCTCAACACCCCCACTGGCGGCTGGCGCAAGAAGGCTAACCACTACGTCAACGGTGGTGACTTCGGCAACCGCGAGGACAAGATTAACCGTCTGCTGCGCAAGATGGTCTAAGCAACAATTTTAACAATGTGTTGGACAGCAAAATACAACAACAACGGTATGATGTAAACAGTGAGAGAAAATAAAAGTTACTTTTACAAACTACGAATGCCGTTCAATGCAAAAGTATTGTTTTTGCTTCAAGGAGGTGCGAATTGGCAATAAAAAAAAAACGTGAAAACATTCAGATTTGTGAATAATTTCGAAATTATAGTAAGAACAGGGAATCTACTTTCTGTATTAACATAAAGTTTATGTCTTAAAAAGACTTGAAATTTGTTTTTAAAATAGTCTTATGGCTCTTTAAAGTTACTCCAAAGAACAATGATTGCTTTTTGCAAGCCCGGCTTCCCATATCTCGTTGTTACACAGATAAAAACAAGTAATTGCTTCAGTTTTTCTACGCTCTAGCTTTATATCGTTTATTTTCTGTTGTCCTGGTCAAAAAATGTAAGCGGGCTTAATGCACAACACTTAAATGCAGATAGCATGCTAGATCCTGGGTGCCATGGGAATATAATCGTTAGCCAATTATCGCTTTATTGAATACAATCAGTTGCCTTTCAGCTGGCAGTGGATATTTGGATTTTTTAATAAACTGTTACACATGGTAATGGTC
Source organism: Drosophila vallismaia (assembly GCA_035047325.1). NCBI lineage: Eukaryota > Metazoa > Arthropoda > Insecta > Diptera > Drosophilidae > Drosophila > Drosophila vallismaia. The sequence continues at coordinate 8,243,254 of JAWNPU010000090.1, read as the reverse complement.
CAAAGCATGGCGCAATTAAAGTCAAATATATAAATGTAAATTCCAAGAACATGGAAACTAGTCAATAATCGAGGATCTGGCACCCGTTTTTTAAAATATATATTATATTTGTGAATTAATCGTTACCACATGCCGTTTGCCGTTGTCCGATCTATAAATTCTCTACTCCTGGCACTCTACTGGTGGCCACCGGCTTGTGTGCTGGATACGTGAATGTTCTGGACCAAACGCTGCCCCCAGTACTCCTCCAGGTTGAACGGCTTGAAGTTTTTCAATTGGTTGTCAGATTCGTTGCAGTAGATCACAGGCGTTCCCTGCTCATACACCTGTGAATAGATATTGTCGGCAAAGCATGAAGAGCAACCAATATGTTAGAACAGTCTGCGGCGGGCAGAAGCAAATGGAAAATGGGATAAACAATGTATGGATTCCAGCTTCAAAGATTTCCAATTACTGCGTCGTCGACTTACCTTGTTCCAGGCCTCCCGGATATATCGAATCAGCTCGTCGTGCTGCGAGAGGGGCACATTCTGTGTCGTGGAAGCTCCGTAGAGCGTATTCGCATTGCTGTTGCTGTTGTTGCCGGCATTGTGATTGTTGTAGCTCCCGGGTGCATTCCCGGACGCCCCCGTTCCGGACGATGAGGATCCGCTCGCATTGTTGTTGTGATGGTGGTGGTAGTTGTGCATCGTGTTGTGGCCACTGCTGCTTCCCTGGCGGCGGATGTAGGGGTAGCGTCTGCGGGGGAAATAAAAGAAAACAGACAAACATACATATGTACGTGCATGTGCATATATATGTGCTCGCATATGTGCGTGTGTATGTAAACACAGGCTATTGTTCGAAATGGATCCCAGCCAGATCCCGTGCCCCAAACTCCGTTAGTTTACCCGTTATTGCGTTCCATCGTCCAGTGAGTGTCTGTAGGATATTGGTGCCAAATCGTCTTGTTTATCGCTGGAAAGTTATTTATTCCGTCAAATCTTTTCTCCGCAATGTGGCCAGGTGTTGTGATTGAAGTGAAGCCAAACTTTCGGAGTAACGGAAAATTATCGACACCCCCATACACTAATTTTTAGCTCTTTAACGGTTTCGCAAAATTTAAATTCAAATAAATAATTCATAATAGAAAATCATATTTCATTAATATCACGAAAATATAAATTCCCCATATCAGTACATTTATTTTTTTTAAAATGCATAACATATTTCGTCTATTTCTAAAATAAGGTAAATTTACGTACATACATACATATATTACAATACAAGAAATAATAAAATAGATAAAAGATGTCATCAAATCTTCATTTACAGAGCATGTACAATAATTCAACATGTAGACATAAATAATGCTGGTAAAAGGAGCTTATCCAGTTGAGCATTCATAACATTACGGCTCTCATCTGCACTTTCATTGAGTTAAAGACGCAAATTGTCATCCAGATTTCGTATGCAAGTAGCAGTGAGAATAGTCTTTTTTTTACACACATATAAACTATATAACCATAGTTGAGTCAAATGAATTAGTATGGTTTCTGCACCTACACCTTGAGCTTAAATTTAAACCTAGTTTGGCGATTCTTTTCGCGGAAAAGCGTTTCCATATTGGCAACATTTCTAGCATTCTCACAAATCATCGTCCCCGATGCCCTCGAACGATTCGTTGGGTACTTGGCTGCCATCGTTGGCTCCATCATTGCGGAAGAACACAGCTCCAAAAGTACGGGATGTGGTCATCTTGGGTTGCTGTCTTGACCTAGGCGCCGCATCTTCGGGCAGAAATCTAACTGGCGGCGTGGTGGGTGCCGAGCACGGTGTTGAAACCCACGTTGACATTGAGCAGGTGGAGCTGGGTGTACTTGAACACGAGGGGCCCGCTACAGGTTCCTGCTCATCATCACTGCCGGGGTCGCGTTGGAGCAGTTCGTCCACCATAGCCTGTAGACACACCGACATTAGCATGGCTTGACTGCTGGTAATGGTGATCCAACGGAGGGTTTGCTTCGCAATGAGATACTCGAATGCGAGCTGAAGATTTGTGGGTTCCAGGCGCGACTCTAGAGCATTGTGAGTGACACTGACGCGCCACGATCGCATTCGGGTGACCCGGAACTTTGTCTCGTATATCTTGGAGCCGCGGGCTGTGCGAAGCCCTAGCTCCTTGTTGCCGATGGTGATGTATGCCATTGTCTGGGGTTCCGGATAGTCGACCTCCGAAGCGTTGAACTGCAAACAGCCGTACGAGGGAAGCTGCCGCACCAATTCCATGTATTCCCGCTGTCTCCCATGCGCCTGCAGGCTGCTCAGCTGATGTCCCACGTTCGACGAGCAGATAACTACCCACTCACGGGTCACATCGGCCACGGCCTGGCTGTAGATGAGATTCAAAGCGACCTGATTGCCATACAGCTTGATGTCACACTTGGGGTTCCAGTAGCAGGTGCGCAGTAGAAGGTCACACGGTTGTGGCACGTGAAGGCGCGTTATAAACGGCGCCTCAAAGTCCATAAGGCGTCGCTCCAAATGGATCTCGTCCCCCGTTCGCTGGCGACGGACAAGAAACAGGCAAAAGTAGCGCGTCATCTCCTCGGGCAGCTGCAGTTCCCGGCAAACAGTATTCAGGACGACACTCGAATTCTGTTGGACACTGCAGTTGATGGGAATCCTGTGTCCAAATGGCCTTGTGGGGACCTGCACCTCTAGATGCTTCTCTTCGCTATCGCTGGCTATCATCTTCTCGGCCAGTGCTGTGTCTAGTTGGGCACGCTGCATGAACTCCTGCAAGTGGGGGGACCGGGCGAGGCGCCCATCCTGACCCACAGCCTGTAGGTAGTGCTCCAAAGAACATCGCCGTGTCTCCAGCTGGCTGCTGGTCAGTGGAAGCAGACGCTTCGGAGGAAAGGGGGGCAGGCTCACGCCCACGCAGTGCCTGCGCAGATGCTCGTTCAGGGAGTGTAAATGTTTGAAGCGCAGACAGCAGTGGTAGGCTCCGTTGATGTGTATATTATAACCCGTGTAGGAGGGCGACGAGCCGAGCTCCTGGGTGTCCGGGATCGAGAAGTGCATCCTGCTGCTGTGCGTTGGCGCCGGGCCAGCGGCTCACACTTGCATTTTTTCGCACTCTCTGCTACGGCTGCTTTCTATGAAAATTGGTGTCAATTCAATTAAAAGTGGCCAGACTTTAGCCAATAAACGGCGCCATCTGCAGGGCAAACTGTCAACCTTCTTCCGGAAATATAGAGCTGCACTGCAGTGTTGGAAAGTTTCCAAATTACTTTTCAAACAAGTGGACAGTTTTATTTGACTTTTTAAATTCATAGGACATGTTTCAAACCAGTTAACGTACAAAACTCTTTTTCAATATTTAATGGTAATACCCGGATAGGTACAGTTAAAAATTTATTGTTAAAATAAGTTCAATTATTGTTAATAATAAAGTTTGGAAAAGTTCATTTAACAGAGTAAATTACAAGTCAGCGGGAAATTGAACTTCTCCCTTCAGCATAACCACACCAGAGGGGTTTACTTTAACTTTAATTTTAGTGTTAGGATATAGAACGCCATAGTCAACGTTCTCATAAAGGTCCTGAAAAAAACAAGAGTTACTAAAAGTCACAGTATAACGTTCAGAACTTACCTCTACTCTGTATCCATTAAAATTGATCAGTCCTAGTTCTTTTAAGGTAACTGAAATATCTGATGGAGTTCCGTCCGTTCTTCTGTTAACAAAAGCAATGGCATAAGAATAAAAATTTTGGTAGAGCGGACCAATAGGCCTGGACCAGATCTCAATTCCTTTATGCTTATAAATTCGTCTTCCCTGTATTCCAAGTGGATCTTGGTCCACCGCAATTATCTTTCGATTTTGTAGAATATGCTTAAATTGCGGCCGAATTGTTCTCAAGTCCACAGACATTAAAAGAGGAGCCGCCAAGATTGACCAAATTGCAAATTGAGTCTTTGCTTGTTCATAACTTAAGCCAAAGTTACCAATAATTAACTAAAACTTGCGTTTATTAGAAACATATTTTTGAATGTTTTTTTATACTCACCATGTCGGGATCATTCCAATGTCCAGGTCCAGCATTGGGTGCTATTAAATCTTGGTTATTGCCATAATAATCGATTATGTTTTCCACAGAGGCCCATGAATCCTGAATATCATCGTAATTTCTCCATAAGTTGCAATGGGATTGGATTGCGGAATAGTTTGGCTGAATGCCGGCGTATATTTGGTATACTGGCCAGCTACATGAATACACCATTGATTTTCCAGTACTATTTAAGAGCCTTCCAAAATTTGAATAGCCCTGATCCATGTCATACGGCAAAGCATAGCATCCATCCAATTTGACGTAGTCCACATTCCATTCAGCGAATTGAAGAGCATCCTTTTCTTCATATCCAATAATGCCAGGATATCCCGCGCAAGTATAGTTGCCATAGTCTTCATAAATTCCAAACTTCAATCCTCTCGAATGCACCTTTTAAGGAAAATAACAATAAATTTAAACAACTCATATTATATTATAAAGTTTTATACTCACATAATCTGATAATGCTTTCATTCCACTCGGAAATCGTTTGCGATCAGCCACTAATTTACCATCATGGCTTCGGTGTTTTTCTAACCAGCAGTCATCAATATTAATATACTCGTACCCAGCAGATGCGTAGCCATCAGCCACGACTATATCAGTCATAGTTTGAAAAAGCTGTTCACTAAAGTATTTTTTTTAAATTATGTAAGTTTATTATTTGAATTTGGTTTAAGCATTTAATCCTGTACCTTATACAATTGTCAGGATCGTTTACGCAATCAGTATTGCAACGAAATCTTTCCCATGAAAGCCATCCCATTGGTGGAGTCTTAGCGAGTCCATTATCTAGGGCGTTACTCAATTTGCCACTCAGTAAAATAATCCAGATAACTGATAACATCGCTATCTAAAAATATTTAAGCAAAGTATAATAGTAAAAACACTTTTTTCCATGCACGTGAAACATTTAGCTTCCGAAACCGAAACCGAAACTAAAAGTATTATAAATATATAATCTGCAGAGAACATCCGAAACCGTAACGCATTATTTTATAACTTCTATAATTAAATATTCAAAATTAAAATTAATGATAAAGAAAACTTACAATGGAAGTTTTATAAATATGCAAAAAAAACCGAAAGTTTTGGACTCAAAAGCATTATTAATAGGCAATAATGTGTTATAAATAATGTTCTATTTTAAAAGCAGATTATTTTCGAATAAATCTATCTAAAAATATTTAAGCAAAGTATAATAGTAAAAACACTTTTTTCCATGCACGTGAAACATTTAGCTTCCGAAACCGAAACCAAAAGTATTATAAATGCATAATCTTCAGAGAACATCCGAAACCGTAACGCATTATTTTATAACTTCTATAATTAAATATTCAAAATTAAAATTAATGATAAAGAAAACTTACAATGGAAGTTTTATGAATATGCAAAAAAACCGAAAGTTTTGGATTCAAAAGCATTATTAATAGGCAATAATGTGGTATTAATAATGTTCTGTTTTAAAAGCAGATTATTTTCGAATAAAAAAACCTTTTTTTAAGGAAAGGATTTTACGTGGAACGATGGAATTCTGCAATGCTCCAACATGAAGCATAAAAAATATGGCAACGCCGTTTAAGCCAGGCTTAAATGCTACTGGCTTAAAACAATGGCCAAAGGGAAGAGAGATAAAAGAGAAAAAAAGGTCTAGGTCAGTAGAAGAGTTGAGGTGGAAGTCTAAGTAACTGCCAAAATGGTTCTACCACTTTTTTACGTTAAATAATAACAACAAAATGCTAAATAATTACAATGAACTTGATGTCACAATAATCACAAGTGCATGGAAATAACCAACTTTCGCTCTTTCAAATCCATTATGTTTAAATTATTTTCTGATTAAATAATGGCAAAGTTAAATATTAAAATGGATATAATTTTAATTAAATTGTTTACACACTTTCCGCAATAAAAATCTTTTGTCAATTTAACCCGAACATACACTTAAAAGAAAAAATAAACTAGTTTGTGAATAGAAATGTATAGTACATACCAATGATTTCTATTTGTATATTTGCAGCGCAATTAAGTAATTGAGTTTTCCGCATTAGAGCCGGTTTCTTCAGGGGCAAAGATGTGGCTCAGTATTAGCTTTTATTTTGTTAAAATCCATAAAACTTTAGCGCTTTATTTTATCGTTATCATAAATATAAAATATTTTATGATTTATGATTTAATTTCGTGGCAATATAGTTTACCCAGCTAACAATTATTTATTATGTGCAAAATTAATAACTATGGTCTTGTTTATGCATACATATGCAAATATTCATACATAATTATTAATTTGACAAAAAGAACAGGTTTCTTAACGATTTAACGTGGATAATTTAAGGACCTATCTCCCTTTAAAATTATCGCCCATTGGCAACATTAAAAAATATACTGCTTCGAATCTAAACCCACATATAAAAACGATTTTATATCTCTTTTACGATTTATTTACATTATAACATTAAAATTAATTATCTCCAGAAATATTTTCTAATACATTTTGTAATTGTTCGTACAAAGAAGGTTTAAAGTAAATTGCTAAAAAGTACATTTATTCTTTATTTAATTATTAATCAGCTTTATAATATTTTGATCTCTAATAAATTGACACTTTTGTTCATAAAGTATCAGCGAATCCTCCAACTTGGCAAATTGCAGATTGACCATTTTATTATTTTTCCTGATTTGATTGAGAAATTTATCCATAGGAGAAGCGTCTTCTTTTGGAACATCTGGAAATACTTTATAAAAAATATAAAATACAATAAAAGAATAAAATAAATGTCATTAGACTACCTTCTGGCTGGGATTGGGGAGGATGTTGCTTTTGAACTGGCGGTGTTCCCGTGGAAATGGTTGACAAATTAGAACGTCCAATCTTCTCTCCGCTTTCGACGAATTGTGCTATTACGTTTCGAAATTTCTCAGGTATAAGAAACAGTCGGTCGAGGTTTCCTTTCTTATAGCAAAGATATGCAGACTTCATTTGGAACCACTTCCTACGGATTTGAGTTGGGGATTTGTTTGGGAATCCACGCTTTTTCATTTGGTTGGCGATTTGAATAAATGTATATTGGGTTGTGCTTGTGGACAGAGCTCCTTGTGACTTGTTGACTTCCTTAATCAGGTTGAGCATGCATTCTATTTCTGCAGATATCCAAAAGTTTCTTTTTAGCTTTTCGGACTTCATTTTGACAGTAGTGGAAAATAAAAATTAATCAGAACTTTGTTTATATTTTGGGCTCTTAGAACAGTGGGACCGAAGGAAGAGAATCGTAAAATGATTCGTTAAGGGTGTTCTTAAATTCTTTAAATTTATATTAATTACTCTCTTAAGTACTTGTATAGTTAGTTATTATACAATATTAAAGCATTGAAAATCATGTTAATTTATTTATTTCAGTTCAATTCAAGAAAATATTTTGAAAAATATCGTATATTTTGTTGACACTCCTGATATCGATAGTTGGCATTCATTCGCCTGTTGCTCCGTTTACCTTTTTTTTGTAAATTACTTTCAGGTAATAATTCTTATCAGTAAGTTTGTGGTTAAGATATAAACAATCAATTAAATAAGACCTGTTTTTTAGGTTCCCTATTTCTATCTACGGCGGAAAAGATCATTTTCATTCAAGGTTTAATTTAGTTGACGTTTCCCCAGTTGCAAAACGTGCACGCGTTTTTATAATGGACTCCAAATACTTGGCCACCAGTAAAAATGACTCCGGAGGACCTGGATCCGTTAATTTTTCAATTAAACGGAAACACGATTTAATTGACACTAGTCCTGTTGTTGAGAAGAAATTCCATTTTGTAACGCGACCAGAGCCGTCGCCAGTTTCGCTGAACAACAAATCCCTACCCGTTTACAATTGTCGACAGAGAATTCTTAGGGAGCTGGAGCTAAATGACACAGTGCTTATTATGAGTGAGACTGGTTCTGGAAAGACGACACAAATTCCCCAGTTCCTGATGTATGCGGGCTATGCGAAGACCGGCATTATTGGAATCACTCAGCCACGCAGGGTGGCAGCCATCACAGTCGCCAAGCGAGTGGCGCAGGAGGTGAACACAGGCGTTGGCGATGCAGTGGGTTATACAGTTCGTTTCGAAGACGCTACCTCGAAGCGCACAGTTATAAGATTTCTCACCGATGGCGTGCTTTTGCGGGAGTCCATTAAGGACAGGCTTTTGCTTAAATATTCTGTCATTATCCTGGACGAAGCCCACGAACGCACCGTCAATGCTGACGTCTTATTTGGCATCGTAAAAGAAGCCCAAAAAGAAAGACGAAAGCAGAAGCTGGGAATCCTCAAGGTTGTGGTCACCTCTGCTACCATGGATATTGATCACTTCGGCAAATATTTCAATTGCAAAGGAATGTACCTGGAGGGCAGGACATACCCCGTAAAGGTGATGCATGCTAAGGAGGAGCAAGATGACTATGTGCACGCCGTATTGGTGACGCTTTTCCACATTCACCGCACAACTCCTCGCAAGTACGTTTAACGTTGCTATAAAAGGGATACTAAAAATAACCTTTATTTGTTCCCTTTAATATAATATCTTTGTTTACCTTAACTTGCAGTCATGACGTTTTGATATTCCTAACAGGGCAAGAGGAAATCGAGTCTTTGGCCCATCAGATTCGTCAACTAGCTAAGGTAACATACTCCATTTATGGGAAAACATAAGAGGTAAAGGGGTAAAACTTTCTCTTATAGATAGACGTTAGTGGAACAACAGATCTCCGTGTATTTTCATTATATGCGCAACTATCGCAGAGTAAGCAGCTGGAATGTTTCCTACCAACTCCCTCAAATATCCGGAAAGTCATACTGGCCACAAATATAGCAGAAACCTCAATTACAATTCCTGGTATTAGGTGCGTAATCGATTGTGGATTTGTCAAAGAGAAATCCTTCAATTCCGCCAATGGATTAGATATCCTAAAGTCAGTCAGGATATCAAAAGCCCAAGCATGGCAAAGAACAGGTCGAGCTGGACGTGATGCAGCTGGCACCTGCTATCGTGCATATACGAAAAAGCAAATGGAATCGTTTGCGGATGCTAGTCAGCCGGAAATACTAAGAACGAATCCCACGGCAATGGTGCTGCAACTGCTCGCTCTGGACGTGGATTGCAAAAACTTCGACTTTCTAGATGCACCCCCGGAAGAGGGATTGCGAAGTGCCTATAAGACCTTGGAAGCTCTTGGGGCTATTAAGAGCGGATCAGTGGCACATATTACTCCTTTGGGCAGAAACATGGTTCAGTTCCCAGTCGATCCGAAATATGCCAAACTTCTATTAACCGCCTCATCGTTTGGATGTATGAACGAAGTTTTAAGCTTGGTAGCGGTCATGACTAGTGATCATGTTTTTGTTTCGAATAGCGACAAAAATGAAATGGCTGTCCTGGCACACGCAAAGTTTCAATCGAAGCACGGCGACCACTTAACGCTCCTAAATGTATTTAATGCATTTTTAAAAACAGAAAAACCAAAGGTAATTTCTTTTATTTTACCTTTTGAGAAAATCCAATATAAATAAGCACTATTCTTTGTATTTTTAGGTGTGGTGCCATGATAACTATTTAAATTTACGAAGTCTAACTTATGCGCGGAATGTTAGACGGCAATTGCTAGAAATAAGCGAGCGCTTGGATTTGGTCCTCAACAGTTCGGATGATATTGAAATGTTGAAAAAATGTCTGCTCAATGGATTCTTCGAAAATATTGCCGTTTTACAAAGAGATGGTCTTTATGTGACGGTTTCGGGCAACATAAGGGCTAAAATTCATCCGTCTAGTGTCCTGCATGGAAAATACAAGCCAAATTGTATTCTGTTCACGGAGATAGTTCAAACCGAACAGACTTTTCTTCGCCAAGTGTCAGAAATTTGCATTGAATGGGTTACGGAATTTGTACCGTTTGTTAAAAATATATCTAAGAAATTTTAAAAGCTCTTTTACTTGATTTGGGTACATATTGTGTATTTACAAAAATTACAGAGATAATTTTAGGATTCATATTTTGGTATTTTTAATTCAAATGCGAAAAATAACAATACATTTAACAGAAAAATTTACAAAATCCACAGTTATTTCGATTTCGATTTCGATTACATTATACCTTAACCAGTTAACATTTAAAATATTTTTGAGATTATTTTAATACAACTATAGTTTATAGTATTCCCGCTAGTGCCGTTTCGTGATCGGCAGCTGCGGCCTGGTATCTAAGCCTAGCATTACTTACAGGAGCCCCTAGAAGGAAACAAAATTATAATAAGAATTGAATTAATTAATATCTACTTACCTATATAACTTAATAAAACCGGCAGAAAGATAAGGCCATGCGCTGCCCCAATAACTACAATTCCCAAATACATGCGGAAATAAAAAACTTGAAATATTTGACTTTTAGCAAAAGCTAAAACTAAAATGCCTGCAAACTTGGTTAATGTAATACCGGAAAAGATGGAACTACCCATTTTAGATAAACTATCTGCAGCTCTATCGATTTGACTAACTGATTTGGATATAGAGAAGCTGTGTACTAAGTGAGAACAGAATTCCACAGATATTCCGACAGCCATTACAAGATTAACTAACGAAACAGCATTCAAAGAAATATTCCAGTAATACATAAGGCCTCCTAAATTAACAACAATCATCGTAATCGTAATTACAACAACTAAAGCGGAATGAACATCGAAGCCCATCAAAACAAAGGTAACTAAAAATATAGAAAGCACAGAAATTCCCATGCTTTGTAACGTGTCTGACCACATGGTTAAATATTGTTCATAAAATACGTAAAATACTGAATAAGGGAAAACTTCGACAGTTAATGCCGATTCTATAGGAACTCCATTGGACATTAATCTGCCCTGTAACATTTGTGTGATATTTGCGGATATCTTTCTAGCGGATTCTAAAGCCATAAAATAGTCGGCTGATGTCTTCAATATGGTGTGATATCCCATAAAATACGATGCTTCCACGTTCAGTCCTTTGTTGGCGCTGGAGTATCGAACAGCCGAGCCATAAGCGGCATGCCCTGCCTTTGCGCATGAGTCATCCGGATTGTCTTTCAGGAAAAAGGGCAGATACTTTTCAAAGCTTTGTTCATCTGGCCGTTGAAGGGCGTTTTTGGGAATAACACAATTCGAGCAGGAAGTATCTGTAATATATACATTAAAAGTTAAAAGGATTAGAAATTAATATTAAGCAGTTATTAACTCACCTTGGTGGGGACAAAAACCACCAGTAGCAGGATTAAATTTGCAGCAAGATTGTGTCGTTGACCAGTCGAAATAATCATCCAACCAACTGGATGCCGGCCTAGCAATATATGTTTGGTTCGAATGTCTACTGGCCAGGTAGATTTGAGTCAAAACACTATCATCGTTGCAATATCGACCTGCACAAACTAAATTCTGCACCGAACTATTTGTGTAAGTTAAGTCTCCTTTGAGCACAAAATACACCGGCGGACCAATATTTAAATTTTCGTTCAAAGATTGGAAGTAATGCAAAACGAAACTGTCTTCGGGCATAGCTAGTTCCTGGTCAAGACCAATGTCGATTTTTGGTGCAATGGCAATGCTGAAACACAGCCACGCGAAAAATATCACCATAACAGAGACCCTAACTATTTTCTTCATTAGAAACGGAACGTAAACGCTTTTAAAGAACTTGTACAAAAGGCCCTCACTATTAGCTATACTATCAGACTTCTTTCCCTTGATGAAACAACAAATGTCCATTCGATTTTCCTCTTTTCGCTTGGTGTCCAAGGTGAACAAGCTAACGAAGCAGGTTATTTGTAACAAAAAGTCAATAATTAGTGCGACTCCCGCATATAAGGCAAAGGCTCTCACAGCCGGCATATCAGAAAGGCCACCAAGGAAAAAACAGAAGCTTTCACTGAGGGAAGTAAGCAGCATACTGGGGCCAACACGACCTAGTATTCTTCCCACCTGCTGCTCAAGGGATTCATTGGACTTGCGTTGGTCGCGCTGGTGAGTTTGAACTAAAATAAAAATGTTGTCTACACCCACGGCTAATACTAAGAATGGTATAACCTCTACGATAATCAGCGTAGCCGGCACGCCAATGTACCCAAAAAGGCCCACTGAAGAGACTACTGAAGCTAATACTATTATAACGCCACCAATGCCAAGGGTAATTTTACTATCAATGAATACTCTTTTAAATTCTTTAACATGTCCCAGGGATATCGCAATGTACATAAACATAATCAAGTAAGAAACCAATATAGTTAGGACATCTGATTGTGATTCCCTATTAAGCTCGTCTTCTATCGACCTTTCCGATGTAAACGCTATGTCCATATGCTTCGATTTGTTATGACTGGTATAGTTGGTCATAAATTCTATAAACTTCTTCTCCCACTGCAAGGCCCTGGTCAAGTCTGTTCTATTATGATGATTTTTGACCAAAAATGTTAGTATAACAGCATTGGCTAACTCGAATTTGGTGCTACCCGTTAGTTGATCTCCAGCACTCAAGAACCCCCCTAAAGCTATAGCAGGATCTACGGGACCACCATAGGGAGCTAGGCATAAATACGGGTTACTTATACACTGATACAATGAATCCAAATAAGTTACCTGCAATATATAAAGTTATTTTTACAAGAATACATTATAATGGTTAAAAAAAGGACTTACATTGAATCCATTATCCTCTTCACTTTCATCCAAGCGCTCGAGATCATCTTGGAAGTAACCCCAAATCGATTGAATTACGCAATTGGAGTCCTCTTCGGCATTTCCATCTTCCGATAGCGGAGCAAAGCAGATATCCCTCAACATAGTTCCACTGGCATTAATCTTTTTTATGCCCTCTTGGAGTTCGAGCACATTAGTTAGGAATTCTCTATCGAATACAGGACCAAACGTAAAAGGTCCATTAGAAGTGTTGTGTAAAATTTGAGGTAAATTCTGGGCTTTAATGATTATCTAAAAAATAGAAATTTCAAATTTAATATAAATATTTCTCAAAATTGTAATAATAATGTAAATACTGACCTGTTCAAGTCTGTAGAATGGTTCAAATTTGGTATCAAAGAACTCTCTTTCAAGTCTTGATTTAGAATTTGGCGAAGCCCACAGCTTTACCGGATCAGTGGTTATGTCAATGTAAGAGACTCCATAACCCAATACCACTACCAGACATGCTCCAGCAACTAGGGTTATCCACGGATTGCTCGCGAAAAATGTTCCCCATTTGGTGAAAAAGTTTTCCAATAAAGTTTCCGTTCGAGCTCCCAGTTTTTCAAAGTATGAATCGTTCTCCCTATACGCCATTTCATCTGTGACATCGTTACCGTCAATTTGAAAGTTTTCATCTATAAAAAAATTTAATTATAAAAAAACATTACAAGTGGTAGCTTTGCCTTTCTTGGAATCTGTCAAAGTTGAATAACTCTGCGGCAAAAAGGAATTAAGAATATTATAAAATAATCTCCTAGGTTGTATTTGCTTTGTCATTCTTATTTATTATTGAACAACAAAGTAAAATGATAAAATGTTCACAAGTCTTATCTTTTAATTGTTCTAAGAAACGGTTCAACCAACACAATGCTAAAAAATGCTGATAATTTTAAAAAACAATTAAGCATTCCCTTTGTGGAAGTCTAAACTTGAACCACTATACTATAAATTTATTTCAAAAATTGGAAAACCTAATTTAAAAAAACTAAAACTCACCCATTGACGAACCTTGTGTAAATAGAAAGGATCCCATCAGAAATACCAACACACCGACGAAGAAAACCGCCGCCATAATTACGAAGTAGGCATCGAGTCCTACAATCTTAAATGGTTCAGGAGGCGGAGGTTCTGGTGGTCCTTGCGGACAGGACATGTCACAGTCCGAGCACGAACAAGCAGGAAGTTTGCTCTAGAAATATACAATATGAATGTTTATTCCAAATTAATTGGCAGAATGAATTGGCTTTACTTACATTGACAGCTTGGTTGCAGGGAATGGTTGTTGGACTCAAGGGTTTGAATTCATTACTCTTTGATTTAGGCTCATGCTGAATATATGTTATTTGAAAAGGAACATATGGGCTGCTAGCATCGCCCATATAATTAAACCATTTGGTAGGATTGCAGCGTGATGCTGGATAGGATCCGCACATTAAATCGAAAGCTAATTGACCGGTTTGTGGTACAGAAACCTGGAAAATACCAAAAAAGTGTTTATTACGTGGCAGAGTAATGCTTTCAGAGTTAAACCTACCTGAGAGCATGATTTATAAGTCTTATTTATATATTCTGTCGATACATGTAGGTCCACGGCACTGATGTAAGAACCATCTGAAAAGAAATATATGAGAAGGGATTAAATATGAAAAATATTAATTATAAATGTAAACTCTGCAAACCTGTTTGATTTTTTTCTATAGCCGCCACACGCATAAAATCGGATTGCTTCGGGGAACAAGTAAACTGACAAATATGTCTAACTAAGTTCTCCATGCAAGAAGGACATCGGTCCAAAATAATAGCCGCCAGCTTTACATTTTTATTTAAAATTTCAACCTGAAAATACCCAATGGTAAGGTTAAAAATAAAACTGTAGTATGTAAGTATATATTATTAACCTGTTTACTATCGCAGCAATATTTATTTTCATTGTTCTGTAGTAAAAATCCACATCTCTCCTTCAGCAATTCCAAACCATCTTTAGGCATTTCTATGGCCGTGCCATTGTAGGGACAATTTTGACTGTGGCCAAAAGCATTGGTGTTGCAGACTCCATACCACACACAATTCTTAAACAAATAATTAAAGATATTATAAATTTGTTTTTTAAAAATTGCGTAAACAATCTACAAAGAGGAAATATTTATCTAAAAAGATGCTTTAATCTTTATAATTAAATGGACATACAACAGATGAACTTTTAGCCCCTAAAGTACATTTTTTATATCGCATTCTGACCCTAGTTCACCTTTGCTTCTCAGCCTTTTCAGCCAACTTGGCCTCTAATATTATACCAAGTTGATTTGAAAACCCAAAAATTAGCTTGCATCTGTTTTAACTCGCTCGGAGCATTTCACGCTTTTGAATGTGGGATGACGCAAGCTTGCAGCACCTAAACAAATCCAATTTGGGAACTGATCCCTATTTTGGGGTTGATCAGCAGTCGTCGAAAGCCAAAATCATTTACAAGTGCAATGCAAAAGTTTAATTGTTTTTTTACAATAATTTGCAGGTGCTTCGCGCCAAATGTTGTAATAACAAACAAAGGATAATGACTAATCATATTAGTAATATAATACAAAAGATCTCTTACCTGCTTGGATAATTGAATTAATGTAAAGAGCACGACGCCAAAGAGTAGATGTACTCTAGAACTAGTACTCCGGAGTGGGGCTGGTGGACTCATTCTATCACAATCGCATATCTGTAAGCCACAATGTTAACACAATATAATAAAGGAACAAAGTTCAAAGTTCTTTAGACATGTGAAATGATACAAAAGTCGTTTTATATAGTATGTCCTCACATCCAAAATCCGTTAAATCAATCTGATTGTACTCCTCTAGATTCTGAGAAGAAATGTATTCGAATCGCCAGCCTTTAAACTGTACAAATACGTTGGCTTCATGCAAATGGACCAACCTAACATTAAATAAACATTTATTCTAGCAATTGATATAGGTAAGTCGTGTAGGTATCCGCGACAGTATCCATCAGATTGGGTCTTGGAACTCTAAACCGAATTAAGCTACTTTCGTGTGGACTTGACAGATGCCCCGCAATAACTAACATATAGTACGATTTTTATCACAGCACCTGAACGTTAAATTTCTTCACACACTAAAAACCCATTAGGTTGTGCATCTGTCATAAACTATATATACGGATGGATGGTTATTTAATTGGTTTTATTTTTTTAATGATTAATCACCCGACCACCATCACATCGTAATTTTTAAAAATAAAAGATTTTGTTATGTATCAAATTGTACTTTTTTTTATTGCCAAAATATGTTTTTGTATTTACAAACGAATCATTAGTAAATTTTGTATTGAAAATAAATGAATTTTCAAGGTGTTAGAGAAAATAAATGACGTGTCTTGTAAACCATTAAACGATATAAACGAAATATACAATAAAAAATGTAAATTATGCGTATACTTATCATAAATGATACTAAAAAACACATTTTTGGACAAAATTATAATACCCTCTGCAAGTGTATAATAAAAGATTGCGTTAAGTTCTTTGAAAAGGTGTTACTTTTTAATCAAATCGTAATCTACTTTCAAATCATTTGTTTTAAAGTCCGTTTCAAAAGTCCGTTTATCGTTTCAAAAGAGGAGCTTTACTTTAACCCTGATGGGGACATTAAGAATAATTTAATATAATTCAATAAGAAAACTTTAAATTTTTGTTTTATTTCCTAATAATGGATTAAATTTAAAGTTAATTTGAAACAGTTAACTTCTTGTAGATGTCAAAAAAGTGCCCAAAAACTTAATAATCACCAAACTAAATTTGAAATTAAAATACATCAATGGGATGGAGCCGGTCTTGCTATGGAAACTTTTCATATACTACTGATAACTGATTCAATATCTGTGATGCTTTTATGCACCTTTTAGGTATACGAATATGTTTAAATTAACCGAATCTATAACAAGAAACGATGGCCTTTGACATGGACATGTCAACTTTCGCACTTTATATCAGTAACTTGGCAACTGCTGTGAAAGTGATGATGCAACTAGTTGTCTGGAAGGGGAAGGGTAATTCGTTTATGGTAGCTCAGTAGCCACATGATAATTTTGATATATTATATATATATAAATATATATTCTCAAAAGGAACAACTGACAATGCGAAATCGAAAAATTGCCTACATTGCTTTTTTCTGCCAAACTGAGCAGCCGCAAATTATCAACCAAAATGAAGTCTGGAAAATCTGGATTTAAATTGTTCCTACGATGTTTTTGTTTAATATAACTATCAATGGCATATGACTAAGCTCGGTTCATTGAAAAATGGTCTGATAAAATTCTTGCATGTACACAAGGCACGCTATCACTTTCAGCTTCTGTAGAAATCGTTAATTGTAAACATCAGTCATTTAGTCATTTATTAATCAGCCAATAAATATGTTTTCTTTGTGCGCTCTTGCACATGTGTGTGAGTGCATTTAAATGAAGTCACCTAAGACACGAAGCAATGATTTAATTACATCAAAGATTTTATGCAGGGAACCGCAATCAAGTTTTCGTTTTTTCTTGTGTTTCTTTATGCTGGTTGGTTGGTGTTCACGCACAGGCACTATACTATGTATATTTTGTAACCAGACAAAGACTTAGTCTGAGTCACGTAGATAGCCTTGCCATACGACTAGGCTGGCGCTTCACTGATCAGTGAATGTTATTATTGGTGATTATTCACTGAAATATACAATTAAAATGTAAACACTCCCATTCACTATAAAACAGTAGAGGTGGAGAAACATTGATTGAAAAATATCGAAACATCGATATTTTCACCATTATTGGAAACATCGACGTTTGGTGCGGACTATCGATGTTTTTGACACTCGACAGAAATTATGAATCGCATTTATATTGAGAGTTGAGAGAAAAAGACACTAAAGCCCTAACCTCTGAAAATATACCTTGTTCCTTGTATATTTCTTTGTAAATCAAAACTATGCTACTGATAATATGTCCTAAAGCCAATACTTTTTTTAAAATACGTTATTTAGGTGCCATACTTTTTTTAAAATACGTTACGTGCCATATGTGCATAAAAGGATATCCATAAAACACAGTATCGACTTGTACAATCGATTTTCATCGGTTTCGTTTCGTAAACATCTTAGGTATATAAAAAAGATATATAAAAACTATGAAAAAACAACGTTTCATAACTTTCTTTATAATATGGTTGTATATTTTAACCCAATTAAAATCTGAAACAATTGGAACGGATTATTCCAGCAAGCAGTTATTGTAATTCCATTGTTTCAATTTTAATGAAAATTATTTACAATCGATAAATTATTGTTTTGTCCCCTAGCTCTCAAAACTGTATATCGAACATTTTTACTTGTCATCATCAGCGGCTAGCATTTTAAGAGTCATGGTAGTGTTTATTTCTGAGTTTATTTAAAAAGTTTTATTTAACTTACCATTCTGATTGCAGTTTCGCAATATATACGATAGTGATGTTACAGTATGGAGTCCCCAGGGACGTCTGCACCAGGTGGAGTATGCTATGGAAGCCGTCAAGTTGGGAACTACAACGGTGGGTCTGAAAAATAAGAACATCGCTGTTCTCGTTGCCCTAAGCAAGCCGACTTCGGAGCTGTCGGTTTCCCAACGCAAGGTGATACCCATTGATGATCATTTGGGCATTTCCATTGCTGGCATCACAGCAGACGCCAGAGTCCTGAGCCGGTACTTGCGGTCAGAGTGCCTGAACTACAAGCACGCCTACGAATCTACTTACCCGGTGTCTCGTTTAATCACAAATTTGGGAAATAAGATGCAGACAACCACCCAGCGCTATGATCGTCGTCCCTATGGCGTGGGATTGCTTGTTGCCGGCTATGATGAAAAGGGGCCGCACATTTACCAGGTGATGCCATCGGCGACCTTTTACGATTGCAAAGCTTATTCGATTGGATCACGCTCCCAAAGTGCACGCACCTACTTGGTTTCCAATCTTGCATCGTTCTCAGAAGCCTCCAACGATGAAATCATCTGCCATGGTATTGTAGCTATTAAACGCTCCCTCCCCACAGATGAGAACCAGAGCAAAGATGCAGCCCAATATGTATGTTTAATTTATTTGTATCAAGTTATAAGTGCTTTACTAATTCCTGTTAATTGTAGGACATCACCGTGGCCATTGTCGGCAAAGGGCAACCATTTAAAATCCTGTCTAGTGAGGAGTTGAAAAAATACGAAGAGATAGCTAGCAGGAAGGGTGAAATGGGTCATCCTCCTAGCAGGGCCGACCCCGATGACCAACCGGGTACATCAGCGCCCGGCGACCAGCCAGATGAAGGCCCAAGGGATCCCCAAGTTGCGGTTGCAACAGAGGAGCGCCCCTAATTTCTTATACGATTTCGAAATCACCTTAACCATTAAAAATGTAAGATGGGTGGATACAATAAAATTGTTCATGCATTTGCATAAATATAAACTGGAATGGTGTATCTCTTTTATTAGTTATAATGGCCTCTATATATACTTTTATTTTCAGGGTTTTTTGCAGTTTATTTGGTAGTAATCCATAATTTTTTTTAAATTTAATTAAATATGGCCACAAGAACAACGGTATTTTGAAAATTAAACATTTTACCCTTCTGCATTACCACAAGGTATTATTTGAAACAATAGGCGGTCACACTTATTGCCAGAGTTTATTTTTCAATGCCGGTATTATTTTTGTTTCTGCTTCTATAAAATAAACAATTATTTAAAATTGTGAATGACTAATTATAAATTTAGATGCTTATTAATATAATACAACGTTTTTCTTTACATACACTGGTATACAATGGTTTATTAATTCCTGTTAACAGAAAAAATTACATAACAAAAGTTTGATGGGACAAAGCGTATAGTTATTTTTTGTTAATTTATAAAAATATTATATATAATTATCGGGACAACTATTCTCTGTTGGTCAATTCTTATTGAAAACTATTATTATTTTTGGTTTAATCAATTTTAGAATTATCCCAAAGTTGATCAACAGGTTATATTATTTCAAACAACAAATGTATCTTACACCATTCAAATTAATTGAAATTTTTGTGTATTTATTATTTCACAGACATAATGACATTGCCTGATCTGGTGGCAAGTCTATCTACAAATCCGTACTTCGGTGCTGGGTTTGGATTGTTTGGAGTTGGAGCTGCAGCGGCGATATTAAGAAGGGCAGCTCAGGGCGGTTTGATTCTTTTCCGAAGGCACTGCATGATTACTTTGGAGGTGCCTTGCCGTGATAAATCCTACCAGTGGCTTCTAAAGTGGATCACCATCAAGGGAGCACGGAAAACCCAACACTTGAGCGTAGAGACAAACTTCCTCCAACACGATAATGGCCAAATTAAGACCAGCTATGAATTTATTCCCAGCATTGGAAAGCACCTGTTCCACTACAAAGGGAATTGGATCCAAGTGGAGCGAACCAGAGAGCAGCAGACGCTGGACCTGCACATGGGCGTGCCCTGGGAAACGGTGACACTAACGGCATTTGGCAACAACAAGCAGATCTACTTTGACATCCTGGAGGAGGCACGACAATTGGCCCTGCAGGCAACAGAAGGAAAAACGGTCCTATACACAGCCATGGGGGCAGAATGGAGACCTTTTGGACACCCACGGCGAAGACGTCCTACAGGATCAGTAGTTTTAGATCGTGGAACTTCCAAGAAAATTATCGCCGACTGCCAAGATTTCATCAAGAGCTCCCTCTGGTACACGCAGCGTGGAATACCCTACCGGCGAGGCTATCTGCTTTACGGTCCACCTGGGTGTGGAAAGTCTAGCTTTATTACCGCGCTGGCTGGCGAGTTGGAGTACAGCGTATGTCTGCTGAACTTGTCAGAACGGGGTCTAACGGATGACCGACTTAATCACCTTCTTAACGTTGCTCCAGAACAGAGCATCATCTTGCTTGAGGATATTGACGCAGCTTTTGTGTCTCGTGAGGCAACTGAGCAACAAAAGTCAGCATTCGATGGATTAAACAGGATAACTTTCAGCGGCTTGTTAAACTGTTTGGATGGGGTGGGTTCCACTGAGGCGCGAATTCTTTTCATGACCACAAACTACGTAGATCGACTAGACCCAGCTTTGATTCGACCGGGAAGAATAGATTTAAAACAATACATAGGGTATTGTACAGAGTATCAATTAGAAGGAATGTTCAATAACTTTTTCGGCAACAGTGAAACCTCTAAAGCGTCGGAATTTGCCCAACGGGTAAGTTCGTTTGGTCGCTCTGCCAGTCCCGCCCAAATTCAAGGATATTTCATGAAGCACAAATTGTCTTCCCCGCAAACGGTGATTGATTCTTGTGAAGACATTTGGGAAAATGTTGCAAATGCAAATGCCAATAAAAAAAACAATTGAAACGTTTAGTTTTTCTGGGATTCAAATTGTGTTAAACCAATCTATCCATTCCTAAAACTTAACTATTATTATAGGTGCTCCTTTGCCCTTTGATTTGATTGATGAATGGACAAGTTTCGATCGACAGAATAACTGATATGTTTTACATTATGATTTAATTACATTTTTATAGGTAATTTAAAAATATGAACTATGTTCTAAAATATATGTATATTTTATATGACATTAAATTTGATTAGTCCTTTGATCTTCTGGGCCTTCCTACTTTTCCTTTCCTCTGACCAAGTGTACCATTCGAATTTGCGGGCCCCTTAAGTAATTTATGCCAATCTTGTTCACATACTAAGCTTGCTCCTAACATGGTGTATCTGAAAGTCAATGAATAATACTTAGATCAGGGTTATCATTTGGGTATAGTCTTCGCTCGTACCTATCTCCAGGACGCAGGCTTGATCCACACTTAGCACAACTAAAGCACCTTAGATGAAATACGCAATTGATGATTTGTTTTTGTTGATTTTGTAAATCAATATTATTTATCCCAGTAAGTGCTTTCGCAACTAGTTCGCTTGGAGGAATTGTCTCTCCACATCCAGAGCAAACGCCGGAGCAGCCGAACATACTGAAAGGAAATCCAATAAATATTAAAAATTGTAATTAAATTGTAGCATTAAGTAGATAGATCGGTTGTCATACCTAGAATAGTCCTTTTTACAAAGAATCAGACCCCGCCTCGTAAAACAGCTGGAACCAACCTCCGCTAGCATTGCTCCACAACAGTGACATTTAAGGCAGCCATTGTGCCAATATCTGTCTAAAGCGTATAAAAGATATCTATCACTTATTTTATCTGGAAGAAAGTTGGAGATGAAATTAATATAACTTGATTTGAATTAATTTTAATTAGAGACTTACCTCCACAACCGCCACACACTTTAATAAGAGAGTTAGAATGAATTAACTGTTGATTATTGAAATCGTTTGAAGATTCGTCCATGAACGATAGCTGAGACGAAGAAATATTCGAATTGGTCTCGACAGCGTCCTTTGTGTGGTTTGAATTCCTATAATCAATTACTATGGGGGCAAAGTTTTCGGGACTAGATGAGTCTTGGTGATGTGCAGCAAGTATATCTCTATATGAATGGAACGTTGCATTCATTGCAAAAAATGTTGATGACTTAATTCGTAAAAGGCATAGGGGTCCTGTTTATAGTTTAAACCTGCGCAGGCAAGAAAAAAATAATGTTAATAAGTTATAGAATAATAAATAAATGCTTTTTTCTGCTAGATTTTGCTAGAGACTTGACACGGTTTAATTATTTATATCATTTGTTCTCATACAGACTTTTTTGTTTCGTTTAAAAAGCGAACCTACTAGACCAAAATGTAAGATTTTAAAATAATTTTGGACTTTTACATTAGCCACACAGCTGTCCATATATACATACGCCTCCATATACAAGTATATATGTAATTAATACACACATATATCTGTACATATGTGCGTTCCTGCAGAACGCTTCAATACGTATGTGTGTATGTATGTACTTATGTAGCGCGTGAAACTGCGGTCTTTTGCCGATAGATTAATCAATATTAAATTTATTTGAACTGTTTCACTGTTGACTGGCCATTGTAACGAGCTCCTTAAGCCCCATGTTGACAATTAATTGCATCTATTTCGCACTGGACTCGTGTTTCAGCAAAATTTTTTGTACATATGTACGTACAATATACAGTCACTTATTTCTTTTAGGCACAAATGAAAAACTCGCGGTTTTAGGTCTTAAGGTATATTATTTGAACTTACACACTCATCAATTAAACATCAAACAGGGAAATCTTCTCAGACGACAACATGAGGAACAGTAAAATCGCTTCGGTTTCAAACACCATTTCTTGTATACGACTTTACATACCAAACTCATAGATATGAAAGCAAGCGATTTGCAATTGTACAGGGTGGATCGTGCAAACTACTAAATGTTTATCGTTAGATGCAGATTTTTGGTATTTGACGTGTAATAAATAATATCATATTTTATGTTTCTCTTATTTTTATTTTTAATTTTAATTCAATTTAATTATCAAACTCAAGTAAATATTATAAGTATAATAATGTACGCATAATTCTATAAGCTCTATAATATTTAGTATGCCATTTATCAAACGAAACAGCTGATAGCAATTTTAATATTTTTAAATATATTTTAATTAAAAAAAGGTTTTAATAATATAAAATATTAAAATTAAAAGAATTTGTACTAGTCTATTCTTTTATTCAGGGAAATCACACTATCATGCTATACATTTTCTGGAACGATGGACTGGAACTAAAAACTATGGTATTTACTCCCAGAAAGTAGTTATATTTATAACATAAGAAATTATACCTATATAATAACTATATTTTATATAGGTATGAGTCTTTACACATATATTTGATTTTCATTATAATAACAAATAAATTAATTAAATAATATAGGATCATAAAAGTCTATTTTTATGAGGAAAGCCAAAGATGACATCAGAGGAAGTTGCAGAGAAAGAGTGTGAAATATAGCGTTTCCACTGGCAATCAGCTGTTCATCCAGTGGAATGATACGCATAAATATATCGTATCCACTAAAATTCTGAAAACCTCATTTGTTTAAGGGGCTTCACCGAATACACAGAATATTGCTCTTCGAAATTTTCTGTACAACAATAACATATTGCTTGGTAACACCCGCAACTATACAAGATTATAGAATCAGGCGTCTAAATTCAACTATTTTTTGCGTCTCTTCCATTTATCTATATAAAAAAACCATTTACAATGACGAGCATCGGTGGAAAATGTAGAAGAGTTCTTCTTCTTTTCTTTAATAAAATAAGAAGAAAACCAATCATACCTCTCAGATGATAGGTCGGGAACACCCACCCACCGCCAACTTGTCTCGACGGTGGTTAAAAATCAATTTTAAGCGGGGCCTCTTGCATACATTAAAACATAGTAAGAAAATTCAATCTTAGCAACCTCCCTGTTTAAATTACAGCCGATTGGGGTTAATTTAAAAGCACAGTTCTAATGTTTATTGAATAATAAAAGAAAACTTTATATATAAAAGTATTAAAAACGCTTATTTATTTAAATATTATAATTCTTAATTTATTTTTTCTTGCAAAATAACAATGCTTAACCTAAAATGTCTATGTAGTTAAATCAATGGAAATAATTCGCCCAGTGCTGTTGAACGGCTGCACAGCGCTGAGAGTCTCAAACGTACTACTCTCAGGGTTTTGATTTGCTGTACCTTTTTCGGGATTACCCGAATGAGCATACCAGTCTGTTAGGGTGGCCAATTTCTTAGAAAAATTACAGTTTTCCTGATTGTAGTCCTTTCTGTGTCTTTGCGAGTCGGAGAAATTATTCGATGTATTCATTGAACTGACCAATGAATGATTTGATATTGAGTCAACCGAGCAACGGCTAAATACAGAGTTAGCCTTGTAATTTGAAAAAATGTATAACGATTGTTGCAGGGGCTTAACAGAACTATCAGAACCTGCAGGTTCTGATTCAGCAGAACACTTCGTTGGGTCGTGCGATCGCCGACTGGATTTTCTGTTATGAGTGAGTTTTATAATGGTTAGTGCATCGGAAGCCAGTACTTTAGATGTGCCATTTGATTCTTGTTGTTGTTGTTGTTGTTCATCATCATCCGAGGAGCATAGGTCAATGGTGTCAACGACAACCTCACTTGAAGGCGAGATCCTCCAATGTGAATTAAGCGAATTGTGGCGCGTAAGTCTTATGTTAAGTTTTGTGTTTGAAATTGGATTTGGGTCTTCCACTATTTGCTCAGATATCTTTTTCAATCTTACTGAAATTGGACGGCATTGCTTGATTAGCGGCGAGTTTAAGAACAAAAAGTTTTCAGTAGTGTCTCTGCGCTTCACAAACTGACGACGCGGAAACGAATATATGTGAAAATTATGTTCATGCGATTTCTTAAACGTGCAGTGCACGGTAGCGTTTGATTTCTTCTCGAAAATCTTTTGCCGCGTGTTAGATTTATCAACTAGTGGGGTGTAGCAAAACCGATCCAATCGTTCCTGCCTCTCAGAAACATATTCCTTGGATATTGTTTGCTTTGTAGACTTTAACAATTGCTGACCCGCAGGTGATGATATTGGGATAAACGAACACCTACTGAATGAATGAACGTTCCGATTTCTTCGAGAAGGTAATCGCCTACTTCTGCTTGATTTCTTTTCAGTTGATGTTTCTTCGCTTAATAGTAATGTTTTTTGTTTTTCATTTGATGTGCTAGTATCAGTAAATTTGGATTGCAGGCTAAAGTTTAAGAGAAAGGCGTTACGCAGTTCATTATCCTCACTTTTCCCCTCAATTTTGCTATCTGGCTCTGGGGAATCACATAGTATAACATCATCTTCCATACAACAAATATTTTCGTGTTCCTAAGTGGCGGTAATGAAGGAATCGAATTAGTTATTATATAGTTATAATATATAAATGGAGCTTACCAGGATTGCTTCTTTTGAATAAAGTTCAGCATCACAATTGTCACATAGATAAATGTCGAAAGGTGGTGGCTCAACCATCATATGTTGTAAATTTTCATTAATTGAATTGTTATTCTTTTGCAACAACAAGCACTTTCTGCTCTTCTGTTGTCTGTCATAAGACTGAAAACAAGCAATACATTATTATTACAAGTCTTACTTTATTTAATCTAAAATTCTTACCATATTTTCATTGCGAAATGTGACCAGCAGTTTGTTATTTCTTCTATCATAAAGTGATGTTGTTGAGTTGTAATTATTTATAAATCTTAAACTGGCATGTTCGTATGCAGCTAAATCATTACAAAACCTTAATAAAAATAAGCTTTTGTGGAACTGATAGCAAATAACCACAATTTCCTTCATTTTTTCCATCCAGTTCTACAAAGAAACAAAAATTAGAACTCCAAAGTGCTTTTATTAAATCAAAAAAATGATTACCCCAACAAAGGATTTCGGCTTTTTCAAGGGAATTTCGAAAGGTGCATTTTCCGGCCACCATTCTGGTTCACTGCAATCGACTTTCTTTGGTAGGTTTATATGTCCTAGAGAGCACTGCACCATAAATGGAATAAAATTTTCTAGTTGCGGCTCCGTTATCTTCTCTAGAGACGTCGGATATCCGTTCGCGAATAGGAGTGGCAAGTTGGAAATCATGTTGTGCTGCGCCTTATCTTTTTCATCCATTGTCACTGAAATACATACACAAAAAAAAAAACAATGAGAAAATGTTTTTCAGTTTCAAAAGTATCGTAATAATAAACCCGCAGTTTCTAAACCCAGAATTAACAAAAATATGTAGGTACACAGTTACTCAAGGTCAAATCTTTCAGGTATACGATCTGGAAAGGTCCATCTGAGCGATAGAGACATAGTGTTTGGTGTACATGTGTCCAGCAAATGAAAAGAACCACCCATTTTAGGTAAAATCGATTATAAATCCCTTGCCCAATGAGTTTTACGACTGAAAGGTTAAGTAGTTTGAACTTTTGGTTTAATAAAAGTATGAATACAATATGATTTTAAAGATGTTTAAGTGTTTTGTAAATACATTTTATCTAGTTTCGTCATTTTGTTGAAAAAATCAAAAATCTAATCAATTTATGAGGTCGAACCCATGCATTTATCTAACTTTTCGTCCTAGTTTAGTTTTAGATAATAGTTTTAGCAAAAGTACTCCGTAGATCACTACTTAAAAGTATAGATTCATAGTTATGCAAATATTAAGATTATTATATTTTATTAGGTTGATATCAGGCGACAAGATCTATGACAAATGTTATACTTGTATCGGGTATCATATAGCCAAAAAAAAAACAGACGCTTTCGACCTCCGTTTGGCATGAGAAGAGAATGATGAGGTTGCGTCACGGAAATCTAGTACAAAAACTGCATCTGACGTCCTGCGCAGTTGACATTTTCGTAACGCTGCGAACATGTTGCTCCACACAACATGGAGGCTTATTTAACGCAGCACCAGCACCAGCACCAGCCACACACATATAGACTCCGAAAGTTTTCTAGTCTATGCCACGCCATAGAGGGAGGGAGAATAAAAAGCTCTCCGCGTCTTGATCTCTTCTTTTTGTCGCGTCTCGTACACGAAAAGCTAAGGAAAGGCTAAACTTTTCCCTCATTTCACTTTTCTTCTCGTTGCGTTTTTGCCAAGATTTCTTTTGTGCCCAATCTTCGATGACCCCGTTCGCGCAGAAATACGCAGAAGGCGTTGCCACCTCGTGATAGAACCAAACAAAGTTGGTTACGCCTCTCACCATCTCATCAAACGAACATGAACCTGAATATGAGGAGCTCCATTCACCTTTCCGAAAACTGTAGCCAATAAAATGGGGCTCGGTCTCAAAAAAATTTCTATCCTTAACTGAAGCTATCAGTATCAGTGTTTGTGTACCAAAATGAAACACCAAAATATTATCTTCCAGTTTCCTATGCAGACTAAAAACCATGAATCGCTTTTCTAGCACATCTACACATATCTACACACGCACACACGAAAACCTATGTATACTAAGGAAAGTAGAATAACTTTGCAATTGCAATTCTGTTCCCTGGTTTACGCGATCTGCCTATACCTATGCATAAAAACATAAAAAACTCGTACAGAACCATATACAGATTAAATACATATACATAGAGAATGTACATAGAGCCAAAACACGACTCAATAGTCATATGTTTTTCTGCAGTCACTGTTTCGTATATGTAAATATCACATCTGATTTATGCGAGTGTATTTATACACTCAACTAAAATTTCGTTTCGAGTCCTGAACTTCATTTGAAAATAATATAATAAAATAATTGTATTGGTGTGCAGCCAGCACACTTTTTCAGATTCAGGCATATGCAGGACACAAAACACGACGCTTAGGAATGTTGAGGTGCCCTTGCATGTACATAGGAAATTTTAAATCAAGGGAATACTTCTGCTACTTTCTGTTAACACTTTAATCAATACGCACCAAAAATTCGCAATGATAAACGAAACGCAAGACAAGGAGACCTACAATCACGAATCTGATAACATAGTAACAATACAAAACACTTTCTTCGTAAAAATTTAATTTGTTGTAGCTGCAATCGAATAGTCGAAGTGCAAACTAAATGGCAACTAAAGCCAAAGGTTGTGGAAAAAACCTTTAATCCTCGAAAATGGAACGTGGAACTGGAACAAGATATTTGTTCCATTGCAAATTATGAGTATATACAAAACATCCTTTGCGTTTTTATTTATAAATATATATTTTAAAATTATGAACATCTTTTAAAACTTTCTTATTATTTTTTATTTATTGTGAAATTTTCATTACAAGCGCAAAGCGGGAATTGCCATTTTTTTATTCCATAGACATGGAATGGGTTCCTCATTTGTCATGCATTTAAGATTAATTTTCTCTTCTTCTATGACTGGCCATATTTTTTCTACCACAGTTCCTACCACAGATCAAAAAGATTTAACTATTAAAATTGCTCTAAGTTGTCTATTTGAAATACGCCGTCAGGATGTCAGATGTAGACGTAGGAAGCCTTTCAAAGATTGTAATTCTGTTAAAGTTTATGGTCATGAAATGGTTTTGATGGTTTTTGGTATATACCAAACAAGATAGAAAACATCTGCTTTTATATATACCCCGGCACAAGAGAACGATGCCACTTTCGAGCAGTCAATATATATCCATTCGGGTATATATCTGGTTACTTGAGTATTTTTGTCCCCTTTCATTAAAAATAATATAAATAATATTTGTGTCCCCTTTCATTAAAATAAAAATCCCTGTGAAAAACGATGTAGGTTGAAACGTTTTCTGATTACTTACGAGAGAAACGACAAAAGGAGCTTTGAGATATCGCCTGAAAATAATGATAGATTGTAAATAAAACAACTGTTCTATTGCATTATTGATCTGATTGATTTTATTTTATTTATTTTTATATTTCATCTCAACGTTCCACTAAAATTGGAAATGGAAACAAAAGATAAACAAAATATATCGATACACTGGCAAATCTTGTGAGAGGTAAACGCTCGTTCAATTGTGCAACGTGTTTAAACAACATAGAAGGCAAAATGAAGGTAGAAGCACTGGACCAATTCTGGACTGATAAAAGCCGATATGATTTGGCTGAAAAGCGCTTCTATGAGGGCCCTTTGAAGGTAAATAATGAAAATCAAATAAAATATATAAGATATAAGGGTGTCATTGAATTCACGTGGCTCGAAAAATAATCGAGATATTTTTTTTAGGATATTTAACTGAAATTGAAGCTTTAAACTGCACAAAAGTTCATCGCAGGCATTTTAATAATGTTTTTAAGTAAATTATCAATTATTTGAAACTATCTTTAACAATGTCTGCAGTCCTTTTTATTAATAACCCGGCATCTAGTGCATTCTTACTTATGTACATAGTTATGTATAAATGTGTGTAACAGGTGAATAGCGTATTGACCTTTCAATATATAAAAATTGCTTAGTTTTGATAGGAAAATCGTTTCTATAGTATTTCAGAATAGTGCAAAAATGAAGAGGTTGTCTTAAAGGAACCTAAGCTCGGAAGCGATTCCAGTATACCCTTACAGATTATATTCGTTGAAAGGGATCTGTTTGCTATTTATCAAGTACCAAGTTTTTAATGACATTTAATTTTGAAATCATTAAGTGTTAGATGATACGAGTAATCACCGGTGTTGTCTTATTTTTAAGGTAACTGATCGAAGCCACTACAGCCCTTTAGTAAGTGAAATTGCAAAGGCTAGGGAACATATTCAAAACTCACTGGAGAAGGTAACTATTGTGCGTTATTATATAAATTGCAATTTTTTGTTATCCGGCACATGTTTGTTATGTTATTAGTTTGAAAACGCCTGGAAAGGAGTCCTCTTAAAAATGTTAAATCTTTTAGTTGGTTGTTTTTATACGTTTCTGACACTATTCCGTTTCTATTGCAGATTGATGGAGTTTCTTTGGACAATGTCTCCAGCTCGCAGCTGGCCAGCCGAGTGTCTCAATTGG
Organism: Drosophila vallismaia; assembly: GCA_035047325.1. Lineage (NCBI taxonomy): Eukaryota > Metazoa > Arthropoda > Insecta > Diptera > Drosophilidae > Drosophila > Drosophila vallismaia. The sequence goes on along the minus strand of JAWNPU010000090.1, from coordinate 8,212,902 downwards.
AAAGCGACAACAAGGACTTGAGACAATTGTTAAACGCCGTTCTGAAACGTCTGGACACGGTCGAATCCCAATTAAAATTGACAAATGGAAGCTCCAACCAAGGAAGATGAAGTTGGACGACTTAGTTGATTTTGTTGAAATTGCTGCATTCAACAAAATTTAAAAAGTATACATTTAAACTGATAAAACATTAAACTGATTCGGATTTACCCTAAAACGATGTTCTTTTTTGGGTGACATATAAATAAAAATTTTGGTAATAAAACATATTCGTTTTAATCAATAGGGTTATGAAATTAGTTACTTTGAATTTGAATGACACAAGAAGTTTCTTTATGGACGTAAAAACTTTACTCTTTCAAAATAAATAAAAAAAATATAGTATAGCTTATTAAATTTATATTTCGGTTCACAGCTAAATTATAAAAATATACTATAAACTGAGGACTAGCTTTTGTAAATGTCTAAATAAAAATAGTTAATAAATAAGTGTAACATCTAAAGCATAATTTCATTTTCGGCTCCTGGCGAGGGTTTTCGAGTTACATCGGAGGTCCCTGGAGAAGATCTTAGGGTGGTCAGTGCTGTGCTAGAAGGTGCATAGGATTTTGTGAGGCCAGCGCGGTTTCTGTTCGATGTAATGTTAGTTTCAGATTGGTAGCCTATAATTTCAAAATAATATAGTTTCAGAATGGTATTTAGAATTGAAATCAATAAATCTTACCTAGTTTCATTAAAATTTCGTTCCAAATTCGGCGTTTGAAAACAAATATAAAGAAGACGAATATTCCAAGGAGCACATTGAATGAATCGCTAATTGACCAGAAGAATGTTTTTTTATGATCGTAAAATAAAATGCTCACAATCTCCAAGAGCCACGTAATGCCCATGACAAAACATAATTTGGTGTTCATAACAAATCGAGTCTTGTCTTGGAAGAATCGTCTTTTTAATACGGGCTTATCGCTGTTTAAGCTTTGCATTTTATATATTTCATTTTTAACCCTGTTGCAGTATTTAAGCGTAAGTACAAAGAGAACCAGGTTAAATATCAACAGAATTCCGACAGGACCTGAAAAAAAAACCAAACTAGCGGATCCGAAGGAATCGTCTAAGGGAAAAGTGAGGTTATATCATTTGAAATTTGATGTTTACTACAAAACTTACAAGTAAACCAGCAACGTCCATGTCCGAAATTAGGCCTTACCACATCTGGTAATATGTTAGACTTGGTAAACGATATTGTGATTGTTGTTAACAAAGTTGGAAGTCCCCAACCGTAGGCAGAATACCACATGAATTGCTTCCTCTGATCCCTTTTCTCACAGCTTTTAATCTTTGTTGACCTGCAATCAGCATTAAAGTAGAATTAAAACTTTAATTAATATATTGTGAAACATGTATTAAAAACTTACCCAAAAGTTTTCCATATATCAAAAGAAGTTATATTCATCCATGAAAATGCCGCCATTAAACAGAAGTACACGAAAAAGCCTAGAAAATAGTAACTTTTTGTATTAAGTTTGTTTTGGTATTTTTAAATTCAAATGAAAAGCTTTCGAATTGGAATAGATTGATGTGTATTCATAATTTCTTCCTGTGCATTGCAGACTGTGAAATAATATATCTATGATTTCATATTTCGCTCTCCACCAGCGTAATAATAATATTTTTCCATTGCTCCAAACTGGAAGCTATTACTTTTGTCGTAAAATTGGCGTTTGTGGCGTTGACCATCAAAACAAATAGGTTTGTGTTTTATTGATAGATTCTAGTTACTTACCAGAAAAAAAGCACACGTCATCGTTAGACGTTGGCTTCAACTGTCCCAATGCAATTCCTAAATACGCTGCAAACAAACTACTAACAAGGCAAATGAGAATCTTTCCGGGAAGATTTCGCAACTTGGCAATTGATATGTAAACAATTAGAGTTAATGCATAAAAGCAACACGATATGAGAAGACCAATGGGATACATTTTAAATCGAATCCGGTCACTGCCAACTACCTTTGAGTCAAAGCACAAAAATGTGTACAGCTGCTCTGAAAAGAGGCAAGAATTAATAATAAGCTAGCCTTAAATAAGAAAGGAATCTTACCTTATGATTTGATCTAACCCTTTCCAAGCAGTACTGGGCGTTTGTGTACATCTTTCGGGTGTTCTGAATAAGAAGAGACCCATCGGAGGAACTAATTGTGTGCGCATCATCGGGAAAATTGTCTGGATCCAAACGAAACTTCTGACAATTTTGGCCATGTAGTATTCCAAATTCTGGAAACCATTAATACGTATAATTAGTTTTGGAATTATTTTTAATAATAATGTTACGCAGAAACAACTGTCTGATATCGGTCTGACCTAACCCAATAAAAGTTAAATGGGCCAACCGTGGGTGGTAATTTGTAGAGCAAGATTTGAACGATAAGACTCGAAAACTTTGATAGATAATTAACATGGGGGAAATGAATAACAAGAAATGACGAAGCTAGTGATAAATAGATCGGTGTGGTCTACAAAACAACTTTGGGAATGCTTTATTTGGGAACATAATCTTATAATTTGCAAGCGTAATTAAATGTAAGACAGGTGATGCAGCAAATGAAACCAATCAAACCCATGTGTACAATGTGTTTTTATATCTTCCTCTATTATTTTTATTCATAATGGGCGAATCGCCAATCCTAATTCGGATTAATGGGTATATAAACAATTACGAGAGATTCAATATTCATTTTATTGTACTATGAATTGTATTTATAGGATCGGGTTTATTTTTATATCAATTTAGCAATTACAGCAGTGTTACTTACCAGGCGGCTTCGAAAAGTTTGCGTTTATATTTAAATTTTGAAATCCCTGGAATTTAATATCAGTCTCATCACGTTTACAATAGGTTGAAAAGTTGGCTTTGGCATACATTTCACCTTCGCTACAGCATCTTCGAATGCAAGGAAGCTTTTGGCATATTTTAGTTGGCTGACAGGCTCGTAGCAGATATTTTCGGGCCAAAATATTGTTGGTTTCCAACAAAAGTTCATTGTTAAAGATAGCATCCATACAAAACTTATTTCTGGGCAAAATAACTGATCCATCCTTCCAAATCAACGAGTCCTTGCTAAATTTGACGTCTTTCGAGGAAACTGTGTATTCCACCAGTGCGTGAGTGTCGGAGCATTGTAAGGTGTTATCAAGAAACACTTTTGGACTATTAATGATAGGCGAATAAACAAAAAAATCTGTTTCTCCAATCATGCATGTATTATTTTCGGAAACATAAACAGATCCCAGTGGGCAACACTTGTATACAAATCCAACATTTTGAGACGGCACATTCTTTTCAAAATCACAAGATAAACTTATAATTTGTTTGTTATTTAGAAGGCCCATGCATGAGTTATTCCTTAAATCCAAAGTACTTTCACTTGGGTCGGTTAGATTGAAGACCTTGTAGTCCCTACACTTTGGTAACTGAAATTTTGTATCTGAGTCATAAGGTTGAGTCTCCAAACCGAGGCCTTCCGGGGCTATCATTTCACCAATCACTTCTATCGTATCCGGAAATGCTTGAAGATTACTTTTATTAGTGGCACATTGATAAATATCCGAATTATCCACTCCGCGGTATTTAAATAATATTGATTTTGGAGCACAGCATATTCGAACGGAAAACACTTTTGAAATGCCACTTAAAATCAGGCAAATTAATATTAGTCCAACGTGCATTGTTTACGACTAAGTGTTTACTTTCAATGACCAATTCGTGGGTTTGTGTAATATTTGTATCTTTCTTTAGAACGGACTTTTCATATCTTATCATTGAATCGTTATCGCACAAGACGAAACTTCGAACCGTTGCAGTTGGCTGATTTCCTGAACTGAACTGAAGGCTTCGCAATTCCTTTCCCGACCGAATGCGAATGTTTATAGGTAAACATTTGGTCTTCACCCACACCAATTTGAGTATATAAGAAATACAATTATGAATTCGTACATACAAACACGTCTACGAATAAGTTATACCCCATGGAGTGTTAAACACTTAACATGCTGGGTCCCCCGACATCCAGACATCCAAATGAAGGGAATGGATATATATTTATCTACCCAAAAACATATTTATTTCTAAAAATTTCAATTGATGTCAATTTCAATTTAAACATACAATATTATAAGTTCAATCCAACAATAAATTAAATGAATAAATTAGAGTCAAAAAAGTTAAAGCTTTTACACGTAACACACACATGAACGTAAATCGCAAGCAAATATTAATTTCTCAACGTTTTTGTGCTTCATCCTCTATAAAGTAAGCTGAAAAATAAAAATATAGTCAATTTATTGGTCAGTATTGGCCATTCGCAAGAAATACTCCGTAATATCTATTAAAAACTCGACTTTCACTTAAAATTAGCCAAGTACTTATGCTATATATAAAGTTTGTTTTCCTGGGCCATTGCAATCAATCGGAAAAGTGGACTTTGAGGGGTGTGGCGTTTATTTCGACCAGTTACTTATTTTTCTTGTTTACTTACAAAAGGTAACATTTTTAATGTGGAAGGACAATGATGTCAACGCTATCAATTACCCACAACCCCATAATCTCTTCCATGAATTAAAACGTCGGGCTAAGGCTAACTTATTACTCTATATATTTACTTATACTTACTCTAAAATATACCCTTTTGTGAATAAAAACAAAATAAAACTAAAAACTGACATTTTTTGGAATAACCATTTAGTATTAGAAAGTTATTTCATTTCAGTATTTCATTTCATTATAGTATTTCAGAAGATTTCAGAAGATAGGTAGAAGAAGAGTCACTTCTGAGTTGTTTCTCTTGCTTGGAACAAAACGGATATCTTATCGAAAAACTGCTAGTTCGTTATCCTATCTGTTACTCAGCTGACTTCCACAGAGTGATACTCAGAAATTACAATAAAAATATTAAAAAGATAACTGATACTTCCAATTTTATTTAAATTAAAAATTTTTGATATTTGACAAATACTAAAGTCGGTATAGCCACCCATGTGTTAAATGTTAAAATGAACCTTTCTATTTGTCTATAATAGTATTCATAATAGTATATAATAGTATTCAAATATATACATTTTGTTTTTACTTTTGTAAACATTAATATTATAAAAACACGATAAAAAATTCTGCTAAATAAATTTAGAAAAAGTGTTCCATTCCCAAATTTCAAGATTCAAAGAAATACTACATAACTGCGCAGATGTGGGAAAATTAATTCAGAGTCAAGCGTAATTGGAGATATTGATAGCATGTTGTAAGGCGACTTGATTATTTTGTAGCTTACTGCAATTTTTTTATCGAACCGCAAAGTTGAATACGTGAGCAATATAAATAAAGCCGTAAATGCAGTAGAGATTTAAAAAATCGGCCGACATTGAAATAATTGAACATTTTTTAAACAATTAATTTATATATTCACTGAGAAATAATGATGACGGAAAAGCTATCTTCTGGCCGCACCAATATAACAAGCAAAGGGTTCGTATATCAAATATTAGCACTTATAATTGCTTCTAGTAGCAAGGTATCATTATTAAACATATAAAAAACAAATACACACTGCTATTTCGATTTTCATAGTAATGCCGGATAACCCTATACCTCGAGCGCATCTATGAGAGAAATTGCCGATTTCTTTGTTTTCTAAACAGGTTTTAATTTCTACAACAAAAATTCTATGCTTCGTTTTAAGTATAATTAAAACAACATTTCTAACTTCCCTTTCTAACTAAACACAGAAATTTAGAATAAATATAACTATGCACATACATATGTTTAAGCAGGGATGTACGTATGTATGTAAGTACATACTGTACTGTGTATGTAAAATGTACATATGTTCATGTACACCTTACGCGTGGAAGATGGCCGATATATGTGAACGCTGTGCTCCATTGTTCAAATTAATATAAATGTAAATATCCAATGTTGTAACTTGTTTTTTCTTTAAAATAATTATAATCTTGGTGGAATGCAGAATCAACCAGAATGTGTTGATGAAAATTTTTAATATGTTTTATTGCGGTTGATATTTCGGCGCGATTTGGGTTTTAAGCTGATGTGATAGTTTGGAAATGGCATAACCTATTTTTGCAATTCATGTTTCCATTTCTGTTAGAATTATAAATGATCTTCAAATATCTGGAAACACAAGTGACGACGACATGGGCTGGAAGTCAAAGCTTAAGCTGCCGCCAAAGGATAATCGTTTCAAAACTACCGTGAGTTCTTTTTTGCTTTAAACCTACTGTCAATATTAATAAATTGAAATAAATAATGAACATCGCGTTTTAATAACATTTCAGGATGTGACCGATACGCGCGGAAATGAATTTGAGGAATTTTGCTTAAAAAGAGAACTGCTTATGGGTATTTTTGAGAAGGGCTGGGAGCGCCCTTCGCCAATTCAAGAAGCTGCTATTCCTATAGCTTTAAGTGGAAAAGATGTGCTGGCTCGAGCCAAGAACGGCACCGGAAAAACAGGAGCCTACTGTATCCCAGTTTTAGAACAAATAGACCCAACTAAGGACTACATCCAAGCATTAGTCATGGTTCCCACCCGAGAGTTGGCGTTACAAACTTCACAGATCTGCATTGAGTTGGCAAAGCATCTTGATATTCGAGTGATGGTCACAACAGGAGGAACCATTCTAAAGGATGACATACTTCGTATATATCAAAAAGGTAAAACGATCATTCAAGCTAAGCTGCTCATTGATAATGAATATTAATCTTAACGATGTATTTGCCATTTTTCAGTACAATTAATTATCGCGACTCCCGGACGAATATTAGATTTGATGGATAAGAAAGTTGCTGATATGTCACATTGCAGGATATTAGTTTTGGATGAGGCCGATAAGCTTTTATCGCTTGATTTTCAAGGCATGCTGGATCATGTTATTTTAAAGTTACCAAAGGATCCACAGATCTTGCTTTTCTCTGCAACATTTCCACTGACTGTCAAGAATTTTATGGAGAAGCACATACGCGAGCCATACGAAATTAACCTGATGGAGGAGCTAACGCTCAAGGGAGTTACTCAGTACTACGCATTCGTACAGGAGCGCCAAAAAGTACATTGCTTGAACACACTGTTCTCAAAGTTGCAAATCAATCAGTCTATTATATTCTGCAATTCCACGCAACGTGTCGAGTTGCTAGCTAAAAAAATAACAGAACTTGGGTATTGCTGTTACTATATTCATGCAAAGATGGCTCAGGCGCATAGAAACAGAGTGTTCCACGATTTCCGGCAGGGACTCTGTAGGAATCTAGTATGCTCCGATCTATTTACCCGAGGCATAGACGTACAAGCGGTCAATGTTGTCATCAACTTTGACTTCCCTCGAATGGCCGAAACATACTTGCATCGAATTGGTCGCTCTGGACGCTTTGGTCACTTGGGTGAGTTTTATCAATTCTTTGGAAGTTCTTTGGAAAAAAACCTAATTGATAAACATATGTTTTTGCATCTCTTTATAGGTATCGCCATTAATCTGATAACTTACGAAGATCGGTTCGATCTACATCGGATTGAAAAGGAACTTGGTACGGAAATAAAACCTATTCCCAAGGTCATCGACCCCGCCCTCTATGTAGCCAATGTTGGTGCTTCCGTTGGAGAAACTTGCAACAACAGTGATCTGAATAATTCTGCAAATGAGGAAGGCAATGTGAGCAAATAAAGAATGAAGAAACTGTAATACTAGATTCTGAAGTAGAGTATGAACATGAAATCAATAAACACGATGAAATATTTCAGAAAAGAAAGGTATTAATTCAATAAATTCCTGGTCCACTTGGTCGAGTTTTCAACTTTGTGGATTGGAAAGCAAATTTTTAGTCTTTTACTGGTTTAGAAAAGTTTTTTTTTCAAAAACAGGGGGAAACTGGGAAGAGGTGGGCTGTAAGTTAATTGTATTAGACCATCGAACGAAATTTTATAATTTAAATAAAATTTATTTATTAGCATCCAAAATTGTAAGCTTTGCTTGTCATAGAATATTTACAATAAATGTACAATATTAAACAAATCATATACATGTAGTCATAACTTTTAAAACTTTACATATTAAATATTTTCGATGAGGAAGAAGATGAGTCTGATTGATCAAAGTCAATTCTCGCATACGTATTACCATCTTCAGCGCAACTGGCGACTGGGGGAGATTCGCGGGAACCTCTTTTCAAATATTTCGCTGGGTTCTGACCGCTGCAATTTGGAAGATCAAGTTTAGCATAGTGAAGCTCCGGTTGGGATGCTTGTGAAGATGGCCGTGATGGAAAATTCGAATCTTTTATCTGAAGAATGTTGGCTAAAGTACTGCTGTCTGTATTTTTCAAATCTGTTGTTATTGAAAAGAAGTTTCCTTTGGTGGATGGGCTGGGGGCTTTGTCAGGAATTGTATTAACACTTTCCGTTAATCTCTGCTGTCGTTCTAAATTATCCCTGAGGCTTGCTTTCTGGGTTATCTTCGATGAGATAAGGGAACTATCGCTTTTTATTTGAAGAATCTTGTAGCCCACTTCGTTATTTTTCGTAAAATCGTTCAATTTATCTTTAATTTGGGTATAATCTTCACTGCTTATTGAATGAACCAGTTTCTTCTCGTCTGTGTTGCTCAAGTCCAGATTGTTATTCTCAATAATCTGACTTTCAATATTATATTTCTTTTCCTTATTCTGAAGCTCACTGTCCAGGCTGCATTGCGAACGAATTTCGGCGGTAATATTGATAATGTTTGCAGATTCAGAGTTAATAAGTTTTTCATTCAGTTGAGAATTGAGTGTTTTTTCCTCGATTCTCGTTGGCTCCTTCCGCTTTTCAGAGCCAATGCCATACGAACTAACTTTGTGCACTTCAGTAACTGGCATCGGAATATCGGAATTGTCTTTTAGCTTGAGCTTCTCAATCTTGCTAGGAAGGGTTACTGTGCTGGACATGAAAGCGTTTCCAACCGGTTTCATTTCAAGGTATCCACCCTCTGAACTGCTTTCAGTGTTATTTAATTTACCTCCATTGAAAATGTCTTTCTGACTGGTGGCATGTAAGGTCAAATTGGAGCTATCGATTCTTAAACTTTTCGGGAACACATCTATATTCTTGGGCATTTCCACCACGTTTCTTGTGATCTGTGGCTTTTCCAAATTTGACGCTTGAGAAAAGTCTATTTCCATTAAGTCGCTCATGCGATCCTGGTTTATTTGGTTTTTCAAACTCAAGAGCGGTGCACTTGTACTCTTTTTTTCCCTGTTTGTACTTGTACCGCAGATAGGCCCTTCTTTTGAAATGTTATTATGACTTCTATTCGTGTCGAATTTGTTATCCTCCACAAGAACAACTCGTTGCAAATCACATCGGGGTATTTTTGACTTGGAACCCACTGAGTACGCACGCACCCGACTCGAGTTCTGTCCTGTATCATTTATATATCCAAGTCGTCTATTTAGCTTTAAATGCTCCACTTTATTTCCTATCGAATACGCACGAATGGGTCGTCCACATCTGAAAAAATATGGCATATGGCATATGGCAATTGAGCAAATTTTCTATATTTTGTTTGAATAAAAGGTGTACTAACTGGTTATCTGAATCCAAGTCGAAATCATTAGCTAGCTTTTCGGATGTGTGCTCCGGAAAGTTGAAATGCAAATTTGCATCTTCGGATTTTGGCAATTCCACCTTTTCTGGTTCAGGGGCCGCCGCCCCAAATGTGGCAGGTTTAATTGGTGTCATCGGTATATAGTTATCTTCTCCTTTAAACAATAAACCAAATAAATTATGTTCAATTATGTTCGGCTCAAAACCTTACCACTTGGTTCTGTGACTTTGTTGAACTCAGCACTGGCAAAGTCGTCAATATTCTCCTCAGGAATAGCCCCCTTTGATGACCTAGTACTATCGAAGACAAAATATTCAAATTATTTGTGGTTTTTGGGATTACTGAAGAAACATACTTTAAACGATAATGACCAAAACTTCCATTATCATCGGATTCATCAACACTAATTGACGACTCTTCAGATTCTGAGCATCTCAATGGCATGTTTAACGTTGGACTATTGCTGTGCTTGCTGGATGAGTGTGGACGGATACCAGAAAAGGTGTTGGATCTTAGTCCAAGATTTGATCCAAAGTATGATTGGTTAGTGCACTCGCTCAGAGTTCCATTTCTGGTCGGTAAGCTATCGCATCTTTCTCTAGGAAAACCTTGATGAGAAATTTAAAATTATATTTAATATTTAACTATTCATTAAAATAAATTATTTACCATAGTTGTGTGGCGAGCTACAATTGCGGAATTCGAGCGAGTTTTGGCGATTTTGTATAACGTTAATTGGTTTCGATGCTTCGTTTGCCGAAGATGATCGTTTTCTCATTGGTTCATTACTGATATCTGGTCGAGCCGGGTAAACATTTATTAAATTCGTGTTGGAATCTGTTTTAGCCGACATAGCGCTGTAAATTGTATATAAACAAAAGCATTAAGATAATTATGTTTTACCATAGAGATTCGTTTTTACCTTAATATCGTTTTGTGCATAATTGTAGCGATGGCTGCATTATCCGTTTCCATCCACAATTCACCAGATCCTAGTACACTCTGGCGACCCAGCTCCATGTAGAATATACACTGAGGAGATGCATGTCCGCAACTGAAGATGACAAGAGATTATTAACAAATGTCTTTTGTTAAAATATATTTCAATTAATTTACCGTCTAATGGTGGTCAAAAGAATCTCTATACTAGATATTCGATCGTCTCCATTCGCCGTTTTCTCCGGTCCAATGCAGACAAATGTCAGCGATTTAGCAGAAAGGCAACAATGATAGGTTCCAGTGACTCCGACTTTTTCCGACATTCCTTTTTTCTGAATAATAACTTGCCAGACATGCTCTACAATAAATAGCATAAATATTAATGATATTGATTGTATATATAGTACGATACATAAGAAAATATATTAAACATACCATAAGCTGAATACACTTGTCCGTTTACATTGGCTATATTCCTTTGTAGAAATAGTAATTTATCTAACCATTTTCGTAAATCATTTTCGCTTTCAAGCACGATCCCAAAGCCACCTTCCCTTGAAGATAGCACAATGACAAATTTGTGCTTGGTGTCTAGACGACGGTTTATATTGAAGCAATCCTTCAAGTAGATAACTCTTTTTGGTTCAGCTCTTTGCAGAAATTTCTTCTCAGTGTCGTAATACTCCAAGCGAGCTTGGTTGTTGCTAGTTTCCTCGTACAGGACAAAGAATTTCTTTTTCATAGTCTTTAATTTCTTGTGATAGCCGCTAAGGACCATCCCATCATCGGATATGGATGCCATGCTTCTCAGATTTTCCTGCAAAAATAAGTAAATGATTTTTAAAACACAACCGGATTTAAATTGCGCGTGGAAAAGAACTCTAAAGAATATTAATTCTATAAATAAGCGATAGTTATTTTGATCAGTGCATTTAAGAAACTAGTAAAACGCAAAATGTCGATTTTTTGGTTGGCCTAATTGTATCTCCCCCCTTGGCCGTTCATGGTAGTATTAAAATCATCACAGACTGATGTAAATATTGACATTTCAGCGGCAATGTGTTCCATTGTAAATACTAGAAGTAGTAGGAAAAACGGGTGCAGGTATTGTTTTAGGTGTCCTTTTATGGAATACTAAAACATAATAACTTTTTACAACAAAAAATCTTCGATTCAGGTGTCTCTCACGAGCTCTGATGACAAAAATCCTGCCCGTCTGCCCGCTGTTCGTCTGTCAACATTGAACATCAAAATACGCAATTACGTCGTTTCTCAAGAATAATACTGCAGATTTCTTGGCGACGGATTATAATCGCAGGGTTCCGACTCGAATAGTAAATAATGGAATTCGTTATTCGTAATTCGTAATTCGTAATTAGCTTACTTATTTCACTTTTTCTGCGTAATGCATTCAGATAACAAACGTTAGATGCTCACTTCATTATACACATTGCTACGTACATCCATTATACTCGTAGTGTACATATGTATGTACATATTTATGTTTGTACATACATATTTTGTTTTTTAGACGAGCATCATAAATATATATATACATGCGAGTACAGCTGAGAAATTCTAATACATTTTACATATGTATCTACGAGTTATTTTTCCCCCTATGTATGTACAATGTATGTATATAAAAACATACATATGTGATATGATTTGCAAACGCACATGGATCGACAATATTTTCTCAGCAGCTCAGCAGTTTAGCAGTTAAGTAGTTACTACTTTGTTTTACCTAAAGTATCTCGATTGCGACACAAGTATTGTTGTGCCGATATCACTATTTACATTCACTCCGCTTGATACATTTCGGATCTGTATTATTGTTATTCACCAACGCAAACGCAATACTTTTTTTGTGGGCTTAGGTTACCGCACTGCCCGAGAATAGTGTGCGATTATTCGAACGAACTCCCGTAGAGAAATACGCAGTCAGGACAAATAACGCCTTGCTATGTTAGAGATTGACTTTTGTTGTTGTTTTTTTTTTGAATCAATTAAAGCTTGGAATTTGCTCGCGTTTTTTTATTGAACACACGAATTTAGTTGTGTTTGGTTAGAGATGAGAGTTTTGCTCATGTCACGTTGTATTACAGATACAAATAAAATGGACTATGTTATCGATAGTTTCACATTTATCGTATACCGCCCATTTATACCAAATTTTATTTTCTAAATAGATTTAGAAAATTAAAAACAAAATATATTCCATTAAACAATTAAAAAATCCTTCTTAAGAATCCATTTTATTTTTAAACCTCCCACATCTCACAGTTAAAACAAGGTCACAGTTATAAAAACAATTTCAAAGTTGAAGTAAAAGTATAAATAAAACATCAAATGCTGTGGATTGATTTTATTTTTTAATGGTTACTATATTTTTAAATACAATTTGAATATTTTATTTGTGGTAATAATTTAACAATACATGCCGTATTGTTTTTAAGCTTTAGTTTTTATGACTGACTAAGGAGGAAAAGTCGTTCTCTACCGCGTTCTATTATTTGTGTTGTGTGCTTCGTAGTCCATAACTTCCTCATAAATTAACTCCTTCCATTGCTCCACAGTATGTTCTCTTTCATCTACACTATGGTCATAGGGCTCCGGAGCGGGCTACAAATAATAGATACATCTCAAGCTGATCTTTTTTGATTTATAGATAATATTTTGAAGACTTACAGCGTCAACTTCTTCGGCATCGTACCACACATTTATATATTCATGCCTCAAAGCCTCGTCCACAGATATCCGCTGCTCTGGATCTATGACAAGCATTTTACTAAGAAGGTTTCTAGCGTCAGAAGCCTTCCTGCGGCTGCTCTGATTATTATCACTAGGAAACAATCCATCCGGAAAGAGTCTATCAAATGAATATCCAGTATATCTGGGACGATTCTCCACATAATTTCGGACGGTTGGTTGTAACCGTTGCATAAATGAGGGCGATGGTGTACCTAATTGCTCTGAATTGAAAGATTAAGATTAAGATTTTTATCAATCGATAATTGTGATGGATGGTTATGATTTACCAATGATTTTATTCCACTGATCTATATGATCCGTGCCAGGAAACAGTACTCCTCCTCTTATCATTTCACCCATAATGCACCCAACAGACCATATATCCACGTTCTCTGTGTAGCCCATTCCCAAAATGACCTCTGGTGCCCTGTAATACCGGGTGACCACATACGGAGTCATCATAAATGTAGTTCCTGCAGTGCGTGCAAGACCAAAGTCTAAAATCTTTAGGGTGCAGTCTGCCTTTACAACTATATTGGATGGTTTTAAGTCCTGAAATCATTTCAAAGATCAAAGAAAATAAATGAAAAAGATGGAAAAGTGATGTATTGCTTAAAAATATTTTACTCTGTGTATTATTCCGGCTGAGTGTAAATGTTTTATTCCGCATAACATTTGGTATAACAAGTACGACATTCGGTCGTGATCCAGATCCATTTGAATAACTTGGCAAAGGTTGGCGTCCATCAACTCCATGACGAGGTAAACATCTTGAAACTCCTCCAAATTTCTTTGCGGAGTAAAAGCATTAAGTAAGCCAATAATCTAAAGATAAAATAAATGTCTTTAAATTATGTTTCTAGTCTTTAAAGTCCTTGATCTATTTACGTTTTTATGGTTAACAAGCTTCATTAGCTTAAACTCCCGATATGCTCTCTTAGCATGGGTGACATTTTGGAATGGTCGTGATAGTTTTTTAATTGCAACATTCTGCTCGGTAACAGTATCGTAAGCAGCGCTAAAAGATATTTTTCATGGAAATATAATCTTGAAATTGAAATAAGCAATTATGATGTTTTACTCACCATACTATTCCTTGAGCGCCGGATCCGATTGGCCTTAGATTAATGTACCGGCTATGAATAGTAAAATTGGTATCTCCAACTTCAACGGTGTAATGTTGGTGTTGAGCTGCCATTTTATGCTGTATTTATGATATTATTTAGAGTTTAAGCAATGAGCATATCGGCCTGCAAATGTAAACATTTCTTAATAAAACTTCACTCTCGGAAAAAATAGACAGACGTACAAGAAGGGAGGGGTCCTTGGGTCACTCACATTTTTTCAGAATAACAATACTCAATGGCAGGATTGGAGGGTAGAAAAACATGAACTTCTCTGGCCTTATATTATGAACATAAAATGGGTCTGTCGTCACGAATGGGGGAGGAGTGCAAGGAAAGGGGGAGGCAGGAGGCGTTATAGGGTCGTTGGCTTATATCTTGAAACATTCTTCTATAAACTGTTTTTAAAAATCAATTCTTTTTGTAACAATTTTTGTAACAGTAAGAGTTACAGATACAAATTGCATAACTTTTATCTAAATAATCAAATTATTATAAAAAAAATCACTTTTCTAACAAAAAAACAAATAGGTTCCCACATATCTAAACCTTTTCTTACGAGTTCCCGAACACTTTGCCGCACACAGCAGAAAAATTATTTAAAATCGATACGTCGGCTTAAACATAAGAGCAAGAAGTGCTGGAACACTCCGATGTACATAAGTTCCTGTGTATGCTTGTAAGCGCTTACATACATACAACTATGGTACCGTGAAAATTGTAAACTTCTACTAGTATACATATGTATGTACAATGTAAGCTGCACTTGTTAGTCGATAGTTTCGAAAAGAATATAAATACAGGTGAATACAGGAGAATAAGAGAAAAGAACGATTCATTTAAAATAACTGTAAAAGTATCTTTCTCTTTTCCGATAACAGTGCGATGTACGGTGTTCTGATAATGTGTGATAATTCGGTGTATCTTGTAATGCGCATCATAGATAGGTACACACACACATTTCGTCATTTGTGTTAAATATCAATAATTTTCCTGCTACCGGCACAAACATATTTTGAAATGGCCTATTTAAACACGTTTTTGCAGCGTCCAGCGTCAATTGGGGGTCTGGTTGGTCATTTCATTTGGGAATAACGTAATAGAATATTTATTTACCACTTAAATCGAGAGTTGAATAGATTTGCTTGTAGGGACTCAAAATCGATTTTCCGATTTCCTTATTCTATACACTGGGCAAACAAAGACGCCGCGCACATTTTAGTGTTGTTTGACCATTTAAAATTGATTGAAACAAATTTATTCGCGAGAAATTGTACATAGATACAATGAAAATCTATGGGAATATTCGATGGCAACAACAAATGAGTGTGACCAGATCAAGTTTCATTAAATGTGGAAACAAAAAACTAGTTTTGATCTGCGAATTTTTTAAATGAAAATTAGGTGTTAATAGGTTTAATTGAAGAATTGTTTTCAATTTAATAAAACATAGTGTTTAAAAATAAATCTACCGATTGTCCAAATTTAGCTCCAACAAATACTAAAACGTATTAAAAATACCAAGCTTTCAAACACATCCACTGGGCATACTTGCCGAATGTCTTTGTTTTTATTTGTTGTATTTCTTCATAAAAATAGCACCGCTGCAATAATATTTAATATTTGAGCGATATGAAAACGGTTAGCTAATGGTGAATCATACCAAAAATATGTAATAAACTGTTTTATGTCTTTCAGTCCTCGCCAGCTCTGAAGTATCTCTTGGAGAAAGATGTGCAGTTGTCGAAGTACTTTGTCATTTCCGTCTCAAACTTGTCTTTCTTCAAGTCATTGAGGATACACAGCCGGTTTCTCGAGATATCCTGCGATGGGATTGCCTGGTTCGCATCATGGATCGCATTTATATGGCTGTTAAGCTCCAAAGACTTGTATCAAATGCAAGTGAATATGCTTTTCGGATTGGTGCTCGATGTTGTGATCGTGGCCGTGTTGAAAGCGCTTGTGAGGCGAAGAAGGCCGGTGGCCAGCAAGGACATGCTTACAATTGGCCCTGACAAGTTCAGTTTTCCGTCAGGTCATACTTCTAGAGCCTTCTTTGTGCTTCTGTTCTTCACGAAGCTTTATCCCGTACATTTTATATTTATGATGCCAATCACGGCCTGGGCCGTAAGCGTTGCTGTGTCAAGACTCATACTGCAACGTCATTACATATTGGATATTTGCGCTGGAGCTGTTATTGGGATCCTGGAAGCACTGATCGTTGGATTACTCTGGATTAGCGAGCAGTCTGCTTTCAACATTGTTGGCTTCGTATCTGAGGAAAATTTGGAAATCACCGAATGAATTGGGAACGCTTGGTCAAAACGTATATGTTATTACTTTGTTTATACTTGATACTTCGTTGATATTAAAAATATTTAAATTTATACGTCTGAGCAGAACGGAGCATTATAAAACTATACTATAAAAAATAAAGACCAAAGAGAATCTATTCAAACCCTGAAACTAATTAGAGGGGTCTGACTTCTCAATTGTTAATTAAATTAGTATAAATTCTAATTTACGGATAATACAGTTTATCTGAGTTAAACAAATAAAGATTGAATGGAAAGTGTAACTTATCAAATAAAAACAAAGCGTAAACTATAAATGTATATGGAGCACATGCTTAAAACAAAAAAAAGCATTTTTACATATAAAATATTTTATTTTAATATCTGGTCCTTTGAAAATATATCGATTCATCGGTATGGAGAAACAACCCCAATTCCTGCGCAAAGGGATGAAATTTTGTACGCCTTACCAAGTTTTCGCGAAGGGACAAATACAAAAATATTCTCCAAAGAGTCGAAATGTCAATTAGAGTTTTCAAATAACAGCAAATTTTCTACCGCTAAACAGAACTTCCAAAAATGAGCATTTACTTAGCATTTATAGTTAGCTTATTGCTAATGCTTCAACTAAAAAACAAGGATGTGGGGGCTAATAATATGGACTCGGAAATATATGGGTAAGTATTTTTTGTCAAAAATAAAAAGAAACATATTCTACGTATATCAAAGTGCAGTCAGTGTCAGCTGATTTTTAATAAAATATATTATAATTTACGTTGTATAGATGATGGCTCATCTATTTTTATATCCAAACATTTCTATAAAAAAGATGGAACTTTTGTCTTTATCTTAAATTAAAGTTGATTTCCGTTCGGTTAATTTTGTGTTTATTAAACAATTAATTCTAATATACTTTATTTCTTTTAAAGGTTTCAACAATCATCAGGAATTTGCCATTTATACAATGGCACTATTTGTCGAGACGTTTTGAGTAACGCCCACGTTTTTGTGTCACCGAATCTTACCATGAACGATTTGGAGGAGCGCTTGAAAGCTGCCTACGGTGTAATTAAGGAGTCAAAGTATGTCCTTTGATGTGTAATTTTAGTTTAGACGAATTATATTGTAAATGAATATTTTTAGGGATATGAATGCCAATTGTCGCATGTATGCTTTGCCTAGTTTGTGCTTCAGTTCAATGCCAATTTGTAGAACTCCAGAACGCACGAATCTATTATACTTTGCCAACGTAGCGACAAATGCCAAACAGTTTAAACACTCCAATTTTACGATACGACGGAAGAGAACCAAAACAAAGGACATTAAAAACATTAACATATTTAAAAAGAAATCCACCATATACGAGGATGTTTTCAGTACTGACATTTCCAGTAAATACCCACCCACCCGAGAGTCTGAAAACCTAAAACGTATTTGCCGGGAAGAATGTGAACTCTTGGAAAACGAACTTTGTCAAAAGGAATATGCCATAGCTAAACGTCATCCTGTCATTGGAATCGTAGGAGTGGAGGATTGCCAGAAGCTGCCGCAGCATAAGGATTGCTTGTCTTTGGGTATAACCATAGAGGTTGACAAAACTGAGAACTGCTACTGGGAGGATGGTGCTAGTTATAGAGGTGTCGCAAATGTGTCAGCATCCGGAAAACCATGTTTACGATGGTCCTGGTTGATGAAAGAAATTTCAGACTTTCCGGAACTTATTGGTCAAAATTACTGCAGGTGATTATTAGATTAACGTTAACACAGTGATTATGATAACTAATATATTTTGTATCTTCCTTTTAGAAACCCAGGTAGTGTTGAAGGTAGTCCTTGGTGCTTCGTGGATTCTTCACATGAGCGAATAATTGAGCTCTGTGATATACCTAAATGTGCAGATAAAATTTGGATTGCTATAGTGGGAACGACCGGTGCAACTATCTTTGTTTTTATAATAATATTTGCCATAATACTTTTCAAGAGGCGAACTATCATGCACTATGGAATGCGAAATATTCACAATGTAAGTTTAGATCAGATCTTTTAACTTTCAAAGCTAATAAGTTGTTTAAAGATTAATACACCCAGTGCGGATAAAAACATCTACGGAAACTCTCAACTGAACTCAGGTCAAGATGCTGGACGGTCTAATTTGGGAAATTTAGGAGAGCATGTTGCATTAAACTCCAAGCTCATCGAACGAAATACGCTTTTAAGAATTAATCACTTTACTTTGCAAGATGTAGAGTTTTTGGAAGAACTTGGCGAAGGAGCATTTGGTTCGTAAAATCAATGAAATTTTATAATATTGTATTTGTGTAATATATTATTAAACCAATTTAGGAAAAGTATACAAAGGGCAGCTTTTACAACCCAACAAAACAACTATAACTGTTGCCATAAAAGCATTAAAGGAGAACGCGTCTGTGAAAACCCAACAAGATTTTAAGCGCGAAATTGAACTTATATCCGACCTCAAGCATCAGAATATAGTTTGCATTCTGGGAGTTGTTTTGAATAAGGAACCCTACTGCATGCTATTTGAGTACATGGCCAATGGTGATCTACACGAGTTCCTGATCTCCAACTCACCCACCGAAGGTAAATCGCTAACGCAACTGGAATTCCTGCAAATCGCCTTACAAATCAGCGAGGGAATGCAGTATCTTTCGGCCCATCATTACGTTCATCGTGATTTGGCAGCTCGTAACTGTTTGGTAAACGAGGGATTGATAGTAAAAATCTCTGATTTTGGACTATCCAGAGATATTTATAGCTCAGACTACTACCGGTAAGATGTTCTTTTTATGTGCCTTAAATTGAATCTAATTTAGTTTATCCCTAGTGTTCAATCAAAGTCGCTATTACCTGTTAGATGGATGCCCTCAGAGTCTATACTCTATGGAAAGTTTACCACAGAGAGTGATGTTTGGTCCTTTGGAGTGGTTCTTTGGGAGATTTACAGCTACGGAATGCAGGTAATTTTTTGTTTCTCATTTCAAAAACTAAATCCACATTACCATAAAATCTATTTTTTCAGCCATACTACGGTTACAGTAATCAAGAAGTTATAAATCTCATTCGGTCTCGCCAATTGCTATCTGCTCCAGATAATTGCCCAACTGCCGTTTACTCCCTTATGATCGAATGCTGGCATGAACAATCAGTAAAACGTCCAACATTTACAGATATTTCAAACCGTCTTAAGACTTGGCACGATGGTCATTTTAAATCAAGTAATGTAGAAATGTAGGCATACTCATTCATACACAGCTATGCACTTTCAAAGAATGGACTGTAACATAAGTAGGATTAAGAAATTTAATAAATAAAAGTTCTCAAAAACCATTCGACTGTTCTATGACTTTTTTATTTATTGAGATTTTTTCATAATAACCATGTGGTATTTATATTTTGTATTCTATTTTGTGAGATTGACAATTAAATTAACCAGTCGCAATGCCTAGAGCGACGCCACCGAAAAATGAAGCCAAGAATATGTGCAGATCGTTTAGTTTAGGTCCTTCTTCATCGCCAATTAGTTTTGTGTACCATTTGGCAACTTTTTTGCCTTTTCGGGTCAACAAGCTTTCCGCTTTATCCAATTGGTTGTCGACATATCGTTCCGTCTAAATTTTAAACATATAGTATCTGGATTCAAAACAATATAAGACATCTCACCTTATCTTTCCAGTTTTTCTCGCGACCCAAGGTGGATTCCACTTTGTCTGCGAGCCTGTCGACGCTTTTATCCACCTTTGACCAATTGATTTTTATGAGCCCTTCTTGATGAGCGATTTCTAGCAAAATTATGCTTCCGCCAACTGCAAAAGCGGCAAATTTGCCAATCTTCATTGTTGTGAATCCAGTTGCCCTGCGAAATTATGAAACAATTACTCCATGTAGAAAAGCTTACTTGCGATGACGAATAGTTATACTTTTATACTATACTATCGAGCCGATCTACTTCAGTTGAAAGTTAGGCTTTGTATTCTTTTTAGAGATAGGATAAACCACGGCAAAAACCCTTTTTGGGTGGAGATACCCATTTTCAAAAACCTCTGCGCTTTTATGACAGGCTTTATTGATTGGGACTCGGTGTAATACCTACCATCCTGATGTAACTCCAATCAGCATTTGCGAATAGGCAGAACGGCGGCCTATATCTTCAAAGACGCTTTTTACAAATTCCGAGTAATTACTCATTATTATAATTAGATCTTGACGTTAAACTGAGAAATGCTGAATCCTTACGTCAAATTTGCACAACAAATACGGGTGTCAGGGATATCAAAATCATATATATCGAAATCACGGGCTTGGCAGCACTTTTGTTCGAGCACTTTGCAACACTATACCCTTTGTGCAAGTTGGTTCTTAGTACTAGAAAGCGTAGAATATTTTTGAAAAAACCCGGGTGTTCTGGTAAATAGCGAATAATATTTATTACTCTCAGCCAGCGGAACTACTTACAAATGCAGGAAACCGAGGAGGAGGACGTGGTGGTCAGAAAATCCGACCCAAAGGCCATAAAATCAAAGCACAGCCACCAAAGATAGTCTCAAGTGACTGGCTATTGATGGATAGTTTAACTGTTGGCGCTAAGGAAACTTCCACAAAAACATAGCTTTTACTTTATTAACTTATCAAACGCGAAATACCTCGTCTTACCTTCAGTTTTGACAGCTTAAACCTTCTTTGAAACTGGACGAATCAAATATACAATACAAAATGTACATGAGTTTATTTAAAATAATTTTTAAAACTACTTAAATAAATATCATACAGTATATTTACAAATTCGAATAGATTAGCCAATTACTTAGCAATTTTAATTACTTTGCTAAATCACCAAGAATTATAAGTCCGTAAGCATTGATTACAGGTATGTTGATTCACCTAGAAGAAAAATAAATATATTTCAATTAAATTTACGAATATCCGGTATGAGTACTTAAATTAAGGAACAGGCGATACCTTATTATTACTGCAAAGGATATTCCAATCCTATGATTTAAAATAGCTTAAAATGAATTGATGAATGTGTGAAATAAGTTATGCAAAAACTATAATGATTAATCTTTCTATGGCTTTCCAAATAGTTCAAGATTATGTTAAAGATGATGTACGTCGGTTTTCCAAACAAAAAAAGGTTTCTAATTTGATCCAAAAAAATGACTGAGTACCAACAGAAAAAAAAAACACTAAAGCCCCATGAAAACTTTGAATATTTGGAATCGGAATGAAAAGATTAAGAACAACCTTCTGTACACTTGATATAAAATCAGACAGAGAAAAATAGCGAAATCAAGTCATTGAGATTTGGTATTGGAAGTTATTCAGAAGACTCACCGGATTCCCAATCTTCCTCGCCTTCTTCGGTACCACAGTTGAATTTTGGGGAGGATTGTTTACATGTGATGTATGAATTGTAATTGATGTTTTTATTTTCATTTATACTTCGAGTGTCAGAAGTGATATGAACTTCACTATTCTGCCATGTGATTAAATCAGAGTTTTTAATGGACGGTTGATTAAATATATGATTTTTTTTTATTTCCTCTTTTGTGGAATCATTGAAGCTTGATAAAAGAGGTTTACTATTAGGCTGTTTGCGTTTTGACGCAGTCGAAGTATTTTTTGAATTGGTTGATGTGTCGTTTTGAATTTTAGTCTACGAATATTAGATTTATATATTAAGCATATTGTACTGCGCAAAACGAGTTTACACTTACAACTATATCCTTATGATCCAAGGGTTCTATTGTTTGACTTTTCGATGTATTATCATTGACGATCGCAGTTAATACATTATTTTCAAGTAAACGGTTTGATGATAAACTGTCATAATCATTTCTTTCAAAATTTAAAACGTCATTTTTTTCTTTTTTCGAAGCTTCAGCTTGAACATCATTACAACAATTAACTGCCTCAAATGAGATTGAAATCTGAAATAAAATTCAATTATGTAGATTCTAATGCAATTGAAATATTGAATCTAATTCTTACCTTGAAATCCTCTGAAAACGATTTATGTTCTCTGTCTTTATGTACATCGTCGATCTCCGATTTATTCAAGATTTGTGTATATTTATTAACTCTTCCATCGGATTCGCAATCTAAACATTAAGGAAAATTAATAGGTTTATTAAAAGGTTTATAACGGAAACGCTTTTTTGAATTTACTTGAAGAATTTTGGACGAAAAATGTATTTAGCCAAAAATGACAAATTATTTTCCGCGAAGACTTTTGTGCAAGCTCAAATTTGATGTCTCCAGCAACTTCCAATGACAATGACAAAACAAATGATTTCTGAAAATCAATCGTCCATGTTTTCAGTCTCTGTAAAACAAAAATTAAAATAGGTATAACAAATATATATTACAGAAAGAGTAATCCATTTTTATCATCCTAGAAAACTCGTTACAATGTGTGCTAATTTTTAAATTTAAAATGTTTTTAACGCTTATCAAGAATGAAGACTGCAACATCATTGACAGTGTGTTTTTCTAGTTATGTTTTATGTTAATTATAACTTACATGGGGCTTGGCATTTTCTGTTGCTGAGTCGTGTAATTCGGATACTGAACATTGTACCGTCCCTAAATTTTGTAGAAAACTGGACTCAGAGAATCGTATTTCACAGACCTGAAAATAAAATTAGTTATTCATAATTGTAGAATTGTAGAAGATAAACAAAAAATGACTTACGTTAAGGCTTATTTTCGAATATGGAACACTTGAACAAACTAGTTTGAAAAAATACTGAACATATCGACGCTGAGATGGGATTGTCACTCCCTTTCGATCCTTTGTACGTTTCTCATCATACCAGGCTAATGCCTCATCAGCAGATTTTTGTAGTCCACTGTACAGTAAATATGCGCAAATCATGGTACCTAACAAGCAGGTTATATTGGTTTTAATTTCGTTTAAACATTTATATTGACTTTATTGCCTACCGGTTCTTCCTTTTCCAGCTTTACAATGCACAGCTACGACATTTGAGGAGTCTGCCTTAAGCCACATATCAACATCCTTGCAAAATCGTTGTATCAACTCTATAGTTGGAGGGTTATGGTCTTCGAAAGGGAAAGAGGCCACTCTCTAAAAATTGGATGCACATTTAAATAGTACTGGATTTTAATTAAGAAAAACTGATGTTCCTTTACCCCATTGAATTTACTGATGTCATAACTTCGTTCTAAGCATAGGTTGTATATTTTGTAGTGTCGGCCATGATTTTCTTCCAAAAACTTGTAGACATCTTCTAGACGGTTTCTGTACATCCCCTCTATTTTATCTGGAGCTGGATAGCCCATGGCAATTATGTTTTCGTAAATGTCTGAAATAGAATGTTTCAGATTAATCGTTGGATATGCTTTAAGATTGCGTTTACTTACACGTTAGATCCAAGTTGTATCCTTTTTCTTTATATCGTATACGTTTTTTGCTCACTACATTGCGTATCACGTTAGACATTAGTGAAATGGTGTTTGCCATATTTTTACAATTAAAAGACTTGTCTTTTTAAAATTATTTTCGCTTCATCCATTCAAGCTTATTCAGAAATCCATCTACGACTATTGTTTAATCCATTTTAATGCTAATGCTCTGGAAAAAGAGGAATAGTCATTAAGCCTTGTTAAAAATGTTAACTAAGGATACTTACCACTATAAAAATCCATTATCCTAAGATGGTCATATGGGTTGTGCATTTATTTTCTTCAATTTATGTAGGTTTATATGAGGGATATTTCATAAACCGTGATGGACACATTTCTGCATGGAAACCTGAAATATCGTGTAATTAATATTCAATTAACAATGCGTTTAGCTATAAAACAAGGGACGAAAGTGCATTTAATGCTTAAAAATCGTATATAAAAATAATTACAAATTTTTGTACGCAAGTTTAAGAAGAATATAAATATAGAAGAGGCACGTCCGAAAAATTAGACAACTTTTTCATTTGGAAAGCGGTTTTAAAGTCCTCTGTCTTGAATAACTTTGGAACGGAATGTCCGATCGATTTGGGGTACCAATCAAACGGGATTCAATCGAATAAAGGATTTAATTTTTGTATTGGCTGTGGTTTCAATGTACCCACTAGGCCAATTGAGCTTCTCAATCTTAGGCACCTTCTATAAATCGGGTGTGGTGATCGGACAGGATCCAGTCAACTTTCCTAAAACAATTTTCGACTTTCCTAGCCTATAGGAAGTGCCTATTGAGAAGCTGCGTATTATTTGAGCTGCCAAAAACATAGAAACAAAGTTACAGTATGTGGAGAAACATCGATGCTTTTTGAAACAGTTTTTATACAAAAAAAGACCCACAAAAAGAACCCACATTCTGATGCAGTGTTGACTCTTTTTCTGTTTTGTTTTGTTAAGGTTTTCTGTTTGTTTCTAAATGGACAGCTCTGATGTGAATCACATAAGGAAGGCAGTGTTTTTAATAGAACCTGCTATTTATCCACAAAATCCTTCCACACAACGACTCTCTGTTATCAGATTTGCTACTCCTGCGCTGCACCAAAAACATCGATAGCAGCCACAAAACATCGATGTTTCCCAACAAATTTTGATAACATCGATGTTTCTCCACCTCCGAGGTAAATGTGCATACTTACATGTATCGGCATATTTATCAATGACAAACAATATAATGATTTTCCACTTGATTTTTTCACTTCCATTCAGTTTAGGTGGCCGCACCGTTCCACTTGCCAAAAAAAATGTACATAGAAGTCAATGCACGGAATTTCATCAATTAAATTGGCTGCTGCACGCACTTCTGATTCTTAATCAATACAATTGGGATTAGAAACAGCGAATATCGCAATTACTTAACATAGCGACATGATTTGGCAACCGTTTTTTTACTTTATATTGTAGACACACTTTCTTGACCAAACTGTTTGCAATTGGGGGTATGTATTGTAGTTGGAGCACATATGTATGCATGTACAGAAATAAGTTTAATGTATTCAGGTTCAACCGAACAACATTGGTTACTGCATTTCAAGAGTTATCACATTTTTTATATTAAGCCACGAAATTCCAAATTAAAACTTTAAAATTATGTGTAAAACTTAAACAATAGCTCTGCTCTATTAAATGTATTATTAATTTGTGAAGCGTGAGATCCACAGGGTGTTTCAGGTGAGCGATACCAAAAGTAAATCGGAACGTGTGTGAAGCCCTAAATTAAAATGTGTATGCAATGTATATAAATTCCAAATGGGGTATTCATGAATTAATGAACAATGACGAAACGCTCAAGTTTATCAGCTGTTTCATTTTTATTTTATAAAAATATACAAAAAAAGGCGATTTTGAGTAACTAATATACAACATATCTATTAATAAATTATTTTGCGTACATAGAATATTTTTAGTATATTTTATAAATTATAAATTATAAAATATATATAATGTGCTATCCATTATTAATTTTCCATTATATATATATATATATATATATATATATTATTAATTACACATATTCAACTTAAAATAAATGTTGCATTCTAAAATACTCAAAAAGTCCCTGACGCGACTGAAATGCAAAAAGTGTGACCGTGCTAATGCAAGAATTTTTTAAATCTCTTGAGCATTTTACCTCAAGTTCGAAACACAATGCGTTTCAAGTTATATATAGACTTTGGATTTACAGGAACATTACATCTATGGAGTTTTTAAATAAAAATTATCCTTAAATAAATTTCACGGGATCCAGTTATGCCATTCAGATGAAGCCAGATGATGTCCAAGATGTAGCAGGGTCACGAAGTAACCGTTACCACAGACCGTAATGAAGAATCGTTAAGCAAGATATTTAAAAGTTCATGAAAATAACTACAATAGTTAATTTACACATTAAATTTACTAGGTATATACACACAATAAACTTTATTTAAAGTAATCCAATTGATGATTTGAAATGGTACTAAGGAGAGAAAGGGCATATTTTGGGTAAATTCAAAGGGTAACTAAAACAATATCTTTTCGCAATTTACGAGAGAAAATTTTTTGAAAATTGGCTCAAAGTGTGGTGCTCGATTCCTGGTACTATTTTTAAGATTTTCCGCTTACTTTTTTATGAATATTTTTGCTAATTCGCAAGCGATTTTGAAATAGAATGCCATTTTGGAATCAGAACTTCAACCTCCTTCGATACACATCAAAATATCTTAAAAACAAAACAAAAAAAATTCGATCAATTTTTTGAAATTTTTGAAAGGGGTACCATCATGATTTTTTCGAAAAAATTGACCAAAATTTTATTTTTTATTTTTAAATGTATTTTAGTGGAAAATAAAAGGTATTGAAGATCTGATTTATATAAGGTATTCCATTTTAAAATCCGATGAAGGGTAGCTAAAATATAGGCTATAAAGTGTCTTAAAATTTCCCTTTTGTACAAATGGCATGGAACCCATTGTTGACCATTCTTAACTTGGTCAACAAGAATTTCAAGATCTTACGGGCATTATCCATAAGTTGGTTTGTTTGTTACAGGTCCTTCCATATCTTAGGTCTTCGAATACCAATAGCCAATGGTTCCATTCATACCCTAATTGGCAGATTAAACCTAAGCTTAAACGTCAGCAATTCAGAAAAAAAACCATGTTTTGCTGTAATGGCCAATAAATTTTCGTTTATTTGTATCCTTTTTCAGTTTTTATATAAGTAAAAAAGTATTAGAATTTGTAAAAATGCATAAAAATCTATAGTAATCACTAACTAATCGACCTCTCATAAGATAACTATTGCTTTTTATTTTTATGGATCTTAAGGCAATTTTTTCCAAATCCGTTTACGACTGAGCAGTCGAAAATCTAGATTATGGAAAAATATTTTTGGTATAAGACATAAGATGCATTGCTTCAAAAGTTATAAGGAAAAAAGAATCAATAATTTTAGAAATCATTACCTCAATGTTAAAATGGTTAAAAAGATATCTTACCTAATTTAAATGTATAGTCATTAGAGTATGTCATTATTTTGTGTTTCGCCCATTATCAAAAAATGCGTCTCCAATATATTGTTTATATCCAGAACTTCATACGTTGATGGGTAAATGGGAAAACCAAGCCATCAAAAAAAGATTTATCGTCTAGCATCTGCATACATTGTATGCAAAATCATGATGGTAACTTTAGAAGTTATTGTTAATTAAGATTTACTGGTTGACTAGCACAAAATCAATAATCTGAAAATGTGACCACGAAAAAATGACTAGAAATTTTAGTTTTGGACCAATTGATTTGCGAGAGCTTATACGCATTTCAATTTGTTTACGCATTTCCTTTATTAAAATTGGGTAATTCTAGAATTTGGTTTAACGTAGTTCGAGTCTTAGCGTATTATTTCTTATAGTTGATTTCTACTTTACAACTTAAATTTTATATTCAAGCAGTTGTCATTTTTATGAATAAAATGTATTCACACATTTCTGTATTCGTGAAATAAATAATGAAAAGACGACTATCAGTTTTTGATGGAGTTGATCGAAAATGATCAAATGCTACAATTTTAAATATTTCGAAGATACGTTATAATGTCGCACTTAAGTTATTATTTATTATTCATTACTCATAGGTAACCCTTAAGCAGCTATGAGTTGTTTTTTTATTAGAAGCGATGGTTTCCAACGGGCGAACGGGACCTGAAGCGTCCTCCTTGACCTCCTTGTCCACCTGATCGACCATAACTAGAGCTGCTGCTGCTGTAGCGGCCATTGTCGCGCAATCCGCCGTACACTTCGCGCCGATTAAAGCTGCTGCCGCCACCGTCTCTACCACTGTAGCCGCCTCCAGAGCGACCAGAGCTGTAGCTCCTCTCGCCATGGCGGCCGCCAGATCCACTGGATCCACGTTGCCGGAACCCGTTGCTATTACTGCTCGTTATACTGTGCCGGCCGAAGTCACCTCGCCGGCCACGTTCAACGGGACCTCCACGCCTACCCTGGCGTGGCCGGCCCTTAGAAATCTCCACACGTAACTGGGAGCCCAAAAGTTCGGACCCATTCAGTATGTCGCATGCCTTTTCGGCATCATCCCGGTGCTCGAACTCCACAAACGCAAAGCCCGGGGGGTTGAAGGCAATCCATACAGAGTTCAGCTTGCCGTACTTTGTGAACTCCCCTTCAAGATCGTCCTTCTTTACTTTGTCGGTCAGGTTACCGACATATACTCTAGTTCCACGCTGGTCGCCCATACTTGACATCTAACTATGATATCTCTTCGGATATCTGCTTGAAAAATAAATAATCAATAAGTTATCACCACCGGACGAATTTTTAGCGTTTGTATCTATATCAAGTTTTCAGCCAGGGTGGTTACTCTCGCTGCAGAAATGCAATTTTTAAATTTTGGAACACGGAAATCGAGTGGCAAATGGTATATTTTTAGTATAACCTTATAGGGGACACTTTACTCCTTATAATATAAAATAAATACATTGTTTTTATAAATATAACTGAAGAAATAAAAAAAAAATAAGTTTCAAATGTATAATAATTAAAAACACAAATTTTAGAGTTTAAGAATAAATTATTTGAATAAGTTAGAAAGCCATGGAAATTACATTGATTTATTTCCCTTAGTTACGTATTGAGAATAAAATAAACCATACTTAAATAATTAATTAATGACCATTACTACTACTAAAAGCAATAACGGATAGACAAATTTCAGCGAGAATATATTTCTTAAATTAAAATTTGTAGCACGAAATAAATTGTTTACTTAAGTGGATAAACAAATTATTTAATTATATACAACAACATTAAAAATATATTTCATTTATATATTTAAAAATATAAAAAAAAAGTGACGATAGTTTTATTGTGTTTCATTCCTTTGTTCCAAACATCGTGTAATATCATAAACATTGTGCGTGTACGTGTGTGTGGATTTGTTTATTGTCATCTTTTGCCAAAGGACGCAAAATATTAACAGCTCGAGTTTTTAATAAATAATTCAACTTATAATGGCAGAAATGGAGTGTCAAAGCAGCAAAATGTCAGTCACAGAGGAAACATTGACGGTAATAAAATATATTGCAGAGAAAAACTATTTAATTTACTTCACACGCGTGTGTTTGTTTACCTTGATTTTAATGCGCAGTTAGTTTCCTTTGTTTTGTATGTGGGAAATTAATATTCCAGTTATTATTTGCTTTTAAAAAAATTCATTCGCAGAATCGAATTAATAGAATATCTTTTAATAAATATCATTATTGCAACACATGTATCTAAAACATTTTAATGAATCGAAAACATTTTTATACTAGACACGCAAAGAATGTGGCAAACGAGGACGAAAGCCAGGAAGAAAGACATCTGCAGAAAAGTTGGATATCAAGGCAAAGCTGGGTAAGATTTTATTTGGGCCACCACTCGGTGGGTAATCAACAGACTTGACCAAGGGGTACTAATGCAATTTATAGCAACGAATGCTAGTTTTTACATTTGTATCAAAAGTTTTAATTTAAAACATATCCGATTAAATATCCTTTTCTTTTACCTTTTCAGAACGTAGCAGGCAAAGTGCTAGAGAATGCCGTGCTAGGAAGAAGCTGCGGTATCAGTACCTTGAGGAATTAGTTGCGGACCGAGAGAAGGCAGTTGTAGCTTTACGTGCTGAACTGGAGCGCGTCGGTATAAAAATTGTAATGTCTAGTTCAACATTTATTTAATTTCCTCTATGTTACAGTTAATTCAATGGAATAGACAGATGAGTGAAAATGCGATACCAAACAACAATGACCAGTTGCTGAAAGAAATCGGAATTCTTAAACAAGAATAACGTTTAAAATACATTTACCTG
Source organism: Drosophila vallismaia (assembly GCA_035047325.1). Classification (NCBI taxonomy): domain Eukaryota; kingdom Metazoa; phylum Arthropoda; class Insecta; order Diptera; family Drosophilidae; genus Drosophila; species Drosophila vallismaia. The sequence goes on along the minus strand of JAWNPU010000090.1, from coordinate 8,182,306 downwards.
TTAATTTATAATAAATTTACATTTAAGGCAATCTAAAGCATTTTCCTTTAATTGAAAAACCTTCTAGAAAAATGAATATGGGATCTTTTTAATAATTCCAGTTAAAATAATGTTTACTATTAAATCGAGGGCGCATTTGTGCGATTGCCTAGGTCGCAACTCTTCAGATACTTGGTATCATTTTCCATCTCAGCTACGGTCACACTTTACCCAAGCTAAATGGAAAAAGAAATGTAAACATACACATTTTTATAAATTACCTTTAAAATAAATGGAATCTAGCCCGTAAACCCATTTTAAAAAAGCTTATCTATGCACTTATAATCATTAACTTTAACTCCGGCATTATAAAAAGATAGTATGGCGCTTAACGGATTTCTAGAGTTCTTTCAAAAGGGCAAGGTATGTATATTCGTGAGACACAGATATCCGAGCGGCTTAGAATGAAAACCTATCTGAGAATTCAAATGTTCAATGTTTTTATAGACTTTTAGACCAAAGAAGCCGTTTGCATCAGGAACAATTCGATACTCACTTCACAAGCAAGCTCAGGTAACGTTTGCGACATTTATTTTGCTGTTAAAAGGCCGAAAATTATCTTCTGAACCATAGGCTAGTTTGCAATCGGGCATTAATTTGCGGCAAGTGGTTCGACTTCCGCAAGGGGAGAATCTTAACGACTGGCTGGCGGTGCATGGTGAGAATTATTAATATTTTAATAGAATATATACAAAAGTATGTACATATGCATACTACGTGCATGTGTCGCCATTTCCCTGTGAATATCTATAAATAAAACAATTCTATTATAGTTGTGGACTTTTTTAATCGTATCAATCTCATATATGGCACTGTTGCGGAGTATTGTAATGAAACAACTTGCCCCACAATGTCTGGTGGTTCGCGGTATGAGTATCTTTGGGCCGATGGAGATCTGTAAGTACACAACTAAATATCGGAATTTAAAAATTGAGCGAATAATAACTTGTTTGTTTTAGATATAAAAAACCAACAGCCCTTTCCGCACAGAAATATATAGAGCATTTAATGGACTGGATAGAATCTCAAATTAATAATGAAGCTGTGTTTCCTCTTTCTACCGGTATGCATTTGATCTAATTTCTATTTACAAAAACTAATTGCCTTTATTAATTTTTTAGATGTTCCTTTTCCTAAGAACTTTTCTGCAATAAGTCGTAAGATCTTAACTCGTCTTTTTCGGGTCTTCGTTCATGTTTACATACATCACTTTGACAGGATTGTGAGCATCGGTGCTGTGAGTATTATTAAATACCTGATACCTTTTATACAATCTAATTACATTTTTAAATCTTAGGAAGCCCATGTAAATGCTTGTTACAAACATTTTTACTATTTCGTGCAAGAATTCGACATGATATCAGCCAAGGAACTGGAGCCACTGCAAGAAATGACATCTAGAATTTGCAAAGACAAAGATTAAGTGTAGCTTTGCGCAAAAATGTGCTGTATATATGTAATAAACTATAATAAATAAACCAGCATAGAGTGTTTCCTATGCCCACGATGTCCAAAACGTTCTTTATTTTATGAATTTTAAATGCATTTTCATTTTAAAGTTTGTGGGAATAAATCTACTGGTATGGTTTTAGTATTTTAATGCACCTGTTGTGGTATATTTTTGAGGTATTTGCGAAAAATAGATTCGGTCGCTCTGATGTAAACAACACTTTTGCATAAATAAAACACTATATGCTGATTTGTTTTCATTAAGCAAGCGTGGATTAGAAGTTACTGCGATATGGAGATGGTTGACCCAGATGCACACTTGGTGGCTTTAAAAGGTAACACAAAATTATAATAAATCGTTAAACTTACAAACTTTCAATTTTTTGTTTTAGTTATGCGCCTTATGCGACCCACCCTGGTTGGTCTTGGGCCAATGGTTACCTGTGAGCCCACGGACTTGGTTCAACGATTTAATTACACTCAGGAAAGCGACGGAATTAGCGGGGCTGGTGCGGAAACCTTGGCTGCTGGTCAGGTTCTGCTGCTGCCCCAATCGTTCGGGAGTATTTACTTGGGTGAAACATTCTCCAGCTATATTTGTGTCCACAACACCACAACACATCCTGTGGAGTGTGTCACAGTCAAGGCTGACCTCCAGTCCAACACTTCACGCATCAATTTATCCCTGCACGAGCATGTGAAGTCTCCGGTGGTACTGGCTCCCGGCGGAACAATCGATGATGTTATTCGTTACGAAGTCAAGGAAATCGGAACGCACATGTACGTAAATCGACAAAATAATTTAACTTTAGTATCGTTGGATAATTTGGTATAGCAAGTCGTTATCATACAATTAAATCGAATGTTAATATAGTGTAGTGTTATATAGGAAATATCTTCCTACTTCAGAGAGGATTTTGTACAGTGACTCAAAATAGTTATTTTACAAAGGTATTTCAAGAGATTGTTTGACTTTTCTAAGACAAGTATCAATATTAAAATTATCAAAGTGATATAATTGATTTAAATTATGAAATAGGAAACACACCTAAATTAATCGCCCTCCTCATCGATTCTCATAGTTTGTACTTAATGAAAGTTGAAAATTATATTTTAGTACTCTTCTTATTATTTTTTGTTTGTAATTAACTAGACTTGTTTGCGAAGTGAATTACACAACTCCAGCTGGTTTTGCCCAATCATTGAGGAAATTCTTCAAGTTCCAAGTCCTAAAACCGTTGGATGTGAAAACAAAGTTCTACAATGCCGAAATCGACGAAATATATTTAGAAGCCCAAATTCAGAATGTTACAACCAGTCCCTTCTGTCTAGAAAAGGTGGAATTGGACAGTTCCGAGGACTATTCTGTAACTCCACTAAATACTCTGCCTAATGGAGAGTCTGTTTTTACAGTAAAACATATGTTACAGCCCAACAATAGCTGCCAATTTCTTTACTGCATTAAGGTAAGTTATATACAAGGTGCAACAGGTACTTAATATACACAATTGTTTTGGCAGCCCAAAGGTGATATTGCGAAGGATATAGATACCCTGCGGCAGTTTAATAATGTTGGCAAACTCGACATTGTATGGCGGTCTAATTTGGGAGAAAAAGGCAGGCTCCAGACTAGCCAACTGCAAAGACTGGTAAGAGTTTCTGAAATTTGGTAAATTTGATTTAATTTCATTCTGTTTATAGCCTTTTGAATGTAAAACTCTTCGTTTGGAAGTCATGGACGCAAAGAATACTATTAAAATCGGCACAGTTTTTACCTTTAAATGTCGGGTAACGAACACATCCGAACAAGCAATGAAACTACGCGTTCGTCTGGTTTCTAAATTTTCCCCTGATAGTCAGTACTCAGGGTGTGCGGATTTTATGCTGGATCTACTTAAAAGTGGCGAAAGTGCTGAGTTTCCACTGTCTATTTGTCCGTCAAAATTGGGGCTTATTAAAGTTTCACCGTTGATATTGACGAATACCCTACAGAATGAACAGTATACTATTGAAAATGTGGTCGATGTTTTCGTAGTAACATCGGACTATAACAACGACCCAACAACTCTTCAAAATAAGTTGATTCGCTATGAAAGTGCTGGAAACTGTTTCTCGCAAAAACAAGTTCAATTGCAAGTTGTGTAAACATTCCTGTAAATAAATGTCTTGTATTATTTATGTGCGGCCTATAAATATATAAATTGTTTCTTTGTTAAATTTTGTTTCTTTTTAAATTAATTTATGGAAGCCCAAAAATGAATATCTACAGAATATGGTATTTTTGGGGAACCCTTAGGTCGGTCACATCAATTCATTGTTTATATCACAACACACTATACGGGAAATGTTACGAAATGTTTGGTTCCTTCCCTCACACTTTGCAAAATGCGGGTTTCAAACAAACATTTCCATTCGAGGAATGGCAGGCCATTCAAAATGGGCCAACATTAAGCATACTAAAGCACTGAAGGATGGAGCAAGAGCGGCTCTTTTTGCTAAACTTTCAAGGCAAATCCGCATGGCCATTCAGGAAGGAAACTCTGCGGATCCTGCTTTGAACTCCCTGCTGCGGACTGAAATTGATCGAGCTTTGAAACAGAATATGCCCAGCGGTACAATACAAAACACTTTAAACAAATTCAAAACTAGTAAAGTTCAACTGAAAAAGTATCGGCTTGACATCCGATACAAAAGAATCGTATATTTAATATGTGTTCTTTATACGGATAATTTTTCTGGAGTTAAAATGGACGCAACAGCGATGATAAAGAAATCTGGGTAATCCCCATCAGACTACATTATCTTAATCAGAAATTATAACAGAATCGTTTTTTAGAGGTGAATTCATGGATGTCGGCCATTTGTTCGAGGATTTTGGATTAGTGGAAACCAAGTTTGATACATCAAAGCTTGCTGAAGGATCCAGTCTGGAAGATAAAGCCACTAATGATGCTATCGAGTTCGGTGCGGAGGAGATTGAAATTGTTGACAATAAAGAAGGAGTTGTAAATGTAACTACTTGAAGTATTTTTATCTGATGCAAATGTTAACCAATTTCTTCAGTTTTTATGTAGTCCCGTTGTTTTATCTGGTTTAACAAATAGCTTATCTAAAGTTGGATATAATATCGACAGCAGTGAACACATATACTCGCCAATGGTAAGCACTGATGATACGCACTAAAAGTAATTTATTCATATTTATTATTTCCACAGAACCCTGTGCAATTGTCAGACGAAGATCAGAAAGCATACGATGTGTTCTTAGAGAAATTGAAAAATATCCCTGGTTTAGAAGATATTTACGACAATGTTAAATAATACAATAATTATATGGAAAAAAAATACGGCGCGCCGTTTAAATCAAAGAATACACTGAATTTTCATCCTAATAGATTTAACGCTAGGGTTAATGGAGAAAGAATAATTATTATTCCTTATTAAAAATATGGGAAGAATTAAAAACAGTAATATTACTATTTATTAAGGCATACAGGGTATCTTAAAACCCCTTGGTGACCTTGGCATCTATTAATACTGCTCGAGAGGCTCGCCGGCTAAGTGTGCTTAGCGGTACCATTATTAATAAATTTAAACTTATAAACTAACTATTTACAAAACATAAAAACAAAAATATAAAAGAAAGAAACACGATGGGGAGTATATCGTTTGGCTTATCATCATCTTGCTGTGCGTCTTGTTGGCAGCCGGTCAATTAGGTCTCTAGGAAGTCGCCTATTGAGCCTCCTTTGTGGGCGAGGTCTGGTGAGACCCTTAGCGAGTCGGTTGCGTTACATATTGCATCATGGCCTGGTGCTTTTTTAGAGTTTTGCTGGGCGATAACATCAGCTATTTCAGCAGGATCGAACGGTTGGATCGGCATGTCCATTTGGAGAGCTTGAGACAATTGATCGTGAGTCTCTTCAACCTGCTGCGGACTGGCGAGGTTAAAAGGTTGGACTTTTCCATGATATTTATCTACCCCTTTCAAAATTTGCGAAAATCGGGTCAGATTTTAGGTTGCCAGATTTTGATAGAAGTTGATAGAACTCGAAGATCTAAGATCGAGAAGGCATAACATTTGCAAATCTGACAAAAATTAGTCAAGTTATGGACTTTTCCATGAAATTTATCTAAATAAAATGGATTAAACATCGAGTACTAGTCCGAATGTCCTTTTTTCGTCCTTTTCCTTAGTTTTCAAGGAATATTTTTGCCATTTCGCATCCGATTTCGCATCGGAATACCATTATTGAATTGGGACTTCAATATCGTTCTATCTTTGGCAAATGTAAGTATTTAATCAAAGCGTAAACTTAGTAAAATCTTTTCCAAATACCACATATGAACCCAAACCATTCTTTCTAGCACTTAAGCTTAGGTTTTCAGGGAAACGTTTCCATAAATATCAAGTAATATGATAGTACTCGAAGATATAAGATCAAAAAGGTATAAAATTCAACGATTGGAGGTGTATTACCCAAGTTACGGCTATTTCCCTAAAATTTCTTCAAATAAAATCGATTAAACATCTCATCTAAGTTCGAATATCCTTATTTGTCCTTTTTCTGAGGTTTTTATAAAATAATTTGGCCATTTCGCATCCGATTTCGAAACGGAGTACTATTTATGAGTCAGAACTTCATTCCTCTCAAATGTGCATCAAAAGATTGCATAACACCAACAAAAAAATATTTGCTGATTTTTCAAAAAATCATGATGGTACCCCTTTCAAAATTTGCGAAAATCGGGTCAGATTTTAGGTTGCCAGATTTTGATAGAAGTTGATAGAACTCGAAGATCTAAGATCGAGAAGGCATAACATTTGCAAATCTGACAAAAATTAGTCAAGTTATGGACTTTTCCATGAAATTTATCTAAATAAAATGGATTAAACATCGAGTACTAGTCCGAATGTCCTTTTTTCGTCCTTTTCCTTAGTTTTCAAGGAATATTTTTGCCATTTCGCATCCGATTTCGCATCGGAATACCATTATTGAATTGGAACTTCAATCTCGTGCAATCTTTGGCAAATGTAAGTATTTAATCAAAGCGTAAACTTAGTAACATCTTTTCCAAATACCACATATAACCCCAAACCACTCTTTCTAGCACCTAAGCTTAGGTTTTCAGGGAAACGTTTCCATAAATATCAAATAATATGATAGTACTCGAAGATATAAGATCAAAAAGGTATAAAATGCAACGATTGGAGGTGTATTACCAAAGTTATGGCTATTTCCCTAAAATTTCTTCAAATAAAATCGATTAAACATCTCGTCAAAGTTCGAATATCCTTATTTGTCCTTAGAACTCGAAGATCTAAGATCGAGAAGGCATAACATTTGCAAATCTGACAAAAATTAGTCAAGTTATGGACTTTTCCATGAAATTTATTTAAAGAAAATGGATTAAACATCGAGTACTAGTCCGAATGTCCTTTTTTCGTCCTTTTCCTTAGTCTTCAAGGAATATTTTTGCCATTTCGCATCCGATTTCGCATCGGAATACCATTATTGAATTGGGACTTCAATATCGTTCTATCTTTGGCAAATGTAAGTATTTAATCAAAGCGTAAACTTAGTAAAATCTTTTCCAAATACCACATATGAACCCAAACCATTCTTTCTAGCACTTAAGCTTAGGTTTTCAGGGAAACGTTTCCATAAATATCAAATAATATGATAGTACTCGAAGATATAAGATCAAAAAGGTATAAAATGCAACGATTGGAGGTGTATTACCTAAGTTATGGCTATTTCCCTAAAATTTCTTCAAATAAAATCGATTAAACATCTCGTCAAAGTTCGAATATCCTTATTTGTCCTTAGAACTCGAAGATCTAAGATCGAGAAGGCATAACATTTGCAAATCTGACAAAAATTAGTCAAGTTATGGACTTTTCCATGAAATTTATTTAAAGAAAATGGATTAAACATCGAGTACTAGTCCGAATGTCCTTTTTTCGTCCTTTTCCTTAGTCTTCAAGGAATATTTTTGCCATTTCGCATCCGATTTCGCATCGGAATACCATTATTGAATTGGGACTTCAATATCGTTCTATCTTTGGCAAATGTAAGTATTTAATCAAAGCGTAAACTTAGTAAAATCTTTTCCAAATACCACATATGAACCCAAACCATTCTTTCTAGCACTTAAGCTTAGGTTTTCAGGGAAACGTTTCCATAAATATCAAATAATATGATAGTACTCGAAGATATAAGATCAAAAAGGTATAAAATGCAACGATTGGAGGTGTATTACCCAAGTTATGGCTATTTCCCTAAAATTTATTCAAATAAAATCGATTAAACATCTCATCAAAGTTCGAATATCCTTATTTGTCCTTTTTCTGAGGTTTTTATAAAATAATTTGGCCATTTCGCATCCGATTTCGCAACGGAGTACTATTTATGAGTCAGAACTTCATTCCTCTCAAATGTGCATCAAAAGATTGCATAACACCAACAAAAAAATATTTGCTGATTTTTCAAAAAATCATGATGGTACCCCTTTCAAAATTTGCGAAAATCGGGTCAGATTTTAGGTTGCCAGATTTTGATAGAAGTTGATAGAACTCGAAGATCTAAGATCGAGAAGACATAACATTTGCAAATCTGACAAAAATTAGTGAAGTTATGGACTTTTCCATGAAATTTATCTAAATAAAATGGATTAAACATCGAGTACTAGTCCGAATGTCCTTTTTTCGTCCTTTTCCTTAGTTTTCAAGGAATATTTTTGCCATTTCGCATCCGATTTCGCATCGGAATACCATTATTGAATTGGGACTTCAATATCGTTCTATCTTTGGCAAATGTAAGTATTTAACCAAAGCGTAAACTTAGTAAAATCTTTTCCAAATACCACATATGAACCCAAACCATTCTTTCTAGCACTTAAGCTTAGGTTTTCAGGGAAACGTTTCCATAAATATCAAATAATATGATAGTACTCGAAGATATAAGATCAAAAAGGTATAAAATGCAACGATTGGAGGTGTATTACCCAAGTTACGGCTATTTCCCTAAAATTTCTTCAAATAAAATCGATTAAACATCTCATCAAAGTTCGAATATCCTTATTTGTCCTTTTTCTGAGGTTTTTATAAAATAATTTGGCCATTTCGCATCCGATTTCGAAACGGAGTACTATTTATGAGTCAGAACTTCATTCCTCTCAAATGTGCATCAAAAGATTGCATAACACCAACAAAAAAATATTTGCTGATTTTTCAAAAAATCATGATGGTACCCCTTTCAAAATTTGCGAAAATCGGGTCAGATTTTAGGTTGCCAGATTTTGATAGAAGTTGATAGAACTCGAAGATCTAAGATCGAGAAGACATAACATTTGCAAATCTGACAAAAATTAGTCAAGTTATGGACTTTTCCATGAAATTTATCTAAATAAAATGGATTAAACATCGAGTACTAGTCCGCATGTCCTTTTTTCGTCCTTTTCCTTAGTTTTCAAGGAATATTTTTGCCATTTCGCATCCGATTTCGCATCGGAATACCATTATTGAATTGGGACTTCAATATCGTTCTATCTTTGGCAAATGTAAGTATTTAATCAAAGCGTAAACTTAGTAAAATCTTTTCCAAATACCACATATGAACCCAAACCATTCTTTCTAGCACTTAAGCTTAGGTTTTCAGGGAAACGTTTCCAAAAATATCAAATAATATGATAGTAGTCGAAGATATAAGATCAAAAAGGTATAAAATGCAACGATTGGAGGTGTATTACCTAAGTTATGGCTATTTCCCTAAAATTTCTTCAAATAAAATCGATTAAACATCTCGTCAAAGTTCGAATATCCTTATTTGTCCTTACAACTCGAAGATCTAAGATCGAGAAGGCATAGCATTTGCAAATCTGACAAAAATTAGTCAAGTTATGGACTTTTCCATGAAATTTATCTAAATAAAATGGATTAAACATCGAGTACTAGTCCGAATGTCCTTTTTTCGTCCTTTTCCTTAGTTTTCAAGGAATATTTTTGCCATTTCGCATCCGATTTCGCATCGGAATACCATTATTGAATTGGGACTTCAATATCGTTCTATCTTTGGCAAATGTAAGTATTTAATCAAAGCGTAAACTTAGTAAAATCTTTTCCAAATACCACATATGAACCCAAACCATTCTTTCTAGCACTTAAGCTTAGGTTTTCAGGGAAACGTTTCCATAAATATCAAATAATATGATAGTACTCGAAGATATAAGATCAAAAAGGTATAAAATTCAACGATTGGAGGTGTATTACCCAAGTTACGGCTATTTCCCTAAAATTTCTTCAAATAAAATCGATTAAACATCTCATCAAAGTTCGAATATCCTTATTTGTCCTTTTTCTGAGGTTTTTATAAAATAATTTGGCCATTTCGCATCCGATTTCGAAACGGAGTACTATTTATGAGTCAGAACTTCATTCCTCTCAAATGTGCATCAAAAGATTGCATAACACCAACAAAAAAATATTTGCTGATTTTTCAAAAAATCATGATGGTACCCCTTTCAAAATTTGCGAAAATCGGGTCAGATTTTAGGTTGCCAGATTTTGATAGAAGTTGATAGAACTCGAAGATCTAAGATCGAGAAGACATAACATTTGCAAATCTGACAAAAATTAGTGAAGTTATGGACTTTTCCATGAAATTTATCTAAATAAAATGGATTAAACATCGAGTACTAGTCCGAATGTCCTTTTTTCGTCCTTTTCCTTAGTTTTCAAGGAATATTTTTGCCATTTCGCATCCGATTTCGCATCGGAATACCATTATTGAATTGGGACTTCAATATCGTTCTATCTTTGGCAAATGTAAGTATTTAATCAAAGCGTAAACTTAGTAAAATCTTTTCCAAATACCACATATGAACCCAAACCATTCTTTCTAGCACTTAAGCTTAGGTTTTCAGGGAAACGTTTCCATAAATATCAAATAATATGATAGTACTCGAAGATATAAGATCAAAAAGGTATAAAATGCAACGATTGGAGGTGTATTACCCAAGTTATGGCTATTTCCCTAAAATTTATTCAAATAAAATCGATTAAACATCTCATCAAAGTTCGAATATCCTTATTTGTCCTTTTTCTGAGGTTTTTATAAAATAATTTGGCCATTTCGCATCCGATTTCGCAACGGAGTACTATTTATGAGTCAGAACTTCATTCCTCTCAAATGTGCATCAAAAGATTGCATAACACCAACAAAAAAATATTTGCTGATTTTTCAAAAAATCATGATGGTACCCCTTTCAAAATTTGCGAAAATCGGGTCAGATTTTAGGTTGCCAGATTTTGATAGAAGTTGATAGAACTCGAAGATCTAAGATCGAGAAGGCATAACATTTGCAAATCTGACAAAAATTAGTCAAGTTATGGACTTTTCCATGAAATTTATCTAAATAAAATGGATTAAACATCGAGTACTAGTCCGAATGTCCTTTTTTCGTCCTTTTCCTTAGTTTTCAAGGAATATTTTTGCCATTTCGCATCCGATTTCGCATCGGAATACCATTATTGAATTGGGACTTCAATATCGTTCTATCTTTGGCAAATGTAAGTATTTAATCAAAGCGTAAGCTTAGTAAAATCTTTTCCAAATACCACATATGAACCCAAACCATTCTTTCTAGCACTTAAGCTTAGGTTTTCAGGGAAACGTTTCCATAAATATCAAATAATATGATAGTACTCGAAGATATAAGATCAAAAAGGTATAAAATGCAACGATTGGAGGTGTATTACCCAAGTTATGGCTATTTCCCTAAAATGTATTCAAATAAAATCGATTAAACATCTCATCTAAGTTCGAATATCCTTATTTGTCATTTTTCTGAGGTTTTTATAAAATAATTTGGCCATTTCGCATCCGATTTCGCAACGGAGTACTATTTATGAGTCAGAACTTCATTCCTCTCAAATGTGCATCAAAAGATTGCATAACACCAACAAAAAAATATTTGCTGATTTTTCAAAAAATCATGATGGTACCCCTTTCAAAATTTGCGAAAATCGGGTCAGATTTTAGGTTGCCAGATTTTGATAGAAGTTGATAGAACTCGAAGATCTAAGATCGAGAAGGCATAACATTTGCAAATCTGACAAAAATTAGTCAAGTTATGGACTTTTCCATGAAATTTATCTAAATAAAATGGATTAAACATCGAGTACTAGTCCGAATGTCCTTTTTTCGTCCTTTTCCTTAGTTTTCAAGGAATATTTTTGCCATTTCGCATCCGATTTCGCATCGGAATACCATTATTGAATTGGGACTTCAATATCGTTCTATCTTTGGCAAATGTAAGTATTTAATCAAAGCGTAAACTTAGTAAAATCTTTTCCAAATACCACATATGAACCCAAACCATTCTTTCTAGCACTTAAGCTTAGGTTTTCAGGGAAACGTTTCCATAAATATCAAATAATATGATAGTACTCGAAGATATAAGATCAAAAAGGTATAAAATGCAACGATTGGAGGTGTATTACCCAAGTTACGGCTATTTCGCTAAAATTTCTTCAAATAAAATCGATTAAACATCTCATCAAAGTTCGAATATCCTTATTTGTCCTTAGAACTCGAAGATCTAAGATCGTGAAGGCATAACATTTGCAAATCTGACAAAAATTAGTCAAGTTATGGACTTTTCCATGAAATTTATCTAAATAAAATGGATTAAACATCGAGTACTAGTCCGAATGTCCTTTTTTCGTCCTTTTCCTTAGTTTTCAAGGAATATTTTTGCCATTTCGCATCCGATTTCGCATCGGAATACCATTATTGAATTGGGACTTCAATATCGTTCTATCTTTGGCAAATGTAAGTATTTAATCAAAGCGTAAACTTAGTAAAATCTTTTCCAAATACCACATATGAACCCAAACCATTCTTTCTAGCACTTAAGCTTAGGTTTTCAGGGAAACGTTTCCATAAATATCAAATAATATGATAGTACTCGAAGATATAAGATCAAAAAGGTATAAAATGCAACGATTGGAGGTGTATTACCCAAGTTACGGCTATTTCCCTAAAATTTCTTCAAATAAAATCGATTAAACATCTCATCAAAGTTCGAATATCCTTATTTGTCCTTAGAACTCGAAGATCTAAGATCGAGAAGGCATAACATTTGCAAATCTGACAAAAATTAGTCAAGTTATGGACTTTTCCATGAAATTTATCTAAATAAAATGGATTAAACATCGAGTACTAGTCCGAATGTCCTTTTTTCGTCCTTTTCCTTAGTTTTCAAGGAATATTTTTGCCATTTCGCATCCGATTTCGCATCGGAATACCATTATTGAATTGGGACTTCAATATCGTTCTATCTTTGGCAAATGTAAGTATTTAATCAAAGCGTAAACTTAGTAAAATCTTTTCCAAATACCACATATGAACCCAAACCATTCTTTCTAGCACTTAAGCTTAGGTTTTCAGGGAAACGTTTCCATAAATATCAAATAATATGATAGTACTCGAAGATATAAGATCAAAAAGGTATAAAATGCAACGATTGGAGGTGTATTACCCAAGTTACGGCTATTTCCCTAAAATTTCTTCAAATAAAATCGATTAAACATCTCATCAAAGTTCGAATATCCTTATTTGTCCTTTTTCTGAGGTTTTTATAAAATAATTTTGCCATTTCGCATCCGATTTCGAAACGGAGTACTATTTATGAGTCAGAACTTCATTCCTCTCAAATGTGCATCAAAAGATTGCATAACACCAACAAAAAAATATTTGCTGATTTTTCAAAAAATCATGATGGTACCCCTTTCAAAATTTGCGAAAATCGGGTCAGATTTTAGGTTGCCAGATTTTGATAGAAGTTGATAGAACTCGAAGATCTAAGATCGAGAAGGCATAACATTTGCAAATCTGACAAAAATTAGTCAAGTTATGGACTTTTCCATGAAATTTATCTAAATAAAATGGATTAAACATCGAGTACTAGTCCGAATGTCCTTTTTTCGTCCTTTTCCTTAGTTTTCAAGGAATATTTTTGCCATTTCGCATCCGATTTCGCATCGGAATACCATTATTGAATTGGGACTTCAATATCGTTCTATCTTTGGCAAATGTAAGTATTTAATCAAAGCGTAAACTTAGTAAAATCTTTTCCAAATACCACATATGAACCCAAACCATTCTTTCTAGCACTTAAGCTTAGGTTTTCAGGGAAACGTTTCCATAAATATCAAATAATATGATAGTACTCGAAGATATAAGATCAAAAAGGTATAAAATGCAACGATTGGAGGTGTATTACCCAAGTTACGGCTATTTCGCTAAAATTTCTTCAAATAAAATCGATTAAACATCTCATCAAAGTTCGAATATCCTTATTTGTCCTTAGAACTCGAAGATCTAAGATCGAGAAGGCATAACATTTGCAAATCTGACAAAAATTAGTCAAGTTATGGACTTTTCCATGAAATTTATCTAAATAAAATGGATTAAACATCGAGTACTAGTCCGAATGTCCTTTTTTCGTCCTTTTCCTTAGTTTTCAAGGAATATTTTTGCCATTTCGCATCCGATTTCGCATCGGAATACCATTATTGAATTGGGACTTCAATATCGTTCTATATTTGGCAAATGTAAGTATTTAATCAAAGCGTAAACTTAGTAAAATCTTTTCCAAATACCACATATAACCCCAAACCATTCTTTCTAGCACCTAAGCTTAGGTTTTCAGGGAAACGTTTCTATAAATATCAAATAATATGATAGTACTCGAAGATATAAGATCAAAAAGGTATAAAATGCAACGATTGGAGGTGTATTACCTAAGTTATGGCTATTTCCCTAAAATTTCTTCAAATAAAATCGATTAAACATCTCGTCAAAGTTCGAATATCCTTATTTGTCCTTTTTCTGAGGTTTTTATAAAATAATTTGGCCATTTCGCATCCGATTTCGAAACGGAGTACTATTTATGAGTCAGAACTTCATTCCTCTCAAATGTGCATCAAAAGATTGCATAACACCAACAAAAAAATATTTGCTGATTTTTCAAAAAATCATGATGGTACCCCTTTCAAAATTTGCGAAAATCGGGTCAGATTTTAGGTTGCCAGATTTTGATAGAAGTTGATAGAACTCGAAGATCTAAGATCGAGAAGGCATAACATTTGCAAATCTGACAAAAATTAGTCAAGTTATGGACTTTTCCATGAAATTTATCTAAATAAAATGGATTAAACATCGAGTACTAGTCCGAATGTCCTTTTTTCGTCCTTTTCCTTAGTTTTCAAGGAATATTTTTGCCATTTCGCATCCGATTTCGCATCGGAATACCATTATTGAATTGGAACTTCAATCTCGTTCAATCTTTGGCAAATGTAAGTATTTAATCAAAGCGTAAACTTAGTAACATCTTTTCCAAATACCACATATAACCCCAAACCATTCTTTCTAGCACCTAAGCTTAGGTTTTCAGGGAAACGTTTCCATAAATATCAAATAATATGATAGTACTCGAAGATATAAGATCAAAAAGGTATAAAATGCAACGATTGGAGGTGTATTACCCAAGTTACGGCTATTTCCCTAAAATTTCTTCAAATAAAATCGATTAAAAATCTCATCAAAGTTCGAATATCCTTATTTGTCCTTTTTCTGAGGTTTTTATAAAATAATTTGGCCATTTCGCATCCGATTTCGAAACGGAGTACTATTTATGAGTCAGAACTTCATTCCTCTCAAATGTGCATCAAAAGATTGCATAACACCAACAAAAAAATATTTGCTGATTTTTCAAAAAATCATGATGGTACCCCTTTCAAAATTTGCGAAAATCGGGTCAGATTTTAGGTTGCCAGATTTTGATAGAAGTTGATAGAACTCGAAGATCTAAGATCGAGAAGGCATAACATTTGCAAATCTGACAAAAATTAGTGAAGTTATGGACTTTTCCATGAAATTTATTTAAAGAAAATGGATTAAACATCGAGTACTAGTCCGAATGTCCTTTTTTCGTCCTTTTCCTTAGTTTTCAAGGAATATTTTTGCCATTTCGCATCCGATTTCGCATCGGAATACCATTATTGAATTGGGACTTCAATATCGTTCTATCTTTGGCAAATGTAAGTATTTAATCAAAGCGTAAACTTAGTAACATCTTTTCCAAATACCACATATAACCCCAAACCATTCTTTCTAGCACTTAAGCTTAGGTTTTCAGGGAAACGTTTCCATAAATATCAAGTGGCGTTCTCCGTTTGAGGGTGTAGCAAACATTCGGGGACTTGTTGCCATTTATGCCAATATTCCATCTCCTAGCCCAGTCGGAAAATTCCGGAAAAATCCAGGAAATTCAGGAAAATTCGGGAAAATTCAGGAAAATTCAGGGAAATTCGGAAAATTGGAAAAACTCTGAAAATCGTGGAGATTTGGGGGAAAGTCGGGAAATTGGAGTATTTTAAAAATCCAAAAATCGACCTCCGCCACTTCTGAAGTACCAGGCGAACAGAAATGAGCAGAAGGTGGATGCCAAAATTTTAATTTTTGGCGGGAATCCGTTAAAATTTGAATTTGAAATTTTGGAATCTGATATTTGGTTTTTGAATTTACCCGCCATCTGGGATAAATTCGGAAAAAGTTCAGGAAAAATCCGGAAAATTCCGGAAAAATCCAGGAAATTCAGGAAAATTCGGGAAAATTCAGGAAAACTCAGGGAAATTCGAAAAATTGGAAAAACTCTGAAAATCGTGGAGATTTGGGGGAAAGTCGGGAAATATAAGAATTTTAAAAATCTAAAAATCGACGTCCGCCGCTTCTGAAGTACCAGGCGAACAGAAATCAGCAGAAGGTGGATGCCAAATTTTTAATTTTTGGCGGGAATCCGTTAAAATTTGAATTTGAAATTTTGGAATCTGATATTTGGTTTTTGAATTTAACCGCCATCTGGGATAAATTCGGAAAAAGTTCAGGAAAAATCCGGAAAATTCCGGAAAAATCCAGGAAATTCATGAAAATTCGGGAAAATTCAGGAAAACTCAGGGAAATTCGGAAAATTGGAAAAACTCTGGAAATCGTGGAGATTTGGGAGAAAGTCGGGATATATAAGAATTTTAAAAATCCAAATATCGACCTCCGCCACTTCTGAAGTACCAGGCGAACAGAAATCAGCAGAAGGTTGATGCAAAATTAAAATGTAGCATACTTTTGAGCTTTGCAAAAATTAATATGTAGCATACTTTTGAGCTTTGCATAAATTAAAATATAGCATACTTTTGAGCTTTGCAAAAATTAAAAAGTTTAGCATACTTTTGAGTTTTGCAATAATTGAAATGTAGCATACTTTTGAGCTTTGCAAAAATTAAAATGTAGCATACTTTTGAGCTTTGCAAAAATTAAAATGTAGCATACTTTTGAGCTTTGCAATAATTTAAATGTTGCATACTTTTTTGAGCTTCGCAAAAATTTAAATGTTGCATACTTTTTTGAGCTTCGCAAAAATTTAAATGTTGCATAATTTTTAAATTTAAGATTAAAAATCCAAAAATCGACCTCCGCCACATCTGAAGTACCAGGCGAACAGAAATCAGCAGAAGGTGGATGCCAAATTTTTAAAATTTGGCGGGAAAAAAATTTGAATTTGAAAAAAATACCAAAAAAATTTTAACGGAAAAATACCAAAAAATTTAACGGAAAAATACCAAAAAAAATGTAATCTGGTATTTTTCCGTTACATTTTTTGGTATTTTTCCGTTAAAATTTTTTTGGTATTTTTTTCAAATTCAAATTTTTTTTCCCGCCAAATTTTAAAATTTTGGGGTCCACCTTCTGCTGATTTCTGTTCGCCTGGTACTTCAGAAGTGGCGGAGGTCGATTTTTGGATTTTTTAAATTCTTAAATTTCCCAACTTTCCCCCAGTTTTCCATGGATTTTAAAGTTTTTCCAATTTTCCGAATTTCCTTCAATTTTCCTGAATTTTCCCAAATTTTCCTGAATTTCCTGGATTTTTCCGGAATTTTCCGGATTTTTCCTGAACTATTTCCGAATTTATCCCAGATGGCGGTTAAATTCAAAAACCAAATACCAGATGCCAAAATTTCTAATTCAAATTTTAACGGATTCCCGCCAAATATTAAAATTTTGGCATCCACCTTCTGCTGATTTCTGTTCGCCTGGTACTTCAGAAGTAGCGGAGGTCGATTTTTGGATTTTTAAAATTGTTAAATTTCCCGACTTTCCCCCAGTTTTCCATGGATTTGAAAGTTTTTCCAATTTTCCGAATTTCCTTGAATGTTCCTGAATTTTCCCGAATTTTCCTGAATTTCCTGGATTTTTCCGGAATTTTCCGGATTTTTCCTGAACTATTTCCGAATTTATCCCAGATGGCGGTTAAATTCAAAAACCAAATACCAGTTGCCAAAATTTCAAATTCAAATTTTAACGGATTCCCGCCAAAAATTAAAATTTTGGCATCCACCTTCTGCTAATTTCTGTTACCCTGGTACTTCAGAAGTGGCAGAGGTCGATTTTTGGATTTTTAAAATTCTTAAATTTCTCGTCTTTCCCCCAGTTTTCCATGGATTTGAAAGTTTTTCCAATTTTCCGAATTTCCTTCAATTTTCCTGAATTTTCCCGAATTTTCCTGAATTTCCTGGATTTTTCCGGAATTTTCCTGAACTTTTTCCGGAGGTCGATTTTTGGATTTTTAAAATTCCTAAATTTCCAGACTTTTCCTCAGTTTTCCATGGTTTTCAAAGTTTTTCTAATTTTCCGAATTTCCTTGAATTTTCCTGAATTTTCCCAAATTTTCCTGACTTTCCTGAATTTTCCAGATTTTTCCTGAATTTTTTCCGAATAAGTATTAAAATGTGTAGTGGTCTTTCATTTTAAAAGGTCCAAAAAGTATGCAACATTTTAATTTTTGCATCCAGCTGCTGGAATTTCTGTTTGCCTGGTAAATCAAAGTCTTGACAAAACTGTCAAGCAATTTGGAAAACAATTCCTTTTATCTTAAGCGGAAAATTTTAAATTCGACAAAAAAACTCAAGTTTAGTCCACAATAGTGGCAAAAACTGTGAACAGCGATCCAAAAACAGTAATATTAGTTTAAAAATAAGCTATATTTAAATAAATAATATAAATTTTAAATGAAATGTCAAGCACTTGAATTGTTGTTCCATTCCGAGTGTTTCACATTCAATCTATTCTACACCCTATGCTTGAAAGCTTACATAAATGACTTGGGTACCCTCAACCAAATGAGTTCTCAAAATCACTGGTCGAAATCAACACATTTAGAATATGAATTATTTAAAAGTAATTAGAAATAATTGGAAGAAATGTGCCTTCGGAGCAGTAGCCTCGGCGTATGGCCTTCATTCACTAAAAACACACATAGAGTATGCATTCAGATTTCAGTGACAATGTGGAAAAATAAACAACTAACCTCTTTGACTTTAGAATTGAGAAACATATGAGAGCGTTTGCCACAGATGTTCAGGTTAATTGTCAATCCGATCAGCTGAAGAAAGTCCTTGTGGTCATGAATCCTGTGGCCAACAAAAAGAAGTCTGAGAAATTCGTAAGTAGCTGGAATTCAGTTGGCAAAGATCCTATTGTCCTAATTTTTATTTTTCAGTTCAAGAACTACTGCGAGCCGATTCTTCATTTAGCCGGTTATTCAGTGGAGGTGCTCCGGACAAACCAAATCGGACATGCAAAGTCCTACATTGAAGAGATGGCGACACTACCCGACGCCATTGTCGTTGCTGGAGGAGATGGAACATCGTCGGAAGTTGTGACAGGACTGATGCGTAGGCGAGGAAACTTGTGTCCTATCACGATTTTGCCATTAGGACGCACGGTTCAGTCCGCATCCAAGCACTTTAATTTGCTTGGAGTTAAGGATTTGGAATATATAAAATCACTTTGCAAAGCGCTGGAACCCATGCTCCAGGACAAGTGCAAGTACCAAAGTGTCATCCGATTCGATGTTATTAACAAGGAAGAAGGGGCGGAAAACCATTTAAAGCCGATCTTTGGTCTAAATGGGTTCTCGTGGGGCTTGTTGGAGAATATCGATTCTACGAAGGATAAGTACTGGTACTTTGGACCGCTTCGCCATTATGCTTCTGCCGTATCCAAATCGTTTGCAGATAACTTGAGTTTGAAGACTGAATATGTTTACACCCCTCCCTGTCCGGGCTGTGTTGATTGCATTTCCGAGCACCGCGAGGAAGCTGCAGCTCCGTCGGGTAGGTTTACTAGAAACATTTTTAAGTACAAAAAGAACTCGACGGAATCAGCAAAAATGCTTGTAAAGAATGAGAACTGCAGCAACCGAATTGAAGGCAGTATTGAAGCTAATCAGATAAACATAAATTGCACGCAGAACGCAGACAATTTTTCGGAACTGGAAAGCCAGTTTATAAGTTCACTTAAGCCGGGCTGGGAGTTCATTAAAAAGATTCCAGAAATCACAGACAGTAACGTTTCGCCAAACTTTGTTTTGAAGAGCCGGACAATTCAACTTTATCCGACAGGTGAATTAGCGGCAGATACGTTTTATTCCATTGACGGGGAGGAGTATGATGCTAGACCCATTAAGGTATCTATTGTTCCCAATGCTATTAAAGTTTTTTGTTGAAATTTTAAATGTGTATATTAATTGATTTTGATTAAATGGCGCTATCAATATAGCATGACACATTCACAGCAAAAGTTAACTGCTATTTCCTCCCAAATCCACAGCTGCGTATAATCATTTTTAAATTTCTCTGCGGTGATCAAAATTAATTTATCGTTTATTCGAATGCATGAGCCAGTTTTACGGCGCAGAACTTTTATTGTAAATGATTTTGGCTTGCACTTAAAGTGATCGTACCAACATTTTTTGGCAATACACTCGATGGAACGGATATAGCGTGGAAAGTAATTTAAGCCTAAGTCAATCCAGTTGATTCTTGACGAGCACTCCCAGGGCCGCTGCTTGAACCCATCGATTCGCGAATGGCTCACTCGATCCATAAAGGCTCTTCTTGTGCGCAGGCTCTTGCTCTTCTGGGATTCCTTTTTGCCCACCAACTCAAAGTGGTTTGTTTCCCAGGCAGCAAAATTGCTCACCGAAATTACATCGCTATCAGCATAGAACGGCAATTCGTATGATGATCGCTTGTAGCCCAGCTGGTAGCTTTTCTCATCGGGCTCACCAGGCGGATCAATGCTCATGTAACGAGGATTGAATGCCTGGCCCAGGATTTTACTCAAAGATTGGGTGGAGAGCTCCGCGCAGTAGTCGGTATCTTCCTGTGTCGATCCAGCAGCTGCGTACAATGTTATGCAAACAGCCAGCCAATAGAGTTCTTTCATGTTTGGAGTTGCATTTGCAAACACATGGCCGCTTAAAACTAAGGTTACCATTGTGGTGCAATTGTATTTATCGTTTTCCCACCCAGTAATCGTTTTACTTTTTTATTGGAATTGTTCGTGAAATCTCTTTTAAATTGTTAAATATTTAAAAAACATGTTGTTTTTTGTAGAGAATGTTTAAGATGTTAAAAATGAACTGGAAAAATAATATAAGTAAATAATCTGTATCAAAATGAATATATTTTATCGTCAGCTCTAAAAGCTTTATAATAACACTAAATTTTCAGCCCAACAAAATCCGTTATTGCTTCTTCATAACACCATCACATATAAGATATGTCGTAAAATATACATTTATTAAATCTGAGTTATTAAAAATGATTCATTGTATTACAACTATTGAGTGTATGCTAGTCCTTGGGTTCTGTGCAAAGTAAATGAATCGTACACGCGCTGTAGCTCGGACAGCCGGTACTCCTCCAGGCAAACAATGCCCTGGAGCGATGGCGACAATTTCAGTGCGCACGATAGACAATGAACTACGTGCCGTTTCTCCTGTTCTTTAATAAACAGCACGTTGAAGACTTCAACCTGAAATAAACAGGAAGACGATATTTAAAAAACACATTTATATGAAAAAGATCAAGAATCTTTTACCTCACATTGACCGCAATAATGTGATGCCTCGTTTTTTCCACGACCATTAAAGCGTATTTCCACACCCTTTGATTTCACGTACTCTTGTATGTGCAACACATTTTTTAAAGTTTGAAGCAAGCACATTCTTGGTAAAATAAAAAATGGTACTGTAAGAATGGCATGGTATAGATGTGGTATAGATTGACTTACTTGATCAGTTCAAATAGTTTTGTGTCAGATACTTTAATATTTCTCGCCAGATTCCAACTCAAATGAACCATGGGCACAATACTTTTAAAGGCTTGCAGTTTATTCCATTCATATCGTTCAATAGCAAGGGAATATTGTCGAGCAGTTAATGGTCCAACATTCCAGGCAATATTATTACACCATCCTACCGATTGTACCCAATGCACACAACTAGTGTTCGTAAAACATGTTAGGAAAGTTATTACTTAAAAATGGTTTAATTTCAACTTACCCGGCATTGACCCAAACTAAGTCTCCGGGTTTTTGTATAAACCTATAAACGGGAATATTCTCTTTGTATAAATCTTCCAAAACCGGCCACCATGAGCCGTGTAAATAGCTGATGTTGTTCTTTTCGCACAGATTGTGGACACCGCCCCAATAGGCATCGGGCACGGCAAACCATTCGCAATCACCTGGACCGATATTTATATTAATTGAGCAAAAATTATTGTTCTCTTGGTGACCAGGAGTTCTACTTCCAGGCACTTTCATATATAATTGAACGGTGTTCATGCCCAAAATGACATGCCCCACATGGGAGAGCATATTGGCAGCGGAAATAACACGAGCAAAAGCTGGCAGTTTTTGTAGCTCTGTTAGTTGTGGTTTCCATTTTCGCTCATCTGAGAGATCAACATTGGTCCCAAATCTATGAATGAAAGTATGTTAAATTCATAAAATGTATTGTTTTCTATGTGATTTTTAACGAACCTTAGCATCTTACTGTTAATTTTATGTTTCTTGCGCTTAAGAACAATGTTTGAATTCGATACAGAGTCCTTTGAATCGGAGTCTGACATCGCTTGAGAGCCGGGAAACCCCTTATCACTTTCATCCTGCGGTAAAATAGGCTAGGCAATAAAGTAAATTGTACACAAACTGCTAAATGCTACAAAATGAACCTTACCTTGAGGCTGTCCTGAAAACTGGACGCCTGATATTGGGCATATTTGGCAATCGTTGTGTGTGACCTATGGGATATACAGGCCCATACACGTTTCCCTTGCGATGTATCCCAATTTTCATCGGGCGATTGATGTACTTGAGTGCGAACCTCAACACTGTGGTCCGGATTGGCTTCCACCAACGTTTTTGTGGAGAAAAGGCCGAGATCTAACTTCAAAGCGCCAGCCAATCCGCGCACAACTGCAATCGGATGTTTCAGACAGAACTCTTGTAACTGCGGACTGAAAGCGTTTTTCTTATTTTCTAAATGAACTGAGGGAGTGGGTGGCAGGAGCTGATCCCTTGACAGTTTCTGCGGTGGGCAATCGGGCGGAGATGGTGGGGGTGCATTGACTTGTAAAACCGTGCAATGTACGGGAGGTTCTTCGACAGGCAAAAGCTTCACCGCAGCCATCAGCTGCTTTGAATCCATTTGGATTTTAAAAGTTGTCGAAAATTCAGAGTCAGGGCTACCATTGTATTCATTGTGTTTTGAGTCCTCGCTTAAATTACTACTAATTACGTCATTGCTTAACCGCTCGAGTTTGATATTCTCGTTTTGTTTGTAAATATCATTCGAGATATCATCGAATGTGTCCACAACACTTTGTTCTGAAACCTTGTTACTCTCGGGCATTGTGTTTAAATTACGCTGGCTTAAAGTCTCTGAAATATCTATAATAAATTTAACAAAAAAAGAACCGATTAGTTCAGCATTTCTGCATACAAACGGTTAAGACATACTCAGTAAGTTTTGATTCAGCTGCGATGTCTGAATGTTTTGTTGTATTAATTCTTGTTGAATTGGGCTATCTTCCTTAATACGTTTTGCAGGTATAGGGCTTTGGCTGAGTTGGCTGTGCGGGTAAGGAGGTGGTGGACCCTGTATTGGACTTTGTTTTATTTGTCTTGGCAACATCTGTGCTGTTTGCTGTTGGCGTGAGTTCATTTCTAATGATATAGGCAGATTCCAAGCTTCTTCGATGGAACACAGTTGGCGTCGTTTGGAAGTAATACTTGGCAGTGGTGCTTGGCTGAGCTGAACCTCTAAGAACTTGATTCGCTGCGTTAGACCTTTGGATAGCCCAATTGGGTCCTTCTTCATGCGAATTGCTTGTTTTCTTCGAAATATTGAAGTCTTCTAAAATGGAAGCATACAGTTTCATTATATTGTATAAATAGACAAGTTTCTAGCGTACCTGGAATGATATTTGTTTAGTTGCATTCAAATAGCAAGCATAGGCATCTCGTAATTGACCACAGCTCTCATAAAGGATTCCCAAATTTGTCCACGCAGCCTTATGGTCCTTATCTAATTGAACAGCACATATGTAGGCTTGAAGCGCATCCGTTGGTTGATTTTGTTGTTGATATAAAACGCTTTAAGTGCAAAATTAAGTAAGTTAAAAAAATCAATACATATAGTTATATGGAGCTTACCCGATCGAACACCATGTATCGGCGTTTCCCTCACTCTTTTCAACAGAATTGCGATATGCTAAGAACGCATCATGAACCTTATTTATACCAGCATAACACCTTCCCAGTAAATATAATGATTGTCCACTCTTTGGATCAGCTTCGATTGATTTTTGGAGAAAGCTCAGTGCACTTGCCTCACGTTCTTTTTTTTCTCCTAGGCATTCTACGCAATGGTACATCCATCCTGAAATACAAATACTCAATTATACAAGTTTCAGTTGACTTGCAGACTTGTTTACAGCTTCATTGCTCAAACAAGGGATGAAATTTGAAAAATTATCCCGGCTGCAACAAAAGCATGAGTGCAACACAGACGCTTAGGGATAGGGATTACAATTCAAGCCAAAAGCTTAAACATATAGCTTACCTAATTGTCTATAGACATCTGCTTTTAGTTCCAGTGAGATATTTTTTTCACTCAATAGATATTCATAGCCATCCTTGGCGGCCTTGTGTTTGTTTTGAACTTCGTACAGATGCGCGATTTGAAACTTGACTAAAATAAAATGATACTTTATACATGAATTTAAAAATTTATTAAATTAAAAGACCTACCCTGAAGATCCGAGTACGTCGATGGGTTTGTATAGAGCAGGGCCAGTTGTAAATGTTTTAGGGCAATATGAAACTCCCCGCAATGCTTAAGCATAAGACCTAATCGTAAATGAACTTCATTCGCACAGGTAAAGTTGGGACTCAAGTATAAAAGCTCCTGAAATGATTTGATGGCCCTGTAAAGAATGTCAATGACTGATTATTAATTTTTATTTCCACTTAAAAACATTAGTTTTGAACTTAAATCCTTCTAAATAATGTACACACTTAAAATTGTAATTTAGAAATTATATGGACACATTCTGCAAACCATGTCAACGGTATTTACATAAGTACATACATACACACACACACGCAAACATTTGTATATGTATAAACGTGACTGCAGTCACGTACACACGTTCTTAGAACTGTATATAAGCACATTTACATTTTGTTTTGGGCAATTTGTCTACCAATTTAAAAATAGTAAAGTACTCTGTATTTTGTCTTTTCTAAAAAGAACCTATCGAGATTATAAATAGGAGTACAGACACAGACAGACGTCTGCATGCACTTCAGACGGTTTGTTACAAGGCATTGTTTGTTAAATAAAAAGAGACAATTTAACAGTTCGTGGTGATAGTTTATTGATTATTCGCGGTAGACGAAGGGGGTTACCTTCAATGTTGGTAAATAAGACAAGAAATGCACAATTTAACCACAAAATTCACACAACGATTAACGGGGGCAATTTACTACATTCTGTACATGCATATGTACATATGTACATTTTATACACATGTAATGGGAAAATACATGTATTTATTTTGAATACGAATTGAGAACAAAGGATATTCAAATTCTTTGTAACAAAACAGAACCGTTCTTGTTTAGTTTTTCACAAACATTGTAATTTTGTTGCGGTTTAGTGTCTTTATAAAGTTTACAGCCTCCATTTGTAAATAATTAAGTGACCACAAAGAAACGGTAAAACAAGTGTGTAATACGAATATTAATCACGTACTTCTCGTAAATAGAATTTGGTTAAACCTTCCAGTCTTTATTTTAATTACTAATTTTTTCCTAAAATTACTAATAATGGCAGTGTTGTTTGGAGTTGGATCTATTAGTAAACAATTTGTATCAATAAAGTAGCGATGTGCAAATTTCGATAAATCTGACATGCGAACGAATGGGATTGAAACAAACTGTAGTACTCGATTGTTTCCACTGCCTTTGCGTTTGTTTCAGATAAGTTTATGTAAAATATAAATAAGAATATTTAAAGTTAGGGAATAATTCATTTTTTAACGATAAACACGACTGGAGAAACTATGCTAATTTACAAGCAATCCTCTTGGAAGTTTTTGTTTTCTAATTTTCTTCCTGTGCAACCTGTGCGCCACATTGCATTTAAGGTTGATTTATTATTTGTATTAATTTTTGTAATTCCCTTAATTTTATAAAATAAATCTTACCATTTAAAGCACCGCAGCTTAAAGTAGGCGACGCCAATTCCATAAATGAACGCATGGTTTGTCCAGTAATTGTTTTCTCGGAATCGTAAATACTTTTGGTAGGCAGATAGAGCTGAAATAATCGTTTAATGAGTAACAAAAACGTTAACTACAAATACAATAGGTATTCAAATCCATCGACTGAGCCTTCTTTGATTGTATATACATAGAAATCACTGGCTTATTTTGAATTGCCCAATAGGATCGTCGTTAAGTAATTATAATGCTTAAAACGGGCTAGATACATTTGTATCTAAATTCTAAAGATGTATGAAACTTAGATCCGTTGTCCCGATACATACCTTCAGAGTATTCGCCAAGTAAAAGGTGAAAATGTCCAAGTTTGCAGAGGGCGTTGACAAAGTGTTCCTCTTGGCTTTTATCATCGCTAAGAAACTTTATTTCTTTCGATTCTCCATCGTTTAACTTAGCTTCATCGCTGCTCGGTGCCGATACAGTATCCACAAGTTCTTCCTTTGGGGGTTCGCACTTTTGTAGCACATTTTTTGTGTCGTATTTTTTATTGACTCCATTCACTTGGCCATTGGCAATGTACGTTTGTAGGTTCGTAACAGTTTGTTGGACTACATTTCTTATTTCTGCATGTTTGGGATTGGATAAGTCCAGGAATCCGTAGTACCGACTGAAAAATAAGCGAAGTAAATTGTTTTCATTAGATTGTGTTCAGGAAAATACCGCCAGGCCATTTATTTACCTATCCAGCTCGCGGATCAGGCAGTCGTCCTCAAAGGAAACCTGACCCATTGTCGAATTAGCTTTATTTCACTTTAAAAACTTCAACTTTTGCGTGATCTCAGTAAAAAACGCAGTTTAAATATATTTGTTTTCTTTTTTTAATTTATATTTTGGTGTTAGTGATGGTAAAATCTCGATAACTCAATACGCCAGAGTTGCCGTATTGGTTATGGAATTTATATAGTCGGCCGATCCGTATAAAAATGATTAGAATATTCTGCTAATAACCTAAAGGTGCTATTAACATTAATTTAAAGAAAACACAAATTTCATTTATTTAAAAAAGTGCACTGAGATTAAAATAATATAATACATACATGTATATTTGTCGTTAATTTTTTGACAGACAATTTAAAAATTAATTTGTTGATTCTATAATACCATTACGTCCTCAACATTTTTACATAATTAAAAATAAATGTATTTTTCAGGAAAATAATTGATTAAAAAAAATATATTTTAAATTGAAGAAGAAAAATAAGTATCCAAATAGAATTGTTTTTAAATTGGACTGATGAATTATGAAAATATCCAGCTTCAGTTTCAATGTTTTCATTCACTGCAAGAAAAATGATCAACTTTTATTAGAAACCGATTGGAAACTAAAGTATATTTTTGATAAATATGCATATATATCTTACCTAAGCTTTTACCCTGATGATAAGGAAGCGATATACTGAAATTATCATTTTGCATGTCTGATAGTTCCGCATCTTGCAAAATTCCGTATATCCAATTGAGGTAGGGAGAGATTGATATCTTATTCCGGAGTTCATTGCTGGTATCGGCTGACACTATTCCAACTAAGCTGCTGTCTTGAATTATCCCATATCCAGGATATACTTCTATTTCAGGATCCTTTAAAAATAGAAAAATTAATTTATAAAAATATGAATTAAACTTAAGGTTTGCTCACGAAAGACTCTAAAGTTAAATCAAAGTCCGCCAAAAGAATCCACTCCAAATCCTCGCGGTCCGACAGTGGAAGTTGCTCGTTTAAAACTAGCAAAGCAATGTCATGCTCCAAAGAGGACTTATTAAATTGAGGATAGATGTTAATATTACTGACAAAGTATATTAACTCCTCGAAATCTCGTCCTTTTTTAGATACAGCTAGCTCCGATGGATCCAGCAATTCTCTGGAGGTCGATGATCCATTTTGACTCCACAAACACGATGCTGCTGTTAGAATCACATGGCTTTGAATGATGTTTCCGAAACAGTGTCGATCGACAAGATCTCCAGCGTAAGTCCTTTTATAAAGATTAACCTGGTATGAGGGTTCGGAATATGCATTTTGAATGCCCGCAAAAAAACACAAAACAAGAGTAGCCAACGAGAGCATAATTTCTTCTGATACGTAGAGACCGTTTTGCTGGGAAACCTTGACTGCCTTCACGGCTGCTTTACATTAAGATTAAAACCCGAGATGCACAGTAAATACTATATATCTTATCTTTCCAAATAATTTACACAAGTACAGAAAAATCCGCGTTCCTATGGTTCATTTTTCCCATTCTGAGAACACCAAAACAAATTTTCGCGACAACACGTTACTTAAATAAATTGGAATTTTAATACATATATTATAAAAAGAGATACTAAGTCACCAATACTTAGCCATTTCCTGGAGATTGTCGGAATATAGTAGCTTATTTAACTTGTTTTTACTGTGTCTTAAAAGCGTGTGCATACTATAGAGGAGTAGTACACTGAAGAAATTAAGTGTAGTCAACTTATAAATACACTGGGAATGCTTGGTACTTTTATCAATAAAAAAAAATAAATAAAAAACAATCAAATTGGCCAAGGAATAGCTAATTTATTTTATGTTTGTGAGGAAAAGCTCGGGCTTTTTGCCCTTTTTTCGGATACTTATCGTTGAAACAATGGAACCGACAATTTTGGTGTCCCATTTAAAAATTCTTAACTAATCTAAAAAATATAGAGTTTAAACAGTTGTATTTACAGATTCGCTTATAACGTTCTAAAAGAATAAGTTTTAAATAACAAAAGGCTCAAATTTTATTAACTTGAATATTGAGTACAATAAATTTTTTAATTTAAGTGAAACCCCTTTTCTTTAGTAGCTGTTAACAAGCGTTCCTTCATTATTTCTTCAGTTGGGTAGTCTGGAAGCTTTAAATAGTGAACACAGGTGTTCACGGATGGATAGCTTCCAACGCCAGCATCCACTTTTCGAACGACTGTCAGTCTGGGATGTAAGTTTGCGAGTCCTCCAGGAGGTAAGCTGCTGCAGCCGGTTGTGAATTGGAGGAAAGCCTTTCTTTCATCTCCGGACATGCTTAGTAAAACGTTAACAAAGCGCTGGAAGCCGGGGCTGAAAATATTATAAAATATATATTTGATGAAATACATTTTTTTTACAGGTTTGTGTGGAACCCTAACAAAAATGTTTCTTATCTAAAGAGATATACAAAATATAATTGAGCAATGTGACCATAAAAAAAAGTTTTGAGATATCGTTGTCAAATATGATATTAAAATTAAAAACTTACATAAATAAGAAACGGTTTTTAGTATTAACAAATATAAAATTAATAAACATACCTGTCTTTGTTATAGCCAAGTTTGGGTTCGGTATAGGAAATAATATCCTCCCGGGTCCAATGGGGGAACTGCTCGCCACAAATCATCATTCGGGCTTCCGCGGGCGTGAAGGCAGCCAACTTTTTCAGGGGAAACACTTCGTTGAAGCCATCACTGAATGCTTTCATCTGTTGAGCAATTCCGTCTTGCAAAATGAAATTCATAAGCAATTCGCAATATGCCTCAAGGTTATTTATATCAACGTTTACGGCCGAGCCATTCGGCATCAGTTCGGCCTGGGTGTATCCGTAAACAGAGGAACTTGGCAGATACGTGAACGTAAGTGCCAGATCCTCCAGAGATACTTCTAATCCATTCTGGGTTCGGAGCTTAAGTTCATTGAGCAGCTCTTGTTTCTTTTCGGCGCTTAAGCTGTCATCGAAATCAATAGACTGCTTGCGCATTAGTAGATTTTGCAACTCTTGTAGGAATTGGTACCGAGTTGGGTCGATTTCCTTAAGGTTTTCCAAAGATAGAATGCCGCCAAATATATTGGACTTATTACTGTCAGTTCTCAGTAGTTTAGTGCAGGTGTCTAGCAGGTCGGATTCTTCCGACACCACAGAGAGATCGCCATTTCTTCTGTCCGATATTACTTTCTGGAGATTACGTGAGAAAACTTTGTTGTGGCAGAGCAACTGGAGAAATGATGTCGACAAAGGTATGTCCACTAAACGCATATCCTGCAGTACTTTTGCAACAAAAACGCCGAAGAACCAGAAGTACTTCAAGACACTTTCGCTAACTTCGGTATTCTGTGGCAGGGGAGCTGGGAAAAGGCCGTGTTCCCTGCGATTCACATAGTACCCGATGGGCTTCGAACTTCCCTCAACCACCTCCTCCGAGCTTTCGCTTTCGGGGTCTGCGTCTTCGCCCAGTTGGTCGTCACACAGCCACATACACAGGTCAGATCGCTGGATCTCGGCAGCTACCAGGGCATAAAACTCCAGGGTTGGACCCAAGCCAGTGCCTTCTTCGTCCAGGAACTCCACCTCGAGCACAGACTTTCGATTGCAGTGAGTTTTCATTACTTGCATTGCCCATTTCAAGAGATCCTCGTTTCGTGGCACCTTCACTCGTTCGTGCTTAAGTCTTCCGATTCGGAAATCGTGGTCATCCCGGCGTGGACTCATGATGGGCACCCTCTGACGCTCCAGTATCACGTCTCGCTGCGACTGCAAGCAGACAATGCTGCGCGATGCGCCAAACGAAGTGCAGTGGAAATACAGCTGGCGGGTCGAGAAGGGAAAGAGGAAGGGACAGGATTGGTTCAGGTTCTCGCACCAGTTGGGCAGGGCGTTGCTCGAGAGAACCAATGGATCGTGAATCTGCTGCTGCAGTTTGTTGGTTATCTTCTTGCTGATGAAGAGATCTTCGGATAAAAGCTGATGGTCCTTGCCATCCAAGTCGATGTCGCTTTGATTGAGGGCATTTATTTGAGTAAGCAACTCGAGCACATCGTCAACGGAGCACAGATTATTATCGGCTAGGTTGAATCCAATGTGCATCGGAGAGTTGGGGGACAAGGTTGAAGCACCGCTCTTTGAGGACACCTCCGGAGTTTGAGGGAACTCCTCCGGTTCCTGGGCCTCGGGTGAAATTTCCCGGTACACAATTGTGTAGGTAGGCTCCCAAATTTTCCTGAACTTGTCCGTCTTGTTTAGTTGGCTGCATTGCAGCAGTTCCTGCACGGCTCTAAATATAGTCCAGTCCGTGTTATTTAAATCGATTTCCACTTCAGGAGTACCTCCGATTCCGGGGCCGCGAAGTTTTAGTCCCAGCAAGGGCTGCTCTATAGTCTCATGTCCACTTTGCTGCGGTTTTGGCAACTCCACTCCAATGGCTGGAATTTCTAGGTCAGAAGTCTGATTGACATTTGTGCGTCCAGGTCGTGGGTCGAATGCAGGTATTAATGCCGAGAACTGCCTCTTGAGGACAAACTCGTCGTCCCATGACTTGCGCTTGGTCACACCAACCAGCCTGTTCTCCAAAGCCTCATCGTCCATAAAAGTAAGGAGATTCCTGGAAACCATCACTTGGAGGAGGGTATTGCCCACTTCCTCATACTCATCCTCGTTCTCCTCCTCATCGTTGTCCTCATCAATGTCGTCTTCATCGTCCAAATCGCCCAGCAACGCCGGAGCTCTGCAGCTTTCCAAAAAGTCCTCCAAAGAGACCTGCTCACTGTCACTCGATGTAGATGTTAAGCTCATAGTCAAGGTATGATTTATTGTGGATGCGGACTGTTGGCCGGCTGAGGTGTTAGTAGGATTCGAGGGAGTGATGTTTTCGCTATTATTAGAGGATAAGCTTGGATAGCTTTGGGCGGTGCTAAGCAACCCGGAATGGAAGTTGCTCGACAGTGCCAGCTTAACCAAACTGGTTACGGAGTGGCCGAGGAACGAACCAGACGGGTTCTGATCGCCGTGTTCATTGACATTAACATCGGCATTCATGATCTGATTTTCTTGTATATTAGTGCCTTGGGATGTGCGACGGCGAGCGATCGCTGCAAACGTTTCCAGCAACCCGGTGTGAGTGGCCACCTCCGAAGTTGACGGCACCTCCGAAGCCGAAGTCGTGGTCAAGTTGGGAACGCTGATGCTCATCTGACTGGGAACAGAAACACTTTCGCCCGAAATCTGTGGCTCTTTCATGTCAACGATGGACAGAACCGCATTCGGCTGTTGTACTGGTTTCAATGTAACACTGGTCTTCTTAATATTCTTGCCAGGATAATCCTCTGCTGGGGCTATGATCTGCTTTTCATTTGCGTTTTCAGGATTGACTGTTCCCTGACTGGCTTTTGTTTGCTTCTTAATGCTGGTAGCTGGGTTTGTGCTTGGCAAGGGGAAAGCATCTGTAGACAATATATTGTTGGAATTGTTTCGGATCATGTCCACACCGTCGCGCATTTTATCAATCATTTCGAGTGCCTCTGTCGAAAGCTGTGTAACCTGTTGACAACTAGCAACATTCGATGATCGGAGATTGACAAGCAGATCCTTCGATGTCTTATTGACCGAGTTGTTGGCGTTCATCTTGTTGTTCTCCTCAATGTTCGATATGTTTTTGATATCGCTCTCCCGCGGCGATGCACTCTGGTCATCGGCGATGGCCAGAATCTGTCCACCTGAAACATTCTCAGCGGGTTTGCTTGACGACGAAATGGCGCCGCAAATATTCTCTTTGGACAATTCGGCCAACGAAAGATTCTCCGAAATAGTAGCTAGGTCAGAGACAATACTCGAGTTGATTGCCGGCATTGAGTTGTTGATTGCCGACAAGTCTGAAATATGCTCCAAATCGCGACTCAATGGTGATGGTCCGCTTATATTATCCTTATGCATTTGGCTAGTGCCAGACTCCTTGTGCTTATTGCGAATTTCCCTAGAAGAGGATGAGTTCATAGCCAGTTGGTTTGAGATTATCTGGGTCTTTGCGGAGGCAAACACGTTCTCGGCAATCGTCTCAACGGCCTGCTTCCAAGCTAGATTGTCCGCTGAAACGGTCTGGTTGGAGGCACCTTCCGAGTTTTGGGTCTTTTCCGTTGCCTCCGGCAATGAGGGCGTTGAGCTCGATTTGCGCGACGTTAGTGTATTTGATTTGTCACCTGGTTTAACAGTTGTACTGACCGGCACAATCGATGTGGGGTTTCCCTCAAATATGGACAGATACTCGCAGTCCGCCAATTTTAAGTCATATTTTCCATCCGCTCCCATGCGATAGGAGTTCCTGACGCCATGGTCCCACTTCACATCGATCCAGCCGTTGTGAATTTCCCCTGTGATGGTTCCTTCGCCACATCCATCCTGGTCTTCCCAGCGCCAGTCAACGCCTCGAATCACCTTGGCCCCGGTGGTCATGTGCTTCAGCTGTGCCCGAATCTGCCGCCTCTCGCGTCTTATCTTAGCTTCCGCTTCCTTGACACTCTTTCCAATGTCATCAGCGACTCCAACCACACGGCCATAGATCTCAAAGCCACTCAAGCTCAAATAGTGCGTCTGTCCGGAGGCATTGCGGCCGTTCTGATGGATCCTAATGTGGCGATATCTCAGCGAGTCATCCGCTGCACAACTGATGGGCCAAGTGGCGGTGCTGCCGGGATCAACGAGACTCTTGTCGTCCACGTGGGTACTCAGAGTTGTCCAAACCACGCCATCTTTGGATCCTTGTAGCAGCCAATTCCTAAGCGCCGATCTTCCATATCCGCGAGCATGACGCAAGGTATAGGCAGTGGGTATGATGTATACACCCAAATCAATGGCGAACCAAGCCTTTTTATTGTCCTTTGTGTGGCAATTGAGCGAAATGCTGTCGCGGGACAAAATATCCTCGAGCTTGCCATACGGCAAGGTCTTTCCCTCGGAACTCGTCACTTGCACAAGACCGTACTGTGCTGGATTGACCCAGTCACAGGTTTTGGCATTCGAGCCAATGTAGAAGATTAAGCCTTCTTCGTCAAAGTCAAAGGAGTGCGAAAACACAGTGCCCAGCTTGTTTTCTCGTATTTTTTTTAAGTAAAAGTAGGTGGATCGATCCAAGTCGTACCATTGTTTGGCCACCATTTTCAAAAGGTACTTGGACAGTTGCGCGATTGTGGCAAGGGGCTCCATTTTCAGGGTCCTGCCCGAGCGGTCGAACAGAGTGCTTTCGCACTCGGCACGCTCCAAACGGAATCGCAGTCGCTTCTGAAGGATCTGCAGACTATAGCCAGTACACGGAGTATCGTACAAATACACCGGCAACTTCTCAGTGCTCTCCAGAACGGAGACAAGTTTCTGAATCAGAATACTTGCAGTGCTCTTTGTTCTAGGCTTGTTTGTTGCCGACTCTCCACTATCCTCCAGTATGCATTTTCTAAAAACGGCCACTCGTTGTTTTTGCATTTTATTTCGCCTTCCACGTGGCGAGTTACTTTCCCAGTGGTTGACCGACAAAACCGCCACCAGCGCTTGTACTAGGCCCGATGAGTGCATCTCATAGGCACTGACCACGCCATCCTCGTGAATAAGCTGGGAGAGCTTGGTTAGGGCAGCAGACAGGGTGGTGTCCCAATTGCCATTTGGGGCCATGTTCTGTTCCTCGAACGACATCTCGATTTGCTTAACGATATCCGTAAGCACGGTGACGGCGCCACGTGGAATAGTCTGGGCCGATTTGAAGTACTTATTATATATTTCACGCGATAGATTTCGCACCTGGAACTTCTGGCCCTCTGTCTTGGATTTGTTGCGCTTTTTCTTAGCCGTAGACCAGCCGGAGGCGAAATCGGGACCAAGAACGGTCTCAGCCGTAAAGGTATGCTTGGTTCCCCTGTTGCTCTCAAATATAAAACCGGGTAGATCGTCCTGCAACACGGTTACCTGGTGACCCTCTGTATTGTGAATTTGCAGCTGATTGGTTTTGTGAGACTGGAGAACCCAATTCCCAACAACTAATCGAAGGGCACTCGCAGTGGGCAAAATGGGCTGCGACACAATTCCGGGTATTACACAGGAACGGGCACGCATGAGTTTCTCCAAAAACTCGCCTCGATTTTCGGAACTATCATTTCCATTTTCAGGGCTTCCACTAGAATACATTGTGGCCAGTTTGCCGTCAATGATGAAGCGGAACCAACCATTGGAGCCGTTAGAGAGCTCCAACGCCACTGAATCCGACCAGACATAAAGGCAATCGCGCCCACGGCAAATGCTCCATTCACGCCAATGGTAAGGTTTACCTTGCAGTATCTCTTTTGCATCCTCCATGGCATCATCTAAGCGATAAATTTATGTTATTTATGCAAAAATCAGTTAAGTTTTTACCCCACCTGTAGCAGATCTTGGAGTGACCACAGCGCTAGTTGAAGACCTTATTGTAAGACTCGACTCTTCCTGGCTTACTTGCGCATACACTTCTTCAGCCTCGTTGTCCATCAGAGCCTGGACCTTGGCAAACACTCCCAGCCTGGCAAAATAGTCTAGGAATTCCTCTTGTGTCTTACACATGATTTCCTCAATAATGTTTAAAACAATTAAATGACCATCGTCATCGTCCTGTAAATAAAGATTCGTAATGAAGATTAGTAATTGTTTAAATAATTAATGTTAATTTTATGATTACCCTCACCTCATTGTCTAGGACACTGGCGACTACCTCGATAAGTAAATTTCCGCTGTTATGGGTCGATGGTGAGGTAGCATCTTCGCTATAACCAGACTCACAGAGACTCTGAAGCACCGTGGGATACGCGTACTGTACGATCTTCTTGATGAGGGCCAAGCTGGCTCGCCGAACACTTCCTAGCATGGAGCCCAGGAACGTGCGACAGAATATGGGCAAGAGCAGTTGTAGATAAATAGGTGCCATTTCGGGATCTCCTCGGGGCTCCATCAAGGTGTACTTTTTCCCATCTTTGTTAAGCAGCGAGTGATCTGGAGACATCCACTCCCCCGGCGACTGCAGAATGGCTGCCACTTCCCTATGCCCATCGTCGAGCCTTTCGCGGGCCTTGTCTAAAGGTGTTTTGCCATCCTCATCCCGAAGATCCGGGTAAGCTCCGAACTTCAGCAGGATCTTGGCAATGGCCGGCCGTCCAAAGCAGGCGGCGTAATGCAAGGACGAACTGCGTTGGCCCTTGTTCACATCAGCACCCTTTTCGCATAAATACTCGACCATTTCCAAAGTACCAAATGCCGAGGCCCAATTGAGAAGAGTTTGTCCCACATCGTCCATGCAGTTGACGTCTATACCGCCAGTTTCGATGGCCTCGCGCAGAGCCTCTGAATCTTTGGATCGAATGCAATCAATGAGCTGGCGATGCGTTCTGTCCGTGTTGGTGTTGTTGCGCCTGGGTCGAGGGGCCAGCTGACCCTGATTGGGGTTGCTGCTGCCGCGGTTCAACGCTTGACGGCCTTCGAACAAAAGTAACAGCAAGAGATCCGCAAACCGCATGCAATCCAATACACATCGTTCGTCACCCTGCAGAGCTCGTTCAATGGCTTCGGCCAGTTGGGATTGTAGAATGTCGCGCGTGATCGACGGCGAACCGCGGCACAACGTGGACAATAGGGAGATGGTGGTGGAAATGGACTGCGGGGATGCAGCCGCGTCAGATGTCTTCACTTTGTTGGCGTTGGAAGCGGCGGCAGAAGCACCTGCCACATTCTCGTTCATTGCATCAGCGGGCAAGCTGGTGTTCGCCGACGTATGTGCGTTACCCCCGACACTTCTCAGGCGGTTCAACAGTTCGGTGGTCAAGCCGTACTCAGCTAGCGGGGCTGGGTCCACCCACTTTCGCGTAAAACGGTCTGCAACGGAGGCAAAGCACTTGAGCGCGCCATCCGACACCATGGTGTCCTCATGCTGCAGCAGAGTGCTCAGACTCTCGACGCAGTTCTGGATGCAGGGCGTGTTCGGCTCGACCTTGGTGCAGAGCCGCGATACCACCGACATGGACGAGTGCAGGGTGTCCTTGTGCACCTGCGATCCGCAGTCTCGAATGAATGTCAGCACACAGTTGAGACCGCCACCCTCGAAGACGGCGCCTGCCTCCCGGGTGCAGATAAGCTCGAGCACCTTGATACATTGTTCGGCCAGGTCGCGGGATGTTCGCGAAGATAAGTCCGCAACCACGAGGTGGTTGCAAATAGCCTTGATGGCACCATCGATCGAAACAATCCGCCTGGTGCACTCGGCCGAAACGTCCAGGTAGTAGGTGATCGCTCGCGCAGTCACCTCGAGCACATTTTCGGGGGCAAGCTCGTCCAGGAAGATCTTGCACAGCGCTGGCAAAAATGTGCGAGGAGGACAACTATAAGATGCGAAAAGAAAACAAGAAAAACAAACAAATAAGTGAACAAAGGCCTGCGGAAATCTGCGTGTCACTCTCGGGTACCTTTCGAAGCACCGATCCACATTATCAGACATCAAGAGCAGCATGCATAGCTGCTCCAGGGCAATTAATTGCATGTCTCTCTCGTCTCCTTGTCCCATGGACAACCATTCCAACAGCGTCTCGGGGTCGACATCGCCCATCTGTAAGGTAAACAAGAAAATTTTGAATAATGTTTTTTTAAGCTATGTCCTATAAGATATGTTACGTAATGACAACTAAAACACACATTTACAAAAAATAAATAGGGAAATAGTCCCCCCACTTATTGCTCTCTTAGGTTTATAATTTATAAACATTTTTTTTTTTTTGTTCTCAATTAGTGGGTAATATTTTTGCATGAATATTAAACAGGATGTTAATAATGTTTAGACCGAAATCAATTTTGTATTACTTACCGCAAATCAAAATTTGATCACCGTCTCTTATCCGAAACTGAAATAAAAACATTACACATCAAAGGTATTACTTTAAAGTAAGAAAGTAAGTTGTAAACTTTATTTTCCTTTTAAACAATTACACACTGCAAGTAACATAAATCCAAGGCCGTTGGATAAACTTAAAAACCGATTCGCGGTTGCTAGGCACTTGGCTGCCAACAAACAGTCATTGGTTTACTCAAACGAGTAAATAGATACCTTTTCGAGCCGATTCAATAATTTATCCAATACACAAAAAGAACTTTGTTTTCTTATCAGACCACATGTAATGGAGATGGCTTTTTGGTTGGAACATTGCGTTTTACCAATTGTGTTATTTTAATGACAATTTTGGCATAGTTTAGGGAGATAATTAAATTTTTATACATAATTGTTGTGAAAAATGTATTTTCCGAATATAAACTTTGCTTTGTATTTAAAGATAATTATTTATTTAATAAAAAAAAACCCCTACTTTGAGCTAGTTTTAACAGTTAACAACTCAAAAGAATAATAAAGGAATTAATTAAAGAAAAATCCACCAACACACATACATACATAACGGTACACATATATACGGCGTAATTTCTCTATTGTTTTTTTTTTTACCAAATTTCCAATAGGATTTGCAGACCAAAAACACATGCCAAAAATGGCAACTTTTTTACTCTGTCTTTTCATCAGGTGCAAAATTAATCAGAATTTAAATATTGACAACAAATGAAGAAATTTTTCTGCCTAATGTGCGTAAGATGACGCCTACACTTTTTCTTATCAGCTGTGTATGTATGCATATTGTAAGTACCTTCTTGTAAGTTGTACTAAATAGCTTCAGTAAAGGAAACTTAACTGCTGCACAGTTACATAAAATCGAAACTAACGTTAATAATGGTTAACGACAAAGTATGTATGTGTCCATTTCACAATATACCAACACAAAAACATGTGTAATTGTCATTTATTTATGCACACAATGTCTTCACACAAGATGAATGCTGCTTAAGCCATCAAACACAACTTTGTACCTTTTTTGCATTATTTTGTCTATGTAGCCAATGAGTGCAGTAATCTTCACTTGAAACTAATTTTATTCAGTTTTGTAACAATTTTCTACGCTCGCAATATTTTTTAGTGATGTCGAAAATAATATACTTATATCGTGATATATCGATAACGTTAACAATACAAATGTTTCGGCTCTTTTCAACACTAAAAAAGGTCCAGGCGGAAACGTCTGGTCACACCTTGCTGCTTTGCAACCCTAAATTTAAACTTTCCGCGTAATACTGTTACTATATATTAAGGGAAAGCTTCTTGTCTGGTACTTGGTTCGATAACTGAAATGACGAGAATGTACAAAAAATATATACATATATTTTAATTTAATTCAAATTTTTTCTGTATGTTTATTGATTTTTTATATTTTTTGAATTTTTGTTTCGGCTAAGCAAGCAAATATATCTACTTCATCTTATTCTGGGAGTTTGGGGTGACAATGGAGACAGTGAGAGTGTTGAACCAACGATGGATTCCACTGGCATAAACCCCGAGAAAAGCAATAGCGATAAGGAGACAGAATTAAACGATGAATCTCTTTATGAATGTAACATATGTCTGGACACAGCCAAAGATGCCGTAGTTAGTATGTGCGGTCATTTATTCTGTTGGCCATGTTTGCATCAATGGCTATTAACTCGACCTAACCGCAAAATCTGCCCAGTATGCAAAGCTTCTGTCGATAAAAACAAAGTCATACCACTTTATGGACGAAACAGTATTCGACGGGAAGATCCTCGAAACAAAGTTCCTCCTCGTCCCGCAGGACAACGTACTGAACCAGAGCCTCCACCTGGATTTCCTGGCTTTGGATTTGGTGACGGGTTTCACATGTATCTTGGAATAGGTGCCTTTCCGTTTGGCTTTATTACGTCTTCATTCAACTTTGGCGAACCCCGACCTCCTGCCGCTAATCGTGGAACACCCCAATACGAGGATGAACAAACTCTTTCAAAATTGTTTCTATGCCTTGCCTTTTTATGCATCGGGTGGCTGCTTTTTGCATAAAGAGATGTAAGATAGAATGATACTTTTAGTCCATGTTTCCCGGAGTACATCATTTGTATGTTTATTTAAAATAATTCAGCCATTAAACACAAAATAAACTTTTACTTGTGAAATCGGGGAAAAAAACATTGATAGACTTAAGTTCAGTATGGAATTTTAATTTTGTTCTGGAATAAGCTCCGAAGCCCAGACGTCTTGCGGCCAACCTGTACGGCCCTTGGTCGATAAGGGAACATTCTGAAAGAAAAAGAAAGAAAAAAAATTGAAAAATGTTCAGTAGCAATTAGTTGGCATTGATTCACTCTAATGGATAACCAATACAAAATTCTCAATTGTTGAGATATTTTTGTTTAGACCTAGTACCCACAAATAGTGAACTAAAAAGTAAACAAAAAGTAACACGTGCACGGAAGTACTATTGAAAATCTATAATAGAGTATTTAGAAATGTAGATTTACATTTAACGGAAGATTAAAACGGAACAAAGGGAAAAATATATATAAGTTCTGTATTCTAGATCTTTAATCTCTATTAAATTTTGTGATTTAATAAAGAAAATCAACTTGTCTAATCTAAAAATTGTTTTATGATCCAATGGCTCAATTTTACTTTCCGGCATTTATTTCTCAGGCAAGTGTTCTTGAAAGCACTTGATTATTCAAACCCTTAATGGATTATATATTTTTGATGCAGCACTTGGGCACTTTTGTTCTTGCGCCTGGCATTACATTCATATCTTCCACCAGACCAGATTGCCCTATTAAGCTAATGGTTCAACATTCACCCCCTTAAATGGTGGGAAAGCATGGATTGTCAATTACGGTTGCAAGTGTCTGCGGTTTAGCACTCCCTAAATTGCAAAATAAAAGGAAAACTACCAGCGGTCAAATGCCGATTTCCCGAAATTGACTTACATGAAGTTGTACTTTAATTAGGAATACCTAAGGGGGCACAGAGCATCACAATGATTTCTGTTTCCGATGTATACCGAATAAACAAATAAAAATGTTCTCTTTTAAAGTCAAGTGCTATTATTTTTTTGTAAACAATCGCTTGAGAAACACACCCCACTTTCTGTAGGAGAAACGAATATCCTAAAAAGTCTTCGAATTCTACATTTTTAATTCAAAATTATATACTTGATTCCAATTGAAACCTTATTGATTAAGAAATTTTATTTACATCAATATTAACTGAATGGGTAGCTAGTAAACGCCCCCAATACGAGTATATATTGTATGAAAATAGCATCTGTTTATCGTCAAATTTATATGGTATCTAGAAGATACTATCTACAACTCTAACTTTATCTACATCTAACTTTTGTGAAAATTACAGCCGACAGCAATCATGTTTCGAAATGGAATCAGCGACGGAGTTTTATCCATTCTATATTGAAAAAAATATTTCTCTTACTTGCATTTCTGATTTTAAGCATTGTTTCTTTTCGCTACATAGTTTTCTGCTTAACGGCTTAAGCTCGGCTCGAAATCCACCTTTGGGATCCTGATCGCCATCAAGAACATTAACCAAATAGTTGATGTACAAGATGGCCAGTTTTAAAGTTTTTATCTATCAAGACATAAGAAAATATATTTTCAATAACAAATATAATTCTTATTTATTAATTGCTTTGCTGTAATTTACCTTTGATAGTTTAGTATCTGTAGGAACGTTTGGAATCTTTTCTCGAAGATAGGAAAACGCATTGTTTATGCTCTGTGTTCGTCGTCTTTCCTTTTTGTTTGCAGTGTTTCTTTTTTTAATAGTTCGTATATTTGAGGTTGGCAAATAACTAACCTGATTCGTATTAAAAATATGATGCTGTACCGGGTTCTCAGAGGCTGAAATAATTTGGAATTCAATTTAATCTCTATTTAAATAAATAAACAACATAATTAAAAGCACATTCAGTTTTGTCTGCTTTTTTTTGTCACTTTTTTTGAGAAATTACGTTTTATGTCAAAGATGGTAGATCCATTATACACCGAGTTATAATACATCGTTGAATATTCACGTCCCACGAAACTAGAATTTTTCGACATTTTTTAAACTTAAATTATGTATATTAATTAAGGTTTTCACGGATAGAGCTCAGCATTTTCGCAGCTAAGAATAATGATAAGATTTTCCTTGCTGTCTGGGAAGTAACTGAATAACTTTTCCGACTGTTGAGTGAGTTTCTGTATGCCTGCGCCAGCATATCCTCCCCCAATATTAACCAATGGCAGACGCCGTATTCCATTATCTGTTTCAGCCAATAGTAGGCATTCAATTTATGAACAGACACGTTCATTAAAATAATGTTTTTTAATTAAAAAAAAAAATATACCTTACGGATAATAGACCAATTAAATAATTCGGATTTGTTGCGAATATATCTACATAAACATTATTATTTCTATTTTATTTTGTTGGTGCTAATACTATATACTTCGCTGTCTGCATAAAACAACACATTTCAGTACATACTTAATGCGTATACACACAATGTAAATATATGTTTATAATTTCATGGTAGAATCGGGAGAAAATTTAGTCAGTTCTATTCTGCACTTCGAACGAAAAGTATCTTGTCCCCATAAAAATAATAAGAATGCCCCAAAAAAGTATTATTATGGTCAATATTTGAGTTTATTACAAAAAATTTTATTGTACCCACGTTCATTATACATAAAATACAATATTTCTAATGGTACATCATTATATCTGTGCTTTGGTACAGACACATATAGGCATCGCAAAAAATACGCTTAGCGTGTTCAGGTAATACTTTGTCATTCGTTGAAGTTTCATTAATAGATCGCGCGCCTTCTTCCGAGAGCCATTGTGTTAATTCGGGAACGCACGTTATTTCAGGTATATTGTATCCATTCTGTTCACCTACAACAATAGAACAAAAAATCGATGTTTTTGGAAATATAGTACAAGGTTTACTTAAGAAATTTTACCCTTTCTATCAGCCATAGAATCAAAAAAGCACCAAGGTGCATCGGGGCCTGAACCGGCTTTTACAAACGCCACATAATGGGATGTCTCAATGCAAACAACGGCGAATAGTTCCATATAAAGCCTTGGAGCAACCATATGATCAGCCATTATTTTGTAATCCTTCGGTATGGAAATCTTTTTCGAGATGTGGTTGTTTCTAAAAAAAGGGAAATCATCTAAGTCTAAGAAATTTAAATTCAATTAAAATATAACCTTTTAGCGTGCGAGTGAAATAGTTTAAGGCATTTGGGACAAAAGGCAGTACACTCTAGTCCAGATCCAGTTTGTAAACTTCCAAAACAATCACGACATTCGAACTCGGCTAGTTTACCACAAAGAGAGCATTGCCGAGGAGCTGAACAATAAATAAATAAATATAATTAATATATTTTGCATAACCAATTTGAATTGAATTGAGTATTGAAACGTACAGTTTTCTATTATGTCTGTGACATCCAAAACTTGCGAAGGCAAAATTCTGGGATACATCTTATAATTTTTTCCAAAACGAGGCATCTGGATAATAAAACAAGAGGGAACCTCCTTCAGCTTTATGTCCGATGAGTGAAAGCTTTGCTCAAACAGTTGTTGAACACTTGGAAACGTTAACTTTTCATCCTTTTCCACAAAAAGTTGATAGAAATATGAATCTTGTCCTGAACTTAGCTAAAATTACTAATTATTTACTAAACGAATTTAAAATAAATGTATATGGAATACCTTTAAAAAGGGTTCAACTTTCATAATTTGTGATAGTAAACTGTTAAGGAACTCCTCGGGATCCTTTTCTTCGCAGGTAAGGCCACTGACGGAACTAAGCTGATCCAGAAGCTCACGAAGTTTCATTACGCGATCCGATCGTACAAAAACATTTTTTCGCAGAGGATTAACGATTTCATCGCGCAGCACCTTTTGAACCTCACTGTAACTTCGTATGTCCTGTCAAAAATGAAATTACATATGAGATATGAGAGGAGTACAATGGTCAACCTTACTTGTGGTCCCGGATGTCTATATAAAATTGAATCAAAAACACTGGTAAAGGTGAACATTGAAAATAAAGTTGCATCCAGATAACAAGAGTTATGATGTCCTTGGATTCCTTTGAACTTTCCACAAATGTTTGCCAGCTCCTCAGAATTATGTATCTCTGATTAGTGAATGTTTATTATATATTATTTTTTGATACATACTATTTTGATAATAAAAACTTACCTAAAGGTGGGACTGAACCGTAAACAGCCGGGCAGTCCGCAACGCCAAACTTCTTTGCTTGGTTGTTAGAAACTTTGTTGACCGTG
Organism: Drosophila vallismaia; assembly: GCA_035047325.1. Classification (NCBI taxonomy): domain Eukaryota; kingdom Metazoa; phylum Arthropoda; class Insecta; order Diptera; family Drosophilidae; genus Drosophila; species Drosophila vallismaia. The sequence continues at coordinate 8,138,078 of JAWNPU010000090.1, read as the reverse complement.
TTGCTGGTATCCACATCAGCAAATCGGCGATCGGCGGTGCACCTATTTGCTGGTACAAAAACAGCTCGACCCTCGTTACACGGGAATAGGCTATAAAAAGAATAAAACTGTTGCATTACGATTGTTTTTCGTTGAGGGTTCACATTACATACCGAACGCCATTGTGTCTTCCATCTGAAGTTGTCATATTCTTAAGGTTTGAGTCGTCTTCAAGCTCAATTCCTACTAGTAAACTTTTAGTTGGACCAGGTGGGAAACCAATCCATCTTATGACGCCATACAGATCTTCACACCCACCGGAATTGGACACTTCGACGAGGGACCCGATGACCAGATCAGTGCCAGGAATCTCAACCAAGGACTGGTAATCGTTAATAGTATAACCTGGAATGTGTTAAGTAATTAAATTAAGTTGCCACTGTCTTTAAAACGGCGGAAGTTCGCGTATTTGTTGTATTAAGGTTGATGATTTTTGCCGAATCTTTATGAAACGCACCAGGTTCTTCGTCTATAGAATTTGTTGAATAAAATTCCAACACAGTGAGAGGAATATTGTTGTGTGTATCTGAATCTGGGTGAAATGAATTTTGGTAGAGATTCATTTTCCAAATTATCGATTTTCTTGAACTATTTATTAAATATTTTAGCACAAAGATCGACGAAAAATGAAACTCCTCAATAAACTGCAGAGCACTGATATTTTACGTTCACGTAAATAGAATATATGTATGTATGTCTTTGGCCGGCAATCTATAAATAAGTATAAATTTGTGACGATTTTCAAGAAAAACCATTTTACAAAATTTTTAGAAGCACAGAACCATTCGAATGAACAACTTCTCTTCGTGGCGCTCAATTTAGATTCTTTATTTCGAATTGTCTAAATATTCTTGTGAAGATCTTATTTACCAATAAAAAAAAACCCAGTGAGTATAAAAAGTATAATAAATATCCCTATTTACACAAATTCGTGGATGTACGTACGTTGGGGTTGCTCTTCGGGTTCAATTTTTGTTAAAATGGGGGACGCCGGCTTTACACGTGTCTCTTCAACAATACTGGATTCGGCAGGCAATCTTGGCTTGGTGTTAAGGATCATAGCTGCAGGACCTGCGTGTTTAGGCCAGTTCACGCCAAGAATATCTGCCAAGTCTACATCCTCTTGGTTGGAACTATCCACGGCACTATGGTGAGTCTCGGTATTTCTAAAAACAAATAATTAACTTGATTGCTTTTGTAAATATCCTATTTTACATACTTCAAGATTCCGTTTTTCCTATTTTGATTCCGTTTCGGGTGAACGTGGTTCCAATGGTCACCATCACTAGGTACCTCATAGTTTTCCTGTGACTCTCCGAACTTATTAGTAATGGTCAACTTTTTTTCTTTTTCTGTTTCATGATCGCATTTGGGATTCATTATTTCCGAGTAAAGGCTGATAATGTAGTAAGTAGAAAACATTAGAAAAACTATCTGTTTTTTTGAACTGCTCAATTTCTGTTTAAATATACTTAAAAGAAAGTTTGGACAGTTAAACCAGAGTACTGCATTAAGTGCCTGTTACTCATGGCATACTTAGGCAAGCTTATTTTTTAAATTTAAAAGCTAACAAGTCTTTTATTTAGGTATCTAAAAAAGAACATATTTTAAAAGATACAAAATGTATCTGTAAACAGAAATCAGCTGATTTTTGTATCTGGTCATACTACAGCAGATAGCTTTTCGTAGTCATGACACTTTCTTGGGAAATCATACAATGCAAAATTGTAAAATTGTTCACACTTTTAAAACTTATTAGCTTGACTGTAGATAATTCTAAATATGAACATGCATATATTATAAAATCATGACACAAACAATTCACAAGACTACACTGTAAAGATTATTAAACTTAAAAGTAAAGTTTAGTAAAAACGTCTGACGTGTGCAGTTTCTGGCAAGAAAACTAGAATCTAAATGCAATAAATATATGCAGTTTATCCCAGTTTTTAAATTACTTTTAAGACAAGCAGATCACAATGTTTGTTTACGTTTGTGTCGATTTTTCTAAGGATAGGATGTACGTGTATGTGTTGGGTAGATGCAGTTTCATCTAAAATCACTTTTTCAGGGAATAAATTTTGGGTTTTTCTTTAAACCAAGTGAAATATTTCCTAGGTGGAAAGCACACAATTAATATTTTTATAATCACTCTAGGCTGCAGCTTTCGTTATTGATAAAAACACGGGTTCTGTAAGCACAAATACATTGCTTTGGAGAAAATACTGAAAACCCAATATGCCAATTAATACTGTTGTAAGGTACGAAAATACTAGAGGTATTCTTGTAGGTTCTAAAACTTAAAATTTCTTGTTGGATGTTAACGGACTTTTAAAATTTTAAATAATAAAAAATATATACTATAAAAAGAGTCTAAGGAGTTATTTGATACAAAGTTCTTTATTATACTTTTATTTTTAACTTTATAATATTTTCATCTAATTTATTCTATTTGTAGAGTCTATAAAAATAGTCTTTTTATTTCGGAGAATCCTCTGCGGGGGCGGATGGACCTGGACCTGGTTCAACGTGAATGGGGCTTTGGAAAGCCATTGGCTGGAGCTGAACAAAATGAAGTGGCAAGGCAAAGGGTATGCCGCGGAACGCATTTGCTGATTCTTGAGGATTTAAGTCGAAAGTTGAGCTATTGACGAATGGCGGCGCCGAATTGGCAGTATCCAAATCCGTGTTTGTGACGTTATGCGGAGTGGGAGCCACGAATTTTAAAGCAATAGCTTCTCGACCCGTAGTATCCTGCTCAATAATGCTTTTCGATACGGGTTCGTGGTTAAAATGCGGAGGTAATGCAGGCCTAAATTCTTCCGGTCTTGGTCTTGGCAATTCCAGTACTTTTGGCTTATAAACCCGATTGTAGTAGTTGGAAGGCAAGGAGGAGGCATCGTGTTCTTTGGGTGGCGGATGATCAAGTTCCATACTATACTTAAACTCATCGCCATGGTTGTAATTTTCGAAAGGTGAAGGTTCAAATTTATACGGTTCACTTGCCCGAATGTATATGGGAACTTTACGTTCAACTTCAACCTTGAAAGGAACCGGAATCTTTTTTTCCATTGGCACTGGCACTTTTATTTCCACCGGATACGGAACTGTACGAAGAACAGGATACGGTTTTGGGACATGAACGATTTTCTCCACGACCTTCTCAACGACGTATGGTTTGGGAACATGGACTGGCTTCGGAATGTGTACCACCTTTTCAACAATCTTTTCAATTGGGACATGTACTATTTTCTCAACCGTGACATTAACAAGTTTCGGAACATGGACAATTTTTTCCACAATTTTCTCTATGGGTATATGCACAACTTTTTCAACAGGATACGGCTGGGGTACTGTTTTAATAATCTCTTTTATATGATTGTGGTGATGGTGATGATGATGGTGTTTTATTTTAACCTTCATTCGCTTTCCCTCCTTCTTATTTGAATGATCCTTTTCATTTTCGTGAAGGATTGATTGGGTTCCAATTTGCTCAGATGCCTGGTATTGGCCATCGTCTTCTATATGTTCGTGTATTTCCTCAAAAGTATGATAATGTTTCGTTTCTGAAGTATCTCCGTCCGTGTAACGAGGACTTATGTTTTTTCGTCGAGAACTTTTGAATTTGTTTTTATGCCTCGGTATTTTTTCAGATGGTTTGTGATAGTTTTTAATGCCGCGTTTTAAGGTCACGTTTCGATCCGGCTCTCGATTATAATGATTTAAGGCTAATTTTTCTGATCTTTTTTCGACGTTGTGCGATAATATTTTTCCATATTCAGGATACGCCCAACCATTATTTTCGACAGGACTTGTTTTATTTACAGCATATGAATTACATTCTGTTCCAAAAAGTATTAGGGCAATAATTAAACATCCAGGAAATAAGGTAGTCTGAAATGACAATTGAAAATATTAATTATTGTGCTGAAGGATAAAGGACTCAGTATAACTTACGAATGGATTCATTCTCAGTGTTTGTTTTTTGGGTATCCTGATCCTGTTTTGTTGCGGTTCGTTCACTGTCTTTCACAGAAATGATTATTTTTCCGTTTCAAAAGGCATTTATATAAGCATAAAACATAAATGAAATTGAAAACAAAAAGGTATATGACTCTGAGGTTTGTATACCCTTCCTAAACAAAACATACTAACTTATAAAAGATAAGTAGAATACTTGTGTTTATGATGTTGTTAGGAGATGATTTTCTAATTTTATATTCAATTCTAATTTATATTCAAAATTTAAAACTACGTAAAACATGGTAGTCCAGTTTCAGGAGTGACATACCCGATTTAAAAGAGGTATAAAACAGTACAAGCGAAGTAATATTTTTTCACGATTGAAGGCCTTCGATGGCGTGCTGACTTTGAGCTGTGCTTGCACGGGTGTGCAAAAGCAACTTTTGTATAAATGTTTAAAATTTCTTTAGGTGAATATTTGAAAGAAGCGCATTTATGTAGCTATTAAAGTGCATTGAGCTCCAATTTACGGAAATGTAGAGGGCTTATGTAATTTCCCATAGTATCCGCTTCTCTGTTCAATACCTTGTGATTTTTCCGGATTCCCCTTTTTTATAGAGAAGTAGGGTTAAGTAACAGATAAGAAATTCATTTTTAATAACCCAATAAAAGCATGTAATCTATGATTTTTGTAAGGTTTATTTTCAGTCAATAAATTGCCCATATTATTATGCATATTATCCGAAATAAAATAACAAAAACTTGATTATACCTATTTATGTTTAGGATTTATTGACTAAATGAAATCAACAGGAGCGAACTTAGTCTAATTCAATTCTATTCTCCAAAAACAAGCTTCCGGTGTGCATCTTAGACTCCTTAATTTTAAGATGTGAGTTTAATAAATCATCCATCGTGATATTGACGTTCGTCCTATTCAGGACTGGAACAGCTGAACCTGCACCAGAGCGGTCGCTCGTTTCGATTAGTTGCCTCATCCTAAAAACAGATGCATTTCGGCACATTTCCCGGAGGTCAGAGCCAGAGAACCCATTTGTAAGCTTAGCTAAACGGTATAAATCGACGTCTTGACTTATTGCCTCCGACTGCAATATTAATTTAAGAATGTCACCACGCTGCTTTTCAGTGGGAAGGCCGATATGGAATTGAGCTGGCATGCGGCGGACAATGGCCTTATCTAAGTCTTGGGGTCGATTCGTCGCGCCCATAACAATGACAGTGGAGTTGTTGTTCGTGCTAAGACCGTCCCACAACATCATAAACTGCGTCTTCATCATGGCAGTGGCCTCGTGGTCATTCAAATTGCGGGATCGCAGGAAGGAATCGATTTCGTCAATGAAAATAATGCAGGGCTCTATTTTGGCAGCTAGCGAAAACACAGCCGATGTCAATTTCTGTGATTCGCCGTACCATTTGTCTGTAAGTATAGCTACATCTAGGTTGATAAAGCGCATTCCCGCTTCTTTAGCCGTGGCCTTGGCAATCAAAGTCTTTCCACATCCCGGCGGGCCATGAAGTAGTACGCCTTTGGGCGCCTGCCAGAGCTTTGAACTTTTGAATAGGTCTTTATGCTGCACAGGAAGCACAACAGATTCACGGAGCTCCTGAATAACCGTATCCAGACCGGCAATATCGCTCCAACTAACTGACATGTCTGCCGGAACAACAAGGTGTGACGCAATCATCAACTCGTAGTCGTTAAATTCCTGGGGGTTCAGTTTAAACCCATCTTTCTGGGCCAGCCTAAAAAGAGGAGTCAGGAATGAACTTTATCAAAATGCTTTTTTAAACAAATCATCTCACAAACCTTTTCAACTGTTCTTCTGCAAGGATTTTGGCTTTTTTCTTTGTTTTACTGGTCGGGTCCAATTGATTCATCATCCATTTTACCGAGTAATATGTTACCAAAGAAGCCACGGAAAGGCGAATCAGGACCTGGAACATTTGCCCTCTACTGAAATCAACTCCTCCCAGTCCGAAATTATCCATGGTTCGGCCAAATCCTTTTTATTCGAAAGATTAGATGGAAAAAACTATAGTTTTATTTTACTGAACACGCACTGCGGCTTCAATGTGACCAATTGCGCTACTTGAAAAATACATAAATTCAAATGTCAAACAGGGCTACTCAAAAATCGATGGTTATTAAATATATTTTTTTATAATAAATTTAATCTATTCTATTTAAAAAATATTATTGTACACAATAACTTTTAAAATCAATGTAAATTCTGCAAGGTTTTCCGCTTCATTTAGAAGACTTAATTCTAACTAAGTTAATATTTCATATTTCATCTATTTGTCATCGCATTATGTATAGGAATACCATTTATAAATAAAGACTTCATTCCCTATCAATCTGCATCAAAAGATTGGAAAAGTAGAACAAAAAAAATGTCATCGATTTTTCGAAAAAATCATGATGGTACCCCTTTCAAAATTTTCGAAAATCGGCATTGTCCCAAATTACTGGTTTTGAGACACTCTTTTGCAAATATTTTATACATTTCTCATCGGATTTTGGAGAGAAATATCATTTATGAATCAGGACTTCATTCCCTCTCAATCTGCATCAAAAGATTCGAAAAGTAGAACACAAAAATTTTCATCGATTTTTCGAAAATATCATGATGTAACCCCTTTCAAAATTTTCGAAAATCGGGTCAGATTTTAGGTTGCCAGATTTTGATAGAAATTGATAGAACTCGCAGATCTAAGATCGAGAACGCATAACATTTGCAAATCTGATAAAAATTAGACAAGTTATGGACTTTTCCATGAAATTTATCGAAATAAAATGGATTAAACATCGAATCCCAGTACAAATGTCCTTTTTTCGTCCTTTTCCTTAGTTTTCAAGGAATATTTTTGCCATTTCGCATCCGATTTCGCATCGGAATACCATTATTGAATTGGGACTTCAATATCGTTCTATCTTTGGCAAATGTAAGTATTTAATCAAAGCGTAAACTTAGTAAAATCTTTTCCAAATACCACATATGAAGCCAAACCATTCTTTCTAGCACTTAAGCTTAGGTTTTCAGGGAAACGTTTCCATAAATATCAAATAATATGATAGTACTCGAAGATATAAGATCAAAAAGGTATAAAATGCAACGATTGGAGGTGTATTACCCAAGTTACGGCTATTTCCCTAAAATTTCTTCAAATAAAATCGATTAAACATCTCATCAAAGTTCGAATATCCTTATTTGTCCTTTTTCTGAGGTTTTTATAAAATAATTTGGCCATTTCGCATCCGATTTCGAAACGGAGTACTATTTATGAGTCAGAACTTCATTCCTCTCAAATGTGCATCAAAAGATTGCATAACACGAACAAAAAAATATTTGCTGATTTTTCAAAAAATCATGATGGTACCCCTTTCAAAATTTGCGAAAATCGGGTCAGATTTTAGGTTGCCAGATTTTGATAGAAGTTGATAGAACTCGAAGATCTAAGATCGAGAAGGCATAATATTACAAATCTGACAAAAATTAGTCAAGTTATGGACTTTTCCATGAAATTTATCGAAATAAAATGGATTAAACATCGACTCTCAGTCCAAATGTCCCTTTTTCGTCCTTTTCCTTAAGTTTTCAGGGAATATTTTTGCCATTTCGCATCCGATTTCACATCGGAATACCATTATCTAATTGGAACTTCAATCTCGTTCAATCTTTGGCAAATGTAAGTATTTAATCAAAGCGTAAACTTAGTAAAATCTTTTCCAAATACCACATATAAACCCAAACCATTCTTTCTAGTACCTAAGCTTAGGTTTTCAGGGAAACGTTTCCATAAATATCAAATAATATGATAGTACTCGAAGATATAAGATCAAAAAGGTATAAAATGCAACGATTGGAGGTGTATTACCCAAGTTACGGCTATTTCCCTAAAATTTCTTCAAATAAAATCGATTAAACATCTCATCAAAGTTCGAATATCCTTATTTGTCGTTTTTCTGAGGTTTTTATAAAATAATTTGGCCATTTCGCATCCGATTTCGCAACGGAGTACTATTTATGAGTCAGAACTTCATTCCTCTCAAATGTGCATCAAAAGATTGCATAACACGAACAAAAAAATATTTGCTGTTTTTTCAAAAAATCATGATGGTACCCCTTTCAAAATTTGCGAAAATCGGGTCAGATTTTAGGTTGCCAGATTTTGATAGAAGTTGATAGAACTCGAAGATCTAAGATCGAGAAGGCATAATATTACAAATCTGACAAAAATTAGTCAAGTTATGGACTTTTCCATGAAATTTATTTAAAGAAAATGGATTAAACATCGAGTACGAGTCCGAATGTCCTTTTTTCGTCCTTTTCCTTAGTTTTCAAGGAATATTTTTGCCATTTCGCATCCGATTTCGCATCGGAATACCATTATTGAATTGGGTCTTCAATCTCGTTCAATCTTTGGCAAATGTAAGTATTTAATCAAAGCGTAAACTTAGTAAAATCTTTTCCAAATACCACATATAAACCCAAACCATTCTTTCTAGTACCTAAGCTTAGGTTTTCAGGGAAACGTTTCCATAAATATCAAATAATATGATAGTACTCGAAGATATAAGATCAAAAAGGTATGAAATGGACGATTGGAGGTGTATTACCCAAGTTATGGCTATTTCCCTAAAATTTCTTAAAATAAAATCGATTAAACATCTCATCAAAGTTCGAATATCCTTATTTGTCCTTTTTCTGAGGTTTTTATAAAATAATTTGGCCATTTCGCATCCGATTTCGCAACGGAGTACTATTTATTAGTCAGAACTTGATTCCTCCCAAATATGCATCAAAAGATTGCATAAAACGAACAAAAAAATATTTGCCGATTTTTCATAAAATCATGATGGTACCCCTTTCAAAATTTTCAAAAATCGGTATTGTCCCAAATTAATGGTTTTGGGACACTCTTTTTCAAATATTTTATACATTTCTCATCGGATTTTGGAGAGGAATATCATTTATGAATCAGGACTTCATTCCCTCTCAATCTGCATCAAAAGATTCGAAAAGTAGAACACAAAAATTTTTATCGATTTTTCGAAAATATCATGATGTAACCCCTTTCAAAATTTTCGAAAATCGGGTCAGATTTTAGGTTGCCAGATTTTGATTGGAAATGATAGCACTCGAAGATCTAAGATCGGGAAGGTATAACATTTACCGATCTGCCAAAGATTAACAAAGTTATGCCAAATTTCTCAAAATGTATTAAGTTAAAAACCCCATTAGCGCGTTATAATCTTGTGGTTATAGAATTAGCCAAAAAATTAACTTTTGAGACAATATTTAAGAAATATTTTAACCATATTTTAACACACCATAAAAACCCTTTTCCCTGTCATCCCATTAATTGTAAAGTCAAAACTCCATTTCAATATTTTAAACAATGTTTATTGTAAATCCTAAATTCTTCCCAAATTGATGGTTTTAAAATGGTTTTGCAAATATTTCATTTATAAATCAGGACTTCATTCTTTCCCAATCTGCATCAAAAGATTGGAAAAAGATTTCCTATAAATAAACGAAATTATTCTTTTAGACTTTAATTTTATCAGATATGAATTTTATTTACTTTATTTAAAAATATTTTCTTTTATATTTTGAATTCAGCAGTGCTTTTAATTTGTATTTTTAAAACGTTTTAAGGTGTATAGAATATCGGACTAATGTTCCATAGCTTCAGCTTTGAATCAATCCATGGACGAAGCTGTGCAACATTGGAGTAGACACCAGGAATATTCTCCTCTCCACATCCAATTCCCCAAGCAACGATTCCAGCTGACTTGAATCTGTTTCGTTGACCCTTAATGGGACAGACTAGGGGCGATCCTCCATCTCCTTTGCAAGTATCCTTTTCTTTTTCGCCTCCAGCGCAAATGAAACTTTTGTCCAATATAAAGTGTTTTCCCAGGCGTGTTTCGCGCAAGTTCGCCTGGCACTGTGGGCTGGGCACTACAGGCAAGTCCACCTTTTTCAAGATTACCTGGTATTCTCCATCTTTTCCGAACTTGTTCTTGCCCCAACCTGTGGCATAGCAGCGATCAAAATCAAACAAATCGCCCACACTTGGTAGACAAACGGGTTGAATGTTGCTTTGAAGGGTAAAAGGACTCTCCAGCAAGAGGACTGCCACGTCATTGAAAAGAGCTCCCTTATTGAACTGTTCGTGATACACTATTTCCTTGACATAACGATCCTCATGTGGGATGACTTCACTCTTTGTTTGTGTATCCCATTCTCCAGCCCTCACTGAAATGGAAGATTCAACGATTTACACACATGAATGATTTCATATAATAAATATTCCTCACCAACAATTGTGCTTGGCTGTTTATTGTGAACACAATGAGCCGCAGTCAAAACCACATCTGGCGCTATCAAAGCTCCCCCACATTCGTACAAGTTTAGCGGGCCGTCTTCACGTAAAATGGCAAGCATCCAAGGGAATTCCCCAAACTCGGACTCCTGATTCACAGCTCCGGTAATTTTAAACCCAACACCATTGGGGTTTGAATATCCGCAACCTTCGGGGGTTTCAGGAATCACAATTGAGCCGTCCGGTTTGTCTATCTGTTAATAAATGTTGTTCGTTTAGACCTTAAAATGTACGTAATCTGGTTTTAGACAGTACCTTGTTTGGAAGATCACAGCATAGATCCAAGGGGTTTTTGCATTTGGCGTCACTATCAAAACGAATATCAATTATATTTTCACCACTGGTGTTTATTGTGCTATTTGAGCAGAGCCACCGGGGAACACATTCCTTCTGATAGCCGCACGACTGATACTGAGTCGGTGATGAGTCTTTGGGCTTAACAGAGACATTGGGAACCTGTGGAGTCGGTTGGATTGTGCTACTGGGTTGGGTCTCATTTGTTTTAAATATATCGGCAATCAATTTGTCCAAAGACTCGTCTTGGGCTCTGGTCGAGAATATGCAGGCACATATTACAAAACTATATAACAATATCATATTTCTGAAAAAAGGAGTACAGGTATATACAAATCAGTTAGCCGGTATCATTTTAGCGAATTTAGGTCAAAGAAAGGTAAAGGCGAATAAAAGATACATTTATGTATACCAGTATATATATTCCTGTGGCATAAACAAGTTCTTTATTATAGGAGAAATTATCATATCCCCGTTACCTTTCGCCAAAACAATAAAACCTTTAACCGGCTTTTTGAAATGTTTTCTTTTAGAAAATGTGCCGTCTTATCAAATAAAATTTAGTAACATTCAATACGCGAAATAAGAACAACAACGTGTTCCCATTTAAAAGAAAAAGAGCTTTTTATAATTTTGAACGATAAGAAATATGTAAATGTCTTAATGTCAATTTTTAATGAGAGTAAAAAACAAAAAAACTGATAACGAATATATAATTGATAATTGTGTTCTTCATTAATCCTGCATTAGAAGAATAGGAATTACAAATTCGATTTCCCATAGTTTTACGCGGAAAAGGTGCTTTTTTTCTTGACGATGATGCATTAGAATAATTTAACATATTATAATTACATATTATTTGCGGATGCCAAATTTGAATCCCGTTGTCAAGCGTACGTTTCCATTAACATTTTACGCTTTTATTTACTTAAAATTATAGTTTGAATTTTGATTATCATTGCTATTAAGTGACAATGAATCTTTTCCAATTATAATGAGCAAAAACAGGTTTTAGTTTTAAGTAAACATCATCGCTATGAGAAACAAAATGTGCATACAAACGCACATAAGTACCTTGATAATTTTAAGTACTGGAATTACCCTTTTTTATAGGTAAAATTAAATAATTTTTTATAAAGTATCGATTTGATTTAATGAGTATGTTATAACATTCTTATATAGACACTTTACGTACAGAATTTTAAGATTGAAAACACAAATACTTTACACAAACGCAATTATCCATTACCAGCTAACAGTTATAAAATTATCTAATATTGGTAAATACGTACACGAGGATTGAGTTTTGTTTTTTAATTTATAACCCACCGCAAGCAATCTTCAAGCAATAAAGAATACACTCAACTGATTTGATTTCTGATTCAATCTAAAGTTCGAGCTGACAAGCTAAGCTTTTAGACTCAAGAGCTTTAAGCTGGATCGAGATTAAGATCCCAACTTTCTTAAAATATACACTTAAAGGGGTGTACTAATATACTATAAAAAAAACTTAAAATCTTTTCTTTATGCAATACCTAAACTCAAAAAAATTCATAACCAAACTATGTATAATTGATATTATAATTATTTGAAATAAAAATGGACTAAATTAAAACCAAAATGTAACGAAATTTTTGAAACAAAATAAAAACTACAGAAACGAACTTATAAATTCGCAAATGCAATATACGTTTTTAAACAGCATGAAAGTTGTAATTAAAAAGTTACGATTTAAAATGCAGAAATGGATGAAAAAATAATTGAAAGTTTGAATTTACTATAATAATTGATGAAAAGACCATATTTCTTTTTATTTTTTGAAACTAATTCAAAGCTTTTTATAAAGGTTCACGTGAGAACGTTTATTCATTAAATACAATCAAGTAATATATGACAAACAGAAACAAAATACAAGGATAAGTTTATAAAATGTAAAAAGTTTCTTTTAAATAATTGTATATTTTATTCAAATAAAAAATCAGAAGCTTATTATATTCAAGTAAATATTTTTAAATTTAAAATTGGCAGTGGAATATACGGAATAAAACATATTGTGCGCGATAAAATATCGAAAGCATCAATGTGTCTACGGCTTTCGTTTCTAAATGTGTGCGTGATATTCGATGTACATATGATGACAAAAATTCTTATTGTATTCATCATTTGTACACATCTTTGTCAATCCAAACACGGTTCCTAATTTTTCAGTATTTTTAGAAGCATGGAATCGTTTAAGCAAAATGACGGTAACCGCGACGAGCTGATTATCCAACAGCAGCGGGAAATAGAAAAGGAGGTAAGTGGGACATGTACTTTTCGAGCGATGTGCGAAAATAACCTGAATCCTAAACCCAAACCCAGATTAGCG